>CM039138.1:18837075-19437075 GCA_022036555.1 Microstegium vimineum | reverse complement strand
CCGAGCGTCCGGTAAGCACACGTAACATCGGCGGTTGGATTGGATATATTCAAGAGTATCAGAAGACCGGATCGGTAGGACCAAGGGAGCATGCCACCTTCCTTAACTGTGGTTGGAGAAGTTCGTTTTCTACGACAGAACAGTCTGACCCACCAACATGTATCTTCCTGCAGCAGAGCTTCTGATCGATGGTGGATTTCCCCTTGGCCGATACCTCCTTGGTTCAGTTTATCGCCTCCTACATCAAGTATCGGAAAAATTGCTGCTAGGCGAACCCATCGGCAACCTTGGAGGTCCTTGGTGGTTCATCAACTTGTGGTTGAATGCCCATATGCACAAATGTCTCCAATTTGATCTGTTCAACCAACAGTTCCCAAGAGACATATCTGAAGACTATGTCTTTGACAATGATGAATCGGCAACCCGTTCCCCACTCAATTTTGGGGAAGCCATGATAGTGCTACCAGGAACCGATGCCAACGTTGATCAATTCGGCATGTTCTTCCAGAGGCTCTACTGCGGAATCCCTACTGCAGAACGAGTCTGGTGGCCTTATGTCGATGAAGACAACCAATTCCCACTCTCCTTCAACCTCACTGATGGGAATATACCACAAAACGAAGTAATCATGAAGGCTACCCTCATTCCCCGGGCTATTCCGGCGAACGTCGTTGGACCGGGAAGAACTCCCATCCATCATATGAGTTCTATTATCCATCGATAGCACTGAGACAGCTAGCATTCAGTCAATTGCCGATCAAACTTAGCTATGTCAATGTGATTAAACCAAGAGAGGTCATCTCCAGTGCTATGGATTGGAAAAAAATTGTCACTCTCTCTCCTCATGCCGATGTATCCAACATCGACTTATCTTCTTGGGCACCGACATCCTTCATCACTGAATCATACAAGTCCTGGTGGCAAGAATGGAAGGACCAACTATTTGCTCTATCATCACACTACTATCGACACTTGATTGATGTTGATCATGTTATACCTGACGACGCGGTAATCTTATTTCTGATACTACTTCGTTAACTTTTCAAATGTATCGGTAACTAACCCTCTGTTAACAGGTTAATGATTTGGTCCCCAAAAAGAGCAAGAGCGGAAAACATTTCAACTTGCGACCGATGAACCCTACATCGACAATCGGCAGAAAAGCCCCTTCATTGTCTGCCCTTATGCATCACAAGACAGTTCCTAAGGTTACCATCAGGTCCAAACCATTGCCAACCGATGATGCTGCCGCTGCTGCCACCACCTTGGCACAAGCCTTCACGGTAACAATTCTTCATTTATTTATGTCGAGCATAACATGTTTAATCAACAATTTTTACTCAATTTGCACCAAATTCTCTTCTGCGGCAGACAAGTTCATCGGCAGCCATTCCAAGTGTACAAACCTCTATGGCTCAACCTGCCGATGCCCCCCAAGTGCAAGGGTCAAAACACCAAGGCTCTTCAACTGCTGCCCCCAGACCAAAACATAAGAAGCGATCAGCTCCATTGACATCACCGGCCGCGTCTCCTCGACCTCCTAGCGATAGGCCACCACTAGAGCCAGCATCGGCAACCATCCCTGGCCAATCATAGACTGAAATTCCCATCCATGGGACACCGCCATCGCCGCAAGAGTTAGCTGCAACAAAAGAAACAGCATCGGCATCGGCACCAGCATCAGCACCGGACGGAATTCCTGACCAAGGGACAGCAACATCGCCACAGAAGTTAGCAACAACGGAAGCAACACCAGCATCAACACCAGCACCAACACCAACCATCCCTCCTGCGGAGGCAAGTTCATCGGCAACTGTTACCGATCCTCAAGATACGGTTGCATCAGCTACTCTGTCAAGTCAAAGGCGATAAATCGCTCTAAAGTAGGTAAACTAAAAACATTTATCATAAACTCGCAAGACGCAAGTTTCTAACTGACAAATTCTAACTCTTTATCCTTTCAGGCCCAAGACTCTCCCAACAGTCTATTTTCTTTTGCCATCAACATTTCAGACGACGTCGACGAAGAAGAAGTTCTACTCAAGCTTCGACTATCTTATCGGCAGAAGTGAAATCCAAACTTGAAGCTTTGCTGCTCCTACTGCAACAAAACACATCCCAATTGGTTTAAGACTCCAGTGCAGTAAGGGTGGATTTCAAGGAAATTCAAGATCAATTGTCTGCCGATATCGAAGAAACACTCTTCCAAGTAGCTTTCCTTGAGAGTCGGCAACTCCAATACAAAAAGGCTTCACGTCGTATTGCCGACAGAGCCGATCAAGCAAAACTTGAAGAAGAAATACTCAAATTCAAGCAGATCGCGGACGAAAAACATAAGGACATCGGTCGTCTAGAAGCTTCTAGTACTGGGCTTGAACAAGAGATCGCTCGCCTATCGACACAGAAAGAAGAACTGATGGCCGAGTTGAAAAGAGTAGATGAAGCTTTGAATTCAGCCACCCAGAAGAAGACCCAACTCCCTGCTATGACCAAAGCTTTGCAACAAGAGAGGGATGCCAACGCTCGTGAAGCTCTTCTGCTGAGGAAACAAATCAAGCCAGTTGAGGACACTGCCGATGATGATGCCAAGGAAATAGAAGAAGCTGACCAAGTTCTCCTCCCCGCAATTTTATCCATTCAATCCTTGTTGTAATTTGTTATATCTGAATTTGACAACTAGTACTCTTGTAATGTAATGTTAACGCTTTCTACCGATGTTTTGTACGATAACCCTATCATCGGTATTTATATTTACCTCGTTTCATGCATCCATCCAGATACTAGGATAATACTTCTTCAAATATTTACCATTTATTGCCCTGGAAAATGCAACTCCTTCAAGAGTCTCCAAAATATAAGCATTGCCAAAAACAGACTGATTTGTCCGAAAAGGACCTTCCCAATTAGGAGACCACTTCCCAAACTTTGAACTCTTAGTTCCAATCGGTAAAATCAGTTTCCATACCAAATCACCATCGGCGAATTATTTTACCTTCACCTTCTTGTTATACCATCTAGCAACCCTTTTCTTATTCTCCACAATACTGATTAGAGCTCTTAGCAGATGACCCGCTAGGTCTTCCAACTCATCCTTCATAAGGATATCATACTCATCGGCTGCCAATTGGTCTTGGGAAAACAATCGTCTAGAACCAGTTTTAATTTCCCAAGGTAGGACAACATCGTGTCCGTACACCAACTGATATGGCAAAACCTTAGTAGCACCATGACACGCCATCCGATACGACCACAAAGCTTCACTCAGTACTGTATGCCACCTCCTAGGGTTCTCTTTAATCTTGCACTTAATAAGCTTAATTATTCCCTTATTAGTTGCTTCAGCCTGACCATTAGCTTGAGCATAATAAGGAGAAGAATTCAACACTTTGAACCCCATACCGATAGCAAATTCATCAAACTCTCCCGACGTGAACATGGTCCCTTGATCAGTCGTAATAGTCTGAGGAATTCCGAATCGGTAAACAATATGCTCCTTCACAAAATCTATCATGTTTGCCGATGTCACATTTTTCAAAGGAATAACTTCAACCCACTTTGTGAAATAATCAGTAGCAATGAGTATAAATTTATGACCTTTGCTCGATGACGGGTAAATTTGGCCGATGAGATCAATGGCCCACCCTCTAAACGACCAAGGCTTGATTATAGGATTCATTACCGACGCAGGTGCCCTCTGAACATTACCGTACTTCTGACAATCTTGACATCCTTTGAAGTATTCAAAACAATCCTCAAGAATCGTTGGCCAATAATATCCATTTCGCCTAATCATCCACTTCATCTTGAATGTCGATTGGTGCGCTCCACATACTCCTTCATGAATTTCACCCATCAACCTCTTCGATTCTTCTTCCTTAAAGCATCTGAGTAAAACTCCATCAATTGTACGATAATACAATTCATCATCAAGGAGCACATACTTAGTAGCCTGAAACCTCAATCGTCTTTCCACTTTCCTAGACGGATCCCTTAAGTAATCGACAATTTCTCTTCTCTAGTCATCGGCAACCATTACTTCTTGAATCGGCTGATACCCCGAAGCATGTTGTGCCAATCGATTGGCTTCTTCATTATGCAACCTGGGAATGTGTTCAAGACGATATTCTTTAAATTCCTTTAATAATTGCAAACACTTCCCATGATACGCAATTAAAATATCACTTCGGCACTCATATGTTCCAATCAATTGATTGATCACTAACATAGAATCACCAAAGACTTCAACGGCATCGGCACGCACTTCCTTGAGCAATTCCAGCCCCTTCAGTAATGATTGGTACTCAGCCTGATTATTTGTCAAAGTGGCAACAATCGGCAATGAGATTTCATAGTTTTTCCCTCAGGGTGAAACCAAGATGACGCCGATACCTGCTCCCTCCTTACATGTGGAACCATGAAAGAACAAAGTCTAAGGAGCAATCCCCACAGAATTTAGCGTACCGCAATGCTGAGTAACAAAATCGGCATCACCTGCCCTTTAACTGCCTTAGTTGATTCATACCTCAGATCAAATTCTGATAGCGCCAAAATCCATTTTCCGATCCTCCCACTCAATATCAGCATCGATAGCATATACTTAACCACATCATCTTTGCATATGATAGTACATTCGACTGATAGTAAATAATGCCTTAACTTAGTACAAGAGAAGTACACACATAAACACAATTTTTCAACGGCTGAATACCTAGTTTCAGCATCCACCAACCTTCTGCTCAAATAATAAATCACACGTTCTTTCCCTTCAAATTCTTGAATCAAGGCTGATCCGATAACGCTATCATCGGCAGACAAATATAATCTGAAGGGTTTCCCGTGTCAAGGTGGAATCAAAATTGGAGGATTCACCAGATACTTCTTAATTTCTTCCAAGGCCGATTGTTGTTCTTTTCCCCATACAAACTACTGACCGGCCTTTAGCTTCAGCAATGAGCTAAAAGATTTAATCTTCCCAGACATGTTAGATATAAATCTTCTAATAAAATTAATCTTGCCGATCAAAGATTGTAACTCAGTCATGTTTGTAGGAGCAACTACTTTGTTAATTGCATGAATGGATTTCCTGCCGATCTCTATGCCCCTTTGATGCACCATGAACCCTAGAAACTGACCCGCTGATATGCCAAACGCGCACTTATTTGGATTCATCTTCAGCCCATGCTCCCTTGTGCATTCTAGAATCTTCCGCAGATCGGCGAGATGCTTCTCAAAGTCTCCGGACTTAACCACCACATCGTCAATATAGATTTCGACCAATGTGCCGATGTACTTATGAAAAATAAAATTCATCGCTCTTTGATAAGTAGAACCGGTGTTCTTCAACCCAAAAGTCATTACGACCCATTCAAACAAACCGACGTGACCTGGACACCTAAAAGCAGTTTTGGATATATCTTCTTCAGCCATGAATATTTGATTATACCCAGCATTATCATCCATAAAACTGATAACTTGATGTCCAGTAGAAGCATCAACTAGCAGGTCAGCAATGGGCATTGGATAATCGTCCATCGACGTAGCTTTATTGAGATTCCTGAAATCAATACAAACACAAAGTTTTCCATTCTTTTTATATACAATAACCACATTAGAAATCCATTCAGCATATCGTCATTGCCGAATAAATCCAGCTTCAATTAATTTTGTAATCTCAGCCTTAATATCGGGTAACACAGTGGGATTGCATCGGCGTGCTGGTTGCCGATATGGTTGAAATCCCGACTTAATAGGTAACCGATGTTCAACTATTTATCGGTCTAAACCAGGCATCTCGGTATAATCCCAAGCAAAACAATCTTTATATTCTTTTAACAAATCACTCAACTATTGCTTACATTGGGAATCTAACTTAGCACTAATAAAAGTTGGCCTAGGCTTACTACCATCGCCGATGTCTATTTCTAGCAAATCATCGGCTGACGTGAACCCCTGTCCAAGTTTTCCATCATTGGCGAACTGATCCATTAAACCTCTTCTTCAGAACCGACTGCTTGGATCGGTGTAATCTGGTAATCGGCCACCTTGAGGAATTTTGTATCCCAAGCTTCATCAGATATGCACTTGGTCTGCTCATAGGTTTCCGATTCTGCCGATGCAACAATTGACGGGGCTTCACTTCGGACGACTTCAATCTTGTCCCCGACCCATTGCATGAGGCTTTGATGCATCGTGGAAGGAATACAACAATTAGCATGGATCCAATCCCTTCCTAGGAGCAAGTTGTAGGTACCTTTACCGCTGATCACAAAAAATGTCGTTGGCAAAGTTTTGCTACCAATAGTAAACTCGACACATACGGCTCCCATAGCTGGTGACACATTGCCTTCAAAATCTTTTAGCTTCATGTCTGTACTAAGTCTTGGTCACCTTTTCCAAGCTTCCTGAACATGACATACATCATTATATTAATCGATGCTCCACCATCGACTAGCATCTTTGACACCGGATGCCCATCGACTTTGCCCTTGACAAACAGGGCTCTCAGATGTTGCCTTTCATCACCGGCTGGTTTCTCAGATACAGCTGCCATTGGATCTAGAACTAGCTGAGCCATATTAGAAGCTTCTTCCTTAGCATCAGTAGGTGCCATAAATTCCATCGGCAACATAACAACCAGGTTGACTTCTGCCGACGGACTCCTCTCCTGGTGTTTTGGCCTCCACTCCCAAACTGGAGGTTCTCCCTTCGAAGAGCTATAACCCAGATCATTCTGGCGTTCACGCTGGATCCTCCTTCTTTGAGTCTTTGTCAAGCCTTTGGGACACCATTGAGGAAGCTTAGTCTTCCAAACAGGTTGGTATTGTTTCTCACTGTGTCGGCTTGTGTTACCCCTTATGTTTGGATCTCTAGAGAATATCTCTTCATCGGGCACCCTGGCATTAGCCCTCTCTTCGATCTCCTCTTGACGGATACGCTTGCCAAGTCTGTCATGCACACTGAGTTTGCCCCCAGTCGATCATGTACTGATTCTTTTCCTCTGATCGATCTAGCATAGCTTGATCCCTGACCTTCAAAGCGTGACTTCTTCTCTGACCGATCAGTAGGATAGTACCCATTGCATTCAGGACAATTATCGGTAGTGGGCAGCTTGATGCATTCTTCCCAACAATGGACGAAGAAGGGGCATTTCCAATGATCTTTATGCCAATACCACTCTTGGCGTCTCTCTTCTTCCTGTTGCCGATGCTGCCCTTCTCACGAACGCTCATATTCCTGTCGTGGCCTCCTGTGCGTGATTACAACGCCATATGACGCACGTCTTTGAGGCCTCCTGGAGCTGCTGCTGTCATCGGCAGTTCTTTTACCTTCTCTTTCATCGGCAAGCTTCTTTCCCTTTACATCCTGCATAGCTATTTGATGTTCGGGGTCCACCGATGAATTTTTCTTGGCTACTTTCGATGTTAGTACTTTGAGTTTCCCGCTGGTTTCCACCATATTATTTGGAAACGGATGCTGGTCAATTTTCATCGGCCTCTGAGCTTTAGAATTTTCAAACTTAATTCGCCCAGATTTGATTTCTGACTGCAACTGCTGCCTAAAGACTTTGCAATCATTGGTACTGTACGAGGTTGCATCATGCCACTTACAGTACCTCATCCTTCTAAGCTCTTCAGCCGATGGAATCACTTGATTAGGCGCCAGCTTAATCTACCCTTCTTGTAGCAACAGATCAAATATTATGTCAACTTTAGCAGTATCAAAAGTGAATCTCTCAGTCTCCTTTTGACCAAACAGACAGGATATGGGCTTCTTATCCTTTACCCACTTAGCAACGCCGATATCCGTCCCTTCATCTGACTCAGAATCTTCCTCTTGTTCAATGAAGGACACCCACTTATTCCAAGTCTTTCTAGGCTCGAAGGTTTTAATTTATTGATCGGCAACTCTCTGCACGAGATGGCTCAGGCTTTCAAACTCTTGAGAGGCATACTTATCCTTGATGTGCGGCAGTAATCCCTAGAAAGTCAAATCCGCCAATTGCCGATCATCTAGCACTAAGTTGTAGCATTTATTCTTCACGTCCCAAAGCCTTTGGACGAAGCTTTCTACCAATTCGTCATTGCGCTACTTCAACTTGACCAAATCGGTGATCCTCTTCTCATGAACGCCAGAGAAGAAGTACTTGTGAAACTGCTTCTCCAGATCGGCCCAAGTAATCACAGAATTTGGAGGAAACGAGATAAACCACGTAAACGCTGATCCAGACAAAGATGATGAAAACAATCTTACCCTCAGCTCATCTCTGCTAGCAGCCTCCCCACATTGAATAATGAAGCGGTTGATATGCTCCATTGTTGACGTGTTATCTTGGCCGGAAAACTTCGTGAAATCTAGAACCTTGTACCGATTCGGGAGAGGGTTCAAGTCCTATGCCTGAGGGTACGGCGTCCGATAAGAATACGTATTGACCTTAGGCTTTATACCGAACTGCTCTTTCATCACTTCGGCTATTTTATCGGCCCAGTACGCATCCTGATCCTGCCAATGCACCGACTGGATATTCATCGGTTGGACTGGTTGATACCCCCCTTCTTGCCTTTGTGGCGGGTAAGCTGGTTCGGTTGGCACAGGCGCGGCACCACCTTGCTGAATATTATGCATCGGTTGATTTACCAAGGTATACCCTTGAACACCCACTGGGGTATACTGCGGCATGATATTCACCGGTCGATATACCGATGTTTCATTATGAGTGCTCGTCAGGTAATGGTACTGTTGCGCTCCTGCTACTTGGTGTCCAGGTTGTACCACCTGTTGTTGAACTGGACTGGTCCATACAGGATTATAAGTCATCGACATGTGACTTGCCGATAATTGATAACTACCCGGCGCCTGCTGCTCCTGCACCTTGGAATAATCAACAAATTGACCTTCTTGGTGTACTGTCATCCTAGCCTGAGGATTTGCCATCATCATGGGACAATTCATCATTGCCAAATCTTGTTGCATCGGCAATGGTTGCCCATAAGGCACTTTAGGTATTGTCATCTGAAGATCTCCTGGCGGCAACTGTACATTTGGAGAAGACGTAGCATAATGTACTATCGGACTCATCGGCTGTGCCGATATTATCGACTCCATAGAGGTTTTTCCCGCTGCACTATTGCCTTGGATTAGTTTAGCATCGGTGGATGAATCCAGAGGCATACCGTATCCCCACCAGCTAGCGGGAGTTGGCTGACTCTGGACTATATGTCCTAACATTGCCAATGCCACCGGATCGGTGTTCAGCTGAACGACGCTTGCAGGGCTTGATCTCGGTGGTGTAGGTTCATTGGTAGAAGGATTCACAGGTTGGAACGCTGGAGCCGCCGATGAAGTCATGGCAGATGCTGATCCAGGTTGATGGTAGGCTGGACCAACATACCTAGGTGGTTGTCCTTCTTTGAAAGATTGCATGACAGCATTGTATACAGTATTGGACAACACATTGGAGTGGCTAATCAACGCCTGATTTAACGCAGAATTAACCATGTCTTGCAACTTACCAGGATTGGCATCGAAAGTGACCTGCCGAGGCAACGACGGATCTTGCTTCTAGATTGCGTCGCCGCTCCTATTTAGGCTGAAGGATTTCAGATATAGCTGCTTGTACTCCTCCATATCCTGCTCCATAGCTTGCTTCTGATCATCTTTTAGATCTGCTTCGGAGACTTCAATGACGTTCCTTGGATCAACATCAGTAGAACCACCCATGGTCGTGATCAAGAGATGTATCTAGGGTCCCACCGGGTGTGCCAAAAGAGGTGTTGACACAAAAAACGTCGGATCTGCGAACACCTCGGGCTTATACCCGAACTCGATATCCAAAAGTGTGCCAGTTGATTTCATCAATTAATCGACAAGGATGATAACCAGAACAACAATGAAGGAGACGACGGCGATGCCCCGGACATCAAGGCTCAGGTTGCTCAAAAAGCGGAACTCGCGAGGTAGACAGAGGTCTTATATATGCAGCCCGTCGAGATCGTAAGAACTCGTGAATAAACTAGAACTAATGCGATAAAAGTAGATGCTGGAAAAGTAGATAATAGTAATAGATTGATTTTTATTAATTGTCTTCTACACCGCCCCTGGGTACATATTTATACTCCAGTAGGAGTTATACATGGACATGACTTATACCTAAACAAAACTCCTATTTTTAAGGAAATAAAATGACTCGTGCAAGAGTCGGACTCAAACTAAAACAATAATGCTAGCATAAAATCGCTCATTTCCTTATCCGTTTCCCTTACGATGAAACTTTCCATCGGTAGACTCTTTCAATCCACAATTTCCTTCTATTGCCATCGGCAACTTCCTGCTGACGTCAGCCACATCAACCTGTATCCATCAGCAATATTCCCGATTGGCAATGTTCTCCTGTTTCCATCGGCAACACCCTTCTGATCATCCAATACATTCTTTTGTTTCTTCAATCCCCTGTTTCCATCGGTAATCTGATTGGTGGGATTTTGATGCCGATAAGGAAAAGCAACCATCTTTCTACCGATTGGTGTAACTACCCTTCTACCGATCAGTGTATCCGGTTCATATTGACACGTACAAAAAACGGTGTCAACAGACTGTGACAGAGGCAGTTGGCAGTGGTTGTTGTTTCCTTGCAGTTGATCAGTGGGTAGTGGTTTCTTGTCAGTTTGAGCAGTGGTTCTTGTCAGTGGGCAGCTTTCACTTGTTGATCAGTAATGCCTCGCAGTTCTCATGCTTGGGTCAGTGGTTCTGCTGATGACCCTCCTCCTCCTCCGTGTCCTTCGAAGGACAAGGGGAAGAAGAAGATGGTAGAAAAGCCTAAGAAGAAGAAGAAGCGAAAGCTTTTAGAGGCCGAGAAGGCCGAAGCCGTGGCAGATGCAGCGGACCGCGCAAGGTGGGGTGGTCATAGAGGTTCAGTTCATATCAGCACCCCTCCAAGGGTTTTACCGTCTACACCACCCACTTAGTCTGAGACAGTGGAAGAGGAGCAAGAGCTAGTGACAGATGTTCTTGCAGTTCCATTGGCGCTAGCTCCCTAGGGACGTGTCACTCGTTCCCAGGCTACTCAGTCACCTCAGATCGCCTCAGCAGCTCCCACTTCAGAGTCAGCTTCTGTTCACCTCGACTTGAGGGAGCTCACATCGAGGCAAGTGAAGAATCTTCGGTTTGTTCAGCTAGAGAAGTGGTGCCCAGATCAGCGTGACCCCAGAGCATCCCGTGGATAGCACACTACACTTATGGAGGATTTCTACAGGAAAGCTCATCTCGCTTGTATACAGATTCGCCCTCACAGAGTTTGCTCTTTGGAGAGCCTTGTTGAGATTGCTGGCGAGGAGATCCGCCCCTTCATTGAGTACCTTCCGGGATTCGCAGACCTCCTTGGTTGTTCCGGGAACTATATTGAGAGATGGGTTAGGGAATTCTATGCTTCAGTCTGGAATGAGCCAGATCACAGCTTTCTCCAGTACACCTTCAGAGGAGAGCGCCACAGGCTCTACTTGACTCAGCTCAGAGATGTACTTCGCCTGACCGGGACCGCCAACCAGCTCAGTCTCCACTATGACTGCTATGGAGGAGTCTCCCTACCTCGTCGAGCTCGAGGTGGCCGCGCTTTGTTAGTTCAAGAGGTTGCTCCTCTCTTCTGGCCACCCTTCACAGAGGGTTCACGACGTACACCGACAGAGCTTCTTCCTACCATTTGCCACTTGAACGATGTTCTACGGCGTACACTGCTTCCTTGCGCCGGGTACAAGGATGGTTTGACCAACCTGCAGCAGTTCCTTCTTCAAGCCCTCATCTCACGGACACCTTTTGACTTAGCGTATTTTCTTGTGTCAGAGATTGAGGATGTGATTTCAGATGGGATGCGGGCTCGCCGTCAGTTTCCCTATGTGTTAACACCATTTTTCGGCATGTGTCAAATGGGCTAAAGCTCGCAGTGATCGGTAGCTGTTTTCTATCGGCATCGGCAGGTTAAGATAAGTTTGTTGTCGATAGAAGCTGAACAACAGAAGTGGTTGCCGATAAGGGTATTGCCGATAAAGATGTTGCCAATGAAAGTTGGGCGATTCTTGCCGATAGGGGTTAATTGGTGACAAGTAACCGGAAGTGCAAGGTTGCCGATGGGAAGTGTTACCGATGCCGATGGGCATGGAGTGATGATGCCGATGGGCACAAGATAACGTGGTAGTTGACGTCAGCAAAGGATTGTCGACGACAATAGATGGAAGTTGCGGATTAAAGTCTGTCGATGGAAAGTTTCATCGAAGAGAAGATATAAGAAAACTGGTGATCTCATACTAGTATTATTATAGAAGTTTGAGTCCGACTCTTGCACGAGTCGTTTATTTACTTAAAAATAGAGATGTCTGTTTAGGAAAATATTATTGTTATTTGGGTCCGACTCCTGCGCGAGTCAGTTATTTCCTTAAAGTTAGGAGTTTTTGTTTAGGGAAGGTACGAGTCGTGTCTCTGTACAACTCTCCATGCGGGAGTATAAATATGTTCCCAAGGGCTGCATAATCAAAGACAATCAATCTATCAAACAAATCAATTACTCTTATTTAGTTTCAATGCAATTTACCCTTTTATCGCATTAGTCTTAGTTTATCTACGAGTTCTTCAAGCTTCGATGGGCTGCATCACATTGATCTCCGTCAAACCCTTGCAAGTTCCGCGTGGGAGTAACCTGAGCCTTGACATCCGGGCGCATCACTGTTGTCTCGTTCAGCTCTGCTCTAGTTATCCTGATCAAGTCTGAGTCTTAGCATTCAGGCGTATCGTCGTTGTCTTGTTCAGATTTTGTTCTAGTTATCGTCCTTGTCGATTAACTGGTCAAATCGACTGGCACACCTTTGGATATCGAATTCGGGTAATAGCTCGAGGTGTTCGCAGATCCTGATGCTTTTTGTGTCAACACTATGCACATTGGATATGCTCCATCATTGCTATCATGCATGAGAGGACCGAGCCCGGACTCCGTGCTCTGCTAGATGCGTCTGAGACTTCTTTTCCACATTACAGAGCTCTAGCTTCTATCGATTGTCGGTTTGGGAACCGAGTGCATCAGCTTGTGAAGCAAAGGACTGCACCGGCAGACAGCGGTTATGTGGATGCACAGGATGATTCCATCAGAGGCGTTGAGCAGCAGGAGCTCCATGAGTTGAACACCGGAGCAGCTGCTACACCTGAGGATACTACTTCAGATAGTTCGGATGCAGACTTCCACCCCATACCAGATATGCCCCCACGGGCTCACGACGCCGAGGCCGGTGGGTCTACTTCTACATCAGAGATGATGATGCTGAAGATACTGGATAGGATTCAGGAGCAGCAGGGCTACCTTGTGACAACTGTTACCCAGGTCCAGCAGAAACAGGATGAGATACAGCGACAGTCTGAGGACAGACACTATGAGGTTCAGAGGCAGATGCTCGAGATGCAAATGGAGACACAGCGCATGCAGCTACAGTCTCAGCAGATCCAGCAGCAGAACATGGCCTTCATGGCCCATATAATGAAGTGGACTGGTGCTCCTCCTCTTGAGTTCCCTGCCGCGCCGTAGATTCAGATGATGAGTCAGACCCCGCCCTCATAGTCAGCTGGCCTTTCAGTGGCCCCTCTTCTAGGACTTGGCCCCGCAGTGGGCTCTCAGCAGTCAGTGGGCCAGTGAGTGGCCCCTCCAGTGTCAGCCGTACTGTCTGTCACTCCCACCCCCGCCGTACAGTCCAGTGGACTTCAGGGTGCCGGATTGACCTCCCCGTTCCAGTCCTTGGCGACACAGGTCACCCAGTGGTTGGATACCTTAGGCCCGACTCAGCAGTTCACCCCTCTCACTACCAGCTTCACGCCGATGTCTGCTACGATGGGTGCCACTGCTCGAGACCTTTCAGCGTCGTTCAACGACATCATAGGGCAGGCGTCCTCCACTGGTGAAAGGTCTTGTAATGGCTAGAGGGGGGGTGAATAGCCTAATTAAATTTTCTACAACAACACTTAGCAAACTTGTTAGAATAAAACATGGCGATAAGCGAGTTTGCTCTAGCTCTAAGGTTATGCAAGCCACCTACCAAGTCTATTAGCTAACAAGATATATCCTATGTCACACACAAGAGCTAAACAACTAGAGATGCTAAGCTAAGCTACACAAGCTAAGCTAGAGGCTCTACTTTGCAAGAATGTAAGAATGTAATGCAAAGCTAGAGATAGAAAGGTTATACCGACGTGAAGAGATGAACCAATAGATAACCAATCAATCACAAGATGAAATCTCGGTAAAGAGACAAGGAGACACAATATTTTTTACCGAGGTTCACTTGTTTGCCAACAAGCTAGTCCTCGTTGTAGCGATACACCCACTTGGAGGTTCACGCGCTAATTGGCAATCAAAGCCAAACCCGTTCAAGGGTGCCGCACAACCAACACAAGGTGGGGATCCACAAGCTACGCGGATTCCACTAGAGATACCTTTCGCGAACTCCCGTGGGGTAGGTTCAAGAACCCCTCACAATCTACCGATCGGAGCCGGAGACAATCACCTTCCTCTGCTCAACGATCCTCGTCGCACCAAGCCGTCAAGGAGATGGCAATCTCCAAGAATAACAAGATCTCAATGATGACGACGATCACCAAGTGTCACTAGTATGCAATCAATAAGCAATGCACTTGGATTCAATCAATCTCTCTAGAATATGTCAAATATGTTTAGAGAATGAGTGGTGGGCTTCTCAAAGATGAACACAAGTGTGTGAGTGATAAGAATGTGCAAGAAGATGCCCCAAAGGGCCAGCCATATTACCTTATATAGCCCACACACAACACTAGCCGTTTTGCCCTCAAAACAGGCTTTCTGCGCCCAATCCGGATGCACTTTTCTGAGCGGGTCCAGACCATCAACAGCGTCTGGACCCTTCAACAGCCGAGGGTCAAACCCTCTGATCGCCACTCTGGACGCGGCCTCCGGTCGGGCGCACAGCGCCGTCCGGACCAACGCGCCTACGTCCGGTCGCATGCCGATTCAAATGGCTACTTCCCGCGTGCACCGCAGTGCGCCACGTGCCTCCGGACGCACGCAACAGTGTAGGTCCGGTCCCTAGAACAGTAGCGTCCAGACGCTACGCAGTGAGCACTCTAGAGAGCGCTTTCCACCGGACACGCGTCCGGTTCCTCTAACGGGATTAACAAACTGCGTCCGGACCCTCTTTTCCAGAGAGTTACAGAGAGCGCCAGGATCCGCACCCGCCTCCGGACAGCAAACTGCGTCCGGACTCCACTCCTCAGCCGAGCCAGCTAGGGTATGCCTCCGGACCCATCTCCGATGGTCCGGACCGGCCCCACACCCTGCGTCCGGACCTCTGTCCGAAGCTCCTTTGGGCTGCCAAACACTTCTCCAAGCTTCCAAGAGCCAACACTAAGTGATTCCTCCACTTGTGCACGTGTGTTAGCTTTTAGTTCACAATTATCTTGGATTAAGTTGGTGTTTCCACTAGTTCAATTGATTTTAATGCAATGCATATGAACCTAGTGGCACATGATAACCGTAATCATACTTAAGAGCTCCCTCCTTGATAGTACTGCTATCTATCCTAAATGTGATCACATCCTCTATGATGTCTTGATCACCAAACCGAAAATGGTTCCTAACAATCACCTTTTCCTTCACACCATTTTCCTTTCCACCACCATGCTAGAGCTTGTGCCATCCACTTGATCCACCTTGCTCCATCACGTGGCATGTACCAACCTATCTCATGATTCACACTTAGAGATCAAGGTTAGTACTTAGGTGGGTTTCATCAATTACTCAAAACCAAAAACACATGGGAACTCTCAACTGGTCAGCTGGTTGCAGCTGAGATAAAGGCCGAGTTTGTGACACCGACAGCTGGTCAGCACCGTTCCTCCGTTGCGTCTTCATAGGCTACTCACGACAGTCGTGCTCCAGCAGTTGCTACACCTCCAGCTGCTATCGTGACTGATGCCACAGCTGTCTCCACCGCTCCAGTTCCGCCTAAGCAGCCACCGGTTCCAGAGACTCCAGTTGAGTCAGTGCCAGAGGCACAACCGGACTCCGCCACTCCAGAGGCACCTTCAGATACAGTGGCAGTGGATCCTACTTCTACTCCTGCCCCAGCTACAGTTCTAGACACATCGGCAGCAGAGATAGCTGGCACGTCAGCTTCTGTTCCCCAGACTGCTCCACCAAGGGTAAAATCCGGCAAACAAGCTCACCATGAGAGTCCAAAATCCGAGACAAATTTGGCTTAAAGCTCACTTCAAAACCATCTTCAAGGAGTTGCGAAACTGATAGGAGGTTAAAATGCAAATTCGCAACCAAGGCAACATCCTTGAGGACAAAAGACGAATTGACTCGGATCGACCCTCGGGACACAACCTTACCTTTACTCTTGTCCCCGAATGTAATGTACTCGGTGTGGTGCACGGGGTCGAGGCTGGAGAACCACTTGGCACTTCCGGTCATATGGCGTGAACATCCGGAATCCACAAGCCAAGTCTCCTCCAGTCCTCTTTCCTACATCAATAAAAAGACATAGGGTGAGCAAACGGTCCAACACTGGGTTAGTAAACTGTGAAGGATACCAGTGTTGTCCCACTTGCCCAAAGAATGGGTTAGGAGAAAAACCAAACATCTCCTGCCCCCAGGGGGAATAGCGATCACCATGATAGGGAAAACGTGGTCCGCTAAAGAAGGGTGGAGTAAAGCCACCGCCACGAGGCCCATAGCCGTATGGGTCACGACCGGTACCCCACCGGGCACGACCACCGTGTGGTCTCACCTCCTGAGGCCTAGAACCTTAAGGCATTGTACCTCTAGGCCTAGTAGTGCGCCTCCGAACTTCCAGTTCACGCACCCAACTCGTGGGTGGTACATGTCCTGGTTGTTCAACTCAACCTGCCTCCAATCATCTCTCTTCCTCCTATAGCAAAACTCAGCCAAGTGCCCATCCCTCTCACAATACTCACAATGGTACCTCACCACACTCTTGGTAGGCACTCTCTTGTTGGGTTGGGTGGCTCTAGCTTTCTTAGGAAGGGGATCACTAGAGATGTCTGGCAGTGTGTCAAGTGGGTTGCGAAGATGGTTCGGTTTTGCAATCCACACTTGCTTCTGTGGAGTGGTTTTGGGTGGCTCTTCAAACACACCATCTCTCATAGGAAACTCAGAGGGGTTGGTAGGCTTAGGTGGAATGATCTTGGTAAGCTTGGGAGTTGTGGTGGGTTTCTCATTCTTGCTCAAACTACTGCACTCACCAATCTTACCGAACATGCTATCGTCCTTCCCACCTATAGAAAAGCCTACTCCCGTGCTGCCAGCCCTTTTGCATTGGCTAAGCATCATCCCCAGCTGCGGCTCTCGGCAAGACACCCAGCTCAAGATGGACCGAAGGTATGTGTTTTCTTCCTCGGTACGCACCTTGTCGTGTCTGCACGACGCGATCTCAAGCTCCAAAGCCTCAAAGCGTTCCAACTCTCTAGTGCTATCTGAGCTGACCTTCTCTAGCACAACAATCCTAGCATCTCTTTGTGCCAGCTCAGAACGCAAGACTAAGCAAGACTTGCACGCACCAAGTAAGCTAGGCCTAGCCTTCAGCTCACTGACCTCCTCAAGTAGAGTGCCATACTTGTCCTGGAGAGTGACAAGACTAGACATGTGGATGGCACAAGCATCACACTCTACCTCCTCGGTAACCACCACTGACGCCTTAGCAAACTCTAGCTCATGTAGCGTGCTAAGATACTTAGCCTTGAAATCGTTCCTCTCGCACGCAGCATGCTTGAGCAAAGCATCCTGACTCATCAAGGTGTCATTCAAAGACTCAATCGAGAGAGAGAGAGATGCGATGGTGGGTGGTACCTCGGGTGTCTCGGAGTCGTAATCGTAGTCGGGGCCATCCTTGCGCTTGCCAACCTTGCCTTCTTCAATCGCCACGGTGAAAAAGCCACCGTGCTTGGCGTCGGCATAGAAGCATAGGTTGTTGAGCTTGTCCTCAAACTTTCCCTTGGACTCATCATCGCTCGAAGAAGCACCTCCATCGGAGGAGGCATCGATGTCGCTGAGGGAGGCGAGGAAGGGTCGGTGCTTGGCCTTTACCTTGTCGATCACCTTCTTGGAGGACCTTTTGTGGTAGCCACCCTTGGGCTTGTGCTTGTCCTTGAAGTGGTACTCGCGCTTGTCCTTGCGCTTGGTGATGTCGCCTGCAGCTTTCTTGGGGCAGTTTGCGATGAAGTGATCCTCATCACCGCAACGGTAGCACCCCTTGGCTGAGCCACCACGCCGACGGTTCAAACAGTTGTTGTGAAACCGTGAGAACTTGGTGATGCATGTTGCGTAACCTGGGAGAGATAGACAAGAGAAGAGAATGCTACGGGCTCTTGCATTAGATGCATGTTGGGTAACCTGGGCATCGGTGATCCGAGCCTCAAGAACCACGTAGTTCTCATTCTCACAAATCTCCCAAAACTTTGTGTCAAGCCCTTTGAGGTAAGCCGACATGCGCACCTTCCAATAGGCAAAGTTGGTTCCATCGAAGTAGGGAGGTTTACCAGCACCTCGCTCCATGTCGCCTTCGCGGATCAAGAACCGTGTAAGGTGGATTGATCCTTAACCGGCTCTGATACCAATTGAAGGACCGAGAATGGCGATCAGAGGTGGGGGTGAATGGGAGCCTCAAATTTCCCTTGAAATATTCGGGCCACTCTTCCCAAAAACCAAACTCAGTTGCTGGGTGCTGGATTCAGACGAAAACGAGCAAATAAAAGCTCACCGGCAGTGGAGGAAAACTCACCGGAAACCCCCAAGAAGAGTTCTCAACCCCTATGAGGAAGAGATAAGAATTCCAAGCAAATCAGCCAGAAAAGCAGGCGACAGATGCTGGAAAACAGCGCGATGGACGCTCCAGAGCAGGGCGTCGGACGCTGTTTATCGGTGATTGATGGCGATGATCCTAGATTGGACATTTTGTCTGCCGCTTGGTTTTGCTCGCGCGGGATGTAGCGGTATTCGATCCCGAAGAAACTTCCTTCTAACTTTTGGATGGCGGTGCAGTAGGCGTCCATCTTTTTGTTGGACCGGTTCCACTCTTTGTTGAGCTGGTTGATTACCAGGGCTGAGTCGCCATTGACGATGATGCGCTTTATGCCGAGCTCGCTGGCGATGCAGAGTCCGTGTAGAGCTACCTCGTATTCGGAAGCGTTATTTGACACCGGAAATAGTAGTCCCAAGACGTAGCACATCTTTTCTCCGGATGGGGATATGAATAGGAGACCGGCGCCTGCTCCATGGATGGATATGGAGTCGTCGAAGAATAGGGTCCAATGCTCCGGGGCTTCTGTGGTTACTGGGACCTAGATGTCGGTCCACTCGGCGATGAAGTCCACGAGTGCTTGTGATTTGATCGTATGCCTCCCTTGGAATACGATGTTGAAAGTTTTGAGCTCGACTGCCCACTTGATTATGAAGGACCAAGAATGGCGATCAGAGGTGGGGGTGAATGGGAGCCTCAAATTTCTCTTGAAATATTCGGGCCACTCTTCCCAAAAACCAAACTCAGTTGCTGGGTGCTGGATTCAGACGAAAACGGGCAAATAAAAGCTCACCGGCAGTGGAGGAAAACTCACCGGAAACCCCCAAGAAGAGTTCTCAACCCCCATGAGAAAGAGGTAAGAATTCCAAGCAAATCAGCCAGAAAAGCAGGCGATGGATACTGGATAGCAGGGCGACGGACGCTGGAAAACAGCGCGATAGACGCTCCAGAGCAGGGCGTCGGACGCTGGCGACGGACGCTTGGACGAGCGTTCGTCGGCCTACCCGAGAGCAAAACAGAACAGAACAGCGCACACCACGCGACGGACGCTGGGTGACGGACTCTGGAGAGCGTCCGACGCCAAAACCGAAGGACGGCGATAAGCGAGGCGACGGACGCTGACGTCAGTACGTACCAGCGTCCGACGCAAACCCTCGGAGCGTCCGACGCCCCCGACAAACGTGCAGTAACCGCGAAAATCGTTTTCTCTCCGCCAAATCTTCCCAAAACTCAACCAAATGAACTCCAACTGCAACCAGATTTTGTAGGCATGATCCTTGTGCAGCTGGGGAGCTATCTTGAAGAAATCATCGCTCAATTTGCAGCTGGGGGAAAAGGGGCAAGAACGAAGAACACCATAAAGAAATTGCCCGATCTATGCACTCGTGAGGTTTGAGGGGAATTCCTTCAATGCAAAGATGCTCCTCACGAATACAAACAACTTGGTTCAAATGGATTTGCAAGAGCTACTCCCTACAAAGAGAAATCATCTTGGGAAAAACAGGGAGCAAAAGCAAAACGCGAAGAACACAAGCAAAACGGGGACACGATCAAGAAGTCCAAGCCACCATGGCTTACGGAGGTTACGGCCTCCGATTCCTCACAGCAATCACAAGTTCTTACACCGGTGACATGGTGGATCTCAAGCAAGAAGAAACTAGGGAAGGGAAAACCTAGGAAATAGGTGGGAGAAAGAGTAATGCAAGAGATGAGGATGAGGATACCCCTTCATCCTCTATTTAACGGGGCATTGGCTATTTCCCAAAGACCCCCCTAGATACATGAGTGAACTACCTAGCCTAAGCATTGCAGTCCAAGCTCCAGAAAATGTCTTCCTCGATTTGAATGGACGGCCCCGCTTCCTGCCAGGAGTTGTCGTCGACTCGACGCAACCTCCAAGATTCCGCCATGTGCCATCCCCGCTTCCTCGGAAGCTCCGCCTAGGTTTTGAGGGCCAAACCCAGGACACCCGCCACCGGTAGCTTTGGGCTCAACTACCGAACCTCGAGTTTTGCGGCCCAAACTCGGAAACCGACGCGGATGGTTTTGAGGCCCAAACCACTCGACGCGAGCCACCTTGTCTTCGCCCGGTCGGACTCCGAGTCCCCTAAGCCTCCGCTCGACCCGCGCGTCCACCGTCTTGACTTGGTCGACTCGGTCTACCTCCATGTCTTCTCGCACTCGTCGGTGCCAAATACTATCCACCACAGCTAGTCCGCCGGCGCCCATGGTCCCTCAGTCCGAGCCCTGCTTCCGCCCTTCAACGCTCTCAGTCCATCGGCATGGCAAGCCTCTACTCGACCTTCTCCACGCCATTGACCACTGTCACTAGGCATAGCACCTGCACACCACAAGCCGATAGACAAGCACACATTTCTGCTTTCGCAGAGGTTAGGGTAAACCACTCAAAACTAGAACACTCACGTGTTGGACGATCACTCATCATAAAAGCTGAACATACATGGGTACTTATCCACCATGTGTTCGCAGATTATCCGCCCGGTGGCGTCTTTATTCCGTAAGATTTCGCCTAGCGGGAACTCTGTGACGACTATTACCTTCGTTGGTCGTTGAAAATAGTGTCGGAGCTTGCGTGCGATGATAAGGACCACGTATAGTAGCTTTTCCACTTGAGGGTACCTTGTTTTTTACTCGTTGAGAACTTCACTTGCAAAGTAGCATGGTTGTTGGACCAGGTACACGCGCCCGCTTTCTTCACGTTCGACCGCCATGACGGTGCTGACGACCCGGTTGGTTGCGGCAATGTAAAGTAGCATTGGCTCTTCTTCCTTTGGTGTGACCAGGACAGGAGGTTCAGTGAGGTATTTCTTTAGGACAGCGAACGCTCGGTCTGCTTCATCGGTCCATGTGAAATTCTGGCCGCCTTTTAGTAGCCCAAAAAATGGAAGGCCTTTTTCGCAGATCCGGGAGATGAAGCGGTTCAAGGCGGCCATGCATCCGGCAAGTTTTTGTACGTCTTTAATTTTAGAAGGATGTCTCATTTGGAGAACCGCGGCGGTTTTTTTCTGGATTAGCTCGGATGCCGGATTTACTGACGACATTGCCTAGAAGGTTTCCCGAGGGCACCCCCAAGATACACTTCTTCAGGTTTAACTTCCATATGAACTCGTTGAGGGACTTGAAGGTTTCCTCTATGTCGGCGACCAGTGTCTCCTTGTGGTGAGTTTTTATGACTACATCGTCTACGTAGGCTTCTGCCTTCCCCGGGATAAGTTTCTTCAAGCATTCTTGTATGGCGCGCTGGTACGTGGCCCCGGCATTTTTTAGTTCGAAGGACATTGTCGTGTAGAAATAGGCACCGAAAGGAGCTATGAACGATGTTTTTATCTAATCTTCCACCTTCAACGTTATCTGGTGATAGCCGAAGTAGCAGTCAAGGAAGGAGAGGAGTTCGCATCCTGCGGTGGAGTCAACAACTTCGTCGATGCGCGGGAGAGGGAACGGATCGGGGGGGGCAGTGTTTGTTGAGACTCGTGTAGTCGACACACATTCTCCATTCATTATTCGTTTTTCTTACAAGCACCGGATTGGCGAGCCATTCGGGGTGATTTACTTCTTTGATGAACCTAGCGGCTAGGAGTCGGGTTATCTCAGCTTTAATAACTTCCTTGTGATTTGGTGCAAACCTTCTAAGCTTCTGTCGAGTCGGCTTAGCGCCCTTGTCCACGTTTAATGAGTGCACAACGCGGTCGCGAGGGACCCCTGGCATGTCCGCTGGTTTCCAGGCGAAAATGTTGACGTTGCGCCGCAGGAAGTCCACGAGAGCGCTTTCTTGCTCGGGATCGAGGTCGGCGCCAATCACGGTGGTCTTTTCAGGGTCGTCGTCGACCAGGGCCACCGTCTTCGTCTCTCTGGATTTCTTCGACACACGTGTGGTCGGGGGTTCTGGAACATCGAAGTCCTTCGCATGGGGGTTGGCTGCTTCTGATAAACAAATCGGTGTGTCGCGTTGATGTTCTCGCCTGGTCACGTCCTCGATTGCCTCTTGCTCACATTGATAGGCAACCTGTAGGTCGGAGTGGAGACTGATGATCCCATGTGGCGCCGGCATTTTGAGCACTAAGTAGGTATAGTGCGATATCGCCATGAGTTTCGAGAGCACATGTCGTCCGAGGATGGCGTCGTACGGGGTATCGAATTCGGCGACCACGAAGTCGATGAGCTCTTCGCATATTAAGTGATCGGGACCGAACCTCACTAGGAGGGTGATCTGTCCTGACGGCCTCGAGCTTTTGCCGAGGATTATGCCATGAAAGGAGAAGTTCGGCGTTTGAATGCTGCTTTCCCAGAACTTGAGTCGTCGGAGCGTACTTGGAAAAATGACGTCGAGGGAGCTGCCACCATCGATGAGTACCTTCCTGAAGGAACCGACTCAGATAGTCGCGCTGACGACCAGGGGCAAACGACCAAGATAATCATGACAAATCTTGTGGTCGTTTCTGGAGAAATCGATCCGGTGCTTCATCCAATCTGGGAGAGGGACACGAACACCATTGCAGTTAGTAAAAACACAGCGGTGCTTACCATTAGTGCTCGGGTGGCCGCGAATATGGGAAAGATGTGTGTGGCCCTTGTGAGGCTGACATCTGGAGGTTCCGTCTTATCTTCCTTCGATTTGTAGTTGTCTGGTCGCTTGGCGTCTGCCTTGTCTTGAATGGCCTCTTTGAGGGTGATGCACTCTCGCATGATGTGTTTCCTTGTTTGTGGAGAGGGCAGGGCCCGTCAAGGATTGCCTTGTGAATGTTGTTGCGTCGGCGCTTTCGTCCAGGGCTGGGAGTTATACGGTCGGACACCGGGCGGCGCCGTGAGGGTTCAAGAATGACCTTCTCGCGCATGAACAGCGCATGGGGGCGAAGTCGGCGCCGGACGATGTCGATGAGGTCAAGGCAGTCGGTGAGGTCATCGTCGATCTGTTTGATGACGCTCGCCGTGTTGCTGGGGTCGGCGTAATCTGGAACCCTTCGAGTCATCCTGGTGGTTAGATCTTCGGTTGGGGGAGGGTTCGGCGTGAGGGGACTCGCAGATTTCGCCGTTTCCGAGACGGAGACGGTGCCATAGATGGTCCAAACCATAGATCCAATCTGGAGGGTGGCGCCTCTCGCCGGGATGATCATGGATCCAGGAAAAGTACTCGCTTGATGAGCCATGGAGTCGATGCACACACCCCCTACCTGGCGCGCCAACTGTCGACGAAATACGCATCGCAGTCTACCTAGGTGGTACCCCACGGTAGTAGATTGTAGGCGGAGGTGTGGCGACGGCGATCAAGCGTAACACAGAGAGCGTAGACACGGCAATTTAGACAGGTTCGGGCCGACAAATCAACGTAATACCCTGCGTCCTGTGTTTTGGTGGCTGGATTGATATGAGTATTAGGTTACAAGACCCGTAGATGTGATCTAGGGGATTGTAGAGGGATCGTTTTGGAGGGGGTCCCTGCTCGCCTTATATAGCCGGGGAGCAGGGTTACAGTTTCCATATCCTAACAGATTATGATCGGTCCCTTTAGGTAAGGGATCCGAGCCTATCTTCTAGGATTCTACTTGGCGAGCAAGGCTACTTTGAAGTCCTTGGCGAGCACGACGGGCTGGTCGCGTGCCGCAAGGCCTCATGGGCTGGGCCGTTCTTTGGCCGGCAGGCCCATTAGGTCCCTAGGGATATGCCGAGGTAATATCCCCAACAATCATACAGTTCTTCATGCTTCATGAGCATCACGTTCGCATTGTGTGGCGCTTCCTAGAGTCTGAATTCTTGGGTCAAGGCGAGTCTCGTGCCTTTCTGCTTGAGGCTTAGTTCCACAACTTTAAACAAGGGGTGCTCTCTATTGACGATTAATATAGTCAGCTAACCATGGTGGGTTATCTTTACTAGTTTGACGATTCTGTTCATGAGAAAACCGTCATCCTTACGCTCCTCCGTGGGCTCAATGAAATGTTCCAGCACATGGTCTCCAACCTCAAGATACATCAGCCCTTCCACGTGTTCGATGATGCATGCACTCATCACCTCCTTGAAGAACCCGAGCTTCCTGGCAACTCCACCATGCCGTCTAACGTGCTAGTCGCCTCAGGTCCACAACAAGTACCTGTACACAGCCTCCGATCACTGCGCAAGGTGGTGCACATCGCCCCTTTACCTCTAGCTTACCTAACAATAATCACAACAATAGTCGCTGTCGTGGGTGCAATGGGTGCAACAATTCTTCAGCCAGCAACAATGGTACTGGCGATCACCCTACCTCGGCATTCTAATATGTGGATGGGTACTGTGCAACTATGGCCATATGATCGCAGCATGGGTGTTCTTCCTGGTATGCTTGCGCCCTTCCCTCCACCGATACTCATGGCCATGCCATTCAGTGGTTACAGGAACTCCTTCAATGTACCGATGCCTGCTGGGATACCCAGCCAGTTTGCTGCACCCTCACCTAAACCGAGCTTCTACAACCAGGGAGTGCCACTGGTTTTGGTCCACCACTGAGTACACCAACTGCACCATTGCCACAGCCGTTGAATCCAATGAATGGTGGCTTCAAGGATCAAGCAATTCCCTTGTCAACCCCTTGCCATTGCCGCATCCCTTGTCAACCAATTCAACACTATGATGTTGAATCCGCCACCATTGACATCTAAGTCGTATGCTGACATGGGCGTTATTGCTCACATGACTTTGGACACTGGTATACTCTCATCCTCACACCCTTCATCATCGTTTTCTCTTGTATCTATCATTGTCGGGAATGGGGCCTCGCTTTCCGTCACCGTCGTTGGGTCACTTCCTTTACATACACCACATCGTTATTTTTTTTAAAGATGTCCTTATTTCACCTAACACTGCTAAAAATCTATTTCTTTTTGTCGTTTCACTACCGATAATCTTTATTCTGTCGAATTTGACTCGTTCGGCCTTTCTGTGAAGGATTTGCAAACCACGAGCATGATTGCAAGGTGCAAGAAATCTAG
This sequence comes from Microstegium vimineum, assembly GCA_022036555.1. Classification (NCBI taxonomy): domain Eukaryota; kingdom Viridiplantae; phylum Streptophyta; class Magnoliopsida; order Poales; family Poaceae; genus Microstegium; species Microstegium vimineum. The sequence goes on along the minus strand of CM039138.1, from coordinate 19,411,274 downwards.
AGATCTCTACTCATTCTTCCCCACCTAGGCCAATGTCACCGGTACTACCGCGCTCGCCACAACCACTGCCTCCACCACTGTCGACGAAATATGCGTCGCAGTCTACCTAGGGGGTACCCCACGGTAGTAGATTGTTAGGCAGAGGTGTGGCGACGGCGAACAAGCGTAACACAGAGAGCGTAGACACGGCAGTTTATACAGGTTCGGGCCGGCAAACCACCGTAATACCCTACGTCCTATGTTCTGGTGGCTAGATTGATCTCGTATATCAAGTTACAAGATCTGTAGATGATCTGAGAGAGGTTGTCTAGGGTTTTTGAGGGGGGTCCCTGCTCGCCTTATATAGCCGGGGAGCAGGGTTACAGTTTCCATATCCTAACAGATTACGATCGGTTCCCTATGTCAAGGGATCCGAGCCTATCTACTAGGATCTTCCTTGGCGAGCAAGTCTTCTTAGGAGTCCTTAGCGAGCACGACGGGCGGGTCGCGTGCCGCAAGGCCTCGTAGGCTAGGCCGTCTCCTGGTCGGCAGGCCCAAGAAGGTCCCTGGGGATATGCCGAGGTTATATCCCCAACAAGTCCCCGAGCACGTTATATTCTTCTGGTGAGCCTGCGGCGTCATCCTGAGAAACGTCCAGTTGGTCGCCATCATGCGGGGTGGTCGTCGTAGAGTCCCGACCAGTATGGCTAGTCGAGGTGCTGCTCGGAGAGGTCTCCCGACCAGGTCGATCTGGTCAAGAACGTCGTAACTTGGCGTGCGAGCTGGTCGCATTGCCGGATGTTGCGGCTGCTTGCTGGAAGAATGTGACGTGCTGAAGAAGAAAAAAACTTTTGAAAGGTCTTTCCCTGGTGAAGTGTACCCACTTAGGCTCTGCAAAAACTGCACATTAAAACAACAGAGCTTTGTTTTTGAACAAGATCAGTACATTCACCGCAAGGTGAAGTGTACCCACTTAGTCCCCGAGCATGGTAGCAGGTGAAGTATGTGTTGGGAATATGCCCTAGAGGTAATCATAGAGATCATTGTATTTCCTTGTATCCATGACATGTTATGAGTTCAATGAATATCCATTAAAGACAACTTGTATCGATAAATAATTATGTGAATTCTTTGTGAAACTCTTTTACTTGTATGGTTATTCTAAAGTTGTCCATGATCGGAGTCCGTGCTAGAACGTGCATGAATATTAAATCAGCACATTATTAGTTGATGACTATGTTTCACAAGTCATGGACATGAAATGTCAAACTAATAATGTGGGCAGATGTAGGATATGGTGCTGGACAGACCCGACATGAGATTGTCTCTATACACATCATGTACGTTATGTCCTTAGACCTCAGATTGTCGTATGTACTCAAGATGTGAAACGACCTACTTAGAGACTACCAAACGCTACTCCGTAACTGGGTAGTTATAAAGGTGGCTTTCGGGTTTGTCGGGAAACATGATGTGAGACATAGTCAATCAAGATGGAATTTGCCACTCTTCATATGAGAGAGATATCACTAGACTACTCAAATGATTAGATCATGAAATGCATGGCCGTGCTTGGGTTAAGTGTTAACCCACGAGTTGTAACAAATATCGTGAGGCAAAGGAATAACAAGTATATTGTATTATGGTGGTTCGTCTGATATGATCATAGCGTATGCATAGGAGTTGTACGCCTTGCTAGAGGCCGCTATCAACTATTGGTCGAGTAAGAGTACTTGGGTCTTGTCTATGTGTGCGTGAGCCCATACGGTCGCACGCTTAAGGGGCTGGAAGCCTAATTCAGGTTGGACCCGAATTAGACTAGGTTTAGGGTTGCTAATGGGCCTCCAACGTGGGAGCTCATTATGACGCCTATATAAGCAAGGGGAGACGCGGGGTGAGAAAAACTTACGTCCTTTGGCAGCCGCCGTCGCCCTCCCCACGCTCGCGCCTAGTACTCCTCGCGGACCTAGCAGTCCAGAGGCGTGACGCTTCTTCCCTGCACGTGTGGGATTCCTCGGAGGTGTTGCATCTGGAGCACAAGGACGAACTACGAGTAAGAGACGTTGAGACGGACGACCTCGCAACTGCACAGCACTGCTGTGACGCGCACGACTACATCAAGTCGCTTCCGCTGCACCTGCGCATCTAGTGGTAACCCTGTGATCTATAACTAGTACTAGTTACTGGTTTATGGGGCAGAAAATTTTGTTTTCCGGCTAGCGTAGCAACCTCATAACCCTACAGTGGTATCAGATCCGTTAGATGCCTCGCTATAGATTCAGGTACGAGCATATGGTGATATGCGCGGTTTAAGATCAATCTCTGATCATGGTTCGTGATCTTGCCACGTTGGTATTGTAACGATCTACTCGTACCAGTCGGAATTCCGCCATCCGAGTTAAGTGATACATGTAAACCCAATTATGGTGAGTTGGAGATCAATAAGATTGGTCGAATCGAACCTAGGTCAAGTTCCAGGTGCATACGATGTGCGGCGGTGACGGATTGGATCCGCCGTCGGAGGGGAATTTTGCAGAAAAGTGTTGTTCGGTAAAACGGCCATAACTTTTGCATACAACCTCGGAACGAGAAAAACCTTAAACGAAAATCGTGTGCTAGAAAATTTCGCATTGTGTTTTCGGCATTTTAAGTTTAGACGTCGGAATCGGTTAACTCTATTTTGCAGGTATTCGTGATTGGTATAGCCCTTATGTGTATGTGATGCATGTATATAATTAATTCATGGTTTGCACGTCATGATTAAGACAATATGGCTGGAGCCACATATATTGTCAATTCATATGTAATGGCATGCATGTCAATCTGTGATGATCCTATGACTATGTAATTTTACTTCACTATGTTACGGTAGTGATAGATAGTCTTGCTGGACTCATCACGAAGGATGCATACTTCTATCATGGAGATGGCGATCACCATGATGAACAGATTGATGGAGATGGAGATCTCCAAAGGAATAATGGGCTATACCAAGTCAAATCTGTGTTTATGTCGTTCTTACGATGTTCTACTTTCACGTGCGATAATGTTTTTGTCTACATATACGGTAGTGAAGTAGAACGATCCCTCAGCAATGTTTAAGTCGTAATGCTTCCCCAAACCTTGCACTGTCACGTGTCTTGTACGATTGGTGGTAGGTCTATGAAATTAGGGTGCCACTGATTTTCCTTGACTACACAGGTTCGTGTCGGACACTTACATGCAGAAGGTTTGGTTACTTGAACAAGATTATCCTAACGGTTAGGGACCTTGGAGCATTAGTTGTTGGAAACACAAGCATAGAGATGACACCCAACAACAAGAGTCATATGTGATATGATTAGCAAGGAGTTGCTTACCGATCTACCATGTCGCCTAGCGGTAATGCTAAAGCTCACTAGTCGACTTGTTAGTTGCGGATCTTGAATCACTAGGTTTCAATAGAGGGATATTGATTTTAGTGGGAGTAGATTCTATTAAAAGGTTTAATATGTTTTTACTCCGTCTTGGATACTTTTGTCTTAGTATTTTGCATTACTTTTTGTTGTAGATGGCTCCCAGCAATCAACCATTTACTTTACGTTCAATTCTTGAGAAAGATATGTTGAATGGAACAAACTATGCGGATTGGATCCGCAACCTGAGAATTGTTCTCAGGGCTGAGAAAAAGGAAGATGCTCTAGACACCCCCATTACCAAATGAGCCTGCTGATAATGCACCTGCTGCAGAGAAAACCGCTTACAAGAAAGCATGTGATGTTGATCTTGAAGTGGGTTGCCTTATGCTCGCTTGCATGGAGCGAGATCTCTAGATGCAATTTGATAATAATCATGCAGCGTACGATATGATCGTGGTGCTTAATGATATGTTTCAGACTCAAGCCAGGACTGAAAGGTTCAATGTGTCCAAGGCTTTTGTCGAAACCAAGCTAGCAGAAGGTGCAGCAGTTGGCCCACATGTGATCAAGATGGTTGGTCACACTCAGAGATTGGAGAAGCTACGCTTCCCAATGGGCCCAGAGTTGGCCACTGATTTCATACTTGCGTCTCTTCCTCCTAGCTATGGGAAGTTCATTTCGAACTACCATATGCATGGGGCGGAGAAGGGCTTGAATGAATTGTGCAGCATGCTTAAAATAGCAGAAGATGATATCAAGAAAGGTGCTGGTAGTAGCCATGTGATGGTGGTCCAAAACAAGCCTAACTTTAAGAAGAGGGCTTGGAAAAGGAAGAAGGCGAAGGCTAAAGATGATATGTCTAAGCCAAACCCTCCTCCTGCGCCCAAGGCTGCTGGACCTACTGAAGCTAAATGCTTTCATTGTAAGGGAACAGGTGACTAGAAAAGGAACTGCAAGTTGTACTTGGAATCCTTGAAGGATGGCGGCAGTAAAGGTACTCCCGCTGCTTGTACACTTGTTGTTCATATTACAGACATTTTTCTCACTGATTCTTATATCAATTCTTGGGTATTTGATACCGGATTGGATGCTCATATTTGCAATACGATGCAGGGAATGATAAGAAGTAGAAGCGTGAAAAGGGGAGAAGTTGATTTCTGCGTGGGCAATAATGCAAGAGTTGCGACGTTGAACGTTGGGACAATGCAACTTCACCTCCCGTCAGGATTTATCATGGACTTAAATAATTGTTATTTTGTTCCTAGTTTAAGTCGAAACATTGTATCACCTTTATGTTTGATGAAGGATGGTTATTCATTTGCGAGTAAAGACAATGGTTGTGTGATCTCAAAGAATGACATGTTTGTGGCTCTTGCATCCATTATGAATGGGTTGTTTATTTTAAATCTTGATGATGAACCTATCTGTAATATTAATGCTAAAAGGCCTCGGCTTAATGAGTTAAGTCCTACCTATATGTGGCATTGTCGTTTAGGTCATATAAGTGAGAATCGCATGAAGAGGCTCCATTCTGATGGGCTTCTAACTTCGTTTGATTTTGAATCATACGAGACATGTGAGGCTTGCTTGTTGGGCAAGATGATCAAGTCACCTTTCACAGGTTTTCCTGAGAGGGCGACAGACTTATTGGAACTTGTACATACTGATGTATGTGGATCAATGAGTACGACAGCTAGAGGCGGATTTCAATACTTCATAACCTTCACTGATGATTTTAGTATATATGGATATGTCTACTTAATGAAACATAAGTCTGAAACATTTGAAAAGTTCAAAGAATTTCATAATGAAGTAGAGAATCAACGTGGCAAGAAAATTAAAGCCTTGCGATCTGATCGTGGAGGTGAATATTTGAGCCATAAGTTTAGCAATCATCTAAAGAGTTGTGGAATTGTTCCACAGCTTACGCCACCTGGAACGCCTCAGAGAAACGGTCTATCCGAGCGACGTAATCAGACTTTGTTAGACATGGTTCGGTCTATGATGAGCCAGTCAGACCTACCACTCTCGTTTTGGGGATATGCTCTAGAAACAGTCGCTTTCACATTGAATAGGTTACCGTCTAAGTCCGTAGTTAAGACACCACATGAGATGTGGACTGGTAAGAGTCCCAGTTTGTCTTTTCTAAAGATTTGGGGTTGTGAAGTTTATGGATGGAAACGTTCACGTCTATAAAGCTCGACTTGTTGCAAAGGGTTTTCGGCAAGTTCAAGGAGTTGACTACGACGAGACATTCTCGCCGGTAGCGATGCTTAAATCTATCTGGATCATTCTAGCAATTGTTGCTTATTTCGATTATGAGATTTGGCAGATGGATGTTAAAACAGCCTTTCTAAATGGAAATTTGGAAGAGGGCATGTATATGATACAGCCCGAAGGCTTTGTTGATCCTAAAAATGCTGGAAAAATATGCAAGCTAAAGAAATCCATTTATGGATTAAAGCAAGCATCTCGGAGTTGGAATATTCGTTTTGATGAAGTGATCAAAGGGTTTGGCTTTCGTCAGAATGAAGAAGAACCTTGTGTTTACAAGAGGGAAAGTGGGAGCGCTGTTGTATTTCTAATCTTGTATGTGGATGACATACTATTGATTGGGAATGACATTCCTATGTTGCAATCCATAAAGACTTCACTGAATAATAGTTTTTCTATGAAGGATTTAGGAGAAGCAACATACATTTTGGGCATTAAGATCTATAGAGATAGATCAAAGAGGCTTATAGGATTAAGCCAAGATACATACATTGACAAGGTGTTGAAATGGTTCAACATGGAACAATCCAAGAGAGGGTTTTTGCCTATGTCACATGGTATGCGTTTTAGCGAGAAGCAGTGTCCTACGACAACTGATGAGTAGAAGCGCATGAGTAAGGTTCCATATGCTTCGCCCGTTGGTTCCATTATGTACACCATGATATGTACTCACCCAGATGTCTCATATGCTCTAAGCGTTGCGAGCAGATACCAAGCTAATCCAGGTGAGAGTCACTGGACGCTTGTTAAAAACATCCTTAAGTACTTGAGAAGGACTAAAGATGTGTTCCTAATCTATGGAGGTGAGGAGCTCGTTGTAAATGGTTACACCGATGCCAGCTTCCAAACTGATGTGGATGATTCACAATCTCAATCAGGTTTTTTGTTCACAATAAATGGTGGTGTTGTAAGTTGGAAAAGTTCCAAGCAGGAGACGGTGACTGATTCTACAACAGAAGCCAAGTACATTGCAGCTTCTGCCGCTGCAAAGGAAGGTGTTTGGATGAGGAGGTTTCTCATCGAGCTTGGTGTGGTTCCAAATGCGTCTCGCCCATTGAATCTACATTGTGACAACAATGGGGCGATAGCGCAGGCTAAGGAGCTCAGGAATCACCAAAAGAACAAACATGTACTACGGAAGTTTCATCTCATTCGAGAGTTCGTCGGTCGAGATGAGATCAAGATGTGCAAAATACATACAGATTTGAATGTTGTAGATCCTTTGACAAAGGCTCTTCCACAGCCTAAGCATGAGGCGCACGTGAAAGCTATGGGTATTAGATGTCTTCGAGATTAGCTCTAGTGCAAGTGGGAGACTGTTGAGAATATGCCCTAGAGGTAATCATAGAGATGATTGTATTTCCTTGTATCCATGACATGTTATGAGTTCAATGAATATACATTAAAGACAACTTGTATTGATAAACAATTATGTGAATTGCTTGTGAAACTCTATTACTTGTATGGTTATTCTAAAGTTGTCCCTGGTCGGAGTTCGTGCTAGAACGTGCATGAATATTAAATCAGCACATTATTAGTTGATGACTATGTTTCACAAGTCATGGACATGAGATGTCAAACTAATAATGTGGGCACATGTAGGACATGGTGCTGGACAGACCCGACATGAGATTGTCTCTATACACATCATGTACGTTATGTCCTTAGACCTGAGATTGTCATATGTACTCAAGATGTGAAACGACCTACTTAGAGACTACCAAACGCTACTCCGTAACTGGGTAGTTATAAAGGTGGCTTTCGGGTTTGTCGGGAAACATGCTGTGAGACATAGACAGTCAAGATGGAATTTGCCACTCTTCATATGAGAGAGATATCACTGGACTACTCAAATGATTAGATCATGAAATGCATGGTTGTGCTTGGGTTAAGTGTTAACCCACGAGTTGTACCAAATATCGTGAGGCAAAGGAATAACAAGTATATTGTATTGTGGTGGTTCGTTTGATATGATCATAGCGTATGCATAGGAGTTGATACGCCTTGCTAGAGGCCGCTATCAACTATTGGTCGAGTAAGAGTACTTAGGCCATGTCTATGTGTGCGTGAGCCCATATGGTCGCACGCTTAAGGGGCTAGAAGCCTAATTCAGGTTGGACCCGAATTAGACTAGGTTTAGGGTTGCTAATGGGCCTCCAACATGGGAGCTCATTAGGACACCTATATAAGCAAGGGAAGACATGGGGTGAGAAAAACTTACGTCCTTTGGCAGCCGCCGTCGCCCTCCCCACGCTCGCGCCTAGTATTCCTAGCGGACCTAGCAGTCCAGAGGCGTGACGCTTCTTCCCTGCACGTGTGGGATTCCTCGGAGGTGCTGCATCTGGAGCACAAGGACGAACCGCGAGTAAGAGACGTTGAGACAGACAACTTCGCGACTGCACGGCACTGCTGCGACGCGCACGACTACATCAAGTCGCTTCCGCTGCACCTGCGCGTCTAGTGGTAACCCCGTGATCTATAACTAGCACTAGTTCCTGGTTTATGGGGCAGAAAATTTTGTTTTCCGGCTAGCGTAGCAACCTCATAACCCTACAGTATGCACGTGGTGCTATGCTTTATAAAGTAGTGCATAAAGTATATAAATAGAGATTGGAGCATAAATTTGCAAAAACGACTGCAAGTACCCGTAGCCCTCGAGCCTGATGTGAGTAGCGAGTAGCTCCTTGCATCAGGATCAAGTATGTAGAAAATAAAGGATTGAAATACTAGTTTAATGATAAACGACTGTGAATATCCATAGTCCCCGGGCGTCAGTCCCTGGGTGTTGTCCGTCTGGTGGTCGTTTTTTGGCGCCCTGATCGCAGTGCCCGAGCCTTGCTCGGCGTGGAGCTAGGCGAAGTCCACGAGCCTGGTCAGGAACACAACTGACACTGAGGGTGGTAGTCGGTGTTGACGGAGTCCCCGAGCGTGTTTGTGCATGTAGCTTTGTCGACCATGTCGGCCAGGTTGTTGTAGTTATATCCTCGTCCTGAAAAAATAACAGAGATGCGCGTCCAGTCCCCGGGACTGTAGCATTGGTGAAATTGCAAGGAAAGATTATTAGTCGTAAATCATGTAATTAACTGTAAGAGAATGTTTATGCAAGGGGAGGTAAATGGGCCGAAACAACCGGTGAGGACAGCGGCCCAAGTCACGGCGCAGAAAGTGGGCGTGGTGGTTTCCTGTTTGGTCTGCGCGGTTTCCCAAAAACCCTGAAATGGGAATCGTTACGCCCCAAGGCATAAGAGGGAACAGCGGTGGCGGCGGTTTCCACATCTTTGGCTCCCGTTGAGGCGTTATTCCTCGATCCACTTTTCTCGCGCTCTGTGACCTATTTCAATCTTAGTTCGCCGTCGTCTTACCCTGTCGATGGCTCCTCAGAAGAGGCCGAGTACTCGCGCGTCGGTGAAGAAGGGGGGGAAGGCTTCGAAGATGGTGGATGTGCTTCCGATTGGACCAAACATTGGGCCAAATGTACTTTGGAGGAGGAGGATATTCAGCTTCTTCTTACCGCTGGTATTCTTCAGGATAAGTCTCTTGTGGATTGGAGGGCGGCGACTGATGAGGAGTTCCCGACTCCTAACACCGGTGAGCTTGTCGTCTTTGAGTCCTTTTGGCGTGAATTCGGGGTTCCGGTTCACCCTTTTCTTCGCGATCTCTTGGGGTATTACAAGATTGCATTATGCAACCTCCATCCCAGCTCAGTATTGCACGTCTCCGTTTTTGTGCATTTCTGTGAGGCGTATCTAGGGATCGAGCCGTATTTCGAGTTGTTTTGTTATTTCTTCCAACTCAAGCCGAATGGGACCGCCACATCGCGGATTGTTGGCTCTGTATATCTTCAGCTTCGGGAGGGTATGGCGGATGTGTACATTGCTACTCCGTTGCCTTCGAAGGTTCTGGAGTACAAGTCTCGTTGGTTCTATGTCTCCCAGGAGGAGCTGTGTGCGCGTGGCAATCCGGCAGATATCCCAATGTCGCAACCTAGCTGGTCGGCGACTCCTTCGAAGGCGGCGATGGACCAGGTGAAGGATCTACTAATGTTGATGGACTGGTCGTCAGTTGATGGTGTTTCGGTTGGTTGGAATTTTGTGATGAGACGTTGTCAACCTTGTAAGAACAGGGTCCATCCTGCCTTTCTTTACACTGGTTGTATTGACCCTACCCGCAAAGCGCCCTAAAGGTTGGATCAAGAAGAAGGATTTGATCGTGTTGTTGTAATTTTTTATCTTTCCTTGCCCTATCTGAAGAAATCATGGGATGTGTTTCGAGCTGGGCTGCCTCCGCCGTCGGTGAGTTTTGATTTTGCCTTTGTAGCGGCCGTCTAACTTTTGGGCTTTTTGGTGGTTTTACTCAAATCTTCTTGGTCAGGATCGTGCGGTCTTTGTTTCCCGAGTTCCGTTGGCGGAGTGGCCCCTCGGTGTGGACCAGTCAAGGACTGTGGAACATATACTTGGTGGAGGTGGTCGTGAGTCTTCCGATGAGGGGGTGGAGCATAGGCCCTTGGATAAGAAACGCCGAGTACATGGCGATCGACTCAGCAAGCGCCCAGCTGATTTGCCCCGTAAAAAGATGAAGTCATCAGTGAAGACTGGGGGCGAGTTTGTTATGAACGAGGGCGCCGCCCATCTAAATTTCTCGATGTCTGATTCATCTGACGAGGGATCGGGTAGGGGTGATGTGTCGATCACGAGCTTGGACGGAGAGGGGTGTTCGCGCTCGGATCCCAGGGTGGCTACATGTGATTTCCTTGGAGTGGAACACCCTGTTGTGTCGTTGATTCGTGAGGGGTCGTCGGAAATCATATCTGTGAGTGCTTCATTTTTGTCTGAGTCCTGGTTGCTTTTGTCAATTCGCTTATAATGCTGCTTTTGATAGAGTGTCGAGTTCCGAGGATCCGGTGGAGTCTCGTGACAATGGGTCGGATGTTGCTGGGGGAACGTGTGGCGGCTCAGAGAGAGGTAGTGCCCCTGCACCAGCTGATCCCCCAACTCTTGAGGAGAATCCTGCTTCGAGTGAGGGGTTGTGTTTGGTGATGGTGCCGATGGCTCTGGGGCTCAAGATGCAGAGCCAGCTTGTGGTGTTATGCCGAAGTCGTCATCATTTCTGGCGTCGGATCCAAGGCCGGAGATGAGAAAGAGGTCGGCGGTGGTGCATGAGGAACCGGAGGTAGTGGAGGAGATTCCTCGTGCCAAAAGTGAACCGAAGGTGACGCCATTTCGTACTTTTCATCGTGATAGTGATGACTTTGTTGTTGTCGAGGATGACGAGGTTGAGGAGGAAGCGGCTGCCCTCCTTAGCGATGCTAGCGATCTGCTCGGACGATTCAAGGTAGCTTCAGACTGTTGGCTTAGTTGTGCGTTGTCTCTGTGCTTTTTCTATTTAGCTTGTTGTTGTGTCGTCGCAGGGATTGTTTGAGTCCTGGAGGGAGCGTAAGATGATGGCCGACATGCTTACGAAGCTGTCCTCAGAGAATGAGCGTCTTCGTGGTGACGTTGCTCATGTCGAGGGTTAGTTTGCAGGGCTGGAGGAAAGTTTGGACGTGGCGCACCGGTGCTCGGAAGTGTTAAGAGCCGCAGTCTGAGACCGAGAGCGGGAGAGACCATCGAGCTTCAATTGCATGTTGACGATCTTCGCGTTCGTAAGTCTTCATTTTCTGTGGCTTTAAATATTGGTGTCTTTCCTTTGTGATAATTTTTCTCGCTTGTCGCGTAGAATTGCTTGATGCTCAAAAGGCAAAACGCCTCGCGGAGGAGAAGGCTGATGCTGCCGAGGGAGAGATGTACAAGATGCGGGAGATGCACAAAGGTAGCATTTTACTGCCTGTTGTTACTTTTTAATGGCTTACTTACTTGGTTTTTGCAACTTCCACAGTTCACTGGGACAATGTTCGTCTTCAATTTGCAGACCTGCAGGCGAAAGTGGATTCCTATTACGACAACTTCTGGTTGCTAGCGCGTGAGATCGCCCCTATGGTAAGGTGTGTTGATGGTCGGGAGCTCATTCCTGAACCCGCTGGCTGGGTGACCATGGAGAGTGTGTCAGCGGGGGTTCGCGGCCTTTGGAGCAGACTTCAATTGTTTACGACTTTGGCGGCGCAGAGTGTGGCTGCTCATGGCATGGCTATGTTGCAATCTCATTATCCAAAGATCAAACTTGGTCGCGTGGAGACCGGGTTCGCGTCAGGGATATCGGATGAGGATGCAGATCATCTGGAGGCGGCTACCGATCGTATCGCGGAAGTTGTAGCTAAAGATGTTGATTTGTTCTCTGCTGGGCAGCGGTGGTTTGTATCGTGGATACATTGGTTCGGGTGTGTAAGTGAAAACTACAAAGCTGAAAAATATTCGGGCGGTGAGCTTTTGTTTCACTTGTATGCCCTGTCGTGCCTCCTGAGTTGTGAGCCGTAGCGATGAATCGTTCGGCCCCGGGTTCCCTATGGCCCAGATCGTAGAGCACAAAGCTACTTCATGCGTAAGTACCACGGAGATTACCAGGGGGTAAGCTGCTAGCAACCCGTGGCGCAGAGAGCGAACAGCTCATGCACGCTTAAGGTGGTGCTAGGTACAGAACCCTTTTCCGAGAGGCTCAATCGTGGCATGACTAGGGTCTGTGGAGACCGTTCCTGCAGACGCTGGGCGCAAAGCCATGATGCTTGTAGAGTCGTTGACCGTACCGTGGTCGAATACAGATTATGGGCGCATATCCTCATGGCCTTCAACTCAGGTGATGTCTCGTTTGATAGAGATACATCATCTGAGAGGTCTATCAACATTATCATAGCGTATAGGGTAGCTAATTCTATGCGTTATGAAGTTGATAGACCAGATTTGAAGGTTTCCCGTTATGGCCAGGCTGTTTGGAGAACGTCGTGATGCGTTTGGAGAGGTCGTCGAAACACTGTGAGAGTGTTTTGGAGAGGTCGTTGAACGTCGTATATTCCTTGCTAGACATCGAATTGCCATGGGCGTTTTGTTGGAGTCGGGGTATGTATGAAGTACAAAGAAGAACATATCACTTTATTTATTCATCGGGGATAACCAGTACAAACTTTATTGGACCTCTTCAAGTGCCTAAACTGCTTGTATTGCCCGCCGCGTGGATCTTTACATGTGTTTGCGAGGTAGGTCGACGTTGGTTGTTAATGCTTGCATTTCCTTCGGCCTCTTGGCGGTGGGGTTATCAGTGGTGCTGGAGCTGTATTTGTCGTGGGGACGGGGCCTCCCGGCGGCGTTTATTCTTTGTTGTACACACTCATATGCGACTTTCAGATCAGTGCGGAGGCTGAGGATGCCTTGCTGTGTTGGTATTTTGAGCACCATATAGGTGTAATGCGGTACTGCCATAAGCTTTGCGAGCGTCGATCGGCCGAGGATTGCATGGTAAGCTGTTTGGAAGTCAGCGACGATGAAGTTGATATTCTTGATTCTGAAGTGATTCTGGTCGCCGAGTTGTATCGGGAGCGTAATTTGTCCTACTGGTGTGGATGCCTTGTCTGGGACTATACCCCAGAAAGGGAAGTTTGCCGGCAGGAGGTCCTTCTTTGAATAATCAAGCTGGCGGAACGTGTCGGCGAAGATGATGTTTAATGCGCTGCCACCGTCAACTAGCACCTTCTTGAAGTGGCACGTGGCAATGATTGGGTCGATGATGAGTGGGAATCGACCAGGGTACCTGTAATCCGTCCACTCGTCTTCTGTTGAGAAGCTAATAGTCTGCTCCGACCAGTCTAGGTACCGGGCGTTGGCCGAATCATCATCTTTGGCGATGACTGAGTAAATGTCTTTGCGAACTTGGCGACATCGTCTTTCTCCTTCAGTAACCATGCTGCCCCGAAGATGGAGTACATCGTTCAAGGTGGTCCGAACTTTGGTGCTGCTGGGTCTCGGTCTTCGCCCTTGCTAGAGTCGTCCTTCTTTGCTCTCTTGTCGCCTTTTCACCTTATCGCCGCCTCAAGGAGATTGCACTCATGCATAGAGTGCCTAGAGTCCCTGTGTATGGGACATGGGCCGTCAAGGATCCTTTCATAACTAGCGTTATAGTCTATTCCTGGTCTGGCGCTCGGGTTGGCGAAGCAGCGGTCGTTTCGTCTATAATCGTGCCTCTGCGAGTGGCGCTCGGAGTTGCCGGATCGGTAGTTCCGTTGATAACCAGCTCTTCCATCGCTGAGGTGGTCTGGTCGGCGGTCCTTGTCCATTTTGCGTTCCGGGGAACATAAGTGGCGTCGCCCGCCCTTCCTGCTTCGTGCGACGTCATCTTGGTTGGTGTGGGGGATTTCTGCTGAATTATTACTGAGCTCGTCAGCCGGTGGATCGCTGGAGAAGATGGGAATCGCCTCCGTCTCGCTATCACGGGGAGTGCTGCCGGCCGAGGCTTGGACAATCATCCTTCCGAAGCCTGGGGGGACTCTGGGAAGTCACTGGTCAATCTGGAGTGATCAGGTGTTTCAGGCCTCCCAGAGTCGACCGATCCTGAAGAGGTCGTGCCAATGAGGGATACTGCCTGGTTGGAGTCGTCGGAGATCGGGGAGATGACGACGGTGTTCACGATGGGTGCTAGGGGAATCTAGTCGGAGATCAGTTGATGCGTTTGGCGCTGAAAGACAGTGGCCTGATTACTGAGCCCATAGGGCATCATTGGGGAGGGGCGAGTGTCCCTGGTCATCGTGACCATTGTCTTCGGCGGAGATCGACGGCGGCGTGGTCGGCGACTGTGGTGACCTGGGAGTCGGCGTTGCGCCGCTTGGACGAGGTCGATGCAGCTGGTGATTCCGGCGTTGGCGCGATCGACGGCGCCGATCAGGTCGTCGATGTTGACGTCCTTGCGTAGGTGGTACGTCGGTATGGCGGGGTGACGCGAAGATGGTGGTGAACTTACCCTGCGTGGCGCGGATCCGATGGTCCAAGACATAGATCCAATCTGGATCACGGTGCCGGGCGCCGGAAAGACCATTGAATCCGGGAAGGTGGCCGCTTGACGAGCCATGAAGTCGATGCACACACCCCCTACCTGGCGCGCCAACTATCGACGAAATATGTGTCGCAGTCTACCTAGGGGGTACCCCACGGTAGTAGATTGTTAGGCGGAGGTGTGGCGACGACGATCAAGCGTAACACAGAGAGAGTAGACACGGCGGTTTATACAGGTTCGGGCCGACAAACCACCGTAATACCCTACGTCCTGTGTTCTGGTGGCTAGATTGATCTCGTATATCAGGTTACAAGATCTATAGATGAACTGAGAGAGGTTGTCTGGGGGTTTTGAGGGGGGGTCCCTGCTCGCCTTATATAGCCGGGGAGTAGGGTTACAATTTCCATATCCTAACAGATTATGATCGGTTCCCTATGGCTAGGGATCTGAGCCTATCTACTAGAATCTTCCTTGGCGAGCAAGTCTTCTTAGGAGTCCTTAACGAGCACGACGGGTTGGTCGCGTGCCGCAAGGCCTCATAGGCTGGGCCGTCTCCTGGTCGGCAGGCCCAAGAAGGTCCCTGGGGATATGCCGAGGTTATATCCCCAACAACCACCCTCTGGCATCGTCTTCTCGGATTCTTAGACCATGAAGCTTTTGCCAAGCTTATTAGTTCTAAAGCTATCTTGTGTAACAAACATACTTCAGACCATTTGTGTCGTGCTTGTCAATTGGGGAGTCATGTTGGTCTTTGCTTTCATTTGTTCAACTCTAGAGCTCTCCATAAATTGGACCTTATACACTGCGATCTTTGGACCTCACCAGTTGCTAGTCTATCAGGCTAAAATATTATCTTGTGATTCTTGACGATTGCTCATATTATGTTTGGATTTTTTTCACTTTGCCTAAAATCCAAGAAAATTCCGACCACCTCCACTTTTTTTTTGTACGCACCCAATTTTCTCTGACCATCAAGACTATCCAATGCGACAAGGGCAAAGAGTTCCACAACTCTTCCGCCTACACGTACTTTCTCAATCATGGTGTACACCTTCGCATGTCATGTCCATATACCTCGGAACAAAATAGTCCTGCAGAGCGTATTCTTCGTTCCATTATAATATTATTCTTCGCTCTCTCTTGTTCCAGGCTAGTCTCTCTCCGGTTTTACTAGGTTGAGGCCCTTCACAGCACCACCTATATTATTAACCTCCAAGGCTCTGACCCACCAAAATCTTAGACTTCCGAACACCTTTCTTAGCCCTCCTTGGCAACCAGCTCTCATACATTGTTTTACGAGTTTTTGGGTGTGTCTGTTATCCTAATAATTTATCTTCTATCGTACCTCACAAACTCACCCCACACAATCTACTCTTTCTTTGTGTCTTCCTTGATATTGCACCGACCACAAAGGCTATTGATGTCTTGAGCTTCATTCCAAAAGTATCCTTCTCTCGGCATGTAATTTTTGACGATTTTTTTCCCTTTTGCTGAGATGTCAGCTTCTCCTATGCCTTCTCAGTTCTCAGTCCCTGGATTTTTATTCGAGGATAATGTTGCTCCTTTACCCCATGGGTTCGAGACTTGTGAGTTGTGACTGTATGTACACCGTCCGGTAGCCAACCAGCAGCACCTAGCACTGCGTCGGTTCTTCTCACTGATCCGGCACTAGTGTCCAACGTTGTGTTAGCTCCTGTTGGTGATTCGGCACCCACTCCTGCTGGCTCCCCGCAGGCTTTGTCCCAGCCTGGAACAGTTGGACCTCATGGCCCAACTGCCCTCCTGCGCCGTCGAGGGTTCTCCAGCAGGTGGTCGACCTCCCCCCCGCCCCACCCCCCCCCCCCCCCCCCCCCCCGGCACGCGCTCCCCGGAGCCTCCTGCCGACTGCTGTACAAGTGGATCCTGTCATCAATGATCACGCTATGCACGCTCGTGGCAAACCTTGCCCCACGTGTGTTAACATCCTCACCTGGAAGTGGATCGACTGCCACACGCTTTTACTAGATGGTTCTCTTCATCGGTATAAAGCAGCTCGATGGGTTTTGGGAGGATTCACACAATGCGCAGGTATTGATTTTGAAGACACCTTCAGCCCCGTGGTTAAACCAGCCACCGTCCGCATCGATGGGTTTTGCGAGGATTCACACAATGCGCATGTATTGATTTTGAAGAGGCCTTCAGCCCCGTGGTTAAACAAGCCACCATCCGCATGGTTCTCACATTGGCTCTCTCTCTTTCTCTCCCTCTCTCTCTCTGGTCGATTCATCAGTGGGATGTCAAAAACGCATTTTTTCATTGCACACACATCAAGAATCCACGAGGGGGGCTGTCGTGAGCTGTGCCATAGCTATAGAGGAATTTTAAATATTTAGATTTAAAAAAATACTTTTAAAAAATTAAAATATATTTATCTTATGTTTCATTAAACTGTATATTTATGACTTGTTTCGTAGAGTTTTATTCGGTTTCGGTGTCAGCTCATTCCTACACTAGAATAAGTAGCTATTTTTTCTCTTAAAATGAATCAGGAGTCTTCGAAATTACTATATTTTTGTGTCATTGTTTCCAGATTCTATGTGTAATGTAGCAAAAAAAATCAAAGATATTTACTGATGTGTTAACAAAACTATATTAGTAAAAAAGCTATATTGAACTGGATCACTCTAGATTAAAATCCTGGCTACGTCAATGCTCATGAGCCTCAATTCTCCATTAAATTACTATAACATTAGCCCTAAATCACCACTAAATTTTCATTCTCAATCATCATCTCTCTTACTTAGTCCCCTCTTGATCCGCCACTGTCCGCCGGCGTGGATGCACCTCCGCTTAATTAAGAGGGCTACCCCAGACAGATTTTTCCGTGGCCGTTAGAACCGTCAGGGAAAGTTCAAACTTTCTCCGCCAGGCTGTAAACCACCGTCAGGGAAAATGTTTTCTTCCCCGTCGGTTCGCAACCATCAGGGCTGGTATATATTTGACAGGATTACTTTCCTGTTTGTTTGCAGATCCAAAAATATAGCTTATTTGAGCCATTAAAGATACTGTTAACAAGTAATTGCAACAATATTATAGCAGTTCATTGAACCATTCATCCATACTCAAGTACTACAACAGTCTTGGATCATTCAAGTTGTTCATAACAAATACAAGTCAATCCAAAGCTAAATTACAGTTACTGCCTCCTACTTAGCCTTCTAGTTAGGCACAGCTAGCATAAATCGAAGTACAAGATCCTTGTTAGGCACTAACAACCACATGTTAAAATGGTTGCTTGTTAACAGGAACCTCTTGAGTCGATATATAGCTCCCAACACAACTTGGTGCTGCACCAACACACATGCCTTGAATAGGCAATCTGGCATCTATTACTGAAGATGACATGCCTTGACCCTTGACGAGTCAATCTGCTAGTAGCTAGCTCTATCTCACAACCAAAATACCTATGTTGCACAACACATGTCCTTCAAACTGCATGCTGGTTGTTGCCTTGACCCTTGAGAAGGCAATATAATCTGCTAGCACCTGTGGTAGCTAGTTACAGAGCTGCTACTTCACAACAGAATCCACTTTTGTTGCATGACAACCAAAATCCTCTCTTGCAGAGCAAATGCCCTTCAAACTTGCTGGTTGTTGCCAAAACTTGTAGTCCAATGAACAAAAGACTACAACTCCAAAAAATTCTTCCTGACATCACACAAATCAATGGCCATCGCTGTTGTCCGGGTTGGCTGAAGCATGAGAGGATCCATCTATAGCCCTCCCTACATCCAAAACGAAATAAATTGGACCATTCATGAGAATATGTACAGACCAGATAAATTCTAGAAATGATTAGCTATTAAAGAAGCATATAGATAACAAAAACATGTATTTAAAGTATGACAACATGATAACTTAAAATGCATCAAGAACGTAAGATTTAATCTCACCATCTCATTTTCTTCTTCCTGCAGCAGTTCAGGTGGTATCTCTATCTGTGTTTTGCTGACAATGAGCTGCAAGTGAAGAATTACCAACAAGGTTAATATTTTTTTAGCTTCCATTGTAGACAGATAGTGTACCAGAATAGAACTGTACCTCAAGTAGACAACCATTGCGCTTCAATATGGTATAAACCCTCGAAATGCAACAGGAAGTCCAAATACCATCAGGTATAAACCCTCGAAATGCAACAGGAAGTACACGCTCAATAAAGATATGAAAGTCATGACTTTTCAAACCAAAAATCTTCTTTTGCAGCAGATTAACCCCACGTCTAATATTAGCAGCATACCCATCTGGAAACTTAAGTTCTTGGAACCAATTTAGAATTTTGATCCTATCATTCTTATCTATACAGTATGGTGCCCTTGGTCTCTGCCACTTCCCATTCCTTGAATACAAATGAAGAGATGGACGGTCACAAAGCAGCTCGATGTCTTGTCTAGCTTTCACATTATCTTTAGTCTTATCTTTAATATCAAAACATGTGTTCCAAATAGCTTCAGCCACATTTTTTTCATTATGCATCACATTTATATTGTGACGAAGGAGTAATTTAGTAAAGTAAGGAAGCTGCCAAAAGCCACTTATATATGTCCAGTTGTGTTCTTTGCCATATTTTTCTGTGTCATCGACCAGTCTGTATAGCTGATCCTTAACCTCCACTCCAGTTAAACTCCTAGGGGGGTCCTTCTCTCACTACCTTTCCCTTGCGAAACGAATTTGCTTCATTTCGGAAGGGATGATCTATAGGAAGAAACCGCCTATGGCAGTCAAACCATGTAGCCTTAAGGCCTTTCCTTAATCGATATGCATTAGCCTCACACATGCATTGTGGACATGCAAAAATCCCATGGGTGCTCCAACCAGCAAACATGCCATATGCTGGAAAATCATGTATTGACCATAAGTATGATGCTCTCATTGTAAAGTGTCGCTTCACCGAAGCATCATATGTATCTACCCCAGCCCACAGATCTAGCAATTCATCTACCATAGGTTGCAGCAGTACACTTAGGTTCTTTCCAGGATGTTCTGGTCCAGGTATGACCATAGCAAGGAATATATACTCAGGCTTCATACAAACACCAGGAGGAAGATTATAGGGAACCCAAAAAACTGGCCAACAAGAGCAAGAAGCTGCATTCAATTTATATGGTGTGAACCCATCAGTTGCAAACCCAAGTCTTACGTTCCTATCATCTTGTGCAAAATCTGGGAAATCATCATCAAATCGCTTCCATGCCTTGCCATGGCATGGATGCAACATTTTTGTAGACCTTGCGACATGAGGTTCTTTGTGTGAACGCATTAGTTTTGCTGTGCCCTCATGTGCATATAATCTTTGTAACCTATCTGTAATGGGCAGGTAGCGCAACACTATACATGGAACCTTGTTTGATCCATCCTTATAGCGGGAGGTACCACATATGTCACACTTATCATTATCCTTGTTATCTTTGTAGTATAGCATGCAATTTTTTTCACCAACATCAATTTTATGGTATGGCATACCAAGGCCCTCTAGCAATTTTTTGGAACGATAGAAATTTTGGGGGATCCTAGAATTAGGTGGAAGAAGTTCATGGATGAGGTCCACAAAATCATCATAACATGCTACTGACAGATTGTACTGTGATTTAATGGCCAATAGACGAGCAACAGCAGAGAGACGAGAGTGCAAGGTTTGTTCATGTACTCGCTCATCTGCACTAACAACCATTCTATAGAAAGCTTCAGCAAAACCAGTTGGTGTTTCCTCTACTAATGGTTGGTGCCCATCAGCTAAGTCAACTAGCATATCATGCATCCGATCTGTCTCACCAAATCCCTCATGTTCTACCTCTGAACCAATCACAAGGCCATGGTTTTCCCGCCTCTCTCCATGTGCTGTCCAAGTTTGGTAATTTTCTTTGAACCCATTTTGGCACAAATGCAACTCTATCCTAGGCCTTTTATGCTTGAAATAATTCCTACACATGGCACTTAATTGTATCAGACTCAACTAATTCAGGGATTGAGTAGGCACGATCCAAAAACTCATTTGTTTTCTCAACCCATTCATTCGATGGCCTACCACGCTTCCAACCACTATGCATCCACCCACGATCTGTCATATCTTATCTGCCAACTAATAAGAAGTTTAGAACGACTAACCAGCTGCAAATCAAATTTTGTGCATACAGTTCGGAGGTAGTTGTGAAATGGCAGCAAGAACAACCGCAATGAGATCAGCACTGAGATACCTGGTACAGATCGAATGATAATATTAGTCATTGCTTAACAAGAAATGTACAACAAAAACTTTTTTAAAATATTAATGCAGTGCAGTATCAAAAACGTGCTTTAACCCATTTGAAAAAATGGCTACAGAGGATGACAAGGTAATTAAGCAGGGAAGAACTAACCAGCTATTTCAGTAAAACCAAAGATATAATAAATAAAACAAAATTTGATCACATTATAACAAACAAATATAGAGATGAATCAATCAGATTAATTGCATGTATGCCAGTCATGTGTTTTCAGGAATTAATCAGATGAAGTAAAGCATTAATAATGCTTCCCTGCTGTATACAGCTAAAAAGTTCAGAGATAACTAGTCAGATGCAATGGACATAGCGTATAGCAAAAAAAAACAGAGATAACACTAACCAGCACAATGTTTAGGACTTGAGAACTGCAGGATGAAAGCTTGCACTGACCAAATTTCTCCGCTCCCAACTGGTGTAAATTAAACAATACAATTTGATTGAGACCAAAAATACCAAAAAGTAAAATTTCCCAATCATAAAAGAACAAATTTCGTCACATACCATCAATGTTGCAGAGACATCATTCTTGCGGACACCAGCAGCAGCCAATTTCCTAGTGGTCGCCCCAGAAGCCTAGGCAACAAACCCTACACAGTCATGGATATTCAGATCTGAAGCATTTCTTTAGGTATGAGTTGAAAGGGGGAGGATAAATGGAAAATCCGAACCTGGTGGAAGGGGACGACGGGGCTGGGGTCTGGAGCGGAGGTGAGGGCAGCGGCAGCAGGTCCTGGGGCCGGCGGCGTGACTGGTGACGGAGGCCGTCGGCGCAGCGGGTGACGAAGGTCGCCGGCGCAGCAGATAGAAGGACGGCTTGCGCAGCGGGTCGCGGAGGCCGGCGGCGCAACGGGTAGGAGGCCGGCGGCGCTGCTGTTGGAAGCCGGTAGACCTGCTGGCTGTGGACTGGGGGCAGAGAGCTTCGACCTCAGTATTGGTGTGGCCAGCAGCTAGGAGAGAGGAAAGGATTTGGGGAAGAGGAGAAAGGTCACGAGCAATTTGGGGAGGATCGAGGAGAAAGGTCACGGGTGCGCGCGTGCGAGCGAAAGTTTTCCCCAGATCCCGCGCTTTCCTTGTGTTTCTGTCTCTGTTCGCTGGGCCATCGCGAAACGCTGCAGCGCGGGATGGCACTAGAATGGCGCGCAACAGCTCCGTGACGGTGCCCACCGACAGCAGAGACCATCCCGGACGGTACGTGGGCGCACGTGGGGGATGCTCGTGCTCCCCTGACGGAGGCTGCGGGCCGAGAGGGTTGCTTTTGCACCGTAGGGAGAAAATGAGTCTGACAGAGCCACAATGAGCTTCTCTCTGAAGCAGGCAGGACCAGAGAGGGCCAAAGGAAACGACGTGTACGTCCGGCATGCTGATCGGCCTTGCTGTGAAGAGTGAAGACTACGGCGGCGACGGCGAGGAAGTTGTTGACGACAGAACGCAACGATCGACGGAGGTCGCAGCCGTGCGACATTCGGACGTGTCGTAAATGCACCTACTCCGACGTGACCCCACCAGTTTTGAATTGAAGGCAAGCATCGAATTCCTTCACATGGCGGTGGCAGCAGACGTGGGCCTTATTTCGCTTGTCGTAGGCGATTCAATGAACCTGTTTGGTCTTATGGCTAGAGTTAATTTGGGCCAGTTTGCACCCAACTAATCCAAAAATATTCAAACAGGAAAACTAGATTGGACTAGTTGCAACTAGCTCACCCAAAAAACTAGCTTTCCAAAGAGATGATTATTTGAGCTAGTTTGGACTGGTTGTGGTGGAATGTGGAACCCACCTCATATGTAACTATAAAAAATGTTATAACTAGCAAACCAAACATTCAAATAAAATTCTGATTACATCGTTGGATTCGTTACAATAAATACTTTAAAACAAGATCTCACATGGATATATTTGAATGATTTATAAAAATAATTTATTATTAAACTAGCCCAAACTAACCTTCAATTCAAATATCTTCTTGGCTAGAGCTAGTTTGAGCTAATTTACAAACTAACTCTAACCTCTAACTCTAGCCCAGCTAGTTTGATCCAAATAGGGATTATTAATATCGTCGATCCGTGCATGCTAGGTCGCCGTCGCAGTGTACGAATCCAAACAGGGTCATTAATATCGTCGATCCGTGCATGCTAGGTCGCCGTCGCAGTGTACGACGACCCGCAAAAATCCATCGATGCATCGTCCAGCGTTATGGTTGATACTGTACTGTATGGTCGACGACTTAATTAGTGTTACTGTGTGTGTGGTGCACTCTACACACATTCTTTAGTGTTGATTGTGCAAATAATGATTCTTCAGGCTAGAGGCTTTTAGCCTCTTATCTATCACTACTCATTTTTCTAGGTGCTGTTTTACATTAATTTCTTTAATCAGTTTGGTTTTACAATAGTTATTACTTATTAACTAGAGATTTCAAATGAAGAAGATAAGTAATTAAATCTCAACTACTCTCTTCATTCTAATTACAAGATATTCCGATTTTCTAGATAATATTTATACATAATACATATCTAGACGTACATATATAGTAAAAACAAGTATTATAGTACAACCCACATGTAGGCTGCAGGCCCGGTCCGGAGGGGGGGCAGAGGGACGAGCGTCCCAGGCCTACCATTTGGATGGGCCCCAGGTACTTAGTAGTAGTATAATAGGCAATACGGCCAGACAACCGTGCAGGTTCCGTCATTGCGTGCGTGATCAAGCGCGAGCTTCAGTTTGCGACGTTTTCCTTCGTCCGTGTGCGGCTAGGTGTGGGCATGTGACGGCGTGAGTAGGGACCTCAGGGCCCAGCTGTGTGCGTTCAGGAGAGTAGAGAAGGCGAGGGGGCCGTGGAGACGGCAGGCTGCATGTGCCCGGCGGAAGCCAGCAGCAAAGGCCCTAATTCTCTATCCTGAACTAATCGGCTAACTCCCTGTTCGGCTAATTGTCTTGGGGGTTCCTCTTCGAGCAGGCAGGTAAGAATTTGAAATTTAATTACTAATTGTTTCTAGTGTGATCACTATTTTTTTAAAAAAATTACTAATTGTTTCTCTAAATTTTAACAATGGCATGTCATCGAGAAAGTATCTTCTAACAACGATAAATGCAAGAAGAAAAAACGAATAGATGATTTGTTACTGAAGGTGATTGTTATCCTAGTATTTCTATTGTTTATCGCATCTTATTTACTATATGTCAGTGATTGTGGCATCAATTGAAAAAAGCTTCTCAAAGTTACAATTGTTGAAGAACTATTTCAGATCTATAATGTCTCAAGAGAGGATAAATGATTTGGCAGCATTATATATTGAGAAGTAATTGTTGAATGAGATTGATATTGAAACCATTGTCGATGACTTCACATCAAGGAATGTTGGAAGAAATTTTTTAGATAATTTATATATACAAATTATTTGATATGAATATTACTTTTACGTTAAATATAACTGCTTAGTAGTAATATTTTGTAAATATGTGTGTATATACTATCAATGGGTAGTACCGGTAGTATTATCATGTTCATATAAAAAGGCCTAAAATTTTAGCTTTATTCTAGGTCGAAAAAAAGTCAGGACCGGCCTTGGTGGGCTATAAGGTTCCTTATAGCCTTCTCGCAGCCCACTCATACAATAGTGCACTTTACTTCATTAATACATGGTCCACATGTCTATCTCATAGAGTGTGTTGGTTCTTGTGCCCAAGCTGGCTGTAAGCTTACAAGCCCATGCTTCTCTTGTCTCTCCTCCACCTCAGCATTCAGTCTTTTTGTACCCCACCATAATACTTGCTGCAAGAAAAAACAAAAACAACTAACACATTGAAATAGAAAAAGTGTTTTCATATTTAAAGGATATGCATGCAGACTGCTAGTGTAACCCATATAGAGTCCACATACAAGATAGGATGGTAATGCGTAAATCCCCATCTCCATACTCATGCCCAACATAAAAAAATCTAATATCATCAAAATCCTTTGTACCTGGCCGCGAGTGCGATATTTTCCCAAAACCCATAACTACCCGTGAAAACTAGAGCCGACGGGTCACACATATATACCCACCGAAAATGGATGGATGCATAAGGCCATCCACAATGTGGAGAGTGCAGCCAGAAAATAGGTGGGTCCAGGTACAGGAAACTAAGCATCACACACTTGAGCTGCAGTGTTAAAAAAGGATGGAACCGGGTGCTACTTATCTACGTGGGACCCACCAGTAGAATAAACTATCCATCGTCTTCCCCCCACCTGTTGAACTCGCGGGCTCTGGAAAAATCCCCTCTCCCTCTCCAACTATTGCTACAATAGATTTATAATTTTTTAAGAAATTAGAACCGGCGCACCATTCTAACTTTTTCTAGAGTTACTCAGAGATGGAACCGGCCCTCACAGTGGCAGGAGCGGCTCTCTGATTTTCTCTCTCCTTTCTAGGCAGCCCTTAGGCGATACATTGTGGAGGGCCTAAGGAACCAACATGATGAGGCCATTTCTATAACACTCTTCCCACGTTACTGAGGTAGACCCATGCTACTTGTCCTCTATGTGACCTGGGAGCAAGAAGGCCTCTCACAATCTAATGCGCCACATAGCAGCTCATGTCACTCATCGAAACCATGTTGGTTATATATGTGAAGAACTAAAGATATCTATTTTTTTTGAAAATCTGCTCCCTCAGCTGTATAAGCAGCGTCAGAAGTTCCGCTAGGCCCCTTCTCTTGGTTTGTAACTCCTACAAACATCCTTTCCTCGTGGTTGGAGACGTGACATGATAGATTGAACATCCGCACTGGCGGTTACGTTTTTCGAACCATTATGAATCTCGAGTCTCTGAGTGCTAAGCCACTCGAACAATATGCGTGATGCTAAATTTACTAGTCGACAGGGCACTTTGGCACTAAATATCGACAACTTCAAAGTATGCATTGTAGTTTGAATGGAGTTTTGTATCTTAGTTTGTAAGTCTACTACATTAATTTACATTTACATATGGTGTTGTGAACTACGTAGCCATTTAAAATTGTATCTACATTAATTATTAGCACATTAGAGTATGATCACATTAATTAATTTGCATAATACTTGAAAACTAATTCATTAACCAACTCATTCAAAAAATGCAACCCTTTAAGCAAAACGAGGCACAAAACTCTTTCATCTCAAAAAAATATATGAATGACTTATAAAAAAAATAACAAACTAGTATTGTAAATTATGTGCCACTGCTAAATTGTCTTCAAAAGAAGCATCTACAAACAAATACATATATGATAGATGGTGCACGAATGAACCTAAGCATAAACTTTGAAACACAAAAATATATAGCAGCGTATATACACATAATAGAAGCAACATCGCTGCTGCATATATCCGCTCCACCGTCAGCTCCCTAAGGTCTGAGCCCAGGTCCTTATCACTACTACAGAAAAGGCAATCAGTGCCGGTTCAAAACCCCCCTACAGTGACGGATTTTGAACCGGCACTGACGAATCGGTAGTGATGAGCTCATGCCATCACTGTCGGTTATGCCAAACCGGCAATGATGGCTCAAGCATCACTGCCGGTTTGATGGCTCAAACATCACTGCCGGTTCGTTTTACCAACCGGCAGTGATGCTTGAGCCATCACTGCCGGTTTGTTTAACCAACCGACAGTGATTCTTGAGCCATCACTGCCGGTTTGGCATAACCGGCAGTGAATATAGGATATCACTGCCGGTTCTAAGTGATCCGACAGTGATTTAATTTTTGTAATTTATATTTATTACAGAAACCATCAACATTATATTACAGAAACCATCAACATTTATATTACAGAAATTCATAGATATGTCTTAAACTTATTGTACATACAAATGAGATTACAACATATAATTAGAGTCCAAGTCCAAAGAACCCATTACACCATAATTATAAATTAAACTACTGTCCACAAATTGACGACAAAATAAATCATGTGGCAGCACCTAATTGCACCCAATTCCAGCCAATTGCAATGCCATCTACCAGCACTTCGTGCTCTACTAAATTTGTGCATAACTAAACCTACAATGCACGTACAACACTTTCATAGACACACTAACTAACAACACTTGGTGGTCAACCAATCCGTGCAAAACTAAATCTACAATGCACGTTACACACCTTCATACACAGACGTCTGACCTTCATCGCATACC
Source organism: Microstegium vimineum (assembly GCA_022036555.1). Lineage (NCBI taxonomy): Eukaryota > Viridiplantae > Streptophyta > Magnoliopsida > Poales > Poaceae > Microstegium > Microstegium vimineum. Next base: position 19,384,258 of record CM039138.1, on the reverse strand, counting down.
CCAAATAGCAGTGGCAGCTAACTCCCTTATGGCACTTGTTCCAGCGGCAGCATTGAAGTGAACCCAGTCGGTAACAGGATACACGGTACCTAATACATGGTTAATTTCCCACAAGTAATTGTCCATTGCAAAAATTGAAATCAGGACTCATGCTTGCTTTTCCCTGGAATAACCAGGCAACCCCTCCAGGAGTTTCCACCTTTCTTTGGTAACCCCAAAACGACGCTCTATGACATTACGCAGGCGGCTGTGCACATAGTTAAACTTCTCTTGTTTATTTAACATGCCTGCATCAACACCTTCGAATTCATGCAAACGGTACCTTGTATTCCGATATGGGGTCATGAATCCTTCCCGCTGCATGTACCCAGCGTCCGTCAGGTAATAGCGTCCTACAACAAATGACCAATTCCAAATTACAGGTTAGTGATACAATATATGTACAAAACATGTATAAGCATGTGGATTGTAGATGTTAGTAGCATGCAATACCCTGAGGAGGATGGGGGAAACAAGGATCCTGCAAACACTCCCTCAAAACTGCCATGTCGTGACAAGCGCCTGCTTTCCCGGCCGCAACATAAGTGAATCGGCCATGCATGTCCACAATGGCGCAGACATTGAACGAAGCTTGACCTTTCCTGTTAATGAAATCATTTTTGACAGCTTGACTGACTTCTACTTTTATGTGTGTGTCATCAATTGCCCCAATGCAACCATCAAACCATGGTTGATATGGCGCAAGTTCGTCATGCACACCTCCATATGTCGGGTCCACTGGACATAAAACAGTCTTAGCCCACCTAAACATGACTTTTACCACAAATATTGTCTTCCTACTTAGTGTATCTAAAGACCTTTCAAATCTATCCTGACACTCTCTAATTGCAGCCCCGTGAGCGCAGGTCCACATGTACAAACCCAAGGCTTCTACAGAAGAAAATTCATTTGTTCCACGTAGCCCAAACTGAAGCAACTTGTCATGCAGGTTCATAAAAACATCCGGTGTCATCCGCAAATTATCAAAACACCTTCTAGGGTTATTCAAATTCAGTTGCATCCATTGAGCCCCAGTCAGTCTAGGTATTAGAGCTGCAGGGTTTACCATGCCTTGTTGTTGTGCCTGGAGCTCCTGTATCACTGTCAACGCAAATAGGACCTGTGTCATTGTCTGCTTGTCCACATCTTCCTCAGTTTTGACATCCATCACCTTGGGCTGCCTGAAAAACAGACAGTTCATTAGTTCAGAAACCATAAGCAACAAGGCTGCATGCGCCATAGTTCCATGCATAACATTAATAGATGTGACGAAGAACAATCAGCAAACTCTGAACATGTAATTTAAACCATGCGTGACATATCTAGCAACAAGTAGTTCAGTCACACGACTTATTACAAAACCGAACGAATAGTTTTGCACCATATTACATTGTAGGTAACAAGACTGACTAGTATATGAAAAACAAACAAAACAGTAACAGATACACTCATGAAGGAAAACTGATACACTTGTGACTGCCACGCTGTCGAGTCGTAGCGCTACTAGTCCTTCCTAATGGTCCTCCAAATCGTCTTCACGAACTCAGTTCGCCCCACAATAGAGAACATATCTAGATAGTTTTCTCGATGGTTCAAGTCAGCTGTGACAGCCAGGGTCTGGTGGAAGAGAGGATCAGCCTCGTCAACGTCGTCTTCCCTGAGAACCTGAAGGACCTTTTTCCTATCAGCTCTAGTTCTTGCAATGGCCTCTTTTCTGGTGGCGCTATCAATCAGAGATTCTTGCATAAAAACCATTGCATCTGCCATCGTGGGTGTCTTGCTACTCTTCTTGCTTGGTGGACTGGAAACAGAATGCTCTCTGGTGCGACGTCTAGACGCCTGGCCACCACTGCGGTGGTCAGCAGGAGGGTTGTCAGACAGATCTTCAGGTGTTTGTGGGCTATCATGAGTGTGGGTAGGATCTTGCTGATGGCCACCAACTGAGATCAGGTTGCCCCTATCACGGGGTGTGCCCGAATAGGGTGAACAATTGCTCAAAGAAAGGTGGGCGTTTGTACTTCTGACCAGCCGGCTGGCTACTCTCCTGTACGTCATGAATGCAAGGGAACGGTGTCAATTAGTTAACCTAAACCCAAAGACGGTAGTGGATTGACACTAGGAAGGATTAGTTAGTACCTCGTGGTTTGTGGCATACCAACTTGGATCTACCGCGACCTCGCCAGATGCAGGGTCGCGGCCTAACCCAGTGTGCTTGTTACCGTCACGCCAATTGAAGTACGACCGTCTCAGCTCGCTAAGCTTGTTCTGGAGTTGCTTCCTGCTGTACCCAAGGTTAGTGGACTGATTGAAAGCAGTTTTAATATTGGTCCATCTAGTGGAGGTTGGCCCTTTGTCCCCCCAATGACATAGGTCTTTTTGTGTCAGAATTAGATCCAGCAGGATGGACAGGGTGCGCTCATCCCAGGCAGTACGGTCTTGACTCATCTGAACACAAGTATTTGATTGCAAATTAATATGGCTACGCTATCGGTACTACATAATCAGACTAAGAGCATTACGATAAGGTGAAGCATGCATTGTGAGGTTGTGGTCCGGATTGAAGTACTTGCCTTGTCGGTCAGGCGGCGGCGTTTGCTGCCAACGTGGAGGGTGGATACCTTAGGTGACGACGACGAAGCTGATGAAATTGCCAGTGTGGCCAGGCAGCAGGGGAGTCTACCGACTCAGTTCTGTACAAAGGACAAAAGAAATGTGTGACTACATTGCGCGGTTGGGTGAAGGTAACGAACTCATCGGGCAGCAAGAAGATAGCAGGGTGAGGAACGAACCGTACCTCCCCGTTGGTGGATAACCGGCGAAGTTGGACGCGTATCCGGTGGAAGACAAGAACAAGAGGTTTAAAATGGGGATCCGGCGGCGTGCAGTGGAGGGAGCTCCTCGCGGCGGCGTGCGTCGAGCAGAGAAGAGCGGGCGGCGGCGGCGTGCAGTTGCGGCGTCGAGCAGAGCAGAGCGGCGGAGTGGAGGGAGCTCCTCGCGGCGTCGAGGTCGTCGAGGTCCAGTGGGCGGCGACGGCGTGCAGTGGCTTGCTCGGGCTTGGGCAGAATGGATAAGTGTGGAACGGGCGCGCGTCTGAAATTTTCAGACACGCGCCAGTTCATTAAATAGGGTGGCATCTCACTGCCGGTTCTTATTACAAACCGACAGTGATGTGTCATATCAGTGCCGGTTTGTAATAAGAACCGACAGTGATGAGGGAGCATCAGTGCCGGTTCTTTTGAACCGGAAGTGATGATGACGCATCACTGCCGGTTGGTTATTAGAACCGGCAGTGATAGAGGCACATCACTGCCGGTTCCTCTATAACCGGCAGTGATGTGTGTATTTTTTTAAATCTGTCTTTTGCTTTAGAATTCAAATTACTCCTGATTTTTTACTAGAACTTGAAAAACTCCAAACATAGAAGTTGCATAATTTTTAATTCTCTACAACTTTTGCTGAAGTAGCATATTCAAATTCTTTATAGTTTTTGAATTCCATTTGAATTTGAATAAGGGTTTAAAATTCAATTACCCCCTTTGTAATTACTCCAAAAATTTGAATAGAAGTTGAAAATCTTCCAACATAGCTTTTGCTAGTTTTGAGTAGCTCTACATTATTTCTTATACACTCAAGGTCTAATTCTTTATAGTTTTGGAATTCCATTTTGAATTTGAATAAGGGTTTAAAATTCAATTACCCCCTTTGTAATTACTCCAAAAATTTGAATAAAAGTTGAAAATCTTCCAACATAGCTTTTGCTAGTTTTGAGGAGCTCTACATTACTGCTTATACACTCAAGGTCTAATTCTTTATAGATTTTGAATTCCTTTTGACATGGCACACATCAATCAACAACGTGGTACAACTCATCAATCTTTACAACTCCATATGATCTCAAATTCGATGCAAATTACTAAAACAACATTTCATTAAGGATTACATAGTTTATGATACTCTAATAATTCACGGTGCAGGCACGATGATGGCCTCATCATGGTCACTCCGGAGGTAAGCAGGTTTGTCACCCTCTTCAAGGACATGTAGGGTAACGTCCGCCCCAAAATGAGCCATTTCTTCATAACCTTTGTACTCTTCTTCGTCTGTCACTCCGTCGACACCTACAATCTTTCTTTTGCCTTGCAATACTACATGTCGTCTTCCATTTGTATTGTTATCCCTTGCATAGAAGATTTGCAAAACATCCTTTGTAAGGACGAAGGGGTCATCCTTCCATTCGTGGAGCTATAGGAAAATGCATGCATGGAGTATTAAATCTAAGTAATAAATACCGAATCTATTCCACATCCCATCAAATCTTTCATGCATGTATTGAGTATTAAATGTAAATAATAAATATAACTAAATACAATTTTTATCCATAATTTTCGAGACGAATCTTTCGAACCTAGCTACTCAATGATTATACAATAATTACCCAATAAAAACAAAGTGCTACAATTTTTCTAAATAATTTTGGATCTAAAAGCTACAAAAAATTGACATAAATTGCAACATCCCTGTTCTTGATCATGAAAACAGCATAGCTCTAACATAAATTGACACAATGTAAACCAACAATTCTAAAGAATTATGCTTGTTACTAACCAAGAGTAAGAAGACATGAGGATCCAAGAGTGAAGAAGAGCCAACAATGGAGATCAAGAGAGCTCCTCACGCACTGTTCTGTACTGTTGGGCAGAGGAGGGAGGGAGACATCACTGCCGGTTCCAGCCACCAACCGGCAGTGAAACACCACATCACTGCCGGTTGGTGGCTTGAACCGACAGTGATGCCGCCGGTTGGTGGCTTGAATCGGCAGTGATAGGGCCGAGAGGCATCACTACCGGTTCAAGCCACCAACCGGCAGTGATGTGGTGTTTCACTGCCGGTTTAGCCCCTGCCCCCAATAATTGAGGGCTTATCAGAGGAAGAACCGACAGTGAAGGGGCATCACTGCTGACCCAAACAAAACCGGCAGTGATGGGCCGGCAGTGATTGCCGATTCTGTAGTAGTGTATCCACTACTAGCCGGTCCGTTTTATCACCAATATCTCTTGTGTAGTCCTGCTTCTAGTTCTTCTGTAGCCTGGAGGGGAAGCTGGAGATCAGTGCGAATCCAGGGGCGTGGAGATGCTTCCCTGCCGGCCGGGAACGTGGTACCGTGGCTCAGTGCTCATGCAATCCGACATTTCGGGGGCAAGCAAGACGGGTCACCAGCACAGATTGTCTAAACTTACTGAAGGCAAGTCACCGGTGACTTACCCCATGCTGGATGCCCTTCATCCCACATCTTGCCTTCAGTAAGTCAGGAGAATATGAACCGATATATATGGTGTTGGCAACTTGGCATGGCCACGAGAGGTCGAGTTTACGGCAGTGCAAGAGCCCGAGATTTTGGGCGGAGATGGCAACAGCCAACAAGTAATTTGAGTGAAGATGAACCAGCAGAAGGCGTGGTCTCAGACTCTCAGTGTCTCACTCTATTTCCAAAGTCTTGGTAAACGTTTGTGTGCCTAGTTACGTTTCATCATGACGAAACTATACTCACCTCTCTCCTCGTAAATACTATATGCTGTTTTTTTTTCCGCTGAGGCCTAAATAGAGGATTTCGATTTCTAGAGGATTGAATCCCGGCCCTTCAATCCCCTCAAATTGGAGACTAATAACTGAATAAGCACAAATAAAACTCCAATAGAATCACTGCTGAAAATGGCCTTAGCCAATATTTTCTAGACATCACAGCCAGGGGAACCAAGGCGACACACTCAGCTCACTGGCCATTCTGACCCTATGGCAGATTTGGAAGGAAAGGAATGAGAGAATTTTTCAGGGCTCAAAGAGGAATGAACAAATAGTCTTTAGTAGGATTAAGACGGAGTGTGGGGTTTGGGGCTCGGTGAGGGGAAGTGTTTTTAGCTCCCATAGGTTGGCGCATTCTGATAGTGAGTAATAGGTCTCCAAATTTAACCTAATATCGATCTCTTTTAGCAATTGAGATAGCGCTCCTCGCGCTTGTAAGTGTGCAAATCTATTCTACTTATTAATACAATGCCGGGAAACTGGATCTTTCAAAAAAAAAGATTGACTGGAAATTAGTTAACCGGTGGGTAAATAAAATCAACCTGCTGACCATATTTTTTTTTCCATTTAATAGACTTATTAGAAATCTTCATATCATAAGATGTACACTTACAAAAATATTGGCATCAATCAGTAATGTCACTAGTAGCTATACCATACTATAGTGTGATCAATGCTTAGGTACTCCGGTTATCTCCCAGGAGGTAATATCTTAAATCAAATCTGGACCGTTGATTTTTCTAAATTTAATAATTTACTAAATAAATTATAATAAATAAAAAACTAAAAAAATAAAACAGAGTGTGTGCGCGCCCACGAGTCCACGACAGCAGGAGACGGACTTGATGCGGCGGGTCATGGCGTTGGGGCGCTGGAAGTAGCCAGCGTACTGCATCATCGGGATGGCGGCCGCCTTGTTCTGCGCCTTCATCGAGGAGTGCGTGCGCGCCCACGACAGCAGGAACCGCGCCAGCGACAGCGGGTCGCACAGCATCAGGCTGCAGCTCACGCCGACGGCGTATCCCCCGTCGCCCTGGAACCGTGTCAGCTGCACGCACAGACACGTCAGCGAATAATCACTGCTTCGTCAATCGTCGCAGTACTGTACAGCAGTCAACACTCAACACTAGCAGGTTGCAAAATGCGAGACTCGTGCCGGCTCTCTCTTTCGGCACAGCAGGCACATTAATTTCAGTGTCGGCATTGCAGGTTGTTGCGTGGCCTGACACCACCGAGGTGATCCCGGTCGCGCTGGCGCCCTTCAACGTTTCGTGGAGATAGAGGTGGATGTGCTTCAGGATGCCGTCTTCGCCGCCGCTGGACGATGCAAGAACGTAAAAAATTAATAAATAATATTACCTCCAAATCCTTGGATCGGAATAAATGGACGATCTACATTTATTCCGGAGTACCGTAACAAAGATCAATTAAAATTCATGGTAATGAGGTACTCTCTCTATTTCAGATTATATGTTACTTTAGTATTATGTTGTATCTCAAACCACTTCTATATGTAATTTTGACCATGATGAAAAAATATTAAAATTTTCAAGTTCAATTAAATGCATCACGAAAAACATATTCAGTAGGATATCATTAATTAAACTACTTTGATGTTGTAGATGTTGGTGTATTTTTTTTAATTAAAGTTAGCTAGAGAAGTTTGATTTGTGACCAAAGTAAGGAATAATGGAGGGATCGAGTAATAACTAGTAATAAGAATAATTTAATTTCCATATATTGGGCTTAACTTCACTAGTACAGAAATTACCTTTGGCTGATTTCCAAAAACAGCTTTAGCTCAGGTGGGAATTGCGCCCGGGGCGGTTGGTAACACCAACCGGGATTAAAAGTCCCCTCCCAACGGCTTGTTGGTCAGACATTGTCAGGGGGGACTTTTAGTCCCGGTTGGTGGGCTAAAGGTCCACCTTTAGCCGCGGTTAGTATTACCAACCGGGGTTAGACCTTTAGCCCCGGTTTAAGGCACAAACCGAGACTAATTCGGGGTCTTTAGTCCCGGCTGTTTCTATGGACCGGGACTAAAGGTCCCCCCCTATTTGAACTCTCTTCCTCCCCCTGCCCGAGCTTGAGAGCTCATTTCTTCCGCTCTCTGTTCTTGCTCTTGTTCTTGGTGTTCTTCATTGTTCTTCATCTCCTCTTCGGTCATTGATTCATTTGATCACTTCTACGCCTCCATCGACTCGTTGAAAGGTTACTATCTTCAACCTCTCATGTTTTAGCGGCAACATATATTGTTTCTTGTTCTAGATGTGATTTTTCTTTATAATTTTGTCTTTTTGTCATTTTAAGTTTCATTCACTTGACATTGTTTGAATATTTTGAACAAGACAACTAAAATTAGTATTCTAAGTATACACCTTTCATTTCTAGGGTATTATATGTTCCACATTTCAAGATTAGTTTAGCTTAGTTTGAGAAAATATAGATTCTTATTAGGATATTATTAAATAATGAATTTATGGTGGATTGTTCTTGATTTATATATGTGCCACTTGAGCTCAAAATAATTATATATTTAGATGAAGAAGGTAGCTACCTAGAATACTTTAGTTGTATACATGGTAAATTTTAGTTGTTTTATTTTTTTTGTTTAGAATATAAGGAATTTATAATATCTAGTTTGAAAAATGAGTATAGACAGTAGATGACAACTGCTTCGGGACACTCGGCCTCTGATCGGGTTCCAAAGCGACTAAGACCAGGCCTCTCTCTCATTACCTGTGGCAAGTGTATGCAAAAGACTGTGAAAGAGTACCGAGTGGGGAAGCCGGGTCCCAATAACGGTCGGATCTTCTATAAGTGTCCAGATCGCAATGTGAGTTATATATTTTGTCACATTTGATGGTTATGGTTAATTTGTACCTATATTTCCTAATGATTTTGATTAAAGTGTTGATTTCTTATTTTTATTTTTAGTGGGATGGCACTGGATGTCACGGCTGGTACTGGGAGGAAGAGTATGTTACACACGTCGCGAAGGCTACGAAGGCTGATGAGGCAGTGAGCTAGCTCAAGAAGTTTGTCGATGTTGAGCAGAAGAATAATGATTTGTCTGCTTTAGTTGGGATTGGTCGGGAGATCATTATGCTACTAAAGTGTATTTTAGGTTTTCTGTGTATAGTGCTAGTGGTCTTAACATACACTATGTCGAGGCTTTCATAGAACATACATTAGTATTTGTATGAATCGAAAATGACACATGATGGTGTTCCATCTCGATCATGTTATTTTAATGCAGACGAACTTTCGTTCGGTATTTTATAATTTCATTTTTTGACCAAAATGAGAAATTTAATTATGTTTTGGGTCATATAATGTAGACGATGATACGTAATTGGATGTACAATGTTGATCGTCGTTCCAAAGAGTTCTTTGATGGCGTGCATGGTTTCTTAAGAGCGGCTGAGGCAAACAAGCGGAATGGTAATTTCATGTGTTGTCCATGCACCTTGTGCAAGCATTTGAAGGAATATTTTAGCTCAAGGACTGTTCACTCACACTTGTTGAAGTCGGGTTTCATGTCAAACTATATTTGTTGGACCAAGCATGGAGAAACTAGAATTATGATGGAAGAAGACGAAGAAGAACAATTGGACCCTGACGACATTATTGCTCAATATGGTGACTTCAATGATACTGCAATGGATGAAGCAGAAGAAGAAGAGGCAGGGGCAGAGGACACACTCTCTGAAGATGATGGTCTTGGTGAAGTCATTCATGATGCACAAAGAGGTTGTGAAAGTGAAAAAGAGAAAGCTAAGTTTGACCGCATGCTAGAGGATCACAAGAAACTACTATACCCGAGCGTCGAAGATTGGCAAAATAAGTTGGGTACAACACTGGAGTTGCTACAATGGAAGCCAAAAAATGACATATCCGACAAGGCATTTGAGCAATTACTCAAGATTAATAAAAAGATGCTTCCGAAGCCTAATGAATTGACTGTCACTACGTACGAAGCAAAACAGGTCGTGTGCCCTCTGGGATTAGAAATTCTGAAGATACATGCATGTCCTAATGACTGCATCCTGTACCATGGCAAGGACTACGAGAATTTAGATGAATGCCCCGTATGTAAAGCGTCGCGGTATAAGATCAGGCGAGATGACCCAGGCGATGTTGAGGGCGAAGAGCGTCCTAGGAAGAAAATTTCTGCCAAAGTTATGTGGTATGCTCCTATAATACCCCGCCTGAAACGTTTGTTCAGAAACAAGAACCATGCAAAGTTGTTGCGATGGCACAAAGAAGACCGTAAGACAGACAACATGTTGAGACACCCTGCTGATGGGTCCCAGTGGAGAGCAATTGACAGAGAATTCCCGGAGTTTGCAGAAGATGCAAGAAACTTAAGGTTCGATTTGAGCACGGATGATATGAATCCTTTTAGTGAGCAGAGCAGTAGTCATAGCACTTGGCCTGTTACTCTATGTATCTACAACCTTCCACCATGGTTATGCATCAAGCAGAAGTTCATTATGATGCCGCTGCTGATCCAAGGCCCGAAGCAACCTGGCAACAACATCGATGTCTTCCTGAGGCCCTTAGTTGAGGAACTCCTGCTTTTATGGAGCAAACCAGGTGTACATGTGTGGGATGAGTACAAACAAGAACACTTCGACCTGCGAGCATTGCTGTACGTAACAATCAATGATTGGCCTGCCCTAAGTAATCTTTCAGGACAGACAAACAAGGGATATAATGCATGCACACACTGTTTTGATGACCTTGACTGTGTATATCTGAAAAAATGTCGAAAGGTCGTGTACCTTGGCCATCGTCGTTTTCTTCCTAAGAATCACCAAGCCAGAAAAAAAGGAAAGCATTGTAAAGAAGAAGTGAAACGAACCAAGCCTGACAACCAAACTGGAGAGGAGGTACTTGATATAGTCAAGGCTGTGCAAGTAGTCTTTGGAAAGGGAGAAGGGGTCGTATCAGTTTCAAAAGATGCTAATGGACGCGCACCCATGTGGAAGAAGAAGTCCATATTTTGGGAGCTACCCTATTGGCATGTCCTAGAGGTCTGCCACACGATCGACGTGATACATTTGACAAAGAATGTTTGTGTGAAAAGAATGTTTGTATCTCCTATCGACCCTACGAAGACACCAATATACCATGGGTCAAAAGTACCAGCTGGATATGCTCGTGTCTCGGTGGATAGAGTTGAAAAAGGTCATCACGATGTTCCGCTTGACATTGAAGGAGGTGATGGGGAGACGACTTTAGGACAAGCAGAGAAGACATTTATTTGTTGGCGCAAGCGCTATATCATTTTTCCTGGGGCATCACCTCCTATTGTACCGTCGCTGCCTCCTCCTCCTCATCCCAGAGACCTAAGTCAACATTCATCACCTGCTGGTCATAGTGTTGCGAGGGATGATGATTGTGAAATGCACGACACGGCTTCCTCCCTAGAACCTCCACGACGTTCTCCAACACCGACACTAGCCCCAGAACCTCTACGACGTTCTCCAACACTGACACCGGCCCCATCGCCTCCACGACGGTCTCCAATGCCGCCAGGACGGTCTCCAACGTCGACACTTGCCGCCCCATCGCCAAAGAAGAGGACCGCCACAAAAGCAAAGGTGTCGGCCGCCCAACCAAAACCAAAGAGGCAAGCTATAAGGAAAGTTATTGTTAAGATTCCTTAGAAACTTCCATATGAGATGACTGACTAAGAAATAGACGCTTCTGTAAAGTCCGATGTGCAAGCACATTTCCAGAAAATGGAAGACGCCCGTAAAGCAAAGAAAGAAGCTGCACAACCGTTCTTTGTAGCTCAATCAGTTCTAAGGCAGAAGTTGGAAGAAAAGAAGAGAAAGCTACGTGATGCACAGAAGAAATCTCCAATATCGGACTATGACCGCACTCTTGAAAAGATAATTATCGAGAAGAAAAGAGCAGGGAAGAGTGTCCCACAGCTCGGGGAATAATCGAAGCAATCAGTGCCCCCGCTAGTTGTTGGGAATGAATATGGTTCAAACATGAGCGTGCTAGAAGACTACAGTGACCCCAAGTTCAATTATGATGGTCTGGAAGATTTCTTGAAAGGAGCTAATATAACTGCGAATGAATTTTACGGAAATGCACTCATCGCAAATGCCACTGTAGTCGATGAGTTCAAAAGAAGTTATGTACGTGGCAGAAGTCTGTACAACTCATCGGCCCTCAGGGATCTTGGTACGCAAATGCGCAAGTTAAACTCATGGTACATGGACGCATGTACTAAAAACCCAGATGACGAATGCATTTGCGTTAGAATTAGACAAGAACATTACTTCTGGGGCGATGACCTTATATTTGTTCCGTATAGTGAGCTCCACCAACTATGCCACATGGACGCTCTAGACAAATCTCTGATGAGCTGCTACTGTCTGTAAGTGATCATTTCTTTTAGTAATCGGACTATAGCATATGTATATGTATAGTAACTAACTATCCTCAAACATATATATGCAAATTCTTGATGTTAATGCTCAAACGTAAGGGAGACACGGAAATTGGTTTCATTGATCCATCAATCATATTCTCGGATCCAAACACTCCCCGCGATCAATGGATACCTCAAACGGAGCGGAGTTTACGGAGGTTCTTCGTCAACCAAAAGACCAGACAATATATACTCTTACCCTACAACTTTGGGTGAGTGTTGTTATCCTTTGCACAATTTGTCTTACTTATTACTCAATTCAGCATAAAGATATATATGTTGACTCTATAAACAAATGCAGTTTTCACTGGATACTCATAGTCATCGATATGAGAAGAAGTGCATATATAATCTTTGACTCATTGAGAAAACCACCGGGAGATTACCAAGATATGATAGACATTATCAAGGGGTAACTTTGATATTTAAATATGGATTCCTGCTCTTTAACTACACTGCAAGAGTTAATTTATTAATGATCCAATTATTGAGCAGGGTTTGGGCTTGGTTCGTCCCGAAACACCGTCCGGAACTAGAAGAGACACTATAGGGTCCTCGTATGTTACCTGTAAATTCTACTAGCTCTCGTAATCTGTTACCTTATCATGCTTTAACATATGCGTATGATGACGATGGTAATCTTTTCATATCTTACAGTGGATTCTAAGGCAGCCACAAGGCAATAATCTGTGTGGATACTACGTTTGCGAGTACCTCACGGTGTATGCAAGAAGAAATCTTACAGAGAATCTAAAAGTATGTGATATGTATATATAATACATCCACTTTATTTATTTGTTGCTATTAACTTAATCTTATGTATATTAACACTTGTTTCTTTATAATGCAAATTGAAGACGCTATGGTTGCAGTAACAAGTGTTGAAAGAAGACCGCCTCAAAGGAATTCAAGAGACATTTGCTGGATTTTTTTTTTGAAAAAGTGGTCAAACCTGGAGGCGACTTCTATTAGGACCGGCCGTCCCACTCAAGCCAAATCAAGACGAACATTTGTATGATATTTAAGTGGCGAGAGCGTTCGTGTCTTAAGCCAAGTAACAATGAATAATGATGTAAATTTTATATACATACATATATATATATATATATATTTATACTTATAGAGTTTCATAGTTTATTTGTGTTTAATGTTTGAAAGTAACTTATAAGTGCGTGAATACATGTATTAGCAGCGAATACATGTATTAGAAGCGTAGAATACACACACTTGAATACCTAATCTAATTGAAAAACCAAAATAAGAAATACCAAAATCAGAAGAAAAAAAAGGGTCTTTAGTCCCGGTTGGTAATACCAACCGGGGCTAAAGGGTGCTGCCACGAGTGACCCGCCTGCGCCACCTGGCGCACCCTTTAGCCCCGGTTGCTATTATCAACCGGGGCTAAAGGTCGAGCTTTAGCCCTGGGCCTGCGAACTGGGGCTAAAGGGAGGACATTTAATCCCGAATCCTTAGCCCCGGTTCAGACACCGAGGCTAAACGTCCTTACAGACCGGGGTTAAAAACCGGTTCTTACTAGTGCTTTGTGGCGAAAGAAAACACGTTGCCACAAACAACTTTTGATATAAGTGCAGCTAGCTAGCGGTAATAAACACAGACTCAGTCCTCGATCTACTTGATGCGTTTTGGACATACTGCATTATTATTTTCCAAGAGATGGATGGATATGGATCGATCATACATAAACACGACACGTCGACACGTACATATACGGACATCATATCGATAGATGATGGAAAGCATGAGACATGCATACGGTATATATATACATGTCTCTAGCTCGTTCCCCCATGCATACGCATGCTATGGAGCCAGTAGCCATCGAGATGGAGGACGTTACCGGCAATTAAAATAAGCATGCATGCAAATGTTTGATCAGGCGGAGATGTCGCTGGCGACTTCGGGGAGCTCCACCGGGTAGCGGTGGATGGAGTCGGCCCAGGGCCCGTCGGAGTCGATGGGGGCCTTGAGGCACTCCCACGCCACGCTGCTGCAATTGAAGCCTGAGCCGAAGGAGATCATCCACACGCGGTCTCCCTTTTTCATGCATCCCTTGGCCTCGATGTACGCCAGCTCGTACAGCACGGAGCTGCTGGACGTGTTTCCGAAGCGGTGCAGCGTCATCCGCGACGCCTCCACGTCCTCGTCGGAGAGGCCGAGGCCGCGCTGCACCTCGTCGATGACCCCGCGGCCGCCGGCGTGGATGCAGAAATGCTCGAACGCCGTGCGGAAGTCCGGGCGGTACAGCCTCACCTTTTTGGCGCCGCAGCAGCTCATCATGAGGAGCTTCCTCTTGAGAAGCGAGAGCGCGACGAGGAGCTGCTCCGAGACCGGCAGGACGAGGGGCCCGAAGGCCACGATGTTCCTCTTGAGCGCCTGCCCGGCGGTGACGGTGAGGTCCTTGGACAGACGCACGCCGAGGATGCCCTTGCTGTCTTCCTCCTGGAATATGCAGCGGTAGTCGGCGTCCCGCGCGGCGGTCATCCTGCGGACGAGGGGGACAGCCTGAAGCGCGCGCGCTCGGGGGAGTTGGACAGGATGGTGGCGGCGGCGCCCATGCGGAAGAGGCAGTTGGGCAGCAGCATCGCGCGCTCGCTGCCGATGTAGTACTGCGCCGACAGGATCTCCGTGGACACGGTCAGGACGTGCGTGCCCGGCGGCGCCACCTGCAGGAGGTGCCTGGCCAGGCCGATGGAGACGAGCCCCGCGCCGCAGCCCATCCCGGAGAGGTTCAGGCTCTGCACGTCGGGACGCAGCTTGTACCTGTTGACCACCATGTCCACGAACACCGGCGTGGGCGTGAAGATGCTGCAGTTGACGATGACCACGTCGATCTCCTGCGGCGTCACGCTCGACCTGGCGAACACCTCGTCCACAGCGGAGAAGATGGCCTCCTCGGTCTCCTCCCGGGCCGCCTCAAGGCTGCGGTCCGGGGGTATGTAGTGGTAGGAGATGGGCAGGGACGTCTCCTCGCCGAGCCCCGAGCGCTCCAGCAGACGGACTGCGAAGGTGACGCTCTCTTCCTCCACCTGGTACGGCAGGTAGTGGACGTGCTCCAGGCACGTGGCGAATGGCGCCCGGAAGCAGGGCCTGGGCCGGAAGCAGCCGTACTCCACCAGGTACACGCCCCGCGGCCGGTGCAGGCGCCTCAGCTGTGCCACGCCAGCACTCAGGATGACCGCCGTGAGGATGTGGACCGGCGGAACGGCGCGTAGGCTGCCGGCGAGATCGGCGATGCTGACAGGCCATGACCTCCGGAGCGCGGCGGCTGCAAATGCCACCGCGACAATGGCGACGAAGTTGTCCACAAAGAGCTGGTACAAAGTCTTGACGAGCTTGCCCATATTGTCGATCGATCGATATCTAAGTCAGGTTTGCTTTATTCTAGCTAGCTGTGATGAGAAGCATAGTGTGCTACTACCATGCACGCCCTTATTTCAAGGGCTCGCCAGCTCGAGGGCATTAATATTGCAGGGAACATTTCGGTCTCAAATTACAATTCAATAACTACGTGTACGGAGTATAACAAAATTCAGCTGGAAAATATGCATGCATCCTCGCTCACTAGCTCTGGCCGGGTGGGCACCCGCCCTAGCGTGGTGCCACGTGATTTGCCTTAAACCGCCGCTCAAAGCATAAACGTAGAACCGTACGTATGGGCCACATGGTTTGATCAATGCTGATTCACTGATGGTAAAGATTGCGTGCGTGTTCAAGCGACAGCTGCGCTGTTAGTACTAAATATATATACAGTACACCACCTTCATTCTTTCACGATGACCTGTCGGCAAAAGAAAAGCATAATACTAAGTGCCGGCCGTGCATCGTACACCACGTATTACGTTCCTGTATATATGTGTGTCGGCGCATGTGATCGATCGACTTTCCGTTTCGACGTTTCGTGTGCACACCATACTACGTACGTACAGTCCCTGCAGTCCAGCAGTGTCCCCCCGCCAGGGCAATTATGTGCTGCTGGTGCATTTCGTCGTTGCATCGGGGAGAACTCAACACTGTCGCTCGTCGTTGTTGGTGGGTGGTCCAGTACCGTTCGATCGAAAGCCACGATCTAGACCACGCAGCTGCTTTCACGCATCTTGATTCTTGAAGCCGTAAGATGCATGGCCACCCACGTTGAGCTCACATGCACGCTGCCAGTCGTTAACGCGCTGCTTCCCAGCCATGATGCGCTGGCCGAGCCGGATGGCGAACACACAGCTATGCTGCCCGGCCGGCCCGACGTCGTCCTACGCGGCCACGACGTAACGGCACGCCATGGCCGATGCCTCTGTCTCGCGCAAAGAGATGACGCCAGCCACCAATCATGAGAGCAAAAATTCAAGTTTCCATAGCGGCAGTAGAGTTTATCTAACCGCACACATGCATTTAAGATCTGTATAAAAGGTAGATTCTAATGGATGAGACAACCAGCAGTGGGGTCCATTCTTTTAAAAAAGATTTGTTGATGTCCTTTTTCCGAATCCCTAGACAAATAAGAACGGTTGAGATAGAACTTTCCGGCCGCTACTGAAACCGGTCATGCATGTCATATTATACACCGAACACTGCTCTAGAACTAGCCTGTAGTCTCGGTTGAAAACGGAATTTAGTCCTGGGGTTACGGAATTGGATTGTCACAATCGGGACTAATTCTCACAATTTTAAAAAAATAATGTCTCCCACCACTACGCCGGTGAGATTTGAATCTAAGACCTCATACATTATCTCACGTGTAACTTACTACTCCACCTACACAACACATCTGATAATAGATGTAATGTTTTCCTTTTGAACTAAGCCATCGGTGAGCTTTTAGTCCCGGTTCATAACCGGGACTAAATGATCAAGGACCATTAGTCCCGGTTCGTAACACCAACCGAAACTAATGTAGGCTTTTTAGTTTGGGTTAGTGTCACCAACCGGGAAAAGGTCCTTAAGCATTAGTTCTAGACACAAAATTTACTGAGACTATTGCATATTTTTTAGATCGACCAAAGGCACGCGCGCACGTCACCAACCGGAACTAGTAGTGGAAGGGTACATGGAAAATGTAATCATGCGTGTTATGTTTTCCTTACAGTAAAATTTTTGTATTATGGTCCTTTTTTGAAATCTTTTTTTTACAAATACACCTCCAGTGATTTTTTTTTTGAAAATAAACCCTCAGCTCACGGTGTTATGACACCACATGTCAAAGTGTGTTTGTCGACGTCATGGTCTTGCCATCTAAACGACAGCTCCGGTCGCAGAAGGCAGCGTGCCTGCAGACTCTCCACAGACTCAACGTCGAGGCCTGACACATAAGGCCATGTGTCAGCCCTTTTTTCTCCCTTCCCCATTCCATCCTTGCTCAGGCTACGTTCTGTCTCTCCCCACGAACCCCAAACACCAAATGCAACTCATCTAGAGAGTCTAGATCGAGCTTGTAGATGATTCACCTAGGTAATCCTCCTTTACCCCTTCTATTCTATCCGGATAGATTCGGTTCATTTGTGGTTTACCTTTTGAATAGTAAGCTAGGGTTAGATTGTGGATGGCAGTTATCAAACATATGGTTGAAATGTAGATATCAAATGTATGTTTATGTGGTATGGTAGGTTTGTTTGGTTTGCTAAGTTATGATTAGGGTTAGTTGTTTAATGTTGTACGAAAGAGGAAATACTTATTATATTTTTTTTGCTATAGTTTAACAAGGTGTTCTTTTTAGTTATTTGTATTTGCATAGATGCATAGGCACAAATGGGAAAAGAGGGGCCGTCCCAAAAAGATTTACTATAATGTGTCATATAAACATGCACCAAACCTTCCAAAATTACTCGTGCCTATGTGAGGGTGTGGCAAATCGGTTGGTGCGGATCAACAATCTACACATGAGAATACTGTTGCGCATACTGTTGCGCGGGCCTAGTACTACTATAACGATAACTGTGTAAGCAAGCTTGTTGTTATATTATTAATTTGCTCTTATTGTGTATTGTGATATCATGAGTTATATGTTGCGTTATTTTCAACCATAGGATTGGGAGGTGCGCTATTTCTTCTAATGGCCCAACAAGGTTAACCTAAGGTTCCTTCTTTTTTACTAAGTACTAAGTTGTCAGGGGTGTGTTTGCACGAGCATTTCAAGTGTTAGGTTCCACCACCTCCGAAGTCCAAAGGCCAAAGCCTACATTGATGATGACGGAGGATTGAAGGAGAAGAGTGTGGCCACCTTGAAACAGCTTGAGAACCCACCACTTTACAAATGCCGAGGTGTAGCTGAGGTTAACAGCACGTCCTCCATGATGCAGCCTCACTAATTCATCCATCTACAACCATCACACACCAAATGTTATCACATATCATTAAATATAGTCAGAATTATTAACGAAATATACATACCTAATGGCGTTGTTCATCCGCACTACTTTTCAGGCGAACGAATAATATATATTTTTTATCTCACAATAAATTAGCATAAGCATTCAGTATAAGCCAAATTTCAGCGAAACAAATAGGGCCAACAATTCTAACTAGGTTTACCACTACATTATAATCAACACACTACTAACAACTAACATTGACAAGGAACTCTAATGCCAAATGGGAACCTAACACACTGCTAACAAATAAGAAACACTAGTATTTTCTCCAACGGTCACCTAAGGAACCCTAATGCCAAAGAACCAAGCCTTAGTGAAAAAACTAACCAGAAAAATAAGTAACTTCACAAATCATACACTACTACAAAATTTATTTTGCATAACACTTGACAATTATTAACCGTAGCGATTAAACCTATAAACCGCCACGGTTAATGACAACCGCCTCGCAAAATCGATTTACCGAGGCAGGCACACTATAAGGCCCGCCATGGAAAAAAAGCTGAGACCAACAGGCCCACCCGAGCCCCAATAATTGTCTTCATATATATTCGCGTGTTAGGGTTTCTTTCTCACCCTCACTCCCCCTCTCTCTCCCAGCCCGACAGCCGCCCCTCTCTCTCCCGACCTCTCCATGGCCCTCCACGGCGCGAGCGCCCCTCCCCCCTCCTCGTCCACGACTCCGGCCCCTCCCCCTCCTCGTCCACGGCTCCAGCGGCCCTCCACGGCTCCGGAGCTGGGCGGCGCGGGCGCGCGAGGTGGCGGGCGGCGCGGGGACGGCGCAACCGCGAGGGGCTGTGCGACGGCGGCGGCGGGGCCCGCGCGAGGGCAGCGCGGCTGCGCGACGGCGACCCAGATCCACCCCTAACCAAGTCTGGATCTGGGATTTTTTTGTTTTTTTTATTTGATTAATCGTGGTGGTCACTTCCAACTGCCATGGTTAATCATTGATCTAACCGTCACAGTTAATCATTTTTAACGGCCGCGGTTAATCATTTTTAACGGCCGCGATTAATCATTTTTGTAGTAATGATATCTAAATAACATACCATAAATAGGTAATCAAATCAAACTAAACTATACATTTTACAAATACATGTCCCAACATACCATACGTACCACCATACCCAAGGTTCTACAAGTAAGGGGACAATGCAACTAAATCTAACCAAACAAAATTGAGGAGGAGAAAGTACCATTTACCGGGGGAAGCGTTCATAGGCGAGATTCGTCCGCCCTATTGCGCCATTAGGGAGTTCATGTTCATGGGGTGGGGGAGGGGAGGGAAGGAGCTAAAGTAACCACCACGCCGAACCATATGGGTGAGGGAGGAAGAAGCGGGCCACAAAAAGGCTTAAGTGCCTAGGGTTCGGCGCTGAGTCGGGCCACGACCAGACCTATGGTCTCAGCCAGTGCCAGAGCCAAGGCTCGGTCACCCTACTAGCTAGCTGGTGCCCGGGCTCACCTGGTCGACACATATGTAAACTACCCATACAATACTGGTAGATCCAACACATACAGAGTTGTTGTTGTTCGTATGTCTCTCTGCCTAAACATGTGTATCTAGTAAAGCCATACAACAAGAAATATGTGTAGCATTGGAGATGGCGTACATCATTTTTTATGCAAGCTGTGAAGTTTATGTTTGAACAAAAAGGAAAATAGAGAAGAAACTAAGAGGAGAGATCATGAATAATTTCACATGTGGTTCTCTAATTTTGCTTTCATGTATAATACTTTATATTATGTGTTAGATTATGTTTGCTAGGGCTTAGGTTTCTCACGGCTCCTTGTAATGAGCCTTGCGAAACAAGCATCTACAAAACGACTTCTTACAAAGGAGCTAGAACCATTTTTTTATAGAGGAGCCATAAAAATATGACTTCTCTCTGTTCTCTCCTCACAATCCTTATACAAATTATTAAAAAAATATCATCATATGTTTTTTGTCAAATATTCTTCAAAATATCTTTAACTCCACCGAAAAAAACTCCATTTGAGGAGCCAGAACCATCTTAGGAGAAGCCAGAACCATCTTAGGAGGAGCCAGATTCGTGGTAGATTGATCCTTAATATTACATTGTGTCTCGCCTAGGCTCCACAAAAATCCTGGCTCCTACTGCCATGGCAGTTTTTGTAATTGGAGTCCGCACTACCATGGCACCACCTCGGTGTCAACTGACAGCACAGGGAGCCACATACCTAGGCATGCAATCCTAATGCACCAAGCTTTGGGTCCATTTTTAGAAAAAGTGTTGCTAGAGATCTGTTTGTAAAAAAGTTTTCAATAAGGACCATGGTATATTAGTTCAGTACTAGGTATCACTCATGCATGTATTCGATCAATTTAGTTTTCCAGTCTAATGAATTCCAGAAATCATATTTAATCCTTTCTAATTGACTTCATTGCTTTTCATCCATATATCCTTGCATACGCTACTACAGAACAGACCTTTGGTCAATCTACCAAATGAGCTTATTTAGTCCCAGTGAAAATTGAGTCTGGGATCAAAAAAATCTTCAGTCTCGGTTGCTAACACCAACCGGGACTAAAATTCTCCTTCCAACGGCTACGGTTGTCAGAAAGTTGTAACCAACCGAGACTAAAAGTCGACCTTTAGTCCCGGTTGGTGCCACAAACCGAGACTGGCACCAACCGGGACTAAAGGTTGCCCTTCAGTCCCGGTTGGTAATAGAGATCGAGACTAAATGCCCCCCCCTATTTAAACTATGTCCTCCTCGATCCCCAGCCCGAGCCCGAGCTCCCGTTCTTCAATGTTCTTAATTGCTCCTCATTTGTGGCCATTGATCCATTTGAACACTTTTACGCCACCATCAACTTGTTAAAAGATTACTATCTTCATCCTCTCATGTTTTTGCAGCCGTATCTGTTATTTCTTAGTGTCCACTCCCTCCGTCCCAATATACTTGACGTCTAAGCGTTCAAAAAATGTCAAAATGGATGTCGTTTTAGGCAGTAGTACTAGTCTGAGTCCACCGAACGAGTACAGCAGCTGAGCCGCCGTCCATCAATCGGGTCCCTGTCCTCCCACTACTCGTACAACAGCTGAACGAGTATGGCAAGGAAAAGTTGTTTTGGTGAATTTTTCGTTACTTTAATAAATTTTGTGCATGCAAGTGGATGCTTTGGGAATCTGGATGGCATGCAAGCACAGACATCTTGTAGGGGCGTGTAGGTCTTTTACATATTGACTTGGTAGTCTCCCACAATCCCAAAACGTTAAGTATACTAGGACAGAGGGAGTATATATTATATGTGTTTTTTCTTTATGATTTTATGCCATTTTAATCTTCAATCACTTGATATAGTTTGAATATTTTGACAAATGAAACTATGTCTACCACTTGAAAAGCTTCAATCACTTTTAAAGCTTCAATCACTTGAAAAGTAGTATACACATTTCATTGCTACTATGTCTACCACATTTCATGGTTTAATGAGTTAGATAAATAGAGATTTTAGGGTA
Source organism: Microstegium vimineum (assembly GCA_022036555.1). Classification (NCBI taxonomy): domain Eukaryota; kingdom Viridiplantae; phylum Streptophyta; class Magnoliopsida; order Poales; family Poaceae; genus Microstegium; species Microstegium vimineum. Next base: position 19,362,317 of record CM039138.1, on the reverse strand, counting down.
TTATTTAATTTAATTTGTGTAAAAAATAGAAATTTGTATAATTATATGCATACCATATTTTATGCTTAATTAGAGAAATATAGAACATTGGAATTTTTAAATTTATAATACTTTAATTTATAAAATTATGTCCGGGTCAAGTAATAAATTAAAACTAATATATTGACCTTGAATAGTAAAAAAATAGTCTGAAAAATGTGTGTGTGTGTGTGTGTATATATATATATATATGTTTACACTTATTTACATGCATGTTTACACACACATATATATATATATGTATGATATATGTATATATATTTATTTATTTACACTTATTCGATGATTTATATCATATAATGCAGACAATGACACATTATTGGATATACAATGTAGATCGCCGCTCCAAAGAGTTCATTGATGGCGTGTATTATTTCTTAAGAGTGGCTGGGGCAAACAAGCGGGATGGTAATTTCATGTGTTGTTCATGTGCCTTGTGTAAGAATTTGAAGGATTATTCTAGCTCAAGGAGTCTGCACTCACACTTGTTGAAGTTGGGTTTCATGTCAAACTATATTTATTGGACTAAACATGAAGAAACCGGAATTATGATGGAAGAAGGTGAAGAAGAACAATTGGACTCTGACAACATTATTGCTCAATACGGTGACTTCAATGATACTGCAATGGGGGAAGCCGAAGAAGAGGCAGTGGCAGAAGACACACTCCCTGAAGATGATGCTCTTGGTGATATCATTAGTGATCCACAAAGAGATTGTGAAAGTGAAAAAGAGAAGGCTAAGTTTGACCACATGCTAGAAGATCACAAGAAATTACTATATGAGTTCTTCACATTTTTCTTTCTATTAGTAAAGAAATAATACGATGACTACTGCAAATTAATTGATAGATTTTAATATTTGACTTCATATTGTAATGCAAAGGTGTGACATTTAATTAACATTATTTCTATACAATTGCACTACAACATGAATTTGAACTATTAAAGTAACTAACTTATATATTTGAACTATCGAATATGTATCTCATGTTCTCCTTGCTTGATCTTGCTTCGTTAGTTTTGTATCCGTAGTTAGTCAACATATTCACGCCTTTTATTTCAGTAGCTCACATAGTTACATTCAGCTTGTTCTTGCATCATTAGTTTTGTAGCGACCAAATCTATGTGTGTTAGTATCAACGATGGTCCTATGATATGTTATGGATTTTATAATTTAAATATTAATTTGATTAACTTGCATGAAACTAGTTTTGTGATTTAAAAACAATATATGTGTCCCACTTCAATAGTTTATATGCAAATATTTTAATAAGGTTTTAGTATCACCAATGTGCTTTAAAGTTATAACTTCTTTAGCTTGAAATCATGTCATATTTAGTTGGAGTAGGTGTTCTCACATGTCCTTTTATTTTTGTAAAGATAAAATTTAACTTATTTACACTATACGATAATATATGTTAATAAAATATAACCAGCCTTAACTCAGATTTTGAAATAAAATATATTTCAGCCAATCTGAATTAATACCTTCACATGGTTTTACTTAACTAAACTAAGTCAAGTGTGTTCTTTTCTTTTATTTATAATATGACATTAACTTCTCGTGGTCATTTTTAGTGTTTTTAGAAATAGCTCCATTCTCAATGTCAACTCTTTTGTTCTCTTGACCTTAGTAACTAGATTTCGTTTAATACGTTCCTTTAATTTCTTTTGCCTTAAGTGGTCTATTGATCTTAGTTGTTTCTATTTGTTTGCTTCTATGTTCGCTGGTGTGCTTGGTTGCTACAATCTGCGAGTAGAAGAAGAGTTGTGTGTGAACATTGTATACTAGAAGGCGTTGACTATATATGGTACTATACGAGGAAGCTTGAACAAGCTTAAAGGTCAAGTGTAATATGAGGCTCCTTAATACCTATTCAACATCAATACAATATTATTTTATATGCATGTGCTAATGAACCGCCTGTAGTTTACTACCTTAATATTAACTACCTATGGGTCTATGCATTCGGATAGCATGCTTAGCTTGGTTCTACAATTAACTGAGTTATGAAACTTATTAAAGATATATACGACTTGTTATTAAAATTTGCATTTTAGCAACCTAGAACCTAGGGCGAGAGCATTGGGCCTTCTTTTTGTGCTATAGTTTCTCTCTATAATGACTCATCTTTAAGCGACAACCTAGGAGTTACCATACAACCATGAGAGCTACATGACTCTGACTTTAGCTAAGTCAACTCTGATCTTTTCTTGTTGTTAGTGGTTACCAAAAGGCACGGGAGAGGGGTTTTTGGACAGGTATAGGGCAGCCTCTAATGTTATATATACATAGGATGGAGTGTGCTATAGTAATAGGGGGTTCCTATGTCTTCAAGATCATTTTCTCAAACCTAGTGGCAACTAACTCATTAGAGGGATGTTTGAAAGGCTTCATTGTGAACATTGCTGACTACCTTGGAAGTGAGTCGAGAGACTAATCACCTTGGGCATATAGGTAACATGAGTCATGGATAAAGTTGTATAACCTCTGTCAAGTGTCTTTAAACTATTATAACAATCGTCCTCTCGGTCATGAGAGGCCTATGTAGAACCTTATAGAACAGTAGTTTTATGGTTGCTTTGGTTACTTTAGGATTTCTCAATCTTCAATTACTTTCATACTTGGGACGATTAATTATAACATAGTTACATAGACTTACAAAGGTTCAAACTTGATCAACTAAAATTTCTTACCACATTATAGTCGAGTCCAACCTTTTTAAGTCTGCATCGGCTCATATTATGCTTGTTAAGCGGTGGTTTTATTATTGTAACACCCTAAAAGATTGTTTTCAAGAAATAGTAATAATCTTGTTTCAACTTATTTAAATCTTCATGATTTACCTAGATCAAATAACAATGTTTATGAATATTAAAATTCAGTATAAGGCTTTAAAAACATTTTGTTCCATTCACAATGGCACATAATATTTCTTTGATTATAGAAATAGCGTTGAGTGGTTTGAATTTGAACAAGTTTGTAAAAAATCAAAAAAAGAAAAAGGTTTTCTTTTCTTGATTCCATATCTCTGTTTTAGCCGAAGCCAGAGCTTGCCCAGCCAGCTCTCCCTCTCCTTCCATTTTTCCCGTGTTGCACCCTACCCCTCCCCCAAGGCCCATAGCCGTGGTCTGCTTGGCCTGCTCACCACTGTCCCCATGTGCTGCACCCTACCCCTAAGGACCATGGTTGTGCTCTGCTTGGCCTGCCCCCTTGGGCTGCTTGGCCTAGCTCACTCCGATCCGCATGGAGCGACAACTCTTGCCACTCGCCACCCCTCTCACTATAGCCTAGTCTCGCTTGGCAGATAGCTCATAGCCGGTGATCGCCTAGCCTTGCCCGTTAGCAACCTCAAGCCCCTTTCCCTCCCCCTATTTCCAACCGAGGAGCAACACCACTATTACCTCCACACCTAAAACCACCACCCTAGTGGCCTTAATGTTCACCCCCCCTTATCAGTCGAGTGGAGCACCCATAACCATTCACCGCCTCTCCTTGGCTTATAAACTCCCTTTCCTGTTTTCCCACCTTGCCACCATGCGCTCCGATGTTGTCTTCGGCAACCCGCCATGTCATAGTCTAGCCACCTCAGCCATGTATTATTAGCATGAACAATGTTTAATAAGTTATATATCCCGTTATAAAGTACGGTCATATGTTCACTAGTGAACCTTAAAGACCAATTATTCTTATATTTCTATACTTTCAAAAATCTTGTCATTTCTACTTGCAAATTATTTTAAGGAATTAATGAACATGTTTTTAGACTATTCTTCGTAAAGGGTGCTACTAATCATAAATTAGTTCCTTAGGTTTCTTATTGTGGAACCTGCTCACCCATGTTTAAGTCCTCAACTTGGCATGGGTGATTGTATTTTCCTGGATTTATTTCTTGATTTAAGAACACTATGCTTTCAGTGGTTGTCATTCCTATCGACAACGAGATGCATGTGATGACTTTGTGAATATTGAGATTTGCAGACTCAGTCTGTCGGAGGTGCTCATAGACATAGGGTTTACGTATGTCTGTTGGTAGAGGTGAGTGTATGTGCTTGTTATGAGCATCTAGGTTGTACCAAGGTCGACTCATCCTTGTTAATTATGTCTTCTCTGCTATACCCACCTTTTATATGTGCAGTCTGGTGATGCTTTCTCCTAAAGTTGTGAAACATATTGATAGGTACAGGAAACAATTCCTCTAGAGCGTTGGAGATATCAAGAGAAAAGGATCTTGCCTTTTAGCCTGGAACCTGCAAGATCAAAAGCTGAGGGTGGCCTTGGCATCATTGATATCAAAACTCAAAACAAATTAATCCCTATTGCTAAAATTCCTTGATATGTTCTACAATCATGTTGGCATCCCCTGGGTTAATCTGACATGGGATAATCTTTATCATTACAACAGTACTCCTCATGCTAGATGCCCAGTTGGATCCTTTTGGTAGAAAGAGGTTCTCAAAAATCATGCTGACTTCACAGCTACTCCCTCTGTCCTAGATTAAAAGAGGTCCTACGAGCTGCCACAGAGACCAAGGTAAACACGAAAAGACTCTGAAACCCCTATGCGGGAATCTTGCCTGACAGCGACGTCTGCAACATGCAACCTGAGAGCAGCACTCTCGTTGGGATCCCTGTTCCCACACCATTGGTTTCTTTCACTTTTTTATTCCTGTAGTGGACGACACGAGGTGACTGTTGGACGAATGTTGTACCAGAATGTTGTACTCTGGTATACCGCAGGAGTAGGCACGAGCTAGCAACAACAGCTAAAACGTCAATCTTTTTGAAACTTTTCTTAAATCGTAGAACATCAATAATTTTAGGACGGTGGGAGTATGACTCAATGTAAGCCTAGCCTTGGCAACACATCCCTGTTCTGGGTGGACACTTGACTGAAACTTGCCTCAAAGACCTTTTCCCTCACTTGTTTTCCTTTGCCAAGAAAAAGAAATGCTCCATCAGGCACTTTTTGGATAATGATGATAGCAGGAACTTTTTTGAACCTCTGTCAGTTCAAGCCTATGAAGAATTGGAAGCCATACAAGTTTTTCTACAGCTTAGTGATTGGGATCCAGAGGTTTGGGACACTTCGAGTTACAGCTGGAACTCTATGACCTTCTCCAAGAAGGCATAAAAATCCGTCGAAGTACACAAGAAGCCTCACCTATATTCTCTTGGATATGGTCTGCTGGTAATATGGGGAAAAATAAATTCTTCTTCTAGCTCTTCACCAAAGACAGATTAAATACAAGAAACTTACTGAGAAGGAAGAACAATGCTCTAGATGATTATAATTGGGCCATCTGCAATACTGCCTCCGCCAAACCTCCATGTCCTTTCAGTCTCTTCTGCTAGAATCACATTGATATCCTGTGGAATTTAAATCTGCCCCTTTGGGCATGGTTATTGAAGAAGAACTGCCTTTGGAAGTCCTATCTTCAAAGAAATTGTAATTAATGGTTGTTGGACTATTTGGAACTCAAGAAATGCACTAATCTTCAACAACAAACCATGCACACTCAACGGATGGAAAGTTTTGTTCAGATAAGAGGTTGGCTTGATTTGCATCAAGGGCCAAGGACAATCTTGCAGGTTCTTTAAATCTTTGGTTAGAGAATATACCTACTCTTTAAATCTTTGGTTAGGGAATATACCTTAGAGAAAGTTTCTTTTTTTTCCCCTCTCTTTTTCCTTTTGTGCTTTGCAAGCTCCTTTTTGCATCCATCCTGCGCATGTATTTTTATACTCTTCTTTAATAGGAATAAAAAAATAGGTGGGGGATTTCCCTCACTGAGCCTAAAGAAATATTGTAATTTGTAATTTATTTTTTTTAAAAAAGAGTGCTACAGACTTAACATGCCAGAGACGGCGATAATAGTGATTTTTTTGTCAAGAATGGATGGTCATCTTTTTAATAGACTTGATGTTTAGTAGCCGCTATTGTTTTTTGTGTGGGTTCTTAAGAGGAAAATGTTTTCGGTCTGAGTCCTTTTTTTTTTAATAATACATGGTTCTGTGTAACTTAATAAAATTCATTGTTTTTCTAAAAAAGAATCCTACTGTCAAGAAGACTTGAACTTCCATTCAGCAAAATTAACTTAGTTTTCATCCTGCAGCAATAAAATTGTATATCAGGTAAAATGTTCACGTAAGTTCAATATTTGTAGAGATAGATAGTGGGTTGGAAATTATTGCCAAATCTGTTCCTAGTACTGGAACCATTTCACATCTGATCAAACACTTTTCTGAAGGTGAAGGAACTGATGCTGTGAAAAGCGCTCCCCAGCAGTCCATTGTCTGTTGGAGAAACTGTTTTTATTCTATCAGACCAGACAGTTACTGAAATGAACAGTAGGAAACGGACCTAGTACTAGTCCATGTGTAAAAGCCATATGATCCGTCCAAACACAAATTTATACACACATTCCATCACAATTCGAGGGATCCAAAATCTCCTTTTGCGCTCGGATCGACTGAATGAACCAAAAATCCACAGCCATCGCGACTAGAAACGGACCGAAAACCACCGCTCAAGCTTTCAGGTGCTCTAGAGTCCGAACACGAATCAGGTATTAGTGAGCCCAAATCCACAAAAAATAACCCGCAAAACACAGACCAACTTTAGTGGCGAGCAAGCGGGATGCTTGAATGGACCCAAATCCGATGAAACGCTTGTGCAACCAAACAGAATCGACATTCGACATCGACCCCAAAGGCCCAAACCACCAATCTATCAGATTCAATGCAGACTGCAGGGCCGTCCGATCCGAACCCAATGGTCGTTTTGTAGTGCTCCGCCTCCGCTGTTTCGTTCTCTAGTTTGAAACTGGCCCTGACACAACGTTGGTAGTCGATCGAGTACAGTCGGTAGTCAGTTGATCGTACACCGCTACGACTTGACGAGGCCATCAGAATACAGATAGCACCACGAGGCACGAGGCCTTTAACACGTCACATAGACGTCTCCTGACCGACCGATCAGAAAATCAACACCTGGACGTGTTCAACACAGCTGTTGGACAGTGCACGTCGACGGGAGTCAGAGTCAGACACCGCCTCCGACTCAGAAAACGGGACGGGACTCGTCCCATCCCAACAACAGCGATCGCAATACGATGACGACTACTACTACGGCGGCGGGATGGCTCGAGGAGGGTTGAAGTTGCCTTTGGCGCTGCTGGTCGCCGGGCTGCTTCTTCTCGTGGCCCCGACGAACTACGCAGCAGTGGCTGCTGAACAAGGAGGAGCCAGCGGCACCAGCACCGGCATCGGCATCGACCGGAACGGCCGCGTGGAGATCAATGATCATCGGCAATGACCAGGGCAACCGGATCACGCCCTCCTGGGTGGTCTTCACCAACGGCGGCGAGCGCCTCATCGGCGAGGCCACCAAGAACCAGGCGGCGGCCAACCCGGAGCGCATCATCTGCGACGCCAAGAGGCTCATCGGGCGCCAGTTCGACGACGCGCCGTGCTGCAGCGGGACATGCATGAAGCTGCTCTCCTACGAGGTCGTGGACAGTGGACTGCTCCGAGGAACCGGAAGCCGCACGTGCGGGTCCAGGTGAGGGAAGGCGACGTCCGCGAGTTCAGCCCTTAGTCACCGGGAACGCGGGACGACGCGGCGATCCTCGTTCCCGGGAACGTCGTCCCGGATCGCGGAGCGGGAACGCGCCGGGTCGACTGCCGGATGTTAGAGTTAGATCTCCTCCCGTTAGGCCCAACGGACTAAGGCCTAACGGGCCCTAGGTCACACTCTAATCGGGGGCGTCCAACCCTGTGGTTGGTGGGCCCCGTCGCACAGTGCTATATAAGGAAGGTGGGGGCCGAGGCGCTAGGCACGTCTCACGAGGTTCACCCGCGCCGACACACCCCACCGACATTCCCTAAACCCTAGACCGATCGATAGGAGGCGCTGCCAGCGGCGGGAAGTGCCACCGACGCCGGCGAGCACCCAGTGCGTGCAGATGACGACGGACACGACGGCTGACGGTACTACGACACCCATGGCCGACGGCGGGATGAACCCTAACACCGCCGCCGCCACTGCTACTCATCCCGTCGACTCCTCTGGTCTGTGTCTCCTTCTCCTCTCTCCCTCTACTCCTCTCTGCATTACATGAACTGCATACATCTACTACTACTAGAACTCGATCTACTCCATTGGATCCGCTCCTAGACGATCCTAAGAACCCTATCAATGGTATCAGTGGCCTCCTACGGGGGGGGATCCACTTGGATCCGAGCCTAAACGGCTCAACCGAAAAGAAATCCTAACCCTAACTCAAGAACAGAGAGGGGTCAGGAACAAGAACCAAGGACGAAGTCCAGATCGGGATAACGAAACTCAATCTAACGAAACCCTAAAGGATCCCGATCCACAGAAAGCACAAGAAACGAAACCCAATCCCAAGAACTGAACCCGACTTACCTCTGCCTTGCCGATGAACGGCACAGCCGCAGAGCCGCCCGCCGGCGGGGGGGCCCGCGGCGGCGCACTGCTCTCTTCTTCGACGCAGGGACGGGCGGGGCCCTCTCTCTCTCTCCCTGTGTCACTTGCGCAGCGCGCTGTGAAGGAGCGGCGCGGAAAGGGGAAGAAAGAACAGGGAGGGAGCCGTCGGCTCGGACGCCGGTGGGCTTTCCCCACGGCCGGCACGGCTGGCGGCGCTGCGGGCGCATCCGCCGCCGCCGCTCTGCTCGGCAGAGAGAGAGAAAGGGGAGGGGATTGAAATGGCTTAGGGTTCGGGGGGAAGAGCCGGCCGACGGCCCTTTTGTTCTCCCGCAAACGGTGCGCGACCGTCCGTTTTCCCGACCCCAGATCCGACGGCTTTCAGCCGCTCAGATCGACTGGGCCCAAATGAAGCCCACGCGCGGCATGGGAGAAGAGGGACTGGGCCGATTTGGCCTCTGGGCTACTTCGTTCGCCCAGGCCCGCGAACACACAGTGAACCTCTTTGATTTTATTTTTTCCAGAAACAGTAATATATCTCTTTGAATTTGAGTAAATTTGAAATGAAATTTAATGAATTTTTCTCTGAACAATTTTATCCAACGATAATTTTAATTCAGAGAATAATCACATGAATCATATTCTGGAAAATAATATTTCGAACAATTTCATCTATTTTATTTTCCAGAAATAGTTATGAATTTCCTTTGTATTTGAATTGAAATTTGAACGAATTATTCTCTATACAAATTTTATCCAACGATAATTTTTGTTTAAAGAACAATTCAAATTGAATTCTCTGGAAAATAAGATTATTATTGTTTCCGCTGCGAAGAAAATATTGAATTTGACTCTAAATTAAATTTGAACCAACGGGATAATTTAATTTTGAGTGAATTATGTTTTCGATAATTTTGTTGAGATTATAATATTGTTATTTTCTGACCAACGTTGTTAATAACATTATTATAATGAATTGCTATGCATTAATTTTACTTCTGCCCAACGGTGATGTATAAATTCTTGCATAGTGAAATCGTATGTTTTAATTTTGACCAACGTTAAATTGAGGCATGTAATTTCATGATGAATGTTTCTCACTTTTCTTTGGATAAATTTCAGGAGTTAAAGGAATGGTCAACATAAATAACATTCCTCCGCTCAACGGTACCAACTACCGTGTGTGGCGGGAGAAGTATGAACTAGAACTTGCACTGGCAGAGATCGATCTTGCCATAACTTTCCCGTGTCCTACTATTCCAGAGGAACCGGAGAAGAGAACCGATGAAACTGACGAAGCTTTTCACGCCCGAAAGCGTGATTTTGCAGGAGTCAGAATGAAATACGATATCGAACATAGGCGTTGGATTCAATCCAACAGAAAATGCCTATTGGTGGCGAAAGCCACCATTGAAGACCAAATTCGAGGGTCAATCCCAGAATGCATCACTGCCATTGATTACCTTGAAAGGGTAAAGAGCCAGTTTACTGGGTCTTCTAAGGCCACAACAAGCACAATGATACAGAAACTTGTATCTGAGAAGTACAATGGTGGTGGTGTGCGTCAGCACATATTGAAAATGAACACCATGGCAGCGAAATTAAAGACTATGGATTTGGGGATCAATGACAAGTTCCTCATTCACTTGGTCTTTCTTTCACTGCCAAAAGAATTCGAAACTTTTGCTGTGAATTACAATATGATGCCTGAAAACTGGGACATTGAAAAGCTCATTGCAATGTGTGTCCAGGAGGAAGAGAGAATCAAGTCCGCACAGGGTGAATCTGCTCATCTTGTCAAGGATAATAAAAGAAAGAACTTTTACAAGAAACCACAGGGGAAACCCCAGTGGAACAAAGGTTCTCCCTCCAAGCCACAAGAAAACACACTTGCAAAGGGCAAAGAAAAGGACTCTCAGGATGAAGATTTCCGAAAATATGGCAATGCTGAGAAAGACCAGTGCAAGGAATGCTTCAAGAGAGGGCACTACAAGAGAGATTGCCCTGTCTACTTGAAAAAGCTACTAAAGAAAGGTGATGACACTATCACATTTGTAGATGAATCCCTGTTTTTATGTTATTCGAATACCTCTTGGTGGATTGATTCAGGTGCAACAATTCACGTTTCGAATTCTTTACAGGGGTTAAGTGGGAGGAGAATCCTGCAAAGAGGAGAAAGAACGATTAAAGTCGCGAATGGAGTACAAGCTGAAGTTGTAGCCATTGGCGATTTAGCTTTAGAATTAAAAGATGGCTTTGTTCTTAAGCTCAGAGATGTACTCTATGTTCCCTCTTTACGTAGGAATTTGATAAGTGTTTCCAAACTCGATGATGTTGGATTTGGCTGTCATTTTGGTAATGGCAGATGTGAACTATTTGATGATAATAATAAATGTGTTGGTCTTGCCTTCCGACAAGACGAGCTTTATTTGTTATCTCTTTCTGATCATGTGAATCATGTTGTGAATGATGTGAATGTCTCCCAATCTACAAATGAGAATAAGAAGCGGAAGAGAAATGAAAGCTACTCTTCGAAATTATGGCATTGTCGTTTGGGCCATATTTCGAGGGGGAGAATAGAACGCTTAGTGAAACAATCAATTCTTCTGCACTTAGAATTCTCCGATTTAGAACAGTGTGTTGATTGCATCAAAGGAAAATATGTTAAGAAAATAAAGAAAGATGCTAAACGAAGCACGAGAGTATTAGAAATAATTCACACAGACATTTGCGGTCCATTCCCAACGAAAAGCGTGGATGGTTATGATTCATTCATAACATTCACGAATGATTACTCTCGTTATGGCTATATTTATCCAATTAAAGAAAGAACAGAAGCACTGGATAAATTTAAGATATTTAAAGCCGAAATTGAAAATCAACACAACAAGAAGATAAAGATAGTTCGATCAGATCGTGGTGGAGAGTATTATGGGCGACATACCCCGTATGGCCAAATTCCAGGTCCTTTTGCAAGGTTCCTATAGGAAAATGGCATAGTCGCTCAATACTCCACACTGGGGGAGCCTCAGCAGAATGGAGTGGCTGAAAGAAGAAACCGTACCCTGATGGATATGGTGAGAAGCATGATGAGCTACTCTACACTACCGGTTGGTTTATGGATGGAGGCACTGAAAACCGCCATTCATATACTTAATCGAGTACCAAGCAAGTCGTTGCAGAAAACACCGTATGAATTATGGACAGGAAGAGAACCCTCACTTAAGCACTTACGTGTGTGGGGATGTCCAGCTGAGGCAAAGGTATTCAACCCAAATATTGGAAAGTTAGACTCCAAGACTGTCAGTTGCCATTTCATCGGCTATCCAGAAAGATCGAAGGGATATCGATTCTATTATCCTGATAGACATACGAAATTTGTTGAAACAAGACATGCTGTGTTCTTGGAGGATGACATGATCAGGGGGAGCAAGGTAACACGTGAAATTAGACTTGAGGAGAAGCGGGTACATGTACCTACTCCAATGGTTGAAGAACCATACTTTACGTTACCTGCTACCGATGTTGCACCAGCAGTACAGGATACTGCGGTGACAACACCTGTTGTGAATTCTCCCATAGCAATAACGAATGAACAAGAGGAACCTGTCCATCAGGAGCCTATAGAATCAGATGTTGCTAATGAGGAAGAACAACAACAGCCCATAGTGGACCAAGTGCCAGAGGCCCCTAGAAGGTCTCAAAGAACCAGAAGGTCAGCTATTCCAGATGATTATGAAATCTATGAAACTGAAGAATATCATATGGAAGATGACCCTCTAACTTTTGAAGAAGCCATGAGAAGCGAACACTCATCGAAGTGGCTTCAGGCTATGGAAGATGAGATGAAATCTATGAATACCAACAAGGTTTGGGTTCTAGAAAATATTCCTAAAGGAGCTAAGAAAGTAGGATCCAAATGGGTCTACAAGACGAAATATGACTCCCAAGGGAATATTGAAAGACACAAAGCGCGACTTGTGGCTAAGGGTTTTACCCAAAGAGGAGGGATCGATTACAATGAAACTTTTTCCCTAGTTTCTTGTAAAGATTCTTTCAGAATCATTATGGCACTTGTGGCTCACTACGATCTAGAATTACATCAGATGGATGTAAAGACAACATTCCTAAATGGGGATTTGGATGAAAATGTCTATATGGCACAACCGAAAGGTTTTGTCGTAAAAGGAAAAGAGAATATGGGATGTCGTCTGAAAAGATCAATTTATGGTTTGAAACAAGCTTCGAGACAATGGTACTTGAAGTTTGATAAAACTATAAAGGGTTTTGGGTTTAAGGAAAATGTCGAGGACAATTGTGTCTATGTGAAATTCAAGAATAAGAAATACATATTTCTGATCCTATATGTGGATGATATCTTACTTGCTTGTAATGATGTCAATCTACTATTAGAGACGAAGAAATTCTTGTCCTCGAACTTTGATATGAAAGATCTCGGTGAAGCTTCGTTTGTCTTGGGAATTGAGATTCATCGAGATAGAAGAAAGGGGGTATTGGGATTATCGCAAAAGGCATACATAGAAAAGGTACTGAAAAGATTTAGTATGCATGCGTGTAGTCCATCTCCTGCTCCGATTGTCAAGGGCGATAAATATGGGGAACATCAGTGCCCCAAGAATCAATATGAAATTAATCAAATGAAAGCGGTATTGTATGCTTCGGCAATTGGAAGTTTACAATATGCTCAAACGTGTACACGCCCTGACATAGCTTTTGTTACCGGGTTACTTGGCAGATATCAAAAGAATCCAGGAATTGAACATTGGAAACTAGTGAAGAAAGTCTTGCGTTATTTGCAAGGTACGAAAGGTCTCATGTTGACATATGAAAGATCTGATTCCCTGTGCATAGAGGGGTATTCAGATTCTGACTATGCTGGAGATGAAAGGAAGTCCACATCAGGATATATATTTACTCTTGCTAAAGGAGTAATATCGTGGAAAAGTTCGAAACAAACAGTGACTACATCCTCGACAATGTATGCCGAGTTTGTAGCTTGTTATGAGGCCTCGGGGCAGGTAAATTGGTTGAAGAAATTTGTACCCGGACTGAGAATAATTGAAAGTATAGAAAGACCGATGCGGTTGTATTGTGATAACAACCCAGCGGTAGAATACTCTCACAACAATAGGTCAAGTGGTGCTGCCAAACACATTGACATAAAGTACTATGTTGTGAAAGATAAACTTCGGGATCATATCATAAATCTTGAGCATATACGAACAGAAAAGATGCTAGCGGATCCGCTCACAAAAGTCCTTCCACCCAGTGTGTTCAGAGGACACATAACCGGCATGGGTTTAAGGGAGAGCCTATGATTCCTGAAGAATAAGAAGGGCCCAGAATGATGAAGGGTTTTTATTTCCGAAATAGAAAGGCGTGTAGTAGCTGTGAGTCTAACGACAAGAATTGTTGTGATGATGAAGCATGTTCTATATACTAATCTGTGATGGAATTGAAAAGAATTGGAATATTGAATTTGAAATAGAATTGAAGAATTAAAAGAATTGTATGAGATATAGGGGGAGAATGTTAGAGTTAGATCTCCTCCCGTTAGGCCCAACGGACTAACGGGCCCTAGGTCACGCCCTGATCGGGGCGTCCAACCCTGTGGTTGGTGGGCCCCGTCGCACAGTGCTATATAAGGAAGGTGGGGGCCGAGGGGCTAGGCACGTCTCACGAGGTTCACCCGCGCCGACACACCCCACCGACATTCCCTAAACCCTAGACCGATCGATAGGGGGCGCTGCCAGCGGCAGGAAGTGCCACCGACGCCGGCGAGCACCCAGTGCGTGCAGATGACGACAAACACGACGGCTGATGGTACTACGACACCCATGGCTGACGGCGGGATGAACCCTAACACCGCCGCCGCCACTGCTACTCATCCTGTCGACTCCTCTAGTCTGTGTCTCCTCCTCTCTCCCTCTACTCCTCTCTGCATTACATGAACTGCATACATCTACTACTACTAGAACTCGATCTACTCCACTGGATCCGCTCCTAGAAGATCCTAAGAACCCTATCACCGGAACGTCGGCGGAACTCGACCCCGCCGCCTGCCCGCGCCGTCCGCGGAACTGGACCGCTCCGCCGCGGGAATTCGACGCAGAATGGAAGACCACCGCGGGGAAGGCCAAGCGCCGCATCGGGAAGGGGTCGAGGTCTGGGCGGAGCTCCTGTGCGGCCATGGCGGGAGGCGGCGAGGAGTACGGGCTCCACCTGATGCACGTGCAGGGCTCGATGCCGTCCTATCTGTCGGCGCTGTGATGGACTTCGAACGTGTGCGTGGTGGTACTGCTTGCTTGCTAGCAGCTAGAGGACACCACGAGCGTCTGCATCGAGCCTGCATCTTGTTTGCGTCTGGGTCCGAGACAATCTCGTGAGCAGGTAACCATGGCGGAGCTCGTGCAGTCATGTTGTTCGAGGAAATGCGTGATATGCATAGCGCGTCTGGATCGTTCCTTCTCGTCGTTCCGGGAACGTCGTCCCAAATTAATTTGGATCACGATCCATGTTAATTTGGGACGTGCTGAAGCTGCATACTCGTCGTTCCAAATAGTATTGAAAATTGGCGTACCATGTTCCTCGACCCGGTCGACCCGGGAACGCGGTGACTAAGGTTCAACCCCGAGGAGGTGAGCGCCATGGTGCTCGCCAAGATGAAAGAGACGGCCGAGGCCGCCTACCTCGGCGAGAAGGTCACGGACGCGGTCGTTACTGTCCCGGCCTATTTCAACGACGCACAGCGCCAGTCCACTAAGGAAGCTGGCCTCATCGCCGGGCTCAACGTGCTCCGCATAATCAACGAGCCCACGGACGCCGCCATCGCCTACGACATCGACGAGAAGGGCCCCGAGAAGAAGGTGCTCGATCGTGTTCGACCTTGGCGGCGGCACGTTCGACGTCAGCATCCTGGCCATCGACAACGGCGTCTTCGAGGTGCTCGCCACCAGCGGCGATACCCACCTCGGAGGTTGTGGACTTCGACCAGCGCGTCATGGACTAGTTCATCAAGCTCATCAAGCGCAAGCACGGCCGGGACATCTCCGGCGACGCCCGCGCGCTAGGGAAGCTTCGCCGCGAGTGCGAGCGCTCCATGTGCACGCTCAGCGACCAGCATCAGGTGCACGTCGAGATCGAGGCGCTCTTCAACGGCGTCGACATATCGGAGCAGCTCAACAGGGCACGCTTCGAGGAGCTCAACAGCGACCTGTTCCGCAAAACCATGGAGCCCGTGAAGAAGGCCATGGCGGACGCCGGTCTGCAGAAGAGTGACGTCGACGAGATCCTGCTCGTCGGGGGCAGCACTAGGATCCCCAAGGTGCAGCAGCTGCTCCGCTCAAGGACTACTTCAATAGCAAGGAGCCCAACATGGGAGTCAACCCCGACGAGGCCGTCGCGTACGGTGCCGGGCAATATCCTCAGCGGGCACGCCGACAACACCATAAAAAATATGGTTGTCCTCGGCGTCACGCCGCTCACTCTGGGCATGGAGACCGTCGGTGGGGTCATGACCAAATTGATCCCGAGGAACACGGTGACTCCGACAAAGAAGACGCATGTGTTCTCCACGTACAAGGACAGGCAGACCACTGTAACCATCATGGTGTTCGAGGGGGAGCGCAGCCATGACCAAGGACAACAAGCTGCTCGGCAAGTTTGACCTCTTCGGGATCCCGCCGGCGCCCAGCGCCCAGGGACACGCCACAGATCGAGGTCACCTTCGAGGTGGACGTGAACGACATCCTCCATGTGAAGGCGGTGGACAAGGGTACTGGTATGGTAAGTTGGAGAAGATCACCATAACCAGTGACGAGCGACGGCTCAGCCAAAAGGAGATCCCACCGGATGGTGTGCACGAGGCGGAGGAGTTCGCAGAGGAGGGCCAACTGGAAGTCGAGGGAGCGGGTCAACGCGCGCAACAAGCTCGAGATCTATGTCTACTAGGTCAAGAGCGTGGTGGACGACAACAACATGGCCGACAAGATGGACGCCGACGAGAAGGAGAAAGTGGAGGAGGCTGTCAGGGAGGCCAACAAGTGGATCGACATGAACTCGGATGCCGACAAGGACGACATCAGGAGAAGCTCAAGGAGCTGGAAGACGTGTGCAGCCCACCGGCAGACACCTACTACGGGATGATGCACTAGTAGAGAACAGACCTTTGAACTACATGCCAAATTGGCTTTAGTCCCGACATTTTTTGCGGCCGGGACTAAAGGAACCTTTAGTCTCGGTTGGTAAAATCCAAATGGGACTAAAGGGTGTTGTCCAACGGCTAGTACGCCAGGCGTGCAGCAGCCTTTTGTAGGCAGGGACCTTTAGTTCTGGATGGAGCTACCAACCGGGACTAAAGCTTCAATCCTGGTATGAGCTACCAGTCGGGACTAGAGATGAGCCTTTAGTCCCAGTTGGTAACTCCAACCGGGACTAAAATGCCCCTGTATAAATAGCCTTCTTCCTCCCCTGCCCGAGCCAGAGAGGACACATCAGTGTTCTTGAGAAAATAGAGAGTGTTCTTGAGCAAGAGAGGAGGAAGAAATATGTTCTTGGTGATTTTGCTTCTTCTGGCCTATACACAAGAGTTTCTTCACTCGTACTTCACTCCTAAGCAAGGTTGCCAATCTCATTATCTCTTGTTTCATCACCATTTTATTTCATGCTTATGAATTGTTATTTTTGTTGTGTATTTTGAATTTTGCATGTCATTTTCTCTCAAATTGGCCTACAAATGACTTCATAGTTTTAATTGTCGTTGTAATTTCAATGAGACGCTAGAGACCTAGAGAAATGTATAATGAGTTTTGTCGGTGTCTAAAATGGCGGGGTCTATATGGCCAACGAGTAAATTTCTAAGCGTGTCGGAGTTCGGATGGTTACGCTCGGAGAACATGGAGGTTTATACTGGTTCGGGCACGAACGACCTACGTCCAGTGTGTTGCGGGGTTGTATTACCGAGCGCGGAGAGCTCATAGGGGGGAGCTACAAGCTTTGGTGAGAGAGGGGAGGCTGTCCCCAGGCCTTGTGCGTATGAGGTTCTTGGTTCTAGTAAGTGCTCGCGTGTGTGCGAGTTTGAGTGTGTGTGAATGAATGTTGGAATGTTGAGAGAGCGAGATTGGGGGTCCATTCCCTCCCTTTATACGTAGGGAGAGATGGACGAGTACAGTAGAGAGAGGGGGAGTGACGTGGGCCCGGCTTGGGCTGCTGCCGAAGGAAGCCTTTGTCTTCATCCTGTCTTCCTTCCTGAGGAAGATTGCGCCAGTAGACGCATGTTCGAGTCCTGTTCGTCCTTGTCGAGCTGTAGCCATACGCCTTGTGATCGGGAAACCTGCTGTTCCCCTTTCTGGGTATGGGCGGAGGTTGGTCGCACAGGACCAGGCACCCCCGCGTCCCGTCATACAGGCTTGATGACGCCCTAATCCTTGTTGGGGTGTCCGTCGGAGACATGGCGTGGATATCACGCGCGGAATTCGTCGGTTAGGCAGCACATGACCCTGTACCGTAGGGTGAACAGAAGTCGGCATGGTGGCTCATTCCTTGAACCCCATCCATGAGGACGAAGCATACTGTGGACCTTTTGACTATGTGGGCTAGGGCGCCCTAGGCTGTGTATGGCAATGAGACCTCTGAGGGCGAGGGTCATCACAGATGACATTTGCCTGGCTCAGATGGGGCGGGAGAGCCCCTGAGGGTTGGCGGCGCCGCGGGCGACGCCACCTTGGCTCGGGCGAGGCGGAAGAGCCCCTGAGGGTTGATGATGTCACGGACGACGCCTCCTTGGCTCGGGCGAGGCGGAGGAGCCCCCGACGGCAGATGGCGTCACGGGCGACGCCACCTTGGCTCGGGCGAGGCGGAAGAGCCCCCGGGGGTTGATGACATCATGGGTGACGTCACCTTGGCTCGGGCGAGGCAAAGGAGGCCCCGAGGATTAATGATGTTACGGGCGACATCACCTTGGCTCGGGCGAGGCGAAGGAGCCCCTTGATGGTGGTTTTTATTTTTGTAGAGTCTGGTAATTTGGGTACCCTATTTCTGGGTATTCGACAGTAGCCCCCGAGCCTTCGATGTAGTGAGGACAACAACAAAGGCTTCTGAGAGCGTTTTATGGTGGTTTGGTTCGATTCTTCGTATTCCGGTGGGTGCGCGCGAGCGCACCCGCCGGGTGTAGCCCCCGAGGCCTTAGGAGGGAGATTTTTCCTCCTAAGGGCTTATTCGGAAGACTTCTATAGTGCTTGACCCTTCGCTTCCTCCACGAGGCGGAGGGAGAGAGAGAGAGAGAGAGAGAGCTGCTCCGCGCGTCAGGGCCAGACCTTCGGTTGCACGCCAGCCCTGGCACGAGTGGCACTGTTAGCCTCGGGCTGAGGCACCTTGAGATGACGAGTCGGCTCTGCGCCGTGTTGTCTTTCGGCCTGTACGGTTGATTGACCGATCGAAGATTTGTTTGTCGGATTCCGGAGTCTGACTGCGCCCCTTTCCTTGTAGCCCAAAAGTGGACGTGATGTGTCTTTCCCGTTCGAGGAGTGGTGCCAGAGCACTGCTCGCTCTGCGGTCCAGACTCTGAATGGCATGCCCTGAGTCCGCAGTCTGCTTGGCCATTTATAGCCTCGCTGCACGGCTGCGCCCCCTTAAAGTGGGTGCCATCGGACAGTGCAATGTGGTTAGGCGGCGGGGCTGTAGCTTCACGGGCCAGTTGTCACGTGAGCGCCCTGGCGGGCTATAAATAGGGGCGGTCGCTTGTGGGGAAGCACACATCCTCACAGTATGGCTTGCCCTAAGTTCTTCCTCCGAGGTCCCGTCAGGGAGCCCTCCGAGCCGCCCTGGCGGATGGCCTTTTGAGAGCAAAACCGGATTCAGAGGAAGTTCTGCGTTGGGGGGGTTCATTCCCTTTTTCCCTGTGGCAGGATTGAGAGGAAGCTCTACGAGATGCGCGCAGCTTCCCCTTATCCTAACCACTGGTGGAGCGAAAGTTTGTGAACACCCCCTGCACGAATCGCTCCCTGGGATGAACGGCGTAGGATCCATCCCTTTCGCGGAATGGCCCCTGCTCTCCATCCCGAGGGAGTCGATGTCGTGCGATCCCTCTCCAGAGTCCTTGGTCACAGAGCAGCTAGGTGACTTAGCTATAAAGTGTTCGACTAACTCTGGAGAAGGGGCGTGACCCGGGGCTTCCTGAAGATGGGGCGACGACCGTGCCTCAACCCGCCAATCGAAGTGGCCTACGGGTCGTGACGCAGCCGTCTGACATGATCTCGTATGTCAGGTAGGTGTTTCCCAGGCCTCGCGGCTGGGTCACCCGACCTTGATATACGGCCACGTCCGTCGGTGGCGTGATAACCAACGGTGGAGCCCCGTGGGCGCCCTTAGCTTTTGGCCTCTTGGCCTGAGAGTTCCCTTCAGTCCACTTTTTTGTGTTTTTGGTGTCTGACAATAGGGCTCATCCCTTATGGCTCTCGGAGAGCATGTAATCCGTGCAAGGGTCAGTTTCTTAGATTTATCAAAAAGAAGGAGAGGTTGTTTGGGTTTACCTATACGGACCACCGACACGTGACGCTTGCCCCGTGGTGCGACGCCAGTCACCGAGTCTTTACTCGATGTAAAGAAAATCGTCTCGATTTTGTGTCATCTTTTTGGGTCGTTCCCCACGCATCTCTCCGCGAGAAGGGGGAATATGAGCTGAACCATGCTATCCTCGAAGCGGACGAACCATGGCTGCTCGTCGAGTTTCTATCGGGCAAATCTGAGTGGGGTGCTCGGTTCCCGTTCGATGGGGTTTCGGCTGGTGGCCCGTGTCGTGGCTCACCCGAAATCGGTTTCATATAGTAGCCAGGTCCGTTCGGTGGGTCCCGGGGCCTTGTTGACACCGTTTTTCAGCACATGTCAAATGAGCTAAGGTTTGACTGATCATCGGCCGTTCGCTATCGGCATCGGTAAAGTATGAGCCAATATTGCCAATGGGAGTGTCACGGGAAGGCCAAGTGTGTTGCCGATGAAGAGTCATTGTCGATTGCCGGTGAAGAGTCATTGCCGATTGCCGATGAAGAGTCCTTGCCGATTGCCGATGAGGGATTATTGCCGATTTCCGATGAAGGGTGGTTGCCGATTGCCGATCGGGAAAGTTTTGCTGATGCCGATGCCGATGGGCATGGAATGCTGATGGGCGTGACTTAGCGTTTGGTGGCAGCAGAAGACTGCAGGTGGCCAAAGAAGGAAGTCGCGGGGACCTGCCGATGGAAAGTTTCCATCGAAGAGGAGTATAAGGAAATTGGTGTTTTGTGCCAGTATTATTATAGTAGTTTGAGTCCGACTCTTGCATGAGTCATTTATTTTCCTTTAAAATAGGTGTGTTTGTTTAGGGAAATAAATATTATTGTTTTAGATCCGACTCCTGCGTGAGTTAGTTTCCTTAAAGATAGGAGTTTGTTTTAGGAAGGATATGAATTGTGTCCTTGTACAACTCTCCATGCGGGAGTATAAATACGTGCCCGAGGGCTACAGAAAAAACAATCAATCCAATCAAAAACAAACTAATTTTATCTTATTCTACCTTTTATCGCAATTTACCTTTATTGCATTAGTTATAGCTTTTCAACGAGTTCTTCAAGCTTCGATGGGCTGCATCAGCTTGATCTCCGTCAAATCCTTGCAAGTTCCGCGTGGGAGTATCTCTGAGCTTTGGCATTCCGGGCGTATCGCTGTTTGCCTCGTTCAGCTCTGCTCTAGTTATCCTGATCAAGCCTCAATTCCAGCATCCGGGCGCATCGCCGTTGTCTGGATTGGATCTTGTTCTAGTTATCCTTGATCAATCCGAGCCTTGACGTTAAAGGAATACGAGGTTGCTACGCTAGCCGGAAAACAAAACTTTTCGACCTCATAAACCAGGATCTACTGCTAGTTATAGGTTACGGGATTACCACTAGACGCGCAGGTGCAGCGGAAGACGACTTGATGTAGTCATGCGCGTCGCAGCAGGCAGTGCAGTTGCGTGGTCGTCCGTCTCAACGTCCCCTTCGCGCGGTTCGTCCTTGTGCTCCAGATGCAGCACCTCCGAGGAATCCCACACGTGCAGGGAGGAAGCGTTGCGCCTCCGGACTGCTAGGTCCGCGAGGAGCAAAAGGCGCGAGCGTGGGGAGGCGACGGCGGCTGCCAAAAGGCGTGGATCAATTCGCCCTGCGCCCACCCCTTGCTTATATAGGCGTCCTGACGAGCTCCCACTGTGGAGGCCCATTAGTAACCCTAAACCTAGTCTAATTCGGGTCCAACCCGAATTAGGCTTCCAGTCCTTTAAGCGTGCGACCCTATGGGCTCACGCATATATAGACATGGCCCAAGTACTCTTACTCGACCAATAGTTGATAGCGGCCTCTAACAAGGCGTGTCAACTCCTATGCATACGTTATGATCATATCAGACGAACCACTATGACCATGTACAAGTTATTCCCTTCGCCACTCGATATATGGTTCAACTCGTGGGTTAACACTTAACCCAAGCACGGCCATGCATTTGTTGATCCAATCACATGAGTGATCCAGTGATATCTCTCTCACGAAGAGAGGGGCAAATTCCATCTTGATTGTCTATGTCTCATAGCATGTTTCCCGACCACCCAAGGACCACCTTTATAACTACCCAATAATAGAGTAGCGTTTGATAGTCTCTAAGTAGATCGTTTCACATCTTGAGTACATACCACAATCTCAGGTCTAAGGACATAACGTACATGACATGAATAGAGACTTCTCTTGTTGGGTCAGTCCAGCCTACATGTCTCACATGTGCCCACATTATTAGTTTGACATCTCCATGTCTATGACTTGTGAAACATAGCCATCAACTAATACATGTGCTGGTCTAATATTCAAGTGTGCTCTTACAAGAATGCCGACCAGGGACAACTTTTAGAATAACCATTCAAGTAATTGAGTTCCACAAACAATTCACATAATCATCAATCAATACTCGTTGTCTATAATGGATATTCAAAGAACACTTTATTAATCATGGATACAATCGGAATATAAACATCTACATGATTAGCTCTAGGGAATATTCCCAACAGTCTCCCACTTGCACTAGAGTTAATCTCTTAGATGTCTAATCCCCATAGACCTCAAGTGTGCCTCATTCTTAGGCTGTGAAAGAGCCTTTTGTCAAAGGATCTGCAACATTCAAATCCGTATGTATTTTGCACATTTTGATCTCATTCTGAGACTGTGAATCATCTATGTCAGTTTGGAAGCTAGCATCGGTGTAACCATTTACCACGAGCTTCTCATTACCTCCATAGATTAGGAACACATCTTTAGTCCTTCTCAAGTACTCAAGAATGTTTTTAACAAGCGTCCAGTGACTCTCACCTGGATTGGCTTGGTACCTGCTCACAACACTTAGAGCATATGAGACATCTGGGCGAGTACATATCATGGTATACATGATGGAACCAACTGCCGAAGCGTATGGAACCTTACTCATTCGTTTCCGCTCATCAGCTGTCGAATGACACTGCTTCTCGCTGAAACGTATACCATGTGACATAGGCAAGAACCCTTTCTTGGATTGTTCCATGTTGAACCGTTTCAACACCTTGTCAATGTATGTCTCTTGACTTAATCCTATAAGCCTCTTTGATCTATCTCTATAGATTTTGATGCCCAAAATGTATGTTGCTTCTCCTAAATCCTTCATAGAAAAACTATTATTCAGTGAAGTCTTTACAAATTGCAACATAGGAATGTCATTCCCAATCAATAGTATGTCATCCACATACAAGATTAGAAATACAACAGCGCTCCCACTTTCCTTCTTGTAAACACAAGGTTCTTCTTCATTCTGACGAAAGCCAAACTCTTTGATCACTTCATCAAAACGAATGTTCCAACTCCGAGATGCTTGCTTCAACCCATAAATGGATTTCTATAGCTTGCATATTTTTCTAGCATTATTAGGATCAACAAAACCTTCGGGCTGTATCATATACACGGCCTCCTCCAAATCTCCATTTAGAAAGGCTGTTTTAACATCCATCTGCCAAATCTTATAATCGAAATAAGCAGCAATTGCTAGAATGATCCGGATAGATTTAAGCATCGCTACCGGCGAGAATGTCTCGTCGTAGTCAACTCCTTGAACTTGCCGAAAACCCTTTGCAACAAGTCGAGCTTTATAGACGTGAACGTTTCCATCCATATCCTTTTTCTTTTTATAGACCCATTTGCACTCAATAGGTTTAACCCCATCAGGCGGGTCAACCAAGTTCCAAACTTGATTGTCTCCCATGGAATCTATCTCGGATCTCATGGCACTTTGCCATTTCTTGGAATCTGGGTCCATCATTGCTTCCGCGTACGTTGCAGGTTCATCATCGTCTAACAACAACACTTCCCCACGTGCCTCACGGATTCTTGCTGACCTTCGTGGTTGTGGTGGTGTTTCTCTTGCCACAGGTATCTCAACTTGTTCTGCTACATTAGCATCACTCGTAGAGTTATCTCCTAGTGGCTCATCTTGAACTTCTTCAAGATACACCTTCTCTACACTTTTCTCTTTGTTGAGAAACTCTTTCTCTAAGAAAATACCATTCCAAGCAACAAACACTTTGCCCTCTGATCGGTTGTAGAAGTAATACCCTAAAGTTTCCTTTGGATATCCCACGAAAAAGCATTTGTCCGACTTGGGTGTAAGTTTATCTGACATAAGTCGTTTGACATAAACTTCACAACCCCAAATCTTTAGAAAAGACAAACTAGGACTCTTACCAGTCCATATCTCATATGGTGTCTTGACTAAGGACTTAGACGGTACCCTATTCAATGTGAAAGCGGCTGTTTCTAGAGCGTATCCCCAAAATGAGAGTGGTAGGTCTGACTGGCTCATCATAGACCGAACCATGTCCAACAAAGTCCGATTATGTCACTCGGACACGCCGTTTCTCTGAGGCATTCCAGGTGGCGTAAGCTGTGGAACAATTCCGCAACTCTTTAGATGATTGCTAAACTCATGGCTCAAATATTTGCCTCCTCTATCAGATCGCAAGGCTTTAATTTTCTTGCCACGTTGATTCTCTACTTCATTCTGAAATTCTTTGAACTTTTCAAATGTTTCAGACTTATGCTTCATTAGGTAGACATATCCATATCTACTAAAGTCATCAGTAAAAGTTATGAAGTATTGAAATCCACCTCTAGCTGTCGTGCTCATTGGTCCACATACATCAGTATGTACGAGTTCCAACAAGTCAGACGCCCTCTCAGGAAATCCTTTGAATGGCGCCTTGGTCATCTTGCCTAGTAGGCAAGCCTCACATGTCTCGTATGATTCAAAATCAAACGAAGCTAGAAGACCATCATCATGGAGCCTCTTCATGCGATTCTCACTTATATGACCCAAACGACAATGCCACAAATATGTAGAACTTAACTCATTAAGTCGATGCCTTTTAGCATTAACATTACAGATAGGTGTATCATCAAGATTTAAAATAAACAATCCATTCACAATGGATGCAAAAGCCACAAACATGTCATTCTTTGAGATCACACAACCATTGTCTTTACTCGCAAATGAATAACCATCCTTCATCAAACATGAAGGTGACACAATGTTTCGACTTAAACTAGGAACAAAATAACAATTATTCAATTCCATGATAAATCCTGACGGGAGGTGAAGTTGCATCGTCCCAACGCTCAACGCAGAAACTCTTGCATTGTTGCCCACGCGGAAATCAACTTCGCCTCTTCTCGTGCTTCTACTTCTTACCATTCCCTGCATCGTATTGCAAATATGAGCAACCGATCCGGTATCAAATACCCAGGAGTTAATGTAAGAATCAGCGAGAAAAATATCTGTAACATAAACGACAAGTGTACAAGCAGCGGGAGTACCTTTACTACCGCCATCCTTCTTTAAGGACTCCAAGTATAGCTTGCAGTTTCTCTTCCAGTGACCTTTCCCCTTACAATGAAAGCATATTGCTTCAGCAGCTGGTCCATTGGCAGGAGGAGGGTTTGGCTTAGAGATCTCATCTTTAGCCTTCGCCTTCTTCTTCCACCCAGCCCTCCTTTTAAAGTTAGGCTTGTTTTGGACCGCCATCACATGGCTACTGCCTGCTGCCTTCTTGATATCAGCTTCTGTTGTTTTAAGCATGCCACACAATTCATTCAAGCCCTTCTCCGCCCCATGCATATGGTAGTTCGAGATGAAGTTTCCATAACTGGGCGGAAGAGACGCAAGAATGAAATCAGTTGCCAACTCTTGGCCAATTGCGAAGCCTAGCTTCTCCAACCTCTGAGTGTAACCAACCATCTTGATTACATGTGGCCCTACAGGTGCGCCCTCGGCCAGCTTGGTTTCTGCAAGCGCCTTAGAGACATTGAACCTTTCAGTCCGCGCTTGAGTTTGGAACATATCTTCAAGCGCCACGATCATATCGTTCGCTGAATGATTATTGTCGAATTGCATCTGGAGATCAGGTTCCATACAAGCAAGCATGAGGCAACTCACTTCAAGATCAGCATCACATGCTTTCTTGTAAGCGGTTTTCTCTGCAGTAGGTGCATTATCATCAGGTTCATCTGGTAATGGGGTGTCTAGAATATCTTCCTTTTTCTCAGCCCTGAGAACAATTCTCAGGTTGCGGATCCAATCCGCATAATTTGTTCCATTCAACTTATCTTTCTCAAGAATTGATCTCAAAGTAAATGGTTGATTACTGGGAGCCATCTACAACAAAAGTAATGCAAAATACTTAGACAATGTATCCATGAAGGAGTAAGTTATATCAAAATAAAACATACTCCCACTAAAATCAATATCCCTCAATTGATACTTAGTGATTCAAGACCCACAACTAACAAGTCAACTAGTGAGCTTTAGCATCACCGCTAGAAGACATGGTAGATCGGTAAGCAACACTTTGCTAATCATATCACATATGACTCTTGTTGTTGGGCAGCATCTCTATGCTACGCTCAACCTCCCCATGCTTCAAGGTCCCTAACCGTTAGGATAACCTTGTTCAAGTAACCAAACCTTCTGCTAGTAAGTGTCCGACACAAACCTGTCTAGTCAAGGAAGATCAGTGGCACCCTAATTTCATAGACCCACCACCAATCGTACAAGACATGTGACAGTGCAAGGTTTGGGGAAGCATACAACTTAAACATTGTTGAGGGATCATTCTACTTTACTATCATATTCATGTAGACAAAACATAATAGCGAACAACAAAAGTAGAATAAAATGAGAATCACATTCACACATAGTGACTTGGTATGGCCCTTTAAATAATGGTGATCTCCATCTCCATCATCTTGCCCATCATGGTGATCTCCATCTCCATGATCCACGTGTGACATCCTTCTTGTGATAAGTCCTCCAAGAACTATCTTACCGAAAGCTATACTAATGACATAGTCGCAAGATCACAAGATGGCACGCAGGCCAATACATCAAAAGGCAACACATATGGCTCCAGCTGTGTTGCTTACATGTCACGCAGGGCATGAAAATTACATACAATCTCATAGGCCATACCAACCACATCAACTCCTGCAAAAACAAGTTAGGCGTAGAACGATTCTAGGCGCTATAGCAGATAGCAACGGCGGTCCCACTGGCCGGTCAGCGGGCGGGGGGTCGAGGGGGGGGGGGGTCACTATGGAATCACTATGAAAATCTCATCGGACTGATCTCATCAGACTGGGAATTGACTGGGATTACATAGATCGCATCTACATAGATCGCATCTACTCCCGACACGCATCACATGCGCCCGGCTTCTGACCTAGGTTTCAATTCGATCAATCTAATTGATCTCCAACTCGCCCTGACTGGATTTACTTGTATCTGTTAACTCAGATGGCAGAATTCCGACCGGTACGAGTAGGTTGATACAATACCATCGCAGCAAGACATGAACCAAAGTCTGAGATTCATCATAAAAACCCGCATATCACCATATGCCAAGATCTGAACCTATAACGAGGCAGTAACGGCTCTGATACCACTAAAGGAATACGAGGTTGCTACGCTAGCCGGAAAACAAAACTTTTCGACCTCATAAACCAGGATCTACTACTAGTTACAGGTTACGGGATTACCACTAGACGCGCAGGTGCAGTGGAAGACGACTTGATGTAGTCATGCGCGTCGCAGCAGGCAGTGCAGTTGCGTGGTCGTCCGTCTCAACGTCCCCTTCGCGCGGTTCGTCCTTGTGCTCCAGATGCAGCACCTCCGAGGAATCCCACACGTGCAGGGAGGAAGCGTTGCGCCTCCGGACTGCTAGGTCCGCGAGGAGCAAAAGGCGCGAGCGTGGGGAGGCGACGGCGGCTGCCAAAAGGCGTGGATCAATTCGCCCCGCGCCCACCCCTTGCTTATATAGGCGTCCTGACGAGCTCCCACTGTGGGGGCCCATTAGTAACCCTAAACCTAGTCTAATTCGGGTCCAACCCGAATTAGGCTTCCAGTCCTTTAAGCGTGCGACTCTATGGGCTCACGCATACATAGACATGGCCCAAGTACTCTTACTCGACCAATACATGAGAAAAAGCTTACCGATTTGGTCAAAATGAGGCAACACAATGACGAATCGGTAGAAGGCTTTGTGCAAAGGCTACGGGACGTGAAGAACAAGTGCTACAGTCTGGTACTTGATGATCGGCAACTGGCAGATTTGGCCTTCCAAGGGTTACTGCCGCACATCAAGGACAAGTATTCGTCCCAAGAATTTGAAAGTCTAAGTCACTTGGTGCAGAGGATTGCCGATCAAGACATCAAAGCCTTTGAGCCCAGGAAGACTTGGAACAAGAAGGTGACCTTCATCGGGAAAGAAGAAGACTCTGGATCGGATGAAGAGCTGAATGTCGACGCGGCCGAATGGGTGAAGGATAAGAAGCCTGTGTCTTGTCCGTTCGGCCAAAAAGAGATTGAAAGGTTCACCTTCGATATCACCAAGGCCGATAGGATGTTTGACTTATTGCTGCAAGAGGGGCGAATCAAGTTGGCGCCCAACCAAGTAATTCCATCGGCCGAAGAGCTCAAGAAGATTAGGTACTGCAAGTGGCATAATGCAACCTCACACAGTACTAATGACTGCAAAGTATTCAGGCAGCAGTTGCAGTCGGAGATCGAATCTGGGCATATTAAGTTTGAAAATTCTAAAGCCCAGAAACCGATGAAGATAGATCAACACTCGTTCCCAAACAATATGGTGGAAATCAGCGAAAAAACCAAAGTGCTGACATCGGAAGCTGCCAGGAGGAAATCATCGGTAGACCCCAACCACCAAGTACCTGAGCATGACGCGAGGAGGTTTGCCGATGATGGAAAGGGTAAGAAGGTTGCCGATGAAGGCAGCAACGCTAACAGGGCTTCTGGAGTTGTGATCACACACAACCGGTCAGGGCGAGATCATCAGCAATCACGTGAAGAACGGTATCAGCAAGAAGAAGAGGAGCATCGGGAGTGGCTTCGGCATTTGACCACTGGAAGTGCCCCTTCTTCGTTCATGCTGGGAAAAAGGCATCAAGCTGCCCACTGCCGATAACTGTCCAGAGTGCAATGGGTATTACGCTGCCGATCGGTCAGGAAAGAGGCCTTGTTTTGATGATCAGGCATCCAGGTATGCCAGGCCGCTCAGAGAGAATAGATCGGCACATGACTGACTGGGGGGCAAGCTCAGTGCCCATGATCGGCTTGGCAGGCGTGTTGATCAGGGGGAGCTGGAGGAGATGGCCAATGCAAGAGTGCCCGACGAAGAGATATTCTCCAGAGATCCCAACATCGGGAGAAGTGCCGATGTGAGCAGTGGGAAGCAGCACCAGCCCGTCTGGAAGACCAAGCTTCCTCCGTGGTGCCCTAAGGGTTTGACCAAGACCCAGAAGAGGAGGATTCAGCGCCAGCGCCACGACGATTTGTACGACGATGCAGAACCCTCAAGGGAGAAGCAATGGAGGCCCAAGCGCAAGGACAGGGATCCATCGGCAGATATCAACATGGTCATCATGTTGCCGATGGAGTTCATGGCGCCCGTCAGCGATGATGAAGAGGCTGCCGATATGGCACAATTGGTGCTAGATCCGATGACGGCGGTCTTTGAAAAGCCTGCCGATGATGAGAGGCAGCATCTGAGGGCTCTCTTTGTTAAGGGCAAAGTGGATGGTCAACCGATGACCAAGATGCTGGTGGATGGTGGCGCGTCGATCAATATAATGCCCTATGTCGTGTTCAGAAAGCTTGGCAAAGGTGACCAGGACTTAGTTGAGACCGACATGAAGCTCAAGGACTTCGAAGGCAACGTGCCAACAACCATGGGAGCCATATGTGTTGACTTAACCATCGGCAGTAAGACTTTGCCGACAACGTTCTTTGTGATCAGCGGCAAAGGTACTTACAACTTGCTCCTCGGAAGGGATTGGATCCATGCAAATTGCTGTATCCCTTCTACTATGCATCGGGGACAGAATTGAGGTCGTTCGCGGTGAAGCCCCATCTACTGTTGCATCGGCAGAGTTGGAAACTTATGAGCAGACCAGGTGTATATCTGGCGAAGCCTGGGATAAAGAGTTCCTCAAAGTTGTCGATTACCGCATCAAGCCGATCCAAGCAGTCGATCCTGAGGAGGAGTCTTAATGGATCAGTTCACCGATGACGGAAAATTGGGGCAGGGCTTTACGTCTGCCGATGACTTGCTCGAGATCGACATCGGCGATGGTAGTAAACCTAGGCCTACTTTTATTAGTGCTAAGTTAGATTCCCAATGTAAACGACAGTTGACTGATTTATTAAAAGAGAATAAAGATTGTTTTGCTTGGAACTATACAGAGATGCCTGGTTTAGACCGATCGATAGTTGAACATCGGTTACCCATCAAATCCGGTTTCCAACCACATCGGCAGCCGGCGCGCCAATGCAATCCTACTATCTTACCCGACATTAAGGCTGAGATTACTAAGTTAATCGAAGCTGGATTTATTCGGCAATGTCGATATGCCGATTGGATCTCTAATGTGGTTCCTGTGTATAAAAAGAATGGAAAACTTCGTGTTTGCATTGATTTCAGGAATCTTAACAAGGCTACGTCGATGGATGGCTACCCGATGCCCGTTGCCGATCTGCTGATCGATGCTTCTGTTGGACATCAAATTATTAGCTTCATGGATGGTAATGCTGGGTATAATCAAATATTCATGGCTGAAGAAGACATATCCAAGACTGCTTTCCGATGTCCAGGTCACGTTGGCTTATTTGAGTGGGTAGTCATGACTTTTGGCTTGAAGAATGCCGGTGCTACTTATCAGAGGGCAATGAATTTTATCTTTCATAAGTATATCGGCACAATAGTTGAAATCTACATTGATGACGTGGTGGTTAAGTCTGGAGACTTCAAGAAGCATCTTGCCAATTTGCGAAAAATATTGGAGTGCACAAGGGAACATGGGTTGAAGATGAATCCCAACAAGTGTGCGTTTGGTGTATCGACAGGTCAGTTTCTGGGCTTCATGGTGCATCAGAGAGGCATTGAAATCGGCAGAAAGTCTATTGATGTAATTAATAAGGTGGCTGCTCCTACAAACAAGATCGAGTTGTAGTCTTTGATCGACAAGATCAATTTCATCAGAAGATTTATATCTAATCTGTCTGGTAAGATTAAATCCTTTAGCCCCCTGTTAAAGTTGAAAGCCGATCAAGAGTTTACATGGAAAGAAGAGCAGCAGTCAGCTTTAGAAGAGATTAAAAAATACTTAGTAAATCCTCCAGGTTATATTTGTCTGCCGATGACGGTGTTATCGGGTCAGCCTTAATTCAGGAATTTGAAGGGAAGGAACAGGTAATATATTACCTGAGCAGGAGATTGGTGGATGCTGAAACCAGGTATTCGGCCATAGAGAAATTGTGCTTGTGTTTATATTTCTCTTGCATTAAATTGAGGCATTATTTACTGTCGGCTGAATGCACTGTTATCTGCAAAGATGATGTGGTCAAGTACATGCTGTCAATGCCGATTTTGAGTGGACGAATCGGTAAGTGGATTTTGGCACTGTCTGAGTTTGACTTGAGATATGAATCGGCTAAGGCTGTTAAGAGTCAGGTGATGGCCGATTTTGTTACTCAGCATTGCAATGTGGTGAGCTTTCTTGAAATTGCTCCTTGGACTTTATTCTTTGATGGGTCTACGTGCAAGGATGGAGCAGGTATCGACATTCTCTTGATTTCACCCCAAGGACAGAAGTATGAGATCTCGCTGCCGATTGTTGCTACTTCGACAAACAATCAGGCTAAGTACCAAGCTTTGCTCAAGGGGTTGGAGTTACTCAGGGAAGTGCGTGTCGATGCTGTTGAAATCTTCAGTGATTCTATGTTGGTGATTAACCAATTGATCGGGACGTATGAGTGCCGAAGTGAAGTTTTGATTGCTGCCCATGAACGGTGTTTGCAGTTGTTGAAGGAGTTCAAAGAGTATCGCCTTGAGCACATCCCAAGGTTGCATAATGAAGAGGCCAATCGGTTAGCACAGAATGCCTCAGGGTATCAACCGATTCAAGAAGTCACGACATCGGTAACAGTTGCCGATGACTGGAAAAAGGAGATTGCCGATTACTTGAGGAATCCATCTAGGAAAGTTGAAAGGTGTCTAAGGTTCCAAGCTACTAAATATGTGCTCCTCGACGATGAGTTGTATTATCGGACGATTGATGGAATTTTGCTTAGATGTCTTGGCAAAGAGGAATCGAAAGAATTGATGGGTGAGATCCATGAAGGTGTATGTGGAGCGCATCAATCGGCATTCAAAATGAAGTGGATAATTAGGCGGAATGGATATTATTGGCCGACAATCCTTGAAGATTGCTTCAATTATTTCAAAGGGTTCCAGAACTGTCAGAAGTTTGGTAATGTGCAAAGAGCACCTGCATCGGCAATGAATCCTATAATTAAGCCTTGGCGGTCAGAGGATGGGCTATTGATCTCATCGGCCAAATTTATCCGCCATCGAGCAAGGGGCACAAGTTCATACTTGTTGCTACCGATTACTTTACTAAGTGGGTCGAAGCAATTCCTTTGAAGAAGGTGACATCGGCAAACATGGTGGATTTCATTAAAGAGCACATTGTTTACCGATTTGGTATTCCTCAGACTATTACTACCGATCAGGGAGCTATGTTCACATCGGGAGAGTTTGATGAGTTTGCTGCTAGCATGGGTTTCAAGGTGTTAAACTCTTCTCCTTATTATGCCCAGGCTAATGGTCAGATTGAAGCTACTAATAAGGGGGTTATCAAGCTTATTAAGCGCAAGATTGAAGAAAACCCTAGAAGGTGGCATGTGGTGCTAAACGAAGCCTTATGGTCATATCGGATGGCCTATCATGGTGCAACCAAAGTGTCGCCATACCAGTTGGTCTATGGACACGATGTTGTCCTGCCTTGGGAAATCAAAACTGGTTCTAGGCGATTATCTTTTTAGGATCAATTGACGACCGATGATTATATTACTCTGATGAAAGATGAATTAGAGGATTTAGCAGGTCATCGGTTGAGGGCATTAATTAGCATTGAAGAGAATAAGAAGAGGGTTGCCAGGTGGTATGACCAAAAATTAAAGGTGAAGGAGTTTACCGATGGTGATTTAGTTTGGAAGTTGATTTTAGTGATCGGGACTAAGAGCTCTAGATTTGGAATGTGGTCCCCTAACTGGGAGGGTCCTTATCGGGTAAAACAGTCTGCTCCTGGTAATGCTTACATTTTGGAAACTCTCGAAGGAGTTGCGTTCCCTAGAGCGATCAACGGCAAATACTTAAAAAGGTATTACCCTAGCATATGGGTAGATGCATAGTGCTCAGTTGAATGTCGATGAATGAAAAGTTATATAAACATCGGTAGAAATAAACTAACATTATATTACAAGTCAAAATCAAGCATCAGAATTATGTTTGCCGATACAACAAATGGATTACAACAAAGAGTGGATGGCTGATATCGCACGCAGGCGAATTTGCTCTATCTCATCCATCTCTTTAGCATCAGCATCGGCAGAACCCTCGACCGGCCTGATTTTCTTCTTCCACAGGATGGCTTGTCGAGCGTTTTGGTCCCTTTCTTGCTGCAGAACCCTGATGGAATCGGATAGTTGGGTCTTCTTCTGGTTGGCTGCGGTCAAGGCCTCCTCAACCTTTTGTAATTCGGCTAATAATTCTTCTTTCTTTGCCGATAACTGAAGGACTTCTTGGTCGAGGCTGTTGATGGAGACTTCTGCTTGACCGATGCTCTTGTGCTTCTCATCGGCGATATTTTAAACTTTAGCTTCTCTTCCTCGCTCTTGGCTTGAGTGACCCTATCGGCAATATGGCGCAGAAGCCTCTGATACTGGATCTGTTTGATGTCGAGGAAGGTTGCCTTGAGAAGGACTTCTGCCATATCGGCAGGGAGATGATCTTGGATATCCTTGAAGACAATCCTTGCTGCCGATGAATCCTGAATGAGCTGGGACGTATCTTGTAGCAGCAAGGAAAACAACTCTTCCAGCTTGGATTTGATCTCTGCCGATAAGGTTGGGACCGAACTCTCCTCTTCGTCTTCATCGGGAATGTCGACCGCAAAAGAAAACAGACTGTCTGCTTGGGTGAGGCCTTGGCGTTCGTCTTCATTCTGAGGGTTCAAGCTATAAGAGAAGAGACTGTTCGGAGAGTCCTGAGCCTAGAAACAGAGGGGTTAAAATATGCCGATTGTAAAATTATACTATAAGCTTTAAAATGATCGACTTACCATTTTGAAGCGGACCTCCTGCCTAGGGCTTGGTATACTAGATGGTCCGGCTTCGTCTTGGACATCGGCGGCGGATGCCGATGATTGGGCCCTTGCTGGAGAGGCAACCGACGCCGCTGGTGCTAGTGTTGTTATCGTCGGCGTCGCTTCCGATGCAATGGCCGGTTCTTGTGGCGGCGACCCTACTCTATCATCAGGGACTTCGGCCGACGGTGCCAATGCCGACGTTGCCTCTGCTGCTACGGCGGGTTGAGTTGTTTCTTCGCCGGGCAGTCTGGCCGATGGTGCCGATGACGATGCCTCCGCTATTGTAGCGGGTGGAGTTATTTCTCGGTCTGGGACGTTGTCCATCGTTTGATCAGGCACGGGGACCGATGGAGGTTCTGCCGATGACCTGCCGGCGGTTGGCGCAACTGGGGCCGATGAGGGTTCCGTCGATGGCGCATCGGCAGTTGATGGTGCAGTTGGAGCCGATGGTGAAGGAGAAGCCAGCCTCAGGCGCCTCTTTTTCGTTGGTGCAGCGGCAGGGGAGCCGACCCGCTTTGACAAAGACCGGGGGGCATCGGTAATTGGGCTGGAAGGTGCTTGTCTGCTGGAAGCAGATGCCGATGACCATAGTGCCTGAAAAGTATAAAACAAGTTATACAAGATGGAATGTTGCCGATGAAACAGTATGTAATCGGTACGGAGATCAAGGTGATGCAGCCCGTCGAAAGCTTGAAGAACTCGTTGATAGCTATGACTAATGCATAAAAGGGTAAATTGCGATAAAAGTAGGATAAAAAGTAGAATTGGTTTGTTTTGAATTGGATTGATTGTCTATTCCATAGCCCTCGGGCACATATTTATACTCCCGCATGGAGAGTTGTACAATGACACGACACATATTTTTCCTAAAACAAACCCCTGCTTTAAAGGAAACTGACTCGCGCAGGAGCCGGATAATAATATTTATTTCCTAAACAAACACACCTATTTTAATGGAAAATAAATGACTCACGCAAGAGTCGGACTCAAATTACTATAATAATACTGGCACAGAACACCAGCTTCCTTATACTTCTTCTCGATGGAAACTTTCCATCGGCAGATCCCTTTAATCCGCACTTTCCTTCTTTGACCACTCGTAATCCTCCGCTACCACCAAGTGCTAAGTTACGCCCATCGGTATTGGTAATATTTTCCCGATCAGCAATCGGCAACATCTCTTCGTCGGCAATCGGTAGTGAGTTTTACCGGCAATCGGCAACGATCCTTTATCGGCAATTGGCAAGGCCCCTTCATCGGCAATTGGCAATAGCAGCTCATCGGCAATCGGCAAGATCACCAACATCCAGCCTCCATCGGCAACACACTTGGCCTTTTGCAGCATTCTTTCATCGGCAATATTGGCTCATATTTTACCGATGCCGATGGAGAACGGTCATTAACCAGCCAAGCTTCAACCTATTTGACACGTGTCAAAAAACGGTGTCAACACATGCCCCCCAGTTTCGGAGCGTATAACTTTACGTGCCGAAATTCTCTCCACTGTAGCCGTTGCTGTAGCCGTTGCTGTAGCCGTTACCCCCGAGATAGGCGTACGGTTTCCTCGATCCCCGCATGTGGAACTGCAATTAAATAATAAAATCCCTCGATTGTAGCATGAACAGTTACAAACCACCTCGATTACCGCGCGTATCTACCGCGGGCCTCCCCACATTCTTGCACAGCGTGGAACAGAACCCCAAAATGCCCCTGAACAGGATTATAAAAGTTACCGGGATCCACACTGCCTTTTTACCCGAGCCCATTTTCACTTTCACCTTCCTGCCTTCGTCTTCAACCTCCGGCTGCCTTGAAGAACACAGGCCCGAGCAACAGTACCTCTTCACACTCCAAGGACGAATCAAGCATCTCTCCGGCTCCAAATGGCGATCCAAGTTGACATCCCGAAGGTAAGATCCATTCCTCATCCAATCCAACCTCTCTTTTCTCCGCAAAAACCTGGTTTCATCCCTGTTCTTCCTTCTGATTCGTCCCCTTCTCAAACCCTAGGAGCTGTACAACAAAGTCATCATTCCTCTTGCTGGTTCCAATCTTAGCTGCCTAGGCCCAATGGGCAATCCAGACCCCACCTCCATCATCAACACAGAAACCAACCGGATACCGCTTAGATCCGAAAGCTTTGGTCTGGGATTGTGGAAAGATACATTCCGCTCATGGCCCAAGGACACCAAAGGATGGAAAAACTGGTACTTGAGGTTAGCCAGGTCACAGCAGGTGTACTGGCAAGAGCGTAACTTAGATCAATGCATTAGATTTTCAATTGCCGATGCAGAGAGGAATGAGAACTTGATGGTAGCAGCGTCATATTTCTGGTCCGACAGCATGAACGCCTTCCTCTTTAGGCATGGACCGGCTACTCCCACCCTTGCCGATGTTTACATGCTAACTGGCTTGGACATCACTTCTGCCGATACACTTAGCCTCTTCAACAGAAAAGCTGAGCACAAAGTGAACACCCGTAGTATCGGCGGCTGGACAGGTTACATTCAGGAACACCAGAAAACCGGATTGGTAAGCCAACGGGAGCATGCCATCTTCTTAAACATGTGGTTAGAAAAGTTTGTCTTTTGTGGCAAAACCATCGGCCCGACCACCATGCATCTCCCTGCGGCCGAACTGCTTGCCAATGGCACAAGGCTCTCTTTAGGCAGGTACCTCCTCGGGTCAGTTTACCGATTGCTGCACCAAGTATCCAATAAGCTGCTGCTAGGAGAGCCTATCGGCAATCTCGGAGGCCCCTGGTGGTTTGTCAACCTATGGCTAAACGCCCATATGCACAAGGCTCTCGGGTTTGATCTGTTTGCCCAACAATTCCCGAGGGACATATCAGAAGATTACCGATATGATGATGATGAATCGGCAACTCGGCCTCCGCTTAACTTTGGAGAAGCTGTTATAATGCTGCCAGGTACCAATGCCGATGTAGAGCACTTCGGTTACTATTTCCAGAGGTTCTACAATGGACTCCCCTCATCAGAACGGGCTTGGTGGCCGTATCTTAATGAACACAACCAGTTTCCACTGCTGTTCAACTTGGCCGATATGAACCTGCCCGAAAATCAAGCAATTATGAGGGCCAGCATCACTCCCCAAGCTCTCCCAGTAAACATCTTTGGATCTGGGAAGAACGCTCCACCGTCGTATGAGTTTTACTATCCATCGGCAGCGGCAAGACAACTGGCATTTGGCCAACTGCCGATCAAGCTGTGCTATTCTAAGGTAGTAAGACCCAGACAGACAATCTCCAGCAATCTGGATTGGAACAAAGTCATCAGCCTCCCTGCCGATGCCGATCTGTCAGACCTCGACTTGTCCTCCTGGTCGCCAACCTCCTTCATCACCAATGAGTTCAAATCTTGGTGGCAAGAATGGAAGTGCCAACTACTCGCCAAGTCTTCGCACTATTATTGGCACTTGATCGATGCTGATTACCTCATTCCTGACGACGCAGTAAGTCTTCCATCCGATGTACTTATTATTTTATTTCATTTGTCATCGGTATCAACATTTAACTCTCTTGCCCCTTTGCACCTGACAGGCCGATGATCCAGTCCCCACAATGAGCAACAGCGGTAGACCCTTCAATCTTCAGATGATGGGCCCTATATCGATCATCGGCAACAAAGCTCCATCGTTGGCCGCCTTCACGCCTCAACAGGTACCCTCGCCGATGCCTACAACAGCTCAGGCTACATCGGCTGCCGCTGTTGCCTTCACGCAAACTTATGCAGTAAACTCTTTACTTGTACCGATCACATACTGTTTCATCGGCAACATTTATCTTGCATAACTCGCTTTGTATTTTCAGGCATTATGGTCATCGGCATCTGCTTCCAGAATACAACTGACTTCTAGTCTTGTTGTCGATGCCCCCCAGCCTTCACCCAAGCGGATTGGCTCCCCTATTGCTGTGCCAACAAAGAAGAGGCGCTTGAGGCTGGCTTCCCCTCCACCATCAGCTCCAACTGCACCACCAGCTGCCGATGCACCGCCAGTAAGACTGCTTCCGGCTCCAGTCGCACCACCTACCGACGGGTCATCGGTAGAAGCTCCATCGGCTTCCGTACCTGAACAACCGATGGATAACGCCCCCGTCCAGGAGATAGTGACTGCTGCAACGATCGAAACGGCATCGGCATCGGCACCGGGTATGCTGACTGAAGAAACAACTCCCGCCATAGCAGCGGAGGTAGCATCGGCGTCGGCATCGCCAACCAGATTATCTGGCGAAGGAACCACTCAAGCTCCCGCAGCAGCAGCAACGTCGGCATCGGCACCGTCGACCCAAGTCCCCGATGACAGAGTGCCACCACAAGAAACCGCCACTACATCGGAGGCGATACCAGCAACAACTACGCCAAGACCAGCGGCGTCGGCTGCCTCCCCAACACGGGCTCAGTCATCGGCATCTGCCGCCGATGTTCAAGATGAAGCCGGACCGTCTAGCATGACAAGCCCCAGGCAGGAGATCCGCTTCAAGACGGTAAGTAGATTACTTTAAAGTTCATAG
The DNA here is from genome assembly GCA_022036555.1 of Microstegium vimineum. Lineage (NCBI taxonomy): Eukaryota > Viridiplantae > Streptophyta > Magnoliopsida > Poales > Poaceae > Microstegium > Microstegium vimineum. The sequence goes on along the minus strand of CM039138.1, from coordinate 19,323,485 downwards.
TATAGTTTTACCATCAGCATATTTTAACTTCTATTTTCAGGCCCAAGACTCTCCAGACAGCCTTTTCTCCTACACCCTAAACCTTCAGAACGAAGACGAGCGCCCAAGCCGCCTTCGAGCAGACAGTCTGTTCTCCTTCGCCGTCGACGTCCCCGATGACGATGAAGAAGAAAGCTCCCACCCGGCTATATCGGCAGAAGTCAAGTCCAAACTTGAGGAGTTGCTCTCCCTGCTGCTGCAAGACACCTCCCAACTTGTCCAGGACTCATCGGCGGCAAGGATTATATTCAAAGATATCCAAAGCCATCTTTCCGCCGATGCCGCAGAAACCCTCCTCCAGGCAGCTTCTATTGATGTCAAACAAATCCAGTACCAAAGGCTTGCTCGCCGCATTGCCGATAGAGCTGCCCAAACCAAGAGCGAGGAAGAGAAGCTCAAATTCAAGCGCCTTGCCGATGAGAAGCACAGAAGCATTGGTCAAGCCAAAGTTTCCATCGGGAACCTTGACCAGGAAATTTCTCGATTGTCGGCAAGGAAGGAGGAACTGTTGGCAGAACTGCAAAAGGTTGAAGAAGGTCTAACGGCAGCCAATCAACAAAAGACCCAACTGTCCGACTCCATCGGGGCTTTACAACAAGAAAGGGATCAGTACGCTCGGCAAGCTATCTCGTGGAAGAAGAAAATCAAGCTGGTTGAGGGCTCTGCCGATGCTCATGCCAAAGAGTTAGACGAAATAGACCAAATTCGCCTGCGTGCGATAAATGTTATCCACTCCTTGTTCTAATGCCTATTGTATCGGCAAGAATGCAGCCTGATACTTGATTTTGTCTTGTAATATAACGCCAGTTTATTTTTACCGATGTTTTTATAAGTTTACTTTTCATCGGCATTCGACTAAGCATTATGCATCTACCCATATGCTAGGGTAATATCTCTTCAAGTATTTGCCGTTGATCGCCCTAGAAAATGTAACTCCCTCGAGGGTTTCCAAAATGTACGCGTTACCAGGAGCAGACTGTTTTACCCGATAAGAACCTTCCCAATTTGGGGACCACTTTCCAAATTTAGAGCTCTTAGTCCCAATCGGTAAAATCAACTTCCAAACCAAATCGCCATCGGCAAATTCCTTTACCTTTACTTTCTTGTCATACCATCGGGCAACCCTCTTCTTATTCTCTTCAATACTAATTAATGCTCTTAACCGATGACCTGCCAAATCTTCTAACTCATCCTTCATCAGAGTAATATAATCATCGGTCGTCAACTGATCCTGAAAAGATAATCGCCTAGAACCAGTTTTAATTTCCCAAGGTAGGACAACATCGTGTCCATAAACCAACTGATACGGCGAGACTTTGGTTGCACCATGACAAGCCATCCGATATGACCATAAAGCTTCGTTTAATACCATATGCCACCTCCTAGGGTTTTCTTCAATCTTGCGCTTTATAAGCTTGATGACTCCTTTATTAGTCGCTTCAGCTTGACCATTAGCTTGAGCGTAATAAGGAGAAGAATTTAGCACCTTGAAACCCATGCTAGCAGCAAAGTCATCAAACTCTCCCGATGTGAACATGGTCCCTTGATCGGTAGTAATAGTCTGAGGAATACCAAATCGGTAAACGATGTGCTCCTTGACGAAATCCACCATGTTTGCCGATGTCACCTTCTTCAAGGGGATTGCCTCAACCCATTTGGTGAAGTAATCGGTAGCAACAAGTATGAACTTATGCCCTTTGCTCGACGGCGGATAAATCTGGCCGATGAGATCAATAGCCCACCCTCTGAACGGCCAAGGCTTGATTATAGGATTCATTGCCGATGCAGGTGCCCTTTGCACATTACCAAACTTCTGACAGTCCTGGCACCCTTTGAAATAATTGAAGCAATCTTCAAGGATTGTTGGCCAATAATATCCATTCCGCCTAATCATCCACTTCATCTTGAATGCCGATTGATGCGCTCCACATACACCTTCATGGATCTCACCCATCAACTCTTTTGATTCCTCTTTGCCAAGACATCTGAGCAAAACTCCATCAATTGTCCGATAATACAACTCATTATCAAGGAGCACATACTTAGTGGCTTGGAACCTTAGACGCCTTTCAACTTTTCTGGATGGATCCCTCAAGTAATCGGCAATCCCCTTTCTCCAGTCATCGGTATCCGTTACCGATGCCGTGACTTCCTGAATCGGCTGATATCCTGAGGCATTCTGTGCCAGCCGATTAGCTTCTTCATTATGCAACCTTGGAATGTGCTCAAGGCGGTATTCTTTGAACTCCTTTAACAACCGAAGACACCGTTCATGGGCTGCAATTAACACTTCACTTCGGCACTCATATGTCCCGATCAGTTGATTAATCACCAACATGGAATCACCGAAGATTTCAACGGCATCGGCATGCACCTCCCTGAGCAGTTCCAAACCCTTAAGCAAAGCCTGGTACTCAGCCTGATTGTTTGTCGAAGTAGCAACAATCGGCAATGAAATCTCATACCTCTGTCCTCGGGGTGAAATCAACAGAATACCGATGCCTGCTCCATCCTTGCACGTAGACCCATCAAAGAACAGAGCCCAAGGGGCAATCTCAACAAAGCTCACCATATTGCAATGCTGAGTGACAAAATCAGCTATCACCTGACCCTTAACAGCCTTTGTCGATTCATACCTTAGGTCAAACTCTGATAATGCCAAAATCCATTTACCGATTCGTCCACTCAAAATCGGCATTGACAGCATGTACTTGACCACATCATCTTTGCAGACAACAGTACATTCAGCCGACACTAAATAGTGTCTTAATTTAATGCAAGAGAAATATAAACATAAGCACAATCTTTCTATGGCCGAATACCTAGTTTCAGCGTCCACCAACCTTCTGCTCAGGTAATATATTACACGCTCCTTCCCTTCAAACTCTTGAATTAAGGCTGACCCGATAACACCGTCATCGGCAGACAAATATAACCTGAAAGGCTTCCCGTGCTGAGGTGGAACTAAGACTGGGGGATTTACCAAGTATCTTTTAATCTCTTCTAAGGCTGACTGCTGCTCTCTCTCCATATAAACTCTTGATTGGCCTTCAACTTTAACAGAGGACTAAAAGATTTAATTTTACCAGACAGATTGGATATAAATCTTCTAATGAAATTAATCTTGCCGATCAGAGACTGCAGCTCGGTTTTGTTTGTGGGAGCAACTACCTTATTAATTGCATCAATAGATTTTCTGTCAATTTCAATGCCTCTCTGATGCACCATGAAGCCCAGAAACTGCCCTGCCGATACGCCAAACATGCACTTGTTGGGATTCATCTTCAACCCATGCTCCCTCGTGCACTCCAATATTTTTCGCAAATCGGCAAGATGCTTTCTGAAGTCCCCAGACTTAACCACCACATCATCAATGTAGATCTCAACAATTGTGCCGATGTACTTATGAAAGATAAAATTCATTGCCCTCTGGTAAGTAGCACCGGCATTCTTCAAGCCAAAAGTCATGACTACCCATTCAAATAAACCAACGTGACCTGGACATCGGAAAGCAGTCTTGGATATGTCCTCTTCAGCCATGAATATCTGATTATACCCAGCATTGCCATCCATAAAGCTAATAACTTGGTGTCCAGCAGCAGCATCGATTAGCAGATCGGCAACAGGCATCGGGTAGCCATCCATCAGCGTAGCCTTATTCAAATTCCTGAAATCAATGCAAACACGAAGTTTTCAATTCTTTTTATACACAGGAACCACGTTAGAAATCCAATCGGCATTTCGGCATTGCCGAATGAATCCAGCTTCGATCAACTTAGTAATCTCAGCCTTAATATCGGGTAAGATAGTAGGATTACATCAGCGTGCCGGTTGCCGATGTGGCTGAAAACCAGACTTGATGGGTAACCGATGTTCGACTATCGATCGGTCTAAACCAGGCATCTCTGTATAATCCCAAGCGAAACAATCTTTATTATCTTTTAATAAATCAATTAACTGCTGCTTACATTGGGAATCCAACTTAGCACTAATAAAAGTAGGCCTAGGTTTACTACCATCGCCGATGTCGACCTCGAGCAAGTCATCGGCAGACGTGAAGCCCTGCCCCAGTTTTCCGTCATCGGTGAACTGATCCATTAAGACCCCTCCTCAGGACCGACTGCTTGGATCGGTTTGATGCGGTAATCGGCAACTTTGAGGAACTCCTTGTCCCAGGCTTCGCCAGATATGCACCTAGTCTGCTCATAAGTGTCCAACTCTGCCGATGCAACAATAGATGGGGCTTCGCCGTGGACTACTTCAATTCTGTCCCCGATCCACTGTACCAGACTCTGATGCATAGTAGAAGGGATAGAACAATTAGCATGGATCCAGCCCCTCCCAAGGAGCAAGTTGTAGGTGCCTTTGCCGCTGATTACAAAGAACGTTGTCGGCAAAGTTTTACTGCCGATGGTTAATTCAACACATACAGCTCCCATGGCAGTTGACACATTGCCTTCGAAGTACTTGAGCTTCATGTCGGTTTCGACCAGATCTCGATCACCTTTGCCAAGCTTCCTGAACACGACATAGGGCATTATGTTGATCGATGCGCCACCATCCACTAGCATCTTGGTCATCGGCTGACCATCCACCTTGCCCTTGACAAACAGAGCTCTTAGGTGCTGCCTCTCTTCTTCGGCAGGCTTTTCAAAGACAGCCGCCATCGGATCCAGCACCAGCTGCGCCATATCGGCAGCCTCTTCGTCGTCGCTGACGGGCGCCATGAACTCCATCGGCAGCATGACAACCATGTTTATGTCTGCCGATGGGCCTCTGTCCTTACGCTTCGGCCTCCATTGCTTCTCCTCCGAGGGTTCTGCACTGTTATTCAGGTCGTCACAGCGCTGGCGCTAAATCCTCCTCTTCTGGGTCTTAGTCAAACCCTTAGGGCACCAGGGAGGAAGCTTGGTCTTCCAGATAGGTTGATGCTGCTTCTCACTGCTTACATCGGCACTTCTTCCGATGTTGGGATCTCTGGAGAATATCTCCTCGTCGGGCACTCTAGCATTGGCCATCTCCTCCAGCTCCCTCTGGTCAACACGCCTGCCAAGCCGATCATGGGCACTGAGCTTGCCCCCCAGTCGGTCATGTGCCGATCTGTCTTCTCTGAGCGGCCTGGCGTGCCTGGGTGCCTGATCATCAAAACAAGATCGCTTACCTGACCGATCGGCTGCGTAGTACCCATTGCATTCTGGACAGTTATCGGCGGTGGGCAGTTTGATGCCTTCTTCCCAGCAATGAACGAAGAAGGAACATCTCCAGTGGTCCTTATGTCGAAGCCATTCCCGATGCTCCTCCTCTTCTTGCCGATACTGTTCTTCACGTGATTGCCGATGATACCGCCTTGGTTGTTTGTGAGTAATCACCACTCCAAGAGCCCTGTTGGCGCTGTTACCTTCATCGGCAACCTTCTTGCCCTTTCTGTCATCAGCAAACCTTCTTGCGTCGTGCCTGGGTACTTGGTAGTCAGGGTCTACTGATGAATTCCTTCTGGCGGCCTCCGATGTCAGCACTTTGGTTTTTTCACTGATCTCCACCATGTTGTTTGGGAACGGTTGCTGATCTATCTTCATCGGTTTCTGGACTTTAGGGTTTTCAAACTTGATACGCCCAGACTCGATCTCCGACTGCAACTGCTGCCTGAATACCTTGCAGTCATTGGTACTGTGTGAGGTTGCATTATGCCACTTGCAGTACCTAATCTTCTTGAGCTCTTCGGCCGATGGAATCACTTGATTGGGCGCCAACTTGATTCGCCCCTCTTGCAGCAATAGGTCAAACATCCTATCGGCCTTGGTGATATCAAAGGTGAACCTTTCTGTTTCTTTTTGGCCGAACGGACAAGACACAGGCTTCTTATCCTTCACCCATTCGGCCGCATCGACATTCAGCTCTTCATTCGATCCAGAGTCTTCTTCTTTCCCGATGAAGGTCACCTTCTTGTTCCAAGTCTTCCTGGGCTCAAAGGCTTTGACATCTTGATCGGCAATCCTCTGCACCATGTGACTTAGGTTCTCAAATTCCTGGGACGCGTACTTGTCCTTGATGTGCGGCAGTAACCCTTGGAAGGCCAAGTCTGCCAGTTGCCGATCATCAAGCACCAGACTGTAGCACTTGTTCTTCACATCCCGCAGCCTCTGCACAAAACTTTCTACTGATTCGTCATTGCGCTGTCTCATTTTGACCAAATCGGTAAGCTTCTTTTCGTGTATACCAGTAAAGAAGTATTTGTGAAATTGCCTCTCCAGATCGGCCCATGTGATTATAGAATTTGGAGGCAATGATATGAACCATGTGAATGCCCATCCAGACAATGATGAGGAGAACAGTCTCACCCTGAATTCCTCCCTGCTGGCAGCCTCCCCGCACTGGATAATGAAGCGGTTGATGTGCTCCATCGTTGACGTGTCGTCTTGGCCGGAGAACTTAGTAAAATCGGGCACCTTGTACCGATTTGGAAGAGGAATCAAGTCATATGCAGGCGGTACGGGGTCCGATAGGAGTATGTGTTGACCTTGGGTTTGATACCGAATTGCTCCTTCATGACTTCGGCAATCTTGCCGACCCAATACGCATCCTACTCCTGCAGACTCATTGGCTGATTGTCGACTGGTGGAGTCGGCTGACGCGCCTCTTGGAGATGTGCAGTAGTCGTGGGCGCATCACCAGTCATCTGGACGCTATGCATCGGTTGACTTACCGATGGATGATTTGGCATACTTGGCAGAGTCGGCTGAACTGTCACATTCATCGGTTGTTGTAACGATGATCCGCCTCAGATGTAAGCTGGGCCTCCATAATAACACATCGGCGCGCCAGGCTGCTGAGCTGGTGGTTGATTGACCCATCCAAGATTATAAGGCATCGGCATGTGACTTGCCGATGGTTGATAGCTGACCGGAGCAGCCGGCTCTTGAATTCTAGAGCAATTGATCACCAGATTACCTTGGGGATACGGAGCTCCAGCTTGAGAGTTTGCCGCCAGAGATTGACCGCCGGTGGTTATAACGTGTTGCATCGGCATAGAGCTTGCCGATGGTGGCATCAGAGGTATCTTGGGGATTACTTGGAGATCGTCTGATGACACTTGTATAGTTGGAGCAGGCGCAGAGTTGTGCATCATATGAGCCATCGGCTGTGGCTGTGCTGCCGATGTCGTAGAGTTCTTCCAGGCTGAACCGTCTCTCTGCACCAGATTAGAGCCAGCATATAGATTTGGAGGTATACCGTATCCCCACTAGTTAGCGGGGGCTGGTCCTGAGGTTGCCGACGCGGCTGGATCTGCATTGGACTTGGTAGTGTCGCCAGCGTTCGGTCTTGGTGATGTAGCCACATCGGCAGACGGTTCCACAGGGGTGGAAGACACCATTTGGGCCGCCGATGGGCTTGCAGACGCCAATCCAGGTTGATGGTATGCTGGACCGGCATATTGCGGTACATGTCCGTCTTTGAATGTTTGTGCGACGGCATTGTAGACAGTATTGGAGAGCACGCTGGAGTGGTTAATTAAAGCTTGACTTACAGCGGCATTAACCATCTCTTGTAGTTTACCAGGGTTGGCGTCGTACGTGACCTGCCGTGGCAACGACGGATTTTGCTTCTGAATTGCTTCGCCGCTCCTGCTGAGGCTGAAGGATTTGAGATACAGCTGCCTGTATTCCTCCATAGCCCGCTCCATGGCCTGCTTCTGATCATCTTTCAGATCGGCCTCAGACACTTCAATGACATTCCTCTGATTAACATCGGCGTGATCAGCCATGCCGGATGTGTAGATTTGTATAATCAGGTCCCACCGGGTGTGCCAAAAGAGGTGTTGACACAAAAAGCGTCAGATCCGTGAACACCTCGGGCTATTACCCAAAGCTCAATGTCGAGGGCGTGCCAGTCGATTTGACCAATCAATCGACAAGGATGATAACTATGACAAATGGAACGAGACGACGGCGATGCGCCCGGACATCAAAGCTCAGATTGATCACGGATAACTAGAGCAGAGCTAGACGAGGCAAACAGCGATGCGCCCAGATTGCCAAAGCCTAGAGGTACTCCCACGCGGAACTAGCAAGGATTTTGACGGAGATCAAGGTGATGCAGCCCGTCGAAAGCTTGAAGAACTCGTTGATAGCTATGACTAATGCATAAAAGGGTAAATTGCGATAAAAGTAGGATAAAAAGTAGAATTGGTTTGTTTTGAATTGGATTGATTGTCTATTCCATAGCCCTCGGGCACATATTTATACTCCCGCATGGAGAGTTGTACAATGACACGACACATATTTTTCCTAAAACAAACCCCTACTTTAAAGGAAACTGACTCGCGCAGGAGCCGAATAATAATATTTATTTCCTAAACAAACACACCTATTTTAATGGAAAATAAATGACTCACGCAAGAGTCGGACTCAAATTACTATAATAATACTGGCACAGAACACCAGCTTCCTTATACTTCTTCTCGATGGAAACTTTCCATTGGCAGATCCCTTTAATCCGCACTTTCCTTCTTTGACCACTCGTAATCCTCCGCTACCACCAAGTGCTAAGTTACGCCCATCGGCATCGGTAATATTTTCCCGATCAGCAATCGGCAGCATCTCTTCGTCGGCAATCGGCAGTGAGTTTTACTGGCAATCGGCAACGATCCTTTATCGGCAATTGGCAAGGCCCCTTCATCGGCAATCGGCAATAGCAGCTCATCGGCAATCGGCAAGATCACCAACATCCAGCCTCCATCGGCAACACACTTGGCCTTTTGCAGCATTCTTTCATCGGCAATATTGGCTCATATTTTACCGATGCCGATGGAGAACGGTCATTAACCAGCCAAGCTTCAACCTATTTGACACGTGTCCTTCCATAATCCTAAACCGAAACACTCGGATCTGAGTGGTACCCGATTGGTTTCTACATTGATGATAAAGGTGGGATCTGGATTGCCCATGGGGCCTAAGCAGCTTAAGTTGGAATCAGCAAGTGGGATCACTATCTTGTTGTACAGTTCCTAGGGTTCGAAGAAAAGAATGGATGAATCAGAAAAGATGGGGATAAATCCGAGTTTATGCAAGAAAAAGAACCAGCAGGGAGTTGGATTAGGCGGAGATAGAACTTTACCTTTGGGATGTCGACTTGGATCGCCATTGGAGTTGAAGGATTCTTGCAGTTCATCTTTGGATTGTGGCAGGAAGTACTATTGCTCGAGCTCGTGTTCTTCGGAGCGGCTGGAGGTTGAAGACGAAGGCAGGAAGGTGAAAGTGAAAATGAGCTTGAGTAAAAAGGCGGTGCGGATCCCGGTAACTTTTATAAGCGTACTCAGGGGCATTTTGGGGTTCCGTTTCACACTGTGCAGGAATGTGGAGAGGCCCGCGGTAGATATGTGCGATGATCGAGGTGGTCTGCAACTGTTTGTGCTACAATCGAGGGATTTTATTATTAAATTGCGGTTCCACACGCAGAGATCGAGGAAACCGTGCATCCATCTCGGAAGTAACGGCTACAGTGGAGGGAATTTCGGCACGTAAAGTATTATACATCCCAAAACTGGGGGGCATGTGTTGACACCATTTTTCAGCACGTGTCAAATGAGCTAAGGTTTGACTGATCAGCGGCCGTTCGCTATCGGCATCGGTAAAGTATGAGCGAATATTGCCAATGGGAGTGTCACGGGAAGGCCAAGTGTGTTGCCGATGAAGAGTCATTGTCGATTGCCGGTGAAGAGTCATTGCCGATTGCCGATGAAGAGTCCTTGCCGATTGCCGATGAGGGATTATTGCCGATTGCCGATGAAGGGTGGTTGCCGATTGCCGATCGGGAAAGTTTTGCTGATGCCGATGCCGATGGGCATGGAATGCTGATGGGCGTGACTGCAGGTGGAAAGTTTTGGTGGCAGCAGAAGACTGCAGGTGGCTAAAGAAGGAAGTCGCGGGGACCTACCGATGGAAAGTTTCCATCGAAGAGGAGTATAAGGAAACTGGTGTTTTGTACCAGTATTATTATAGTAGTTTGAGTCTGACTCTTGCATGAGTCATTTATTTTCCTTTAAAATAGGTGTGTTTGTTTAGGGAAATAAATATTATTGTTTTAGATCCGACTCCTGCGTGAGTTAGTTTCCTTAAAGATAGGAGTTTGTTTTAGGAAGGATATGAATCGTGTCCTTGTACAACTCTCCATGCGGGAGTATAAATACGTGCCCGAGGGCTACGGAAAAAACAATCAATCCAATCAAAAACAAACCAATTTTATCTTATTCTACCTTTTATCGCAATTTACCTTTATTGCATTAGTTATAGCTTTTCAACGAGTTCTTCAAGCTTCGACGGGCTGCATCAGCTTGATCTCCGTCAAATCCTTGCAAGTTCCGCGTGGGAGTATCTCTGAGCTTTGGCATTCCGGGCGCATCGTTGTTTGCCTCGTTCAGCTCTGCTCTAGTTATCTTGATCAAGCCTCAATTCCAGCATCCGGGCGCATCGCCGTTGTCTGGATTGGATCTTGTTCTAGTTATCCTTGATCAATCCGAGCCTTGACGTCCGGGCGCATCACCGTCGTCTCGTTCAGTTTTGTTCTAGTTATCATCCTTGTCGATTGATTGGTCAAATCGACTGGCACGCCTCCGGTATACCGAGCTTTGGGTAATAGCCCGAGGTGTTCACAAATCCTGACGCTTTTTGTGTCAACAGGCCTATTGCCTTCCTTCGGTAGGAATACCATGAACCAATCATCCGTAAAACGGACTCAAATACGAAATATGGGAATGACCTTGGCATCCGATTGCCTGGCAAATGACCGCTAGCGTGTCCATTCCCTATTCGCCCCTCGCTCTGTTGTCCTGAGGCGGCCGTTTCGAACCCCGCTGGGCCGGCCTTTGTAACTCTGGACCGTAGTGGGCCGTCGGGGCGTCTATAGACCTTATCCCTTTTGGCTTACCTGGGCCCATGGGCCGTCGCCATTCGTTGCGCTACGTGCGCGTCCCTCCGACCTTCGCGTGAGTCGGCCGAGTCGGGGGTTCTCCCGAGACACTCTCACGCTCGGAAGGCTCGTGCCCTGGTCGAGGACGCGTGGGTGAAGTCTGTGTGCGCGGCGCGATGGGTCCGGGGTGGATCCTGCAATGATGAATGCAGGATACGAATCGGAATGGGGGAAAAAAGGTGAGTGGTGTCAGTTACCTGTCGCAGCGCGTGCAGTTCCCGATATTCCTACGAATAGTGGAAGCGTCACGGCCGAGCGACCGCCTTTAATGCGGCTCGAGTGGTGGGACCAAGACGTGGCGCAAAGGATTGACGAAGTGACGGTTCGTCTTCCGGGTTGCTACAAGTATCTTGGTGTCGCATCATCCCCCTCCCTCCGCGTTCGTACTGCTTGTCGTCTTCGTCTCCTGCCCCTTCTCGACTCGTCTCGCTTGCGCCTAGGGTTTGCGTCGCCGTGCTCCTGCCCTAACCGCGCCTTCCGTCGCGACGCAAGTCCTTTCCCCAAGCGCTCCCCCCTATGGCTGGAGATCATCCTTCGAGAAGCTGGGAGTAGTGCTCACTCGTACGGGAGCGGGCGCTTGAGCTGGTGCGGGAGGGGTTACTGCGTCCCGAGCGCTCCGCCGGCGATGTCGTTGAGTGGATCGTCCCCACCGGTGTCGACGCCCCGGCGCCTCCCGAGGGGTACGTGGTCTCCTTCCTCCCGTTTCATGAGCGGGGGTTCGGGACCCCACCGTCTTGCTTTCTACGGGGGGTTCTTAACCATTACGGGATCGAGCTTCAAAACCTCAATCCCAACTCCGTCCTCCACCTCGCAGCCTTCGCGGCCATGTCGGAGGGAATGCTGGGGGTGGAGCCGGATTTCGTGCTGTGGAAGCACTTCTTCAAGGCGATTGTGTTTCTCGTTAACACCGGCGGCACAAGGTCAGTGGCGTCTTGCGGGGCGTGCACGCTCAGCCTCCGCTCCTCCAACTGGTTGTCCTATATGCCAGTGCGAACGACCTCGTCCAACCGGGGGTGGCACTCGTAGTGGTTCTACAACCGGAACTATCCCGAGGCGCCACTCCCGGTTTTTACGGGCCGACACTTCGGGGAGGAGCTCCCCCGTTGGCATCACGGCCCAACCCCGCGCGAGCTCTCTAGGATACAACCCTACCACCGAAGCCTGGTTGGGCTCCGGGACCGTAGGCTGAACCTTGCGGGGGTCGTCGCGCACTTCCTCCGGCGTCGGGTCCTTCCGCTCATGGTGCGGGCGCTCCCGCTGAACGACATGGTGCCCGGAGCACCGCGCGATGGGGCTTCCATGGCGACCGAAGAGTTGAGCTTCGACCGCGCGGTCTCAATCATGGGGAGACTGCTAGGGAACAAGTTTACCTCCAACGACATCAGGCGCTGCCCTCCAATGTGCCCAGATCCTGTGGCCGTCGATCTGGTGAGTGTTGAGGATGTGTTGTCTGTTTTCTCTTTTGCGTTGCCTTCTCTTTGCTAGTGACATCCCAGGGATCCTCGGTCTTCTCCCCGTAGGGGCCCCGCTCATAAGCGCGTCACGTGGCCGCCCCCCTTCTCGTTCTGCCGGCACAGCGGAACGCGTGGCAGCAAGCAGATGCCGCCGAGAGGAAGAGAAGGAAGGCCGAAAGGGCGCTGAGGCGCACGGAGCTGGCACAGCGGCGAGCGAGATAGCGCCACGCCGGTGTAACAGAAGAGGAGCCCCAACCGAATCCGATGAAAGCAGTGGTGGTCCCAGTGGGGACGACGAAGATGACGATGGTGACGACGAGGATAGGAATCCTCAACCTGTGGTAGCGCCAGGTTCCCTGGTGGTCGGAACATTGCGCTACCCTGCAGGGGTCGCGCCGGCGGCGGAGGCGATTCCGGTCAGGATGCTTGGCGCGCACCTGGCCCCAGGGGGTTCCGGGGGCGGCGCCGCCATGGATGCCCCGGTGAACCCTCGTTCTGCCTCGTCCGATGGGGTCGGACTGAGAGGGAGTTCGGGTGCCGCCGGCCACAGCGGGGTGGGGCCAAAACGGAGACGCCTCTTCTCCGCTGGGTGAGTTTGCTAACCCCGACGCCTTCCTATGCCCTATCAGTGGGGAAAAGGCTGCTCGTGATCTGTGATGATTGTGTCAAATGTTTCAGGACCGCCGACGGCTCTGCGTATGCGGGGTGGAAAAGACTGCGTCGGGGAGCGCCGTCCGTCGAGGGAGGTCGGTCCGGTGCCTCCCCGGTTACAGGGTTGGCGAACGCCACCGAGGTTGGGACCGGGCTGGCCCCGGCTAGCTCCGCCATCGCCGGTGCGACACCACCGGCCCCCACGAATGCCGGCCCTGAGGCTACTACGCCGCCTACTCCCCCAGTCGTCGTGGTCGTCGACGACCCCAGGGTGGAGGGTGGCCTTGGTAACTCCATGGCGGTGGACGCCGAGGAGATCGTGCCGTTCGAGGCGTCGGAAGACGTGGAGGCGGCCGTCGTGACGGGAATGGTCGGCGGGGGCGCCGCCGACCTGAGGGACGCGGTTTCTAGCGTCGTCACCGCCCCGCCCGAGGGCAGGGTGGCTGGTGCGAGAGAGGTGGAACCTTTGAGTAGCCCCCTTTCTCCCAACATGCCGGACCGGGACACCGTGGGTCCCCCGTCCCTTACCGAGGGGGAGGTGGAGTCGGCCCGAGCATCGAAGGCCGTCTTCTCCCAGCCTAGCGCAACTTCGCCAGGCGAGACGGTCGAGGCTATGAGGGAAGACGGCCCTGGGGCCCTGTGTTGCCTCCGTCCTGATCGTCGTGCATTTGGGGACGGCGACCGGCTCATCTGGGCCGATTAGGGGAACCTAGGGTCCCCTATGTTCACGCTGGATGACTGGCGCGAGCTCCATCACTCGAATCGGGTGGCGGGTGCCCGTGAGGAGCTTGGCCTCCAGGTCGCGAGGTACGCGGAGCAGATCCAAAGGGCCATCGCGTCGTTCTCCGAGGACTTCTCAAATCATGGCAATGTGAGAAATCATTTTGTTTGTAGACGTTGTTTGTTCCTTCCCGTCAGACTCCTGATGCCCTTCTCTGTGTAGATCCTTATGGCGACCAGCGTTGAGAAGTCGGAATTCCTCCGTCAGGAGGCCAGCCGGTGGACTCCTGGGATGTGGGTGCCCGTGGGGGCATCCACCGTGGCGAAGGACCTCGTTGCGGCTCGCCATCATCTAACGAAGTTGGAGGAGCAGTTGGGCGCCTCGGAGTCGAACGCGACGGATGCCCAGGCATTAGCGCAGTAGGCTGCCAGCGACGTCACGCGGGCTGAGCAAGAGCGGAACGCGCCCCATGCTGACGCGGAGGCGGTCCGTCAGATGTTGCTGGATGAACGCTCAGCGCGTCAGGTTGAAATGGGACGCTTCACGGCCGAGCGTGACGCTGAAGCCGAGGGAAGACGTCAAGCTGCCTCGGTGTTGAACTCGATGGAGGAGGAGCGTAACACCGTGCGGCGTCAACGCGAGGTTAACGGCCGAGAGCGTGACGTTGCCGTGGCCCGCCTTGAAGACTTCTCTGTTAGGGCGCGCGAGCGCAGTGCCGACGCCGACCGGAGGATCCTAGAGTTCTCCGCCCAGGTGGGCGAATTGGCGACGGTCATCTCGTAGCTTCATGCAGCGATCAACGGCCTGGAGGAGGAGAACTCAGGTACGTTTCCTTCGTCTGCCCGTTCGCCCTGGCATTGTGTAGAAGATGCTTCTAGAGGTTGAAGTCCTCTTCCTCGTCACCCCAGGGTTACAGGCTGGCGCACAGGAGGCGCAGGCGCTGCGTGAGGCAGTGCACGAGGTGTGCGACCTCTTCGGCATGCAAGCTGTCGAGGGTGGTCCGACAGCGGCCAGAACTCGCGTCAGCCTGCTGTGGGAGCAGGGCCAAGCGCGGATCCGGGAGGCACTGCGCATCGGGGTCCACCACACGATATCGATCGTCACCTGCCTCTACGACGTGGTGACTCCCGCGCTTGTCGGCGAGGGATACCCCCCAGACGCCCTGGAGGACCTGCTCGATCGGATCAAGGCCGACGCGGAGGAGCCAGCGGCAGTCCTAGCCGCCAAGCTTGACGACGAGGTGTTCCCACCGTCGGAAGAATGACCCTGCATGGTCAAAGATCAGGGCTGAGGGCCCTTGTAACAAGACAATTTGAATTATCTTGTGATGTGCCCCCGGGGGGGGCTTAAGAGAACTTTGATAGCTCCTTAATGAGTTTTTTCTATGTTTGTTTGCTTGTTGAATTTCGTATTTGCTTTTTTGCCTGGACTACTTGCCCGATTTTTCATGGAAGAGTTTTAATCTGTTCGGACAGGCAGTCGGGTGGAGGCACTTGTCTCCGGAGAGACAGAGTACCTCACGGCCCTTTGGCATGGTCCGTTGAGATTTCTTCTCTTGGTGCGGAAAATCTGACTTTCGCTTAGCAGATCAGCAAAACGATTTTTTGAACGAAAAAGTTTTTGGAGTGAAGACAGGGGTGACCCCCTTCCCAGCCCCCGAGTGAGGTGTGTTCTGGCGCGCGCCGAGAGTGCACCCTTCTAAGCGGTCGGTCCGAGGGTTCCCGCGTTTTTATTCCTCGAACTTTTTGCTCTTAAGAGAGGTTACATGCATATGTACATGATGACAAATATACTAGATAATAGTGAAGGAGGCAACATAGCTGTTGGTATTGTGGGCGTCCGAGCTCTTCCCGCTCTAGGGGTCGACGTCCATCTTGTCAGCGGCTTCGATCGCCGCCACCAGCTCCTCGCTGCGTACCTCGGCCATGGTGTTTTCGCAGCAGTCCACCTCGCACTGGTATGCCAACTTGACGTCGGAGGAGACTGTGATGATGCCGAACGGCCCCGGCATCTTGAGCTTCAAATAAGTGTAGTTTGGGATGGCCATGAACTTCGCGTAGCACGGCCTTCCCAAAACGGCATGGTAGGTCCCACAATATGCCACGGCCTCGAAGGTAAGGTACTCGGTCCGGAAGTTGTTCGGCTCCCCGAACGTGACGAGCAGGTCGGTCTGCCCCAGAGGTACTATTTGCCTTCCGGTAATGATCCCCTGAAAGGGAGCCCCCGAGGGTCGGAGCTTTTCGCTACGTAGGCCGAGGGCCTCGAGGGCGTTGTAGTACATGATGTTGAGGCTGCTGCCCCCGTCCATTAGTACTTTGGTGAAGCGCACACTCCCTATGATCGGATCCACGACGAGTGGATAACGGCCCGGGTGAGGAACGTGGCTCGGATGGTCTTCTCGACCGAACGTGATGTCGGGTTCCGACCAGTCGAGGTATGCCGGCGTTGCCGAGGCGACTGCGAAGACCTCGCGCCGCTCCTTCTTCTGCCGGCGTTGCAGCTATAGGCCTCCGGTCCTCCGAAGATCATGAGGCACTTTTTGACGTGAGGGTAAGAATCTTTACGACCCCCATCCCCGTCCTGGCCTTCTGACTCCTTCGGCTCGTCCTTGTCAGGAACGGCCATCATTTCACACTGCTGGAGTGTGTGTTTGACCGGTCCGTTGTGATACGGGCACGGCTTTGTGAGCATGTCGTCAAACTCGCCCACCTTCTTCCCGCCCCGGGGGCGGGGAGGCTTGCGGTCCACCGCTGCGACTACGTTGTCGCCGCCGCCACGTTGTGGCTTGCCTCTCCTTTTGTTCCTATTCTGAGCATGGCTCAAGCCGCCTTCGCCGGCGGTCTCGACTTCCTTGCCCTTTCCCTTGTCTGGGTGAAAAATCTCACCGACCGCCTCCTCTCCCAACGCATATCTAGTGGCGATGTCGAGGAGTCGCTCGGTGGTGCATGGGTTGCTGCGGCCTAGCTCGCGGACCAGCTTTTTGCAGGTGGTACCTGTGAGGAAAGCCTCGACCACGTTCGCGTTGGCCGCGCGCGGGAGCTTTGTGCATTGCTGGGAGAAGCGGCGGATGTATTCCCAGAGGGATTCGTCCAGCTTCTGCCTGCAGCTGTGGAGATCCCAGGGATTCCCTGGGCATGTGTAGGTGCCTTTGAAATTCCCGACAAAAGCCTGTCACAGGGATTCCCACCCATCAATGGTGTTAGGAGGCAAGTGCTCGAGCCACGTGCGGGTCGAGTCCGAAAGGAGGAGAGGCAGGTTGCGGATGATGAAGTCGTCATCGTCCGCGCCGCTGGCCTGACACGCAAGGCGGTAGTCGTCGAGCCAGAGCCCGGGGTTCGTTTCCCCGGAGTACCAGACGACGTTTGTTGGCTGTCGGAAAGGGTGCGGGAACAGCGCACGCCGGATGTGGCGGATGAATGCCAGGGGACCCGAGGGCTCCGGCGTGGGAGGTCGGTCCTCGTCGCTGTCGTACCGACCGCCACGTCGGACGTGGTAACCTCGGCTTGCGCCGTCCTGCTT
Organism: Microstegium vimineum; assembly: GCA_022036555.1. Taxonomy (NCBI): domain Eukaryota; kingdom Viridiplantae; phylum Streptophyta; class Magnoliopsida; order Poales; family Poaceae; genus Microstegium; species Microstegium vimineum. The sequence goes on along the minus strand of CM039138.1, from coordinate 19,306,136 downwards.
GGCGTGCTTACGCGCGTTGAGCGTGTCGCGCACGTCGCGCTTCTCGCCTACGCGAGCGTACACTGTCGGGCGCTGGTGTTCGGCCGGGTCGGGATCCGGGTGGACCGACCCCTCGCGGTCGTTAGGAGCCACACCGACCGGGGGTCGGCGCTGAGTCCACGTCTTCGCGAAGCGGAGCTGTCGGCCTGTTGTTCCACGGCCTGCTCCAGGAGGGTCTTCAGTTCGTCGTGGGCGAGCTTGCCATCTGGAGCATCTGGGATCGGGAGGTTGCGGAGTAACATCCTTGCTGTCATGATGTTTTGGCTTGCTCGTGTGAACTGCGGCATGCCATGCTCATCGTTAATGATGCGGTGGTATACCACCCGGGCCTGCCTACAAGCGCGGGGCTCTGCGGTGTCCCTGGCGGCTTCACGCTCAAGCTTCTCACGCTCGAACATCACCCTCAGCTGGCGCTCCGCGAGTTGCTACTCCACGTTGCGAAGGTCGCGAAGCTGCTGCTGCCAGGCCTCCGAGGACTACGGATCGGGCCGTTGGTGAGGTACCGGAACACCTGTTTGGTCCTTGGGTGTGTGGGTTGCCATCACCATCTTCGTCCTCCTCGTTGACGTTGGTGGGGTCGACCGCGACCACGGGTGGCGATGCGTCGCACATGAAGCACTCGCGGTCGTGGTCTTCGCTGGGACCGCTCGAGTCGGTGTCGAGCAGATAATCGCTGGCCTGGAGGAAGCCACGTAGCGCCTCCTGATCCTCCAGACCATCGAAGTCTAGGGGGGTCGTCGCTCCCAAGGCTCGAGTCGGCGTAAGACGCGGCCTCGGGGCTCGAGGGAAGATCGGAGGTGGAACGAGAGTGGTGGGACGCGATTCCCATGCGTTTTCCTTTTGCTAGGTCTATGTGGAACCACGCAGCCACCGTCTCCGCGTATGACGTGGCAGCATTCTTCATGCCGAAAGGTTGCGCTTCCGAGACGGGCATTTCGTCGCGCCCGAGGGAGAGCGGCTGCCCTCCCGTGAGCTGTGATGTCACGTTGGCGAACACAAAATAGAGATTTGTACAGGGATTCCCGAGTCGACTGGAGTCCCATGAGCATGTCGAGCTGGCGCTCGAACTGAGGATAATTGTCCCGCGGGACGGCCGCCCCGCGAGCGGTTTGTTCCCCGGAGGGAGACAGATGAAGGTGGGCCATGGAAGCGGCGATGGAGTCCATGGATACCTCAGGAGATGCCGTAGGGCGACGGAGAGCAAGGTCGGCGTCCTGCCCGTGGCACTAGAAATCCAGGCTACCAAAACGAATGATGGTTCCCAGAGCGATACGAACGTGGTGATCAGCCATCCGAAACTCAAAAATACGGGTGACACGCAAAGTCCCCTACCTGGCGTGCCAACTGTCGGTGTCTAAAATGGCGGGGTCTAGACGGCCAACGAGTAAAATTCTAAGTGTGTCGGAGTTCGGATGGTTACACTCGGAGAACACGGAGGTTTATACTGGTTCGGGCACGAACGCCCTACATCCAGTGTGTTGCGGGGTTGTATTACCGAGCGCGGAGAGCTCGTAGGGGAGAGCTACAAGCTTTGGTGAGAGAGGGGAGGTTGTCCCCAGGTCTCGTGCGTATGAGATTCTTGGTTCTGGTGAGTGCTCGCGTGTGTGCGAGTTTGAGTGTGTGTGAATGAATGTTGGAATGTCGAGAGAGCGAGATTGGGGGTCCACTCCCTCCCTTTATACGTAGGGAGAGATGGAGGAGTACAGTAGAGAGAGGGGGAGTGACGTGGGCCCGGCTTGGGCTACTGCCGAAGGAAGCCTTTCTCTTCATCCTGTCTTCCTTCCTGAGGAAGATTGCGCCAGTAGACATATGTCCGAGTCCTGTTCGTCCTTGTCGAGCTGTAGCCATACGCCTTGTGATTGGGAAACCTGATGTTCCCCTTTCCGAGTATGGGCGGAGGTTGGTCGCACAGGACCAGGCACCCCCGTGTCTCATCATACAGGACTTGATGACGCCCTAATCCCTGTTCGGGTGTCCGTCGGAGACATGGCGTGGATATCACGCGCGAAAGTCATCGGTTAGGCAGTACAGGACCCTATACCGCAGGGTGAACAGAAGTCGGCATGGTGGCTCATGCCTTGAACCCCATCCCTGAGGACGGAGCGTACTGTGGAGCTTTCGACTATGTGGGCTATGGCGCCCAGGCTCTGTATGGCAATGAGACCTCCGAGGGCGAGGGTCGTCACGGATGACGTTTGCCGGGCTCGGACAGGGCGGGAGAGCCCCTGAGGGTTGGCGGCGCCGTGGGCGACGCCACCTTGGCTCGGGCGAGGCGGAAGAGCCCCGAGGGTTGATGATGTCATAGGCGACGCCTCCTTGGCTCGGGCGAGGCGGAGGAGCCCCCGAGGGCAGATGACGTCACGAGCGACGCTACCTTGGCTCGAGCGAGGCGGAAGAGCCCCCGGGGGTTGATGACATCACGGGTGACGTCACCTTAGCTCGGACGAGGCGAAGGAGCCCTCGAGGGTTAATGACATTACGGGCGACGTCATCTTGGCTCGGGCGAGGCTAAGGAGCCCCTTGATGGTGGTTTTTGTTTTTGTAGAGTCTTGTAATTTGGGTACCCTGTCTGGGTATCCGACAAGTTTATTTTAGAGGTATAGTAGTATTTGATAGCTCATTTTAATTGAGTTTGTTTAGAAAATAAGATTTTTAATTTAGTTTAAATAAATTAATCTAGCTACTAAGTAGATGGCAACTATTTATGGTTTTAATTGTCATTTGTAATTTCAATATGAGACGATAGTGATTTAGAGAAATATATAGAGAATTTATTTTAGAGTTATAGTACTTGTCGATAGCTCATTTTAATTGAGTTTGTTTAGAAAATAATCTAGCTAGTGAGTAGATGGCAACGACTTATGGTTCCTCGGCCTCTCAAGGGGTTGGAAATGGATGACTGAGGCCGGAGCTCCCTCTCATTCCGTACGGCAAGTGTGAGCAGAAGATTGTGATGGAGTACCGAGTGTCCAAGGCTGGTCCCAATAAGGGTCGTATCTTCTACAAGTGTCCAGATCGCAATTTGAGTTATTTTATCGCGTTTGACGTTTTTTCAGTTGGTCTCATTTTGCTATGTGATTTTGATTATAGTTCTTAATTTGTTGTTCTATTTTCAGTGGGACGGTACTGGATGCAAAGGATGGTACTGGGAGGAAGAATATGTGACACACGTGCAAAAATCTCTTCCAAAAGAAGCGGCTGATGAAGCAGTGAGCCAGTAGACGAGGCCCATGAATGTTGAACAAACGAATGATGTGTCGTTTGTTTTAGTTAGAATCGGCCGCGAAATTGTTATCCTGTTGAAGTGCATTTTATGTCTAGTTTTTTTAGTGGTACTTGGGATTTTCTATATTGTGGTTATGCTTACATAAGTTAATATTGATGTGATGTAACTGATCTGGCTATCTTGTATCTTGATAAGTTAATAAATTGAAGCTCATGGATGTCATGTTTAAGATTTTGATATAGTATGTCACGTGTAATTGTGCAGATCAATGAGCCGACATTGGATGTACAACGTTGATCACCGCTCCAAACAATTCATTGATGGCGTGCATTATTTCTTAACTGTGGCAGAGGCAAACAAGCGAGATGGTTTTATACGTTGTCCATGTGCATTATGTAAGAATTTGAAGGAATATGCTAGCGCGAGGAATATCCATGCACACTTGTTTAAGTATGGTTTCATGTCAAACTATATTTGTTGGACCAAGCATGGAGAAATTGCAGTTATAATGGAAGAAGGCGAATACAAAGAATCAGGGCACGATGAAGATATTTTTGTTGAATATGCTGCACTAAATGATATTGCAATGGGGGAAGCTGAAGAAGAGCAAGAGGGAGAAGATGTGTCCGTTCTTGATGATCTTGGTCAGGTCATTCGTGATGCTCAGAGAGACTGCGAAAGTGAAAAGGAGAAGATCAAGTTCGCTCGCATGCTAGAGGATCATAAGAAATTATTGTACCCAACATCCACAGAGGAGCAAAAAAATCTAGGTACCGTACTGGAATTGTTGCAATGGAAGGCAAAGAATGGTATATCTGACAAGGGATTTGGACAATTATTGACTATTATTCAGAAAAAGATGCTTACAAAGGGAAACGAATTGCCAACAACTACGTATGAAGCAAAACATGTCGTCTGTCCTCTGGGATTAGAAATCTAGAAGATACATGCATGTCCCAATGACTGTATCCTCTACCGCGGGGAGGGCTATAAGGATTTGGATGAATGTTCGGTATGCCACGCATCGCGGTACAAGATCAGATGAGATGACCCTGGTGATGTTGATGGCGAACGTCCGAGGAAGAGAATACCTACCAAGGTTATGTGGTATGCTCCAATAATACCACGCCTGAAGCGTCTCTTTAGAAACAAAGACCATGTCAAGTTGTTGCGATGGCACAGTGAAGACCGTAAGGTAGACAATATGTTGAGACACCCTGCCGATGGGTTCCAATGGGAAACAACCAATAGAGAATTCCCAGAGTTTGCAGAGGACGCAAGAAACTTAAGGTTCGCTTTAAGTACAGATGGCTTGAACCCTTTTGGGGAGCAGAGCAGTAGTCATAGCCCATGGCCCATTACTCTATGTATCTACAATCTTCCTCCATGGTTGTGCATGAAGCAAAAGTTCATAATGATGCCAGTGCTCATCCAAGGACCCAAGCAGCCTGGCAACAACATCAATGTGTACCTGAGACCCTTAGTTGACGAACTTATGCTTTTGTGGAATAAACTGGGTGTACGTGTGTGGGATGAGTTCAAACAGGAATACTTTGACCTGCGAGCAATGTTGTTCGTAACAATCAATGATTGGCCGGCTCTTAAAAATATTTCAGGACAAACAAATAAGGGATATAATGCCTGCACACACTGTTTTGAGGACATTGAAAGTTTATATTTGAAAAAATGTCGAAAGGTCATGTACCTCGGGCATCGTCGGTTCCTTCCTGTGAATAACCCCCTTAGAAAGAAAGGGAAGCATTTTAAAGGTAAGACAGACCATTGGACCAAGCCTGTCAACCGAACTGGTGAGGATGTATTTGATATGGTGAAGGATGTGAAAGTAGTCTTCGGAAAGGGACCAGGGAGCGAACCTGTTCTGAAGGATGCTAACGGACGCACACCTATGTGGAAGAAGAAGAAGTGCATATTTTGGGAGCTACCTTATTGGCAAGTGCTAGAGGTCCGTAGCGCGATTGACGTAATGCACCTAACGAAGAATCTGTGTGTAAATCTACTAGGATTCATGGGTGTGTATGGGAAGAGTAAGGACACAATTGAAGCCCGACAAGACCTGCGATGTTTAAATGAACAAGAAAAACTGCATCCAGAGAAGACAAATGATGGACGCCAATACTTAAGACCAGCAAGCTACACACTTAGCAAGGAAGAGAAGGAAAGCATGTTCGAATGTCTAGATAGCATTAAGGTCACATCTGGATTCTCCTCGAACATAAAGGGTATAATAAGTATGTCAGAGAAGAAATCTCTAAACTTAAAGTCTCATGACTGCCACATGCTTATGACACAATTGCTTCCAGTTGCATCAAGAGGAATTCTACCTTCAAATGTACGTTTAGGCACTGTGAAGCTATGTGCATTCCTCAATGCAATTTCTTAGAAGGCAATCAATCCAGGAGATCTGGCAAAGCTACAAAATGATGTGGTTTAGTGTCTTGTCAGCTTTGAGTTGGTGTTCCCCCATCCTTCTATAATATCATGACGCACCTCCTAGTTCACCTGGTCAAGGAGATTAGTATTCTTGGTCCCGTGTTTCTACACAATATGTTTCTCTTTGAGAGGTTCATGGCACAATTGTGCTCGTCCAGAAGGAAGCATGGCCAAGGGGTACGGGACAGAGGAGGTTATTGAGTTTTGTGTTGATTTTATTCTAGACCTTGACCCGATTGGGGTTCCTGAATCGCGATACGAGGGGAGACTAAGTGGAAAGGGAACCCTAGGGAAAAAACATATGTCGGTGCGGAGGACGATTGTTTCAATAAAGCACACTACACCGTTCTACAAAACTCCTCCTTGGTGGATCCGTATATCGAGGAACACAAGGGCATCCTAAGATCCCAGTTTCCAGGGAGAACTGGACATTGGATTACTCGTGAGCACATGCAAACTTTTGGTGGTTGGCTACAGAAAAAATGTCAAGGTGATGAGAGTCTTGATGAGCAATTGTACTTGTTGGCCAAGGAACCATCGTGGCATATCGTCACATACAAAGGGTACGAGATAAATAGGAATACATTTTATATAGTAACTCAAGATAAAAAGAGCACGAACCAAAACAGTGGTGTCCGCATTGATGCCACGGACCCGAGTGGGAATAAGCAAACATATTATGGCCGCATAATAGAGATATGGGAACTAGACTACGAACCCACTTTTAAGTTCGCTTTGTTTCGGTGCCAATGGATGAAGGTGACTGGAGGCAGGGTAACAGTTGACAATGACTATGGAATGACAATTGTGGATCTCAACAATCTTGGGTACAAAGACGAACCATTTGTCTTAGCCAAGGATGTGAATCAGGTGTTCTACGTAAAGAATATGTGTACGAAACCAAAGAGAGGGAGAAACGACAACTCAAAAAGTGAGCCAAAACGCCACATTGTTCTTTCAGGGAAAAGAAACATCGTGGGAATTGAGGACAGGTCAGACTTGTCAGAGGATTATGAAAAGGACGACCAACTCCAACCGTTTGTAGTAAACAAAGACCCAAGCATCATGCTAAATAATGAAGACACTCCATGGTTACGCAGTGATCATGACCAAGGGACATACATTAGGAACAAGCTTGTTGTTGTTGCCATCACTTAATATATTGTATGATTGCTCAATATATGGCTCAATATGTATAATTTTAGCATCATGCTACTATATGATTGCTCATATATGGCTCGATCATGTGTTTACATTCCCACGCGCGTTTTTAGAAATAATTTGGTGAAAAAACAAAATTTTAACGCTACAATACTGCGAAAACTAATATCTTGTCCAAAACATATAGTTTAAAGGATTTACAATGAAAAAAACATTTTTGCATTAAGAAATTAGTGATTAATGGTTATATTACGATGACCAGAATAAAAGGAAAACAAAATAATTTTAAAGTTTAAGGCTTTTCCTTCAAAGAATAAAGCAAAAGCCAAATAATGGTGCTTTTAAAACAATATTATGCCTAATAATTGATTTATTGTTTAACTAACAAGTGTAAAAAGAAAATTAAAAAGAAATATATCCAAAAAAAAACTAAAAATTCCTTTGAAAGCCGGCGGGAAGGGAACAGAAAGGGACCTTTAGTCCCGGCTCGTAACACCAACCGGGACTAAAGGTCTCTGCTTTTCAATTGCCGCCAAATAGGCAGAGACCTTTAGTCCCGGTTGGTGTTTAGAGCCGGTACTAAAGGTAGACCTTTAGTCCAGGTTAGGGTTTAGAGCCGGTACTAAAGGTCTGGGCCTATAAAGCCCAGTTCCTATACCCCGCTGCGCCACTAAGTCCTCGCACGATCTCTCTCCCAGCAGAAGCTCTCCTCGCCACCGCCATCATCGACTCCGCGTCTGCCGACGGCGCCCCCGCGCCCTCCTCTGCCCCAGCTCAGTCACCCGGACCCCTGCCCTCAGTCGTCGTCTCCACTCCCAGCCTCGTGCCGCGCGCTCGTGTTTCGTCGCGGTGAGATTCAATTCGCGCCGCCCTCGCCGGCCGTACCGCGCGCCTCGTTACCATCGCGCACGTGCCCCTGATCCGTCTGCCGGCGTCACGCATGCTCTGTCTCCGACGCGTGTCTCCGATCCGGCCGCACCATCTCGCACCGGCCACCTCCGCCGCCCTCTCCACCACGCGCGCGTCCTCTGTCTGCCGGCGGCGCCACGCCGTGCTAGCTTCTCCGCGCGCGGCCTCCGGCGTCTCCGATCCAGGCCCCCCCCCTCGCGCGCAGCCAGCGCCGGCCCCGGCCCCGCCCCCCCCCCCCCCCCCCCCCCCCCAGCTCGCTCTTCGCCGCCACCGGCTCGGTCTGTGGTACTGGATGCAGTGTGTGTATATATATATTATATATAAAAATAGAGATGCAAATGTGTGTGTTCATGTTTTTGTCTAATTAAAAATAGAGATGCAGTGTGTTCATGTTTTTTGTCTAATTAAAAATAGAGATGCAAATATATATAGTTTAATTATATATATATATATTTGTTATTAGACATATCTTCGTGTTTTTGTTATTACACACATCTATAATAATATGTTTTTATAGATATGCAAATGTGAAAATGTATATAGATATAGATATGAAAATGTGCAAATGTTTTTATAACTAGATATCCTTCCTTTTTAAGGCTATCTATTATAGGTAAATGCTTTCATTTTTAAGAAATGTAAATGCCTTCATGTAAAATGTCTTCATTTCATGTATATTAATTAAGGTAAATGCCTAGAATTCATAGTATAAACTATAGTTGTGTGATCCCGGAATTGAATATAATTCATAGTATAAACTATAGTTGTGGAAGAAGAATCCATAGAATTCGTTAAATGAAGTCTACAATTTTCCAGCTCTCAACCTATGAATTTGAGATAGACTTATAATTCATGTATATTAATTAGCTAGCTAGATATCATCCTTAGAATTTAAATTTCTTCATGTATATATACTTTAGATATGGCCGACCCCAATGAGGACACGATGGAGGATGCCACGATGGATCTTATCAACTCCGCCGCTGTGGACGATGATAATGCTGAGGCGGATGACGGGAGTCAATACTTGAATCTTGGAAATGAACCAGAAAATGTCTTGCAAGATGACATCACTGGCGAGGTATGTACTTAATTAATTAATTAATCCATCTTCTATGTAGCTAATATATACATATTGGTGATTAATTAATGTATATCTTCTATGTGTTCATTGTGTGTAGCCCTCTAGATCGACGACGAGTCGAAAGGTACAAGGCCCGACAAAGCCGGTGGAGGGTCGTTACGTAATAACAAAGTTCAATGAAAGTACGGGAGAACCACTTGGAGAACATGCGAAGAAATTTGTTAACCACTGTGGTTACCTAGTAAGGGACAGACGGCCGATCAATGCCCGTGAATGGAAAGAGAAGACAAATGCTCCTCATATTAGTTTTGTCTCTAATTTAGACAAGACCCTTATCTGAGATGATATTCTCCAACATTTCATGCTTGAAACAAATGATGCTGATATGAAGGAGTTAGTTAAGAAGTGGGCTATGAAGAAGATGGCCATCATGTTCCAGTCTTGGAAGAAAAAGCTATACAATGATTATGTTAAGAAGAATGTGACACCAAATTTCAACACTAGGGGTCCGCTATCAAAGTTGAGGCCTTATTGGGATGAATTTGTGCAATACAAGACATCAGAAGAGGGTACAGAGCGGACACGAAGGAACCGACAGAATGCCCAACAAAAGGAATACCACCATCACTTGGGGTCAGGTGGCTACAAGACTGCCAAGATAAAGTGGGAAAAGGTAGAATCAATGCTACATGAAAAGCAGATCATACCAGCTTCACTTGATTGCCCCGAACGCTGTAAGAATTGCTTCTTTGCGCATGGTGGATCACTTAACCTAGAAACCGGGGGGTTAGTGTATGGTGAAAGGATTCGAGAGGCAGCAGAAAGACTTTGTCAGGCTATAATGGTTGCTGCTAGTGGTGCGTTCAAGCCCAACAGAGAAAAGGATGAACTAACATATGCCCTCCAAATAGCTGAACACGGTGGAAGAACAAGAGGCAAAGGGGCCATCTCTTGGTAGCATGGTTTTCCTGAGGACAGATACACATACAGAAGCCGTCAGAGAAAGAAGGATGAGGAGAACGAGCGGTTGTGAAGGCTGGAGATGGCGGTCCTTGAATCTTAGGACTGAGAAAAAACTAATGAGTCGAGGATGTAGGAAGAAGTTAAACGACAAGTGCAAATAGCATTGAGTAATATTTCCCAAGGACGGTCAGCATCACAGCCGGGAGGTAGCCCTACTAACCAGATTCTAAGTAGTTGTGCTTCACAGAGCTACCAGATGATGTAGGCATGCGCTTCCCTGTGGATGACATTACTGTACCTCTTACCGCATGTGAGATGCACATTCCAAAGGATAATGGCAGCATCATGGTTGCTGTCGGTGTGGTTTCCCCTATTGACCCTACTAGAACACCAAGAATGCATTGTCAAATAATACCACCTGGATATGCTAGCGTCTCCGTAGATAGAGTTCTTAAAGGATGCAACGGAGTGGCTCTTGACATTCCAGGAGGTGATGGGGAGAAGACTCTCGGAGAAGCGGAGCATGCATTTATTCTATGGCGCAAGAGATACATTGTTATTCCCGGGGCATCGGCGCCTCCCAAACTACCTCACCATAGGTATGTATGATAGTGTTGTGAGCAATTTTATATACTGACTAAACAAGTATAAAGTACTCATGTTCTCTAATTTTGCTTTGTCATATATAGCAGCAGGTCCTCGGATCAGCATAGTGCTCCGAGGAGGTCTCCAACGCCGCCGCCACAGCAGTCGTCTCCAAGGAGGAGGTCTCCAACGCCGTAGCAGCCGTCTCCAAGGCGACGATCTCCAACACCAGCAAGGAGGTCTCCAACGCCGCCGCCGCAGCAACCGTCTCCAAAGCGATCTCCAACACCGGCAAGGAGGTCTCCAACACCGCCGCCGCAACAGTCGTCTCCAAGGCGATCTCCATCACTGGTAAGGAGGTCTCCAATCCCTCCGCCACCTCAGTCTGAGTTGACAAAGAAGTCTACGGCTAAGAGGTCTGTCCCGTCACAATCGACGAAGTCTTCATCCCAATCGGCGAAGAGGGCAGCCTCCGGGAGTAAAACAAAGCCTATTCCCCAGAAGCTGTCTTATGAAAAGACGGATGAAGAAATTATTGCTAGTTCTAATGAACAAGTGACAGAGTTCTTTGCAAAATTGAAAAGGGAAAATGAAGCTAGGCGAAACCCTCCAAAGTCGTACTACCTTCATCAGAAAGAACTAAGACAGAAGCTGGACCAAAGGAAGAAAGAGCTGTGTGATTCTCGTAAGCCACCGCCAGCAACAGATTATGACCGCACTCTCAGGAAGGAGGTGACGGCAAGTAAGAAGAAATCAGGGAAAGATGTTCCACAACTCGGAGACTCATCAAAACCAATTCCTCCACTAGTTGTTCCTGATGAGTATGGAACATTTATGAACCAAGCTGGAGAGGTCAACTTGCAGCAACTTGCTACTTTCTACATCGAAACTGGTCTTGACATAAACCAAATTCTCTATGGTGGCGAAATCGACTCTGCCCTAGAAGTTGATCCTTGGAAGATTTATAAATATGACAATAGTTTATTCAACCCTGATGCCGCACAAAGAGATCACGACACACAAATGTACATGTTGAACAAGTGGTACTTAGAGGCATGTAAAAGGAACGAGCAATGGCTTCTTCTCAGAGTCAGACAACGACACTTCTTCCATGGCGATGACATCATACATATTAACTTCTCAGAACTACACCAACTATGCCACCAAGATGCCCTCGACAAATCTCTCTTCAGCTGCTTTTGTCTGTAAGCGATTGCATTGTTTCTATTATTACTAAAGTAACTTGCATGTGTTGTATATATAGAGTCATCATCCTTACACAATAGTATATATGTATGTAGAAATGAGATGAACAGGCTCAGAAAATTAAAGGACAATAGTATCAGTTTTGTTGATCCATACATTGTATTCAAAGACCAAGTTACTCCCGAGTCTAATTGGCGACCTCAAGTAGAGAAGAATCCCATGAGGTTCTTAGTTCACCAAAAGGACAAGAAATCGATACTCTTCTCGTATAACTTCAAGTGAGTGTGCACATTTTATTTCCCTTAATTACTTGACCCATATATAGTAATTGAATTATATAACTTCATATGCTATAAACATGCAGCTTTCACTGGATCTTGATGGTCATCTATCTGGACAATAATCGGTTAATAATATTAGACTCGTTGAGAAAAGATCGAGCCGATTATCAAGACATGCTAGACATTATCCAAAGGTAATTTAATATCGATCACGAACCAAATTCTTTATTGCTCTCTTAAGTCTTGAAGGTTAATTAACAATCTATTTTTTCAAAACTTTGTTGCTAGTGTTTGGGCAAAATTCATTCAAGAACACCGCACTGATCGTAAAGCACCACTGAACGTAGTGTTAACCCAAGTAAGTACTACTAGCTATATATATAGTTTTCATGAACTTGATAATGCCAGTGTGTCTTCACTAGATAACGAGAGGTTTCTTTTTCTCGTAAAGTGGTGTTTGCGGCAGGAACCGGGGAACAATTTGTGCGGATACTATGTTTGCGAGTTCATCAAGGCGTGCACGAGTAGACCTAAACTAGAGAAGCTTAAGGTATGTTTCACAATTGATTTCTTACTATTGTTGGTACCTATTCTTCTTTAGTCATTTACTTTGATTCAAACTGAAGTCTGATTGGTTGGCGGCAAAGGTTCTACAATCAGACAAGATCAATGCAATTGTCGAGATGATTGCAGGATTTATTGTGGACGAAGTCATACAACCCAATGGAGAGCACTACTACGACCTAAAAGAAAAAATCTTGCCCAAACAAGATTAAGTCTAAGTTGTATTAGAGATGTTATCCAATATCAAAGACATATCTCGTGTGTATATAAATTGTGTAATATTAATTACCTCTCTAGTATATATATATAGTTTCGTACTATAATTATGTCCTTTATATATGCTCAAAATATATACACGTATATATATAGCAGCATAGAATGCGCCTTCAAAAACATATTCTAAAGCCCTAGCTAATATGAAATGAAAAGAAACCAAAAAGAAAAAAGAAAAAAAGGACAAAAAGGAGACGGACCTTTAGTCCCGGTTCGTAATAAGAACCGGGACTAAAGGTGGCAGCAGGGCTCCACGTGGGGAAGCGCCCTTTACTCCCAGTTCTTATTACAAACCGGGACTAAAGGGCCTTCTTTAGTCCGCCACCTTTAGTCCCGCATTCGTGTTCCCGGTTGGGAAACCGGGACTAAAGGGGTTTCCCAACCGGGAACAAAGATGCGTTCTGTACTAGTGACGATGTCTATGATGAGCTTTAGATAGGGACTAGAAGATTAGATTTTCATCAATAGCTAGCTTAGCTCTTAATTAGCAATATATAGTTCTATATATATCCTTCCTTTACAGTAGTAGTAGTAGTAGTAACTACTAGTAGTACATTAATAACTCGATTTGTAATCTCCTTTTAATATGATCTTGCCTTTGTAGTTTTTATTCATATTGAGAAGAAGTTGAAGTTATCTGCTCTATTTTTCATAGCAAAGATTTAATGCAGTCCAAATAGGAGAACGCATCTCAGTAACGAGCACCATTAACTTTAATACGGAAAAATAGGGGCAGCCAAACATGGCACAACTGAACAGTTTCAGAATTAAGTAAACGATACTACTGTTTTACGAGGAACCTGTCGTCCTTCAAAACGAATTTGGCGACTAGGTTTTTAATTGCTTCAGGTTGGAGATCTCATACACAATTAAATCTTCTCATTAGCACTTAGCTTCCAGACACAATGTAGAAGATCTTGTACGTGATGGCCATCTTTGTCAGTAGTCCATTAAAACTCATAATCATCTCCTCAAGTTTACTTAGTTTTGCGGTGAAGTCGTATTAATTGGACCAGATAGTTCATACAATGAGAATACAACTAGAGATTTCAGACAACAAAATTGAAGCTAAAATTAATCTCTTGTCAAGATATACTCCTTCTGGACTCAGGTCATAAAAGCATGTAATTTAGGACATGATTAAGGGTTTTAAAAATGCAAGATATATGTGTAGATTTTTTTAAAAATTACCTATAAAATGTCATAATTTTGAAACATTTTATGAATATCTCCTAGATTATTGCAGCCACATATGACAAGTACTTTTTATTGGAGGTCGAGGGACTCGGACTAGCAGCCAAAGTTTGAAGGTGGGTTTCGAAGTAACTCGAGCATACTCAAAACTTCAGTGAAGAATTACATTCAGCATCATGTTACAAAACAATTTGACACTTTATCCATTTATTTTAGATATATGGAGGACACCTGAAACATATATCTCTAGTGCAAATTTGAAAATTCATTGCTACTGTTCTTTATTTTGTTACAAGCTAGCATTGTTTGACATCCAGTTGTTTACAATGCTTGCAAGAAACGAACCACAGTTTCAATCTTTAAGCTATTTTGTACCAGAAATGAACAATGCACACACACGAAATGCCTCAAAAGTGATTTATGCAGTGATCAACTGATCATGCATACTTCAAATGTGGTCTAGAACATTGAACAATTAGAGGATCCAACACATTAAAGGCACAAATAAAGAGAGCTAAACTCAATTACATGTCAACAATCTGAAACACCTGAAGATGTCAAGTCCACACCCAGTCCATAATCCAAAGCACGAGATAATAACCTGAGACGAGAGTTGATAGTGAGGGGCTCCTCCTGGTTCAGAGCTAGCCAACTGCAACTGCGAGACGTGAGCTTCAGTTGGTGGTGATGCCACCGCCGCCGTCCAGGTCTTTGACCGCCGACCACATCACGGCGTACACGAACGCACGGACAGCACGGAGCTCCAGCCGCTCGACGACAGGCGTGTTCTTATCCCGCAACGCAGACACCAGCGCCGCGTCCACCCTGCTCCCCGCAGCACCCACGATCTCGCGCAGAACGCCGGGGAAATGCTCGCGGCAGGCAGTACGCGCGCCGCCGAGCGTGAGGGCGACCACCAGCTCCTCCTTAAGGACCACGTGCGAGGCATGATCCTCGTCCGACGACCCTGCGGCGAGGCGCTCGTACCTGGCGTACCACTTGTCGGACTCCTCCAGACACTCGCCGAAGAAGTAGATTAGGCGCAGCAAGTAGCTCGGCCGGGGGTCGGACGGGTGCTCCCGCGCCGCCTCCTGGTATCCCTCCATGGCCTCGTCGAAACAGCCATCGCGGGCGGCGAGAAGAGCGAGGAGGAGGCGGAGGTCGGCGGCGGCAGCGGTATCCCCTTTCTCCACGGCGCGCGCCAGGTCGCGCTTGGTAGCGCGGGTGACGCCGCGGATGCGCTCGCCGGTCAGCGGGGGCGCGCGGAGCACCACAGCGGAAAGCAGCGCTTGCGACGCCTGCAGGACGAACTGGTCGGTACCCTCGGCGTCTTGGAAGATGGGCATCGGCGAGGAAGGGGGCGGTGCGACACTGCTGCCGGTGCCAGAGCGGAGGAGTTTCGACACGCTGGGGAGGGTGACGACGGCGTCTTCGTTCAACTTCCGCTTCACCAGGCGGTTCAGCAGGGCAGTGATGAGCACCTTCTTCACGACGGACATGTCGCCGTCAAAGGCAGCACCCCACAGCTTCTCATAGATGAACATGAGGGCAGCGGATGCCACCGCGCCCTGGGACGCCGCGACGGCGTCCGTTGCCCCGCCGAGCGTGGCCGCGACGACGGCGTTGCGGAAGACGACGTCCTCGCGCGGGGGCTGGTCGCCCGTAATCCCGGTGAGCCAGAGGTCGCCCTTGTCGGGTCGTCCAAGCAGGTCGCAGACCGCTGCAGCGGCGAGGCGCGGACCGGGGAGGTAAGGGTGTTCCTCAGCAAGGCGCCCAAGGGTGTCGAGCGCGTCCTCGAAGCGCCCGTCCACCGCGTCGAGGAGGGCCATGTAATGACGCCCAGCCTGCACGCTCTCGACGTCCCCCGCAGCCGCCGCCGCCGCTTGAATCTCCGGGGCTATCTTTCGGAGCGTGCGGGCCGCGCCACCCAGCAAAGGCTGGTGGCGGAGTGCCGCTGCGCCGAGCGCGTGTGTGGCGTCCAGGAGGAATGCCTCTGGGCTGAGCAGAGAATTGAGGTCGAGCAGACCGGGACGCGCGCGGATGAGGCCGAGGTGGCCGGAGGCAGACGGGGTCGAGGAGGCGAGGAAAATACCGGAGAAAGGGCGCGGGCGGTAGGGGTTCCCCAGCACTGTTGCGGCGGCGCGGCGGAGGAGGCGATCCATGGTGTGCGCGTGGGGTCCTGGTTCCCAATGCTTGGAAAGAAAGAGTTGTCTGGTTTTGACGACGAGTATCTGGCCGGGCCGGGGAGAAGCGAAAAGCTGCAAGCCGGCAACTCGATTCATCATCAAAACTGAAAAAGGGAAACATGGCCTAGACAACTTTAGCAGAAAAAAAGTTCTTCCATTCCAACTTCTTTCATCTTGGCGTCAATAATCCTTCATCAATGGTTTAACTTATTTGTTGTTTATAAGTTATAGTACTAAAGCAAATCACATGATAATTTATTTGATGCTAATTTGTAATAAGTGACTTTGTTTCAAGATTGTTCTGAAAATGTGGTTAGATTATTCGTCTTTTACAAGTGGCATCTCTGTTTATAAGTTATAGTATACTATAAAGCAAATCATATGGTAACTAATTTGATGCTAATTTGTTATAAGTGACTTCGTCCTCAAGATTGTTCTGAAAATGAGATTAGATTGTTGGTGTTTTACATGTGTCGTATTAATTACCTGTTCGCTTCAACAAGTAAGCCTTTACTTTTATGAAACAATATTTTTCTCTTACACCAAATCAGGTGCAGCCATAGCCACAAAAAAGTCCTAGCGAATAGAGCCTTAGATTCATATATACTCGGTCCAATTTGTTGTTTATCTACTAGGAGTACTCTAAACCATTAGAAGTCAAGTTATTATGTACTCCCTCCATCCCAATTTGTAAGTCATTCCAAGAATCTTGGAGAGTCAAAGCATCTCAAGTTTGACCAAAAATTATAGACAAAACTATAAAGATTTATAACATCAAATAAGTATACTATGAAAATCTAATCGATAACGAATCTAATGATACTTATTTGATATCATAAATATTATTATATTGTTATATAAGTTTGGTCAAACTTGAGAAACTTTGACTCTCCAAGATTCTTGGAATGACTTATAATTTGGGATGGAGGGAGTAGATGGGTGGGCTTCGATCTGGTGAGATCCGCTTTCCCCCACGGACTAGTTGGGGCAAGCTGCTGTCTCTCTCCCGATGGGGCCGCTGCCGCACTCTCCAACGCCTTCCTTGGGTCGGTCGAAGACGAAGGGAATAGGGATGCACGATGTGTAAACACATGATGGAGTAGTTAGTAGATGGGTCTAGAGAGGCAACTTCCGGACACCTAGCAGCTGCCAGCTAGGGCGAGGAAAAGGATGGGGCGATAAAGTGTTAGGGTTTGAGGAGGTGATACAAACAACTCATGGGATGGGCTATAATGTTTTTACTAGGCTTTTGTAAATTTTTTTATTTTAGTTAACCAAGTCCAGGAACCGAATTAGGCCTTATTTGGTGTTGACACCGTTTTTTGACACGTGTCAAATGGGCTGAGGCTTGACTGGTCAGCGGCCGTTCTTCATCGGCATCAGGAGTCGATAGTGCCGATGGAAGGGTGTTGCGGGAAGACTAAGTGTTTTGCCGATGAAAGCTGATGAGCTTTGCCGACAAGATCTGTCAAGCCTGGCTAAAACTGATTGCTGATGAAGAGTCCTTGCCGATTGCCGATGAGGGGTCATTGCCAACTGCCGATGAAGGGTCATTGCCGATTGCCGATAAGGGCTCGTTGCCGATTGCCGACAAGGGCTCGTTGCCGGTTGCCGACGAGGAGATGTTGCCGATTGCCGATGCCGATGGGCGTGAGCGCCTGGTGGCAGCGGAAGACTACAGGTGTTCAAAAAAGGAAGTTGCAGGGATCTGCCGGTGGAAAGTTTCCATCGAGGAAAAGTATAAGGAAACTGGTGTTTTGTGCCAGTATTATTATAGTAGTTTGAGTCTGACTCTTGCATGGGTCGCTTATTTTCCCTTAAAATAGATGTGTTTGTTTAGAAAATAAATATTGTTATCCGGCTCCTACGTGAGTCAGTTTCCTTTAAAATAGGAGTTTGTTTTAGGAAGGATACGTGTCGTGTCTTTGTACAACTCTCCATGCGGGAGTATAAATATGTGCTCGAGGGCTATGGAATAAATAATCAATCCAATTCAAAACAAACCAATTTTATCTTATTCTACCTTTTATCGCAATTTACCCTTTTTATGCATTAGTTATAGCTTTAACGAGTTCTTCAAGCTTTCGACGGGCTGCATCACCTTGATCTTCGTCAAATCCTTGCTAGTTCCGCGTGGGAGTACCTCTAGGCTTTGGCAATCCGGGCGCATCGCTGTTTGCCTCGTCTAGCTCTGCTCTAGTTACCCCTGATCAATCTGAGCCTTGACGTCCGGGCGCATCGCTGTCGTCTCGTTCAGTTTGTTCTAGTTATCATCCTTGTCGATTGATTGGTCAAATCGACTGGCACGCCCTCGACATCGAACTTTGGGTAATAGCCTGAGGTGTTCACAGATCTGACGCTTTTTGTGTCAACACCTCTTTTGGCACGCCCAGTGGGACCAAATTATACAGATCTACATATTCGGCATGGCTGATCACGCCGATGTCAACCAGCGGAATGTCATTGAAGTGTCCGAGGCCGATCTGAAAGATGATCAGAAGCAGGCCATGGAGCGGGCTATGGAGGAATACAAAGAGCTATATCTCAAATCCTTCAGCCTCAGCAGGAGTGGTGAAGCAATTCAGAAGCAGGATCCGCCGTTGCCACGGCAGGTCACGTACGACGCCAACCCTGGTAAGCTACAAGAGATGGTTAACGCCGCTGT
Source organism: Microstegium vimineum (assembly GCA_022036555.1). Classification (NCBI taxonomy): domain Eukaryota; kingdom Viridiplantae; phylum Streptophyta; class Magnoliopsida; order Poales; family Poaceae; genus Microstegium; species Microstegium vimineum. Next base: position 19,287,349 of record CM039138.1, on the reverse strand, counting down.
AAGTCAAGCTTGATTAACCACTCCAACGTGCTGTCCAATATTGTCTACAATGCTGTCGCACAAACATTCAAAGAAGGACATGCACCGCGATATGTCGGTCCAGCGTACCATCAACCTGGATTGGCATCTGCAAGCCCATCGACGGCTCAAATGGCGTCTTCCACCCCTGTGGAGCCGTCTGCCGATGTGGCTACATCACCAAGACCGAATGCTGGCGACACTACCAAGTTCAATGCAGATCCGGCCGCGTCGGCAACTTCAGGGCCAGCCCCGGCTAATTGGTGGGGATACGGTATGCCTCCGAATCTATATGCTAGTTCTAACCTGGTACAGGGAGGTGGTTCAGCCTGGGGGAATTCTACGGCATCGGCAGCGCAGTCACAGCCGATGGCTCATATGATGCACAACTCTGCGCCTGCTCCAACCATACAAGTGCCATCAGATGATCTCCAAGTAATCCCCAAGATACCCTGATGCCACCATCGGCAAGCTCTGTGCCGATGCAACACATTATAACCACCGGCAGTCAATCTCTAGTGGCGAACTCTCAAGCTGGAGCGCCGGTCCCCTAGAGTAATCTGGTGATCAATTGCTCTAGAATTCAAGAGCCGCAAGCTCCGGTTAGCTATCAGCCATCGGCAAGTCATATGCCGATGCTTTATAATCCTGGGTGGGTCAACCAGCCGCCAACTCAGCAGCCTGGTGCGCCGATGTATTATTATGGAGGCCCAGCTCTCACTCAGGGCGGACCATCGGCGCAGCAACCGATGAATGTGACGGTTCAGCCAACTCCGCCAAGTATGCCAAACTATCCATCGGTAAGTCAGCCGATGCATAGCGTCCAGATGACTGGTGCTGCGCCCACGACTATTGCACGTCTTCAAGAGGCGTGTCAGCCGACTCCACCAGTCGTCAATCAGCCAATGAGTCGGCAAGAGTAGGACGCGTACTGAGTCGGTAAGATTGCCGAAGTCATGAAAGAGCAATTCGGCATCAAACCCAAGGTCAACACATACTCTTATCGGACCCCGTACCCGCCTGCATATGACTTGATTCCTCTTCCGAATCGGTACAAGGTGCCTGATTTCACCAAGTTCTCCGGCCAAGACGACACGTCGATAATGGAGCATATCCACCGCTTCATTATTCAGTGTGGAGAAGCTGCCAACAGGGAGGAGTTAAGAGTGAGATTGTTCTCTTCGTCATTGTCTGGATCGGCATTCACATGGTTCATATCATTGCCTTCAAATTCTATAATTACCTGGGCCGATCTGGAGAGGCAATTTCATAAGTACTTCTTTGCTGGTATACATGAGAAGAAGCTTACCGATCTGGTTAAAATGAGGCAACGCAACGATGAATCGGTAGAGAGTTTTGTGCAGAGGCTGTGGGACGTAAAGAACAAGTGCTACAGTCTGGTTCTAGATGATCGGCAATTGGCAGATTTGACCTTCCAAGGGTTGCTGCCGCACATCAAGGACAAGTACGCGTCCCAAGAGTTTGAGAGCCTAAGTCACCTGGTGCAGAGAATTGCCGATCAAGATATCAAAGCCTTTGAGCCCAGGAAGACTTGGAACAAGAAGGTGACCTTCATCGGGAAAGAAGAAGACTCTGGATCGGATGAAGAGCTGAATGTCGATGCGGCCGAATGGGTGAAGGATAAGAAGCCTGTGTCTTGTCCGTTCGGCCAAAAGGAAACTGAGAGGTTCACCTTTGACATCACCAAGGCCGATAGGATGTTTGACCTATTGCTGCAAGAGGGGCGAATCAAGTTGGCGCCCAATCAAGTGATTCCATCGGCCGAAGAGCTCAAGAAGATTAGGTACTGCAAGTGGCATAATGCAACCTCACACAGTACCAATGACTGCAAAGTATTCAGGCAGCAGTTGCAGTCGGAGATCGAATCTGGGCGTATCAAGTTTGAAAACTCTAAAGTCCAGAAACCGATGAAGATAGATCAGCACCCGTTCCCAAACAACATGGTGGAGATCAGTGAAAAAACCAAAGTGCTGACATCGGAAGCTGCCAGAAGGAGCTCATCGGTAGACCCTGACTACCAAGTGCCTAAGCACGATGCAAGGAGGTTTGTCGATGATAGAAGGGGTAAGAAGGTTGCCGACGAGGGTAACAGCACCAACAGGGCTCCTGGAGTGGTGATTACTCACAAACAGCCAAGGCGATATCATCGGCAATCACGTGAAGAACAGTATCGGCAAGAAGAGGAGGAGCATCGGGAATGGCTTCGACATAAAGACCACTGGAGGTGTCCCTTCTTCGTTCATTGCTGGGAAGAAGGCATCAAGCTGCCCACTGCCGATAACTGTCCAGAATGCAATGGGTACTACACAGCCGATCGGTCAGGTAAGCGACCTTGTTTTGATGATCAGGCACCCAGGTACGCCAGGCCGCTCAGAGAGGATAGATCGGCACATGATCGACTGGGGGCAAGCTCAGTGCCCGTGATCGGCTTGGCAGGCGTGTTGACCAGAGGGAGCTGGAGGAGACGGCCAATGCTAGAGTGCCCAACAAAGAGATATTCTCCAGAGATCCTAACATCGGAAGAAGTGCTGATGTAAGCGGCGAGAAGCAGCACCAACCCGTCTGGAAGACCAAGCTTCCTCCATGGTGTCCTAAGGGTTTGACTAAGACCCAGAAGAGGAGGATTCAACGCCAGCGTTGCGACGACCTATATGACAGTGCAGAACCCTCGGGAGAGAAGCAATGAAGGCCGAAGCGTAAGGATAGGGGCCCATCGGCAGATATAAACATGGTTGTCATGTTGCTGATGGAGTTCATGGCGCCCGTCAGCGATGATGAAGAAGCCGCCGATATGGCGCAGTTGGTGCTGGATCCGATGATGGTTATCTTTGAGAAGCCCGCCGAAGATGAGAGGCAGCACTTGAGGGCTCTGTTTGTTAGAGGTAAAGTGGACGGTCAGCCGATGACCAAAATGCTAGTGGATGGCGGCGCGTCGATCAATATAATGACCTATGTCGTGTTCAGAAAGCTTGGCAAAGGTGATCAGGACTTGGTCGAGACCGACATGAAGCTTAAGGACTTCGAAGGCAATGTGTCAACCGCCATGGGAGCCGTATGTGTTGATTTAACCATCGGCAGTAAGACTTTGCCAACAACGTTCTTTGTAATCAGCGGCAAAGGCACCTACAACTTGCTCCTTGGGAGGGATTGGATCCATGCTAATTGCTGCATCCCTTCTACTATGCATCAGAGTCTGGTACAGTGGAACGGGGACAGAATTGAAGTCGTCCGCGGTGAAGCCCCATCTACTGTTGCATCGGCAGAGTTAGACACGTATGAGCAGACCAGGTGTATATCTGGTGAAGCCTGGGATAAAGAGTTCCTCAAAGTTTGCCGATTACCGCATCAAGCCAATCCAAGCAGTCGGTCCTGAGGAGGAGTCTTAATGGATCAGTTCGCCGATGACGAAAAATTGGGGCAGGGCTTCACGTCTGCCGATGAATTGCTCGAATCAACATCGGCGATGGTAGTAAACCCAGGCCTACTTTTATTAGTGCTAAGTTAGATTCCCAATGTAAGCAGCAGTTAATTGATTTATTAAAAGAGAATAAAGATTGTTTCACTTGGGATTATACAGAGATGCCTGTTTTAGACCGATCGATAGTTGAACATCGGTTACCCATCAAGTCTGGTTTTTAGCCACATCGGCAGCCGGCACGCCGATGCAATCCTACTATCTTACCCGATATCAAGGCTGAGATTACCAAGTTGATCGAGGCTAGATTTATTCGGCAATGCCGATATGCCGATTGGATTTCTAATGTGGTTCCTGTGTATAAAAAGAATGGAAAACTTCGTGTTTGCATTGATTTCAGGAATCTGAACAAGGCTACGCCGATGGATGGCTACCCGATGCCCGTTGCCGATCTGCTGATCGATGCTGCTGCTGGGCACTAAATTATTAGCTTTATGGATGGTAATTCTGGATATAATCAGATATTCATGGCTGAAGAAGACATATCCAAGACTGCTTTCCGATGTCCAGGTCACGTTGGCTTATTTGAGTGGGTAGTCATGACTTTTGGCTTGAAGAATGTCGGTGCTACCTATCAGAGGGCAATGAATTTTATCTTTCATAAGTATATCGGCACAATAGTTGAAATCTACATCGATGACGTGGTGGTTAAGTCTGGAGACTTCAAAAGCATCTTGCCGATTTGCGGAAAATATTGGAGTGCACGAGGGAGCATGGGTTGAAGATGAATCCTAACAAGTGTGCGTTTGGCGTATCGGCAGGTCAGTTTCTGGGCTTCATGGTGCATCAGAGAGGCATTGAAATCGGCAGAAAATCTATTGATGCAATTAACAAGGTAGTTGCTCCCACAAATAAGACTGAGTTGCAGTCTCTGATCGGCAAGATTAATTTCATTAGAAGATTTATATCCAATCTGTCTGGTAAGATTAAATCTTTTAGTCCTCTGTTAAAGTTGAAAGCCGATCAAGAGTTTATATGGAAAGAAGAGCAGCAGACAGCCTTGGAAGAGATTAAAAGATACTTGGTAAATCCTCCAGTCTTAATTCCACCTCAACACGGAAGCCTTTCAGGTTATATCTGTCTGCCGATGACGTGTTATCGGATCAGCCTTAATTCAAGAATTTGAGGGGAAAGAGCGTGTAATATACTACTTGAGCAGAAGATTGGTGGATGCTGAAACCAGGTATTCGGCCATAGAAAGATTGTGCTTATGTTTATACTTCTCTTGCATTAAATTAAGACACTATTTACTGTCGGCCGAATGCACTGTTGTCTGCAAAGATGATGTGGTCAAGTACATGCTGTCAATGTCGATTTTGAGTAGACGAATCGGTAAGTGGATTCTAGCACTATCAGAGTTTGACCTAAGGTATGAATCGGCAAAGGCTGTTAAAGGTCAGGTGATGGCCGATTTTGTCACTCAGCACTGCAATATGGTGAGCTTTGTTGAGATTGCTCCTTGGGCTCTATTCTTTGATGGGTCCACGTGCAAGGGTGGAGCAGGTATCGGTATTCTGTTGATTTCACCCCGAGGACAGAGGTATGAGATTTCATTGCCGATTATTACTACTTCGACAAATAATCAGGCTGAGTACCAGGCTTTGCTTAAGGGGTTGGAATTACTCAGGGAAGTGCGTGCCAATGCTGTTGAAATCTTCGGTGATTCTATGTTGGTGATTAATCAGTTGATCGGGACATATGGGTGCCGAAGCGAAGTACTAATTGCAGCCTATGAGCGGTGTTTGCAGTTATTGAAGGAGTTCAAAGAGTATCGCCTTGAACACATTCCAAGGTTGCATAATAAAGAAGCCAATCGGTTAGCACAGAATGCTTCAGGATATCAGCCGATTCAAGAAATCGCGACATCGGTAACGGTTGCCGATGACTGGAAAAAGGAGATTCCCGATTACTTGAGGGATCCATCCAGGAAAGTTGAAAGGCGTCTAAGGTTCCAAGCCACTAAGTATGTGCTCCTTGATGATGAGTTGTATTATCGAACAATTGATGGGGTCTTACTTAGATGTCTTGGCAAAGAGGAATCAAAAGAGTTGATGGGTGAGATCCATGAAGGTGTATGTGGAGCGCATCAATCGGCATTCAAGATGAAGTGGATGATTAGGCGGAATGGATATTATTGGCCAACAATCCTGGAGGATTGTTTCAATTATTTCAAAGGGTGCCAGGACTGTCAGAAGTTTGGTAATGTGCAAAGGGCAGCTGCATCGGCAATGAATCCTATAATCAAGCCTTGGCCGTTCAGAGGATGGGCTATTGATCTCATCTGTCAGATTTATCCGCCGTCGAGCAAGGGCACAAGTTCATACTTGTTGCTACCGATTACTTCACCAAATGGGTTGAGGCAATCCCTTTGAAGAAGGTGACATCGGCAAACATCGTGGATTTCGTTAAGGAACACATCGTTTACCGATTTGGTATTCCTCAGACTATCACTACCGATCAAGGGACCATGTTCACATCAGGAGAGTTTGATGACTTTGCTGCTAGCATGGGTTTCAAGGTGTTAAATTCTTCTCCTTATTATGCCCAAGCTAATGGTCAAGCTGAAGCGACTAATAAAGGAGTCATTAAGCTTATAAAGCGCAAGATTGAGGAAAACCCCAGAAGGTGGCACATGGTATTAAACGAAGCTTTATGGTCATATCGGATGGCTTGTCATGGTGCAACCAAGGTCTCGCCGTATCAGTTGGTTTATGGACACGATGTTGTCCTACCCTGGAAATTAAAACTGGTTCTAGGCGATTATCTTTTCAGGATCAGTTGACGACCGATGATTATATTACTCTGATGAAGGATGAGTTAGAAGATTTGGCAGGTCATCGGTTAAGAGCATTAATTAGTATTGAAGAGAACAAGAAGAGGGTTGCCCGATGGTATGATAAGAAAGTAAAGGTAAAGGAATTTGCCGATGGCGATTTGGTTTGGAAGTTGATTTTACCGATTGGAACTAAGAGCTCTAAATTTGGAAAGTGGTCCCCTAATTGGGAAGGTCCTTATCGGATAAAGCAGTCTGCTCCTAGTAATGCATACATTTTAGAAACTCTCGAGGGAGTGGCATTTTCTAGGGCGATCAATGGAAAATACTTAAAGAGATATTACCCTAGCATATGGGTAGATGCATAGTGCACGGTCGAATGCCGATGAAAAGAAAAGTTATAAAAACATCGGTAAAGACAAACTAGCGTTATATTACAAGACAAGATCAAGTATCAGGTTACATCCTTGCCGATACAACAGGCATTACAATAAGGAGTGGATAACTGTTATCGCACACAGGCGAATTTGATCTATTTCATCTATCTCCTTGGCGTCGGCATCGGCAGAACCCTCAACCGGCTTGATTTTCTTCTTCCATAGGATGGCTTGACGGGCATTATGATCTCTTTATTGCTGTAAAGCCCCGATGGAGTCGGACAGTTGGGTCTTTTGTTGGTTGGCAGCCGTCAGATCCCTTCAACCTTTTGCAGCTCCGCCAGCAGCTCCTCCTTCCTTGCCGACAGTCGAGAGATTTCCTGGTCAAGGTTGCCGATAGAAACTTTGGCTTGACCAATGCTTCTGTGCTTCTCATCGGCAAGGCGTTTGAATTTGAGCTTCTCTTCCTCGCTCTTGGCTTGGGCCGCTCTATCGGCAATGCGATGAATAAGCCTTTGGTACTGGATCTGTTTGATGTCGATAGAAGCTGCCTGGAGGAGGGTTTCTGCTGCATCGACGGAAAGATGGCTTTGGATATCTTTGAATATAATCCTTGCCGCTGATGAGTCCTGGACGAGTTGAGAGGTGTCTTGCAGCAGCAAGGAGAGCAATTCTTCAAGTCTGGACTTGACTTCTGCCGATAGAGCCGGGGTGGAACTTTCCTCTTCATCGTCATCAAGGACGTTGACGGCAAAAGAAAATAGGTTTTCCGCTTGAAGGCGACCTTGGCGCTCATCTTCGTTCTGAAGGTTTAAGCTATAGGAGAAGAGGCTGTCTGGGGAATCTTGGGCCTGAAAACAGAGGTTTAAAACATGCCGATTGTAAAATTATACCATGAGCTTTAAGGTAATCGACTTACCGTCTTGAAGCGGATCTCCTGCCTAGGGCTTGGCATACTGGATGGTCCAGCTTCATCCTGAACATCGGCGGCAGATGCCGATGACTGGGCCCGTGTTGGGGAGGCAGCCGACGCCGCTGGTGTTGGTGTAGTTGTTGCTGGTATCGCCTCCGATGTGGTGGCAGTTTCTTGTGGTGGCACTCTGTCATCGGGGACGTAGGTCGATGGTGCCGATGCCGATGTCGCTGCTGCTGCGGAGGGTTGAGTGGTTCCTCCGCCGGGTAGTTTGGCTGATGATGCCGATGCCGATGCTACCTCCGCTGCTACGGCGGGAGTTGTTTCTTCATTCAGCATGGCCGGTACCGATGCCGATGCCGCTTCGGTTGTCGCAGCAGCTGCTATCTCCTGGCCGGGGGCGTCATCCATCGGTTGATCAGGCACAGAAGCCGATGGAGGTTCTACCGATGACCCGCCAACAGGTGGTGCGACTGGAGCCAGAAGTCTTGCTGGCGACGCATCGGCAGCTGATGGTGCGACTGGAGCCAGAAGTAGTCTTGCTGGCGACGCATCGGCAGCTGATGGTGTAGTTGGAGCCAATGGTGGAGGAGAAGCCAGCCTCAAGCGCCTCTTCTTCGTCGGCGCAGCAGCAGGGGAGCCAACCCACTTAGATGAAGACCAAGGGGCATCGGCAGCTGGGTTGGAAGGCGTTTGCTTGCTGGAAGCAGATGCCGATGACCATAGTGCCTGAAAATACAAAGCGAGTTATGCAAGATAAATGTTGCCGATGAAACAGCATGTGATCGGTACAAGTAAAGATGAGTTTACTGCATAAGTTTGTGTCAAGGCAATAGCGGCAGCCGATGTAGCCTGAGTTGTTGTAGGCATCGGCGTAGGTACCTGTTGAGGCGTGAAGGCAGCCAACGTCGGAGCTTTGTTGCTGATGATCGATATAGGGCCCATCATCCGAAGATTGAAGGGTCTACCGCTGTTGCTCATTGTGGGGACTGGATCATCGGGCTGTCAAGCGCATGGGTGCAAAGGAGTTAGGTATTGATACCGATGGCAAATAAAGTAATGAAAGTACATCGGATAGCAGACTTACTGCGTCGTCGGGGATGAGGTAATCGGCCCTCGATCAAGTGCCGATAATAGTGCGAAGACTTGGCGAGTAGCTGGCATTTCCATTCTTGCCACCAAGACTTGAACTCGTTGGTGATGAAGGAGGGTTGGCGACCAGGAGGACAAGTCAAGGTTTGACAGATCGGCATCGGCAGGGAGGCTGACGACTTTATTCCAGTCTAGATTGCTGGAGATTGCCTGCCTGGGGTCTTACTACCCTAGAGTAGCACAGCTTGATTGGCAGTTGGCCAAATTCTAGTTGTCTCGCCGCTGCCGATGGATAATAAAACTCATAGGATGGTGGAGTGTTCTTCCCAGATCTAAAGATATTCACTGGGATGGCTCGGGGAGTAATGCTGGCTCTCATAATTGCTTGGTTTTCAGGCGAGCTCATGTCAGACAGGTTGAACAACAACGGAAACTGGTTTTTGTTCGTCAAGATATGGCCACCAGGCCCGTTCCGAGGAAGGAAATCCATTGTAAAACTTCTGGAAATAGAGCCGAAGTGCTCTACATCGGCATCGGTACCTGGCAGCATTATGACGGCTTCTCCAAAGTTAAGCGGAGGCCGAGTTGCCGATTCATCATCATCGTATCGGTAGTCTTCTGATATGTCCCTCGGGAATTGTTGGGCAAATAGATCAAACCCGAGAGCCTTGTGCATATGTGCGTTCAGCCATAGGTTGACAAACCACCAGGGGCCTCCGAGATTGCCGATGGGCTCTCCTAGCAGCAGCTTATTGGATACTTGATGCAGCAATCGGTAAACTGATCCGAGGAGGTACCTGCCTAAAGGGAGCCTTGTGCCATTGGCAAGCAGTTCAGCCGCGGGGAGGTGCATGGTGGTCGGGCCGATGGTTTTGCCGTAGAAGACAAACTTTTCCAACCACATGTTTAAGAAGATGGCATGCTCCCGTTGGGTTACCGATCCGGTTTTCTGGTGTTCCTGAATATAACCTGTCCAGCCGCCGATACTACGGGTGTTCACTTTGTACTCAACTTTTCTGTTGAAAAGGCTAAGCGTATCGGCAGAGGTGATATCCAAGCCGGTCAACATGTAGACATCGGCAAGGGTGGGAGTAGCTGGTTCGTGCCTGAAGAGGAAAGCGTTCATGCTATCGGACCAGAAGTATGAAGCTGCTATCATCAAGTTTTCATTCCTCTCTACATCGGCAATTGAGAGCCTAATGCATTGATCTAAGTCACGCTCCTGCCAGTACACTTGCTGTGACCTGGCCAATCTCAAGAACCAGTTTTTCCATCCTTTGGTGTGCTTGGGCCATGAGCGGAATTTGTCCTTCCAGAGTCCTAGATCGAAGCTCTCAGATCTAAGTGGTACCCGGTTGGTTTCTGCGTTAATGATGGAGGTGGGGTCTGGATTGCCCATTGGGCCTAGGCAACTGAGATTGGAACCAACGAGGGGGATAATTACTTTGTTGTACAGCTCCTAGGGTTCGAAGAAGAAGGGACGAATTAGAAAGAAGAATGGGGATAAAATCAAGCTTTTGCGGGGAAAAGAACCATGCAGAAAGGTTAGATTAAATGGAGGATGAGTCTTACCTTCGGGATGTCGACCTGGATTGCCATTTGGAGTCGGAGAGATGCTTGGTTCGTCCTTGGATTGCGAAGGGGTACTGTGGCTCGAGCCTGTGTTCTTGAGAGCAGCCGGAGGTTGAAGACGAAGGCAGGAAGGTGAAAGTAAAATGGGCTCGGGTAAAAAGGACGGTGTGGATCCCGGTAACTTTTATAAGCCTGTTCGAGGGTATTTTGGGGTTCTGTTTCACACTGTGCAGGAATCTGGAGAGGCCCGCGGTAGATACGCGCGGTGATCGAGGTGGTCTGTAACTATTTGTGCTACAATCGAGGGATTTTATTATTAAATTGCAGTTCCACACGCAGAGATCGAGGAAACCGTACACCTATCTTGGGGGTAACGGTTACAGCAACGGCTACAGCAACGGCTACAGTGGAGAGAATTTCGGCACGTAAAGTTATACGCTCCGAAACTGGGGGGCATGTGTTGACACCGTTTTTTGACACGTGTCAAATGGGCTGAGGCTTGACTGGTCAGCGGTCGTTCTTCATCGGCATCAGGAGTCGATAGTGCCGATGGAAGGGTGCTGCAGGAAGACTAAGTGTTTTGCCGATGAAAGCTGATGAGCTTTGCCGACAAGATCTGTGAAGCCTGGCTAAAACTGATTGCTGATGAAGAGTCCTTGCCGATTGCCGATGAGGGGTCATTGCCAACTGCCGATGAAGGGTCATTGCCGATTGCCGATAAGGGCTCGTTGCCGATTGCCGACAAGGGCTCGTTGCCGGTTGCCGACGAGGAGATGTTGCCGATTGCCGATCGGGAAAGTATTGCCGATGCCGATGGGCGTGAGCGCCTGGTGGCAGCGGAAGACTACAGGTGTTCAAAAAAGGAAGTTGCAGGGATCTGCCGGTGGAAAGTTTCCATCGAGGAAAAGTATAAGGAAACTGATGTTTTGTGCCAGTATTATTATAGTAGTTTGAGTCTGACTCTTGCATGGGTCGCTTATTTTCCCTTAAAATAGGTGTGTTTGTTTAGGAAATAAATATTGTTATCCGGCTCCTACGCGAGTCAGTTTTCTTTAAAATAGGAGTTTGTTTTAGGAAGGATACGTGTCGTGTCTTTGTACAACTCTCCATGCGGGAGTATAAATATGTGCCCGAGGGCTATGGAATAAATAATCAATCCAATTCAAAACAAACCAATTTTATCTTATTCTACCTTTTATCGCAATTTACCCTTTTTATGCATTAGTTATAGCTTTAACGAGTTCTTCAAGCTTTCGACGGGCTGCATCACCTTGATCTCCGTCAAATATCCTTGCTAGTTCCGCGTGGGAGTACCTCTAGGCTTTGGCAATCCGGGCGCATTGCTGTTTGCCTCGTCTAGCTCTGCTCTAGTTACCCCTGATCAATCTGAGCCTTGACGTCCGGGCGCATCGCTGTCGTCTCGTTCAGTTTGTTCTAGTTATCATCCTTGTCGATTGATTGGTCAAATCGACCCGCACGCCCTCGACATCGAGCTTTGGGTAATAGCTCGAGGTGTTCACAGATCTGACGCTTTTTGTGTCAACATTTGGTTTCCATAAGTCAGGTGACTTATAAGTCCAAAAGTGAAAAAGTGACTTATCTTGCCAAACACCCCAACTTATAAGTCACCCCAACTTAGGCCCTGTTTGGTTTCCATAAGTCAGGTGACTTATAAGTCTAAAAATGAAAAAAATGATTTATTTTGCCAAACACCCCAACTTATAAGTCCATAAGATGCTCCACCCCAACTTATGGACTTATAAGTCACCTCCTTTTCACATAGGACCACACCTTTTTTGTTTGGGAACCACACTCCAACCCATTTCCTTCATGACACCACACCTTTTTTGTTTGGGGACCACACTCCAACTCATTTCCTGCATGACTTATAAGTCATTGAAAACCAAACAAATATGACTTATAAGTCACCGATTTTAAGTCCCCTGACTTAAGTCAGGGGACTTATGGGAACCAAACAAAGCCTTATAAGTTTATAAGTTGCTCCACCCCAACTTATGGACTTATAAGTCATCTCTTTTCACATAGGACCACACCTTTTTTTACTTCGGGACCACACTCCAACCCATTTCGTGCATGACTTATAAGTCATTGGAAACCAAACAAACATGACTTATAAGTCACTGATTTTAAGTCACCTGACTTATGGAAACCAAACCGGACCTTAACCTTGCAAATTTCGATCTCTCTCAGAAGTGGGAACCGAATAGGGATGAAGTTTTTTTTTATTTCGGTTCTAGTTATTTCGGTTCAGTGCTTGGTTACTTTTGTCCAGGTTAAAAGTAGAATCCTCCTTTTGTCTCCTCCCTTTCCTTTTTCTCCCTCTCACAGCATCCTCCCGTTTGGCCTTGGCGCCAACAACCGGCGCAGCAGCAGTGTGGTGGCTGGCACAGTAGAGAATGTGCAGCCACCTGCTTTTAGCCCCAACAAGGCAAACTTCTCCCGACTTGCTCATTTGTCCCACGACCTCACCCGCTCAGCTCCAACAAGGCAAAGTTCGCCCCGCTCACTCATTTGGCCCCAGGGAAGGCCTAAAATGTTGCAAAGTGTGATGTTGGCACCAAACAAGGTGATAAATAGCAGTGGTAGCGACCACTATTGCGTCCGCACCAGTAGTGATCTCCTATGCTACCTTATGATGTATCGGACTAGACTAGGTAGACGCGCTTCGCTGCGCCTGTATGTTTCTATTATCTGCTCAGCATCTTGTGTAGGGTTACAGTGGCATGTAGGCATGTCGTAGTGTTTTATTATTTGTCTTCAACATTAAGATGGAGGTACTCCTAACAAATAGAAATTGCTCGACGCATGGTGCAAGGAAGAAAACATAGTTATATACTTATATGCTAATCCATTTTGCATATTAGGAGCATCAGGTATACTAACCGAGAAATTCAGATACATGACATAATACATACACATATTAGCGGAAAGTTTAGCCGGGTAGCAGACCAAGAGACAGAATGCTCCATCAATGAATATACAGTTAGTAGTCTAAACCAACTGGATGCTAAGAAGTCGATGGTCTAAGTCTTTGGTACGTCAGCATCATTGGCCTTGATGGGACTCGTGCAAGTTAGGCCGACATAGCCATAGAACCGCTAGGCGATATCTGCATCTTATAGTTGTATGAGTACTCCATTAATATATACAGTAATTGTTCTGAATGAACTGGATGCAAAATGGTGTAAGTTAATGGTAAAGTTGATCATGAGTGGACAGTAGCATCATTAAAGCTGCTTAGACATAGCATCGCTAGACACTATCTACATGATATATCTACATAATAAACAAAGGTAAATTGTTTAATGGAAAAGGAGAAGCAATATTCAAGAAAAATTAAGCAGAGTTTTGGTGCTAACTGCATGATATATCTACATGAATAAACCAAGATAATTTGTTTGATGGCCAAGGAGTAGCAATATTCAAGAAGAAAATTAAGCAGAGTTTTGTCATGCCTAGTTATGTTTGGGAGAAACTGTATAAACGGGATGTTTCCAGGTGTGAGGTTGACCATGTCCTGTAATCCCTGCAAGGATCAGCAAGCAAGTGTAAATCCGTGATTAAAAAGGGTGAAATTTTGGATGTAGTTACTATCAGTTTAATTCAAGAATATGTAATGCCTATAGGAGGCTATGAGAATATTAGATAGCCACAGTCAGTTTAGTTCAAGAGTATGTCATGCCTATAGGAGGCTATGAGAAACGATGGAGGCTATAAAATGAGCACATACGGTGCAAGGAGTAGTGATCAGTATGGAGCCTCAAAGAAACAATTATAGCAAGAAAAGTGAGAACCAATATATTAGAAAGTAGGATGGTCTAGTTTATTTTGGGATAAGTTGCATGAGAAACACATACATAAAGTCATAAAAAATAAGAATAGTTGACAATGTTTGAGTATAAAGCAAAGTGGGTAATTATAGCTCAGCTTTTTAAAGTTTCAAATATAAAGTGACCATGCAAAGTAGAAGGTGATAGTGTAGGGAGATTCTCTTTATGGTCAGCTCGTGAGCAGTTCCATACAAATGAGACAGATATAATAAAGTATGATCATCTTCTTCATTATGCAATATGCTTAGTGAATGCATGTTAGCTTAGCTCTGCAGATAACAAATTTGGAAATAACACATAGCGACAGGGCATGGGTTCAAGAAATTGCAATGGAAATTAAAGTTCATTTATATAGTGATGGCGATAATGATGGTGGCAAACATACCAGAGGCTTAGATAGCCCTGAGCCGATGATAACTGCATTGAAAAGAAACTGAAGCTTGAGTTTGAACTGGAGGCAACATTGAGGAATCTGACACTGTGTTCATCTTTAAGGTCGCGCACATGCAATTTTCAAAGATTTTGGCTGTATAGAGTACAAAACAATAAATTTCAGATCAGGTTATCATTTAGTACCATATAATTGCAAGAGTAAAAAATATATTTTTTGAACACATTGTATGCATGCCTTGGCATATATACTTCGGCATTTGGACCTGTAAAGGTGCATGGACCATGTTAATTCTGTTTTCACTATTTTGTAAGCAACTGTGCATGTATGCAGTTAAGCTGCCCAGAACATTCTATAATGGAACAGGATCATTCACAACAAAAACAATTAAGATCTAAGTAATATAATATTGCTAGAGCCTAACTAAATTAACTGCAGAATCTTGGTGCTAGAAATTTTCAGTAAGGGCTACATCGCTTTCTTTTAAGATTTCCTTGGATAAAGTTTCCTTGTCAACATTAACATGGAATCTATTAGGCGAATGAAGGCAAAATTAACAGCTTCAATCTTGACTTTGTACGGACAAAAAATGGAGGCATGAACATTATGTAGCATTGTAGCATGATTAGTAAATAGATCAACCCAAGCTGAAAGCAAGTGCAAATATGCAATACTACATTCATTAGAATATCAGCAATCCTTACCATTTCACAATGTTGTATTCAAATGGCAGAACACAGTTTTCATCTACATACTAAAGAACAAATTAGCAGAAGCAGCCGCCAAACTAATGTTATAGGCTGAAAATCAAAGATGTACCAAACAAAGTAATAAGGAAATTGTGAAGAAAATTTAAGGGGACTAATTTTACAAAAAAACGAACATAATAGCTGCAATTAATATAGCAGGCACGAAAATTTATGGGCAGAATATATATTCAGAGACCTATAATTACAAAGGTTTCAGACAGTTATTTGCACATACAAATTGCATCTGATTAGAAACAAGTATCCCTATGGTAAGACAAAGCGGTCAAACTTCTCCAAATTATAGTTTATGATACTAATCACTTGATTTTTGGTGGATCAAGAATACTAATTGATTGAAGCCAACAACTAAATTGCACTTAACCAAAGAGGATCGGGAAAGAATAGATACCTTGTCATGAAGAAGGATAAGGTCCAATATGAGAATTTTTGGTAGACCAGAGAACCTAAAAACTCATCTCCTAATCTTCCATTTATGTGATTATGCAGTAATATAACACCTGTTGCATCCTACATTATAGTAATACAAATTAGCTGGTTGCACGAAGCAAGGCATAGTAATGTGTCGCATATAAAATAGCAATGATGAGCAACTTTTGCTAAGAAAAACATATTTTTGCTAAGAGAAACATCTGGATGTATTAGCACGCTAAATAATATATATGTATGTATGTAAATTTGGAGTCTGATTTTAGGCCGCTCATTGCATCCCAATCCTATTGATGGGAAAGATTAATCAGTGTCATGCAATGTTAACTCAATAATGTCAAATTATCCGTGTGTAGTCGTAGTTCATGATTTTTTTAAATGAGCCTAACCTGAAAATGTGTAAGTAATGTAATTAGGCAGCTATTAGTAACAGAACATGGCGATGAACCAATATTAGAGTGGGAACTAAAAATTGCCAACTTTTTAAGGCCTGAAATCTAATATAGTGAAGGCCACTTTTTGCTGCACCTCCGTGATATGGAGGTCCTTCTGGTTGAAGATGATGCAACCCCTGATCACACCCAACTGAATTTTGCAGTTATTTTAGCAGAGGATGAAGAAGAGCGTCCTAATAAATGAGACACCAACTGAATTTGCAAAATAGCTTGACATCATTCCAGTACATATGCTAGACTTGAAAACATTTAGATCAGTTTCAGTACGATCAAGATTGACACTAACAAATTGATTACGAAAAAAAAATTAAATGACCTTTTTTATGCAAGATAACATATGTTTTTTTATCTAAGCATGTAATATAATATATTTTATTTTCTTGGTTAATTAAAGCAACGAAGAAAGCAAAACCTACAGCCATTTGTAGCTGAATGAGTAAGACCAAATCTGAACTAAATGTCATTCTAGACTTTCAGTGGAGATCTGCTCATCGTAGCCGAGCAGGACATGGCGTTTTTTTTATCTAAGCATGGAAGATAATATATTTTATTTGCTTGGTTAATTAAAGCACCGAAGAAAGCAAAACCTGCAGCCATGTGTAGCTGAATGAGTAAGACCAAATCTGAACAAAACACACTTTAGACTTTGAGTGGAGATCTGCTCACCGTAGCCGAGCAGGACATGGTTGTGTGACGCAAAGACGTAGGTAGCAGGCAAAGATGTATCTTCGGCAGTTGCTGGCTCTACCGCGATCTCGTAGACTCGGACGCGACGCTGTCCTCCAGCTCCTACAGCAGCACGACGATGACGCGTGCGTACCAGTTTCGTCCCCAAGAACCGGGCAAGGTTCCGCCGCCTCGTCGGCCCCCATCACCTCTGGCTTACTCAGCGGCTCCCTCCTTCTGAGAAGTCCGCCACACACCCGGCTAGGGAACGGGAGGAAGTGAAGTGGATCTGAGGAAGGAAGCCAACAGCGATGCAGTTGGGCGCGACATCTGGGGTCATGATAGCCGGTGGGGAGGCGGAGGCAGAGGCGGAGGCGAGGCGGCGAGACATTTTCCTTTTCACGGAGTTGGGGAGAGAAAGAGGATGAAGCGGAGGCGTCGAGGCGGGCTGCGGTTTTTTTTATTTGGTGGGGCAGAGGCCCTAGGCGGCGGCGTTAAATGGACCGGAAGACAGCAGAAGGACGCGGACACACGCACGAGGCCCGTGGAGGTGCCCGATTCGCGAGCAGTTTTTGTACACTAGCTGAGGCCCCGTTTAGATTCCACCCAAAAACCAAAAATTTTCAAGATTTCTCGTCACATCGAATCTTGCGGCATATGCATGGAGTACTAAACGTAGACGAAAAAAAAACTAATTACACAGTTGATCGAGAAATTGCGAGACGAAACTTTTGAACCTAATTAGTCCATAATTGGACAATTTTTACCAAATAACAACGAAAGTGCTACAATAGCCAAAAGCCAAAAAATTTTGGAACTAAACGCGCCCAGAAACGCACTCGTCGCAAGGCACGTGGAGGCGCCGGATTCGTGAACAGTCCGTGTACAGTATCTGAAGCGCTCTCATTACACAAATTCTAGGAGCTATATTCATATTCATATCATATATTCATATTCATATTCATATTTAGCGATCTCTAGCGCAACAACTGCTATTTGAGTTAACGGGCCGCTATATCACTCCACAAGTCTTGGTAGTGGCTACTATTTGAGTTAGCAGGCCGCTATAGCACTCTGCAAGTCTTCGTAGTAGCGGCCGCAATAGCATAGTATGGTATGCAACAAATAAATAATTCTAGTTCACTTAAGATACACAGATGGTACAAGTGACCTTGGGATTGATGATATTGCTACTTGTAACAATAATAATGAATAATAGTCTTATAAACTATTTATGACACTCATAATCTATTTTTTATGAACTTTGATATACTATGACTTATACATAAGTTGTGGAACACCATGTTTTTTATTTAAGTATGTGAGATATCAGTTCTTTGAGTATATTTAAATATCTATTTATAGTAATTATTCATGAATACATAAGCTTAAATTTATATGTAGTTATCATATGTTGCTATTAGAACTTAGGGTCTATATATAATTGGCAGCGTATCAAGTGCAAGTCAAGCAAGCTGTGAAAACTTGTAAACTATCAATCAGGATCACAGGATCCCCGTCCGATGCCTAGGGAGAGAGGTGGGATATTTTTAAAAAAAACACCCGCCATTAACCACATTAATCCTAATTTTTTTTTTGCAAATCACCCCTCCCTAGCTAATCTCTCATGTACGCGAGTCAGCTGGCTGTTCGTTTCTGTACTGGAGTCACACCGCCGCCAGTTCGTAGTCCTCTATGCTTACATGTCAATTTTTGTAGCATTGCAATCTGAATTTTCTTAGCACAGGGTCTAAACTTTCTGTTAACGCATTACAATTTTTTTCAATCTTCAGACCACAGAAGCACTGTCGGTGTACTTCTCAGAAAACAAAGATGAAGTATAACTCTATAAGAAAATTTAAGAAAAAAATGGTGTGTTCATGTTTCTCAAGTCTTGACCATGACACATCTGACAACTAAAAGTGTGATGGAACCTTGGGCGTCGTATGTTTCCTTTGTCTCTCTGAAATCTGATTGTTCGGAGTTACAGAAATGCAACTGCAGTATCTGATTGGTTTTGCAGCACTGCATTTCTGATGCAACCATTGGGTATTTTTTTGAACCATTACGGTAGCCAACAAGCAGTTGTCTTTAACACAAATTTATTCTAATATATGATCTTCTGAAAAATGATTTTGTTCATGTTTCCTTTGATCAGCATCACAGTACTACAGTACCATTTTCTGAGAAAAAAATGTCATGTTTATCTTTCGCAAGTCTCGACCGTGACACCTGTGACGACGACTGAAAGTCTGAAACCTCACGCATCGCAACTTCTTCTCTGTCAGAGCCCGTGCCAGGACATGATCCCCTTCGAGGAGACGAAGCCACAGCTCCACACCGACGGCCAGAGCAGCAACAGCTTCAGAGCTTGGTTCGTCTGGTGCCACCCCGACGGCAGTCACTCGTCTGCTCTCGTGCGGCGACGGCGCCAGGAGCCCGGCGGAAGCGGGTGGCGGTGGCCCGACGCGGTGGAGCCTTGTAGTGGCAGAGCCTGGGCGTGGCGGCTCCTCCTCCGGGGGCGCTCCTCCGGCGGCCGGCCGGTCGGATCCCCAATAGCGACTCGCGAGTCCGAGGAGGCGGCCAGGAACTCGATTTCACGCTTGGGATTAGGGGGAGGGGGTCATTTGAAAAAAAAAACATAATTACTAAGAGCTTGCAATAATAGAGCCAAGTGCTTAGCTATAAGCTAAACTATTAGAGTCAATTTATACAATAACTTATCTCTTAGTTGGCTCTAAAAAGTTTCTCTTTCCTATTCCTTCTCACAATACTTACTATTTGAATCCATTATTACCTAGCCTTTCGAGTCTAGCTTGATGCTTGCATGGGAGGTAAGTTCTCCTCTTCTCTTTCCTCTGCATCAACATTTATTTGGCTATAAGTCAATTATTGTACTTGCTCTAAGTGGGCTGGCGGACGTTTAATTGTAAAAATACCCCACCTCTCTCCATAGCCATCGGATGAGCATCCTGAGGTCCAGATCAAGAGTTTTCATGTTTGCACAGCTTGTTTTGTTTGCATAAGATACGTTGTCATACAATAGTGCCCGTTATCGGAGGTCCGCTATCTTGACATCAATCCGGTATCAACCTGCTATAGACTTGCTCTAAGCAGACTCAATGCGGTCCACCATGCTTGGGAAACAAATCGGGTAGAGATGGTCATCACCACAACACGGTGGGGATGTGTAGCTGACGTGTGAACTATGTGACAAACACGGTGGGCATGTGTGCAATTATAATAACACGGTGACCCACATGTAAGCCAAACAATCCCCAACACGTTTTGGTAGGGATGGTCCTCACTTAACTTTTTTCCTATGCTTGCTCCAATTTGGTGTCGTGTCACTATCGTGGCTTGGCTGCTTCCTCCAATGTCACTACCAGATACAGGCGTGGGTGGAGAAGAAGAGAGAACGGGATGGGCTGATCTCCTCTTTCCTTGAGAAATTGAGAGACAATTTTTGCGATTGAGCAAAAAAAAAGCAAAGAAAAGGGACTGGAAAGAAAATATCCGCGAATCAATTGTTTGTTAGATTTTTTGTTATCGTTGGTTATAGAAAAAGGGTATAATATTTTTCAGTCCGGTGGAGATTGTGTAAGAGAGCTGCACTTTGTGGTCAATCAACGGTCCAGATTTGATTTAAGATATTACCTCCTAGGAAGCCGCGCTCATGCCTGAGCCGAGAAGCCGCATGCATCTTAACAACCAAATCTTAAAAAAGATTTTAAATATTACAAAACTTCCTTATTTACCCTATTTTTATAAAATAAAAATTCAATAAATATTATTACCTCTTAGATGATCGTGACCGTTGGATCGGAATAAATGGACGATCCACATTTATTCCGGAGTACCGTAGCAAAAGCCTTATAGTACATAATATGCGAAAGGGCATGGAGAGGAGCACCCAACCATGTTGCGGCCATTGTGTTATATAAAACAGGTTCACTACTTTTGATCCTTGATCTAGGTTCGTCGATACCGACCTAGTTTCACGGATTAATTTTTAGCCTAACTAAAAAAATCTCTCAGAGCCTACCATTAGCGTATCACATTTCACAAATCCATGCCTCGACCTCTTCAACCTAAAAACTTTATGTCTATTGTTAACAACCGCGGCTACCTGGACACCAGGAGATCGAGCTTCAGGAGGCTGAAGGCCTGAAGTGCGGCCTCGGCGCCCCCGGGTTGCTGCCGCCGAAGCAGAGGCCGGTCGTCCGCTAATCGGCTTGGAGAAAGCAACTGCATCTCTAAGTGGCGACGGTTTATTGGACAAGAGGTGGGGCGAGAGCGAGGCACCGACGCCTGCAGCGGATGTCCAGAGCTTCTGCTGCTCTGATGATCTTCTTTTGCTTTTGCAGACCTGTGCAGGTGCAGGGGAAGCCGCATCGGCTGTGTTTAGATACTGGAAATTGGGTGAAAAAAATCTTATAGCACAATTGTCTAAACATTGATTAATTAGGTTTAAAATGTCCGTCTCGCAAAGTACAACAAAACTGTATAATTAGTTTTTTATTTTATCTATATTTAATACTTCATATATGTGCCGGTATTTTAATATGACAGGGAATAGGAATTCGATATGATAGAGATGTGATGGAAAGTTGGGAGAACTAAACACACCCCATAGCCGGAGTTGGGTAAAGGGATCAATGACTGCTGGTGAGCTTGGCTACCGTGCCATTTTCTGCGATATGTCGTTCAACGCAAAATGGACGACTACCAACATTGTAAAAAGAACGTACTTAAGAAAAGGCATTATTAACATGTGTGGGTCAATTTTTTTTTATAAAAAATATATGTAATATTTATATATAAAAATAAATTTATTATAAAAATATATTTAACAACATATCTAATGATATTAATTATATGTTATAAATATTTATATTTTTTTTATATAATTGGTCAAAGTTATTTTTTTTAACTTTTCTGGGTGGCCAATAAACTAGCAACTCACCATTTTGGGATTAAGCTTCCCAATATCTAGGTTGAACACTTTAGTCTTAGCAGGGCTCCCCCACATACGTAAGTGGTTTAGTGAGTGTACTCTTCCTATCCACAACTCATAATGTGTTTTGGGCAATTATTTACTTGGTACTCTATTGAGAATGTAAATGACGGTTTTTAACGCCTCCTCCACAAACCCAATAATAAGGTAGAGTAACTTATTAGGGTACGGTTACATCTTTCGGCCACTCCATTTTATTGCGATTAGCCCGATGTGAAATACTGGACTACTATACCATGTTCATGTAAGAACCTTACAAAAGGTCAAGGAACCTACCAATATGGGGTATGCCGATTGTAGTACTCCCCGCATTGTGGGATCGAACTATCTTTATCTTTAAATTGTGTTGGTTTTCAACTTTAGCTTTAAATATTTTGAATTTATCTAACACTTCTATTCTTTCTTTGATTGGATAAATGTAGTCATAACAAAAGTAATCATTTGTGAATGTAATAAATGAGTCATAACCATTCACATTCTTCATAGGAGAAGGACCACAAATGTCTGTGGATCATCTCTGTTGGGGATATAACCCCCATATACCCTCGCGGCTATACATGAGCCGTACCATCGTAGATGGCCCAACTCACAAGATGAAGACATGCGACACACGACATGCACCGCACGATTAGTACCATATTTGCTACTTTACTTGTAACTTTGTCCCTTCCGCATATATAAGGAGGGGCAGGGGTCCCCCAAAAGGACAATCTCTCACATCTCATCTACACCTCGTGTAACCTAATACTCATATCAATCCAGCCACCAAAACACAGGACGTAGGGTATTACGACGATTTGCCGGCCTGAACCTGTCTAAATCGTCGTGTCTATGCTCTCTGTGTTACGCTTGATTGTCGTCGCCACACCTCCGCCTACAATCTACTACCGTAGGGCACCCCCTAGATAGACTGTGACACATATTTCGTCGACAACCCTCGTCGTTCTTCGCCGTCGATCTCGTCGGCGGCCCTCGTAGCTCCCCGCCGTCGATCCGGTTGGTGACCCTCGTCATTCCTCGCCGTCGATCGATCCTGTTGGCGGCCCTCGTCGCTCCTCGCCATCGATCCGGTCGGCGGCCCTTGTCGCTCCTTGCCGTCGATCCTGTCGGCAGCACCTCGTCGCTCCTCGCCGCCGATCCCGTCGGCGGCCCTCGTCGCTCCTCGCCGTCGATCCCGTCGGCGGCCCTCGTCGTTCCTAGTACCACTTTCTTGCTCTCACAATCTTAATCATATGGGCTAAAATGTTGCACATCCAACATTTTGAAGATGATAATCTCAATCATCTAAAAATGGATACATTATTCATAGACAATCCTTCCATGTGTTAAAGCAATATGATCTGCCAAGTCTTTTTGAAATGCTACATTCATGTCATGGTTGAGTAAAATACCAAAACATCAAATTAATGTTCTTAGGTTACAAAAGAATGAATAAACTTTTTGTTCTGTTGGTGTTCTTCCACTAGCAGAGCCCATGCACTTGATCTCTGCCTTGTTTCTATGAGAAAGGACACACTTTAAACAAAATTATGGAGTCAATCCCCCAAATCCTACAAGGGAAAGTCATGGACCTACAAACATGCACATAGAGCATGATGTTGCCAGCTTCCATCTAGTTGGACGAACGAAGAACATGTGTGATATCATATCAAGAGACGTAGTTATCAAATATCCACTTTGTGCACAAATGATGCACCTGAGGAATGAACATGGTGAGAAATTCAATTTAGAAGACTTAAACACTGAACCCTTGCCAGGAGGTAAAATCAATAGTTATCCATATTTATCTTTTTTTGCATATTTACCATCCCTCATTTGCGTAATCATTATTCCTTTAGCATTACTTTTCTGTATTAGTATTGCATTAGAAAAGAAAAAAATATTTGTTAGCTGCATTGCATCATAAATCTTAAGCCCCATATGAATAATTTTGTGTGTGTAAGAACCTATAGGAATATTCATCATGGTGGCGTAAATATAAATAAATATGCATTCATCCTATTAGACTTTCATAGCATCATAGAAAATGTAAAAATAGAAAAATATTAAAGAAATACTACACGAACTCTGCATTGATGAAGAACTAAGAATCACAAAAGCTTTGGACAATTGAGTCTTAAGTGGCCAACCACTAATGCTTTATATAGTCCACAAGTTTTGTTGTCTATTTGAGTTTCACAGGATTCGAAGTACTCAGAAGAGCTGAAAAGCAAGTGAATGGTCTATCCACTATTGGAGCACTATCTCAACATCATTAACATCAATCAATGCTCTAATAGAGGAAGTACATCTCCATTGCCAGGCTGCTACATTGCAAGATCAAGAATGACTACGTCAACATCCAGCTTGAGGGATCACTGTTGATGGTAAGAATGACACACTTTTACATACTCAAAATACCATAAAAAACCTTGGATTCAAGAGTATAATAAGATATCTAGAGCATATTTTATCAATAATTGGTTCCACATGTACCTTGAGTATGTTTTATGCAGGTGACAACAAATAGGGACACTTGGGAGCCTGTGGGCCCACTTAGGGGGGTCGGCCGACCCCACTAAGGGACCACCAAGACCTCCCACGTGTCTGTGATCCATAAGAGACCTCCTAGAGTGAAGATTCACCCTTGGATCTCCTCTGTGCTTCTTCTCAATGGCTCTAGATCAAAGCACGAGGATACATGGGCCCACAAACTATCTCAGAAAAATACCAAACTATTGTCAAGGTGTCTATGACATGTGGGCCATGCTCCACACGAAAGATGGAGGCCAAAGGCCACAACTCACGGTTGGCCGACCGTGGGTATGGGCCCAGAGGCCACCCACAGGCCTCCTGTCCTGTGGGGACACCTTCTAGAAGGAGTGGCAGGGCCCATGCGTCATAGGGCAGTCGGCCGACCGCCTATATGTGCCCAAAAGCCTCCCCGAGCTCTCCACCGCCTTCCTGCATGCCTCCATGCATCCACTTGATCTCCACCGTTGATTTAAGACGATTACAATGATGGTTTCATCCTACGGTGGCTGATGGAGGTGGCGCGGATCGCTGACGTGGCACCGGAGTAGCCCCTACTCCACCTCTAGCTATAAATACCCCCTAGGCCTTCACTCTCACTCATGCCTCATTGGAGAAACTACTTAGCTTAGCGTAGCTCCGCAGTAGTGTTATGCTAGTTGGAAGAGAGTGAGGAGAGCCTGGAGGAGAGTCAGGCCTGTCTGGTGTCTTCTCTGAGTTGTACCTCAGCGGATGCGATTCTTTTGTAAGTTCAGCACTTGTAAGTGATTCCTCTGAGTTCTTTATAGCATTCAATATTCTAAATCTGGTTTATCTGTTATAC
The DNA here is from genome assembly GCA_022036555.1 of Microstegium vimineum. Lineage (NCBI taxonomy): Eukaryota > Viridiplantae > Streptophyta > Magnoliopsida > Poales > Poaceae > Microstegium > Microstegium vimineum. The sequence goes on along the minus strand of CM039138.1, from coordinate 19,262,198 downwards.
ATCTTTTCGCGCTTGTTCATCGCTTTACTTTAAGTAGAGTGCTTTAGCCTTAAACATTGTGTTAAGGTAGTAAGAATAGTGTAGATGTGGTGTCTAGACTAGATCTTGCCTTTGTAAACCGCTTATCACGTGGATTGTTTGTGGATGCTAGTAGAAGGTGATAGCTCTATCTAGTCTTCGTATTCAACCACGTGTGTCAGATAAGTTCTTAAAAGGTAGGGCCTTAATACAACATGATGGCGCGGTCCGGTTAGAGTTTTGCCCTCTTTCTGATCTATTCCACCGCCTCCTGCAAGAGAAGGGCTGATAAAGCTAGTATAACCAGCCATATCTTGTTAGATATCTTTGCTGTATAAAACCTCTCGACCCAGTTATCATAGTCTCCCTTGATCCGTCATAGGACATATCCATATTCCTAGTTAACTCACTTTTCGTTCCCTATGGAAAATACAATACCTGGAATACTTCCGATGAAAGATACACTTGACAACCGTACGCTTGCGTTCTTTTCCCGTTTGTCACTTCTGGTGTCAACAAGATTTCTGGTGCCGTTGCCGGGGAACAATAATTGTTTTAACTAGAACCCTTTGGTCCTATTATCCTTGTTTTCTCTTTCTTTTCATTTTATCCTTTTCACACCATGAATCAATCATCCATCTCTTATCTTGCATCTCCAAAGGGCCATAGTTTGGAGCCACCACCATCATCACAATCCATCCTTTCACCTAGCTATAAGCTTTGCCCTAGCTTCATAGCCAAAGTTCAGGAACAATCCTTTTCTAGGAATGAAGATGAAAATCCTTACACTCACCTACGTGACTTTGAACAATTGTGTTCATGTCTCCACATCCAAGGGATGAGGTGAGGTACCCTTAAGTGGAAGCTATTTCCGTTCTCTTTGACGGGAATAGCCAAACGATGGTACTTTCACAACGTAGATAGTGTAAACGGAGAATGGGAAAGGTTACAATCCAAATTCTGCCTAGCTTTCTTCCCTATCTCTCGTGTTGTTCATCTTTGAATAGAGGTCCTAACCTTTAAACAAAAGGAGAAAGAGCCTCTAGGTGCAGCATGGGCCCGTCTTTTAGATCTATCATCATTTGGCCCTGATCTTGCTATAACCGAGTCAACATTGTTACAACACTTTTATGGCGGTCTTAGCAAAGATTCCACACAACTTCTTTATATAACTTCCGGGGAGCCTTCCTGTGTTTACCCGTTAGTGCAGGGAAGAATCTTCTTCTTGAAAAAACTCCCTCTACTAACGATTATAATGAAGAACCCGAGGAAGAACAAAAACCAACCCCTAGAAAAGAATCCTCAATAGCCGAATCGTCATCACTCCTATCCAAAGATTCTGCCTTCGATCCTGAACCACAAATATCACAAATCTTGAAGGAAGAGGAAATCCAACACCTGAACCATCCCTTCGAGTTCGAGGCCAATCTCTCATATGATCTTGCTAGTTTTGAGAATGCCCAAAATTATCCGTTCCACAAGAGACCTTCTAAGAAACATCTTTCTAGACCTCTTCTGAAGGAGTCTCTTTGGAAACCTCCCGAAACAACATCATCTTGCGCCTCGACTTCCGACATGGCACATCAGGAAAAGCTTGAGATTCCTGATAATGAAACGTCAAGTGAGCTTATAGAAGGAAAACCAAGATGCTTAGAAGCCAAATCTATCCTCTCCTTCTCTATGCCCACATCTGACTTATCTTACAAACCCATCCTTGATCCTGATGATCCCCCATGTGTTCCTTCATTCAAGTCTTATGATGACCCACTTAATGACTATGGGAATTCATTAAGACACTCGAGGCATGGAAGCTATGAGGGCCATAAATCTGACCAAGAGGAGCATAATCAATAGTTACAACATATATCTATCGTTGTAAGTCAAGAATGGTTGGATGAGGCCGAATCTTCAAAAGAAGTCACTAAAATGCCCACACATGTGAGGAGAATATCCTGTCAAGTGTGGGGCATTGATGGTGACATTTGCTACGATCCTAGCATCGGGATCAACATCATTCCTCATTTCCATGTTCCAACATCATCAAAGGATCATCTATCCCAATCACAAAAACACCTTAGACTCCCCAATGGTCAACTCCTTGATTGTTTAGGAGTCCTCCATGATGTTCTTGTGGTGATTGATGATCTCAAGATCTTCCTAGACTTCCATATCTTTGACCTTCCTAGATTTTTGTTTCATCTCACCTTTATTGGAAGGCCAATCACGAGAATCTTGGAGAACACAATAGTAAATGAGAAGCTTGGTCATAGAATAGGTGAAGATTATCTACCCGTTTGGTCTTCCCGACCTCTCATCAAAGGGTTAGAATCCAAACCAGTTCTTGATCCAATGGGTGAGCTGATGTCAATCTTGCCAACAACCATGACCCACTCAAGTTTTTAGAATGACTTGAAAGGTCATGAGAAAGAAAGTGCTCACCCACTCTTTGAAAGGGAGAACGATGTCAATGAGAATGGAAGTTATTCCCCGATCTTCCAATCAAATCCATGCTCAAATGAGAAATCTCTCAAATCAATCCTTCCCTCTACCATCACTACACACATGATCTACAACCTCTTCATGCCTCTTGTTTCTAATATCTTTGCAAGCTTGGTTGTAGATGTGTTTGTCTACCATAAATTTTGCAAATCTCGTAGTGGTTTTGGTCTTGAGGATAGGTTCGAAAATGTTGGAGTTGAAGGGGAAACCACTTCACCAACATGAGGTACAATTGAAGGTTTCCCAAAGACAAGTTTGTGTCCTAAAATTAAGCACTTTCGGGAGATAACCCGAGTCGTCTTCTTTTCTATTAAAGTTTGCTTGTTAAAAAATACATATAAAACAAAAATAAAAATATTTTTAGTTTCCCAAAATTCTAAAAGGAATAAAATGACTTTTAAAAATGAGATTAAGGGAATATTTGTGAAAGTGTTCCTTCGGGTATTTTTGTCACTAACCATTACAGGTTTGAACAAAAAGAATGATGGAGCAAAACACAAGGTATGACCAACCAAACATATTTCAATAATGAAGCATTCAAAAGAAATTTCCTCATCCTAGACTTGGAATTGCTCATTATCAAATGTGCAAAATTCAAGTATGGGGGAGGGGATTTGTTTAAGAATTCATGTCATACTTCATTCTTAATTTTGTTTGGTTGTCTCTACCTTGCTCTCTCTTTATACCTTGCTCATCTTGCTAAGTCACAAAAAACAATCTGCAAATGCTCATCTGGTTCACCATCCATGCTCTTGTCTTCTTAAATGACTCTTTATTCTTTAATGCTTCCTGAATCTGTTATTAGTATGCTTTGGTTTGGCAGTAGTGTACATACTCCTATAAGCTCTTTAAATTAAGCATGGTGCTTAGGTTAAATAGCCTCCCTTAATCAAATTAGACATGGTGTCAAGTTTGATTATTGAGCCGAAAGTATGCTTATATGGAATTTGGTTGTACTCTTGGACTAACCAATGCATGATAACTTCCAAATTTTGGTGGATTAGTTAAGAGATCATTCTTAGAGACAAATCAAGGGTTGAGGTAGTAATGAAACAATCTTGCACATCTTTGCCTCAACCTTGCTTAACCTTTAAAGAATTGGTGAACAATGATGGAACATCTCTTTCTGTGCTAAAATGTTAAAGCCAACTTTTCTATAGCATAGAAGATGTCCTCTATTTCTATGACAATAATGCCCTTGCTTCAAATTATTCGTGAATTCCTTCGGGTATGTGTTGGCCACTAATCCTTCGCAGTAGAGAAGCAATGAATGGAGAAAAGGGTCTGAGTACAATGCGATGATTCACATGAGAAAGACCATTCGTCATTATCAATGTCGTGACACATAGAATCATCACGCTTCAAGATTACGACTGCGACACCTTTAAAGGTAAATGGTCAATGTCTTAAAATCTTTCATGAATCACCTGAGCATGAAATTAACATGATAGATTTTGTCCTTAATCCAATTAAGAACTAAAATCTACTTGTTTTAGTTTTTGTTCATTTCTCGTGTTTGACCCTAGAATTAGTATGTACCTAGCCTTGTCACCTCCCACACAAAATTTGGGCCCATTTGGCCCCAATAGGCGGTCGACCGACCTCCTCTTGAGGCCTCTCAGCCCGATGTTGCGCAACCTATTTGACCTGACCCGCAGGACCCCCAATCCAGGCTGAGTCGAGCCAAACCTTCCAAAAAGCGGTCGACCGACCGGGTTCTTGCCCTTCAGCCATGCACGTTGCTCCTGAGCGTTGGACCAACATTCCTATCCTGTTTCTGGCACGATCCAAGTGAAAATAGAGGCGAAGGATGTTGGTTTATCTCTTCTTAACCTCTCCCTCTCCTTCTTCCTCCTCTTACCTTGTTCTTCTTCACCACCAGTAGAAATTCCATCTCCTCTTGTTTCCCTTCTCACCTTCCTGGACCTCACAATGGCTCCACCAATAAGAAGATCAAAAGAGTGATATGGGAAATCTTGATGTGAACTAGGGTTCCCGATCTTCCGAAAGGTTCTGATAACTCTCGATTTGGTGGAAACGAGACACAAGTCGATCCGGCTTCCGAACAACACGATCCGAAACCCCGCAATCGTAGCACCACGGCTCCTCTGGTTATCAACCGGTGTTGCACGGTTGACCTCGCCAAGAAGGCTAAGTCCTTTGCCCGCGAATCGAAGAACACAAGCAAGAACAAGGAAGAATGTAACCAAATTGCAGATGTATGATTAATCTCACGAGTTGGGGTCTCACAAACCGATGTAACGACGAAACTGTTCTTGATAGAATAATCTAAGCAAAACCCCAAAACCTAATGAGAGAGGCAGCGGCTAGTATTATAGGTCTAAGGGTCGTGGCCACCCCTGGATACGTCCCCATGTGGGCTCAACGACGATACACGGCCCAACGGACCAAAACAGTGATGCAACACCGGAACAGATTCTGGACTCTGAATTGTTTCAACGATTCCGGATACCTCAGAAGGAATTTGGACCTCAAACCAACGCCATTGATTTCCTTATGAAATTATCTTTCCAACCATGGTTGGATCACCGAAAATGGAGTCCGGATGCGTCATGGGCGTCTGTTTTACTCCTTGCCGGTCCTGGACTCTAAAACTGACTCGAAGTCGACTTGACTTGGGCCTCCAACTTGACTTGGGCGTCCTTGCTGGTCCTCCACGCCTCCAAACCCTCCCTTATGTATCCCTTGGTACTCTCCATGATTCCTAAGTACAATATAATCATTAGGTAGCAATCTATTCTCAAAATTATATAAAGACTTTCTTAGGAACGAGCTCACCTCTAAATTTAATTGTCGCGCACGAGCTCTTGTGATTGGACCTTGAATGTCCAGCAGAGGATCATCGTGTTCATCTGAAGGAGTGATGTACTCATCATCCTCCCCCTCTTGAATTGGAGTTGTCCTCGACTCAAGGTCATCTTCTTGTCCCAAATATGGCTTCAAATCTGAAATGTTGAAAGAAGGACTAACCCCAAACTCGGGTGGCAACTCAAGTTTGTATGCATTGTCATTTATTTTTTCAATAATTTTATATGGACCAGCAGCTCTTGGCATTAATTTTTACTTACGCAGCTCTAGAAACCTATCTTTTCTCAAATGTAACCATACTAAAGTACCCGGTTCAAGTTTAACTTCTTTTCTACCTTTACTACCAGCAATTCTATATTTTTCATTCATCTTTTAAATATTTTCTTTAGTGGTTGCATGCAACTTATGAATAAATTCAGCACGTATGGTAGCATCACCATGTGTTCTTTCATTGGTAGGTAAAGGCAAAAGATCAATTGGAGCGCGAGGGTTAATACCATACACTACCTGAAAAGGACTTACTTTGGTGGTAGAATGTGTTGCCCGATTGTAAGCAAACTCCACATGAGGCAAATATTCTTCCCACATCTTCAAATTTTTCTTCAAAACAGCTCTCAACATGGTGCCCAAAGTATGGTTCACGACCTCTGTTTGTCCATCAGTTTGTGGGTGACAAGTTGTTGAAAACAACAGTTTTGTACCCAACTTATTCCATAGAGTACGCCAAAAGTGACTCAAGAATTTAGCATCGCGATCTAAAACAATAGTAGAAGGCATACCATGCAAGCGAACAATCTCTTTGAAAAAGAGGTCAGCAATATAAATGGCATCATAACTTTTATGACATGGTAGAAAATGTGCCATCTTAGAGAATCGATCCACAACAACAAAAATACTATCCCTCCCCCTCTTAGTCCTAGGCAATCCCAAAACAAAGTCCATCGAAATATCTGCCCAAGGAATAGAAGGAACAGGAAGAGGCATATACAAACCATGTGGATTCAAGCGAGACTTAGCTTTTTGACATGTGGTTCAACATCTCTCTTCATTTGTGGCCAAAAGAAGTGTGTCGCCAAAATATCAACCGTCTTCTTAGCACCAAAGTGGACCATCAGTCCTCCTCCATGCGCTTCCTGCAACAACAACAAACGAACGGAACCAACTGGAATGCATAGACGGTTAGCTCTAAATACAAAGCCATCATTAATCACAAACTTGTTCCATGTACGACCCTCTTTACAATTCAGCAACACATCTTTAAAATCAGGATCAATCACATATTGTTCTTTAATTGATTCAAGCCCAAAAATTCGACAATCAAGTTGGGACAGCATAGTATATCGTCTAGACAAAGCATCAACAATTATATTATCTTTCCCTTTCTTGTGTTTGATAATATAAGGAAAAGATTCAATAAATTCAACCCACTTAGCATGTCTACGATTCAGATTATTTTGAGAACGAAGATACTTAAGCAATTCATGATATGAATGTATAACAAATTCCTTAGGCCATAAATAATGACGTCACGTCTCTAAAGAACGTACAAGTGCATACAATTCCTTATCATACGTAGAGTAATTAAGAACAGGGCCATGCAATTTTTCGCTAAAGTATGCATGGGCTTACCTTCTTGCATGAACACACCTCCAATGCCAACTCCACTAGCATCACATTCTAGCTCAAAAGTCTTACCAAAGTTTGGAAGTTGCAGCAATGGCGCATGTGTTAGCTTGTCCTTCAAAGTTTCAAAGGACTTCTCTTGTGTCTAACCCCATTTGAACATACACCTTTCTTTGTCAACTCATGCAAGGGGCAGCAATGACACTAAAATCCTTGACGAAGCGACGATAGAAACCTGCAAGGCCAAGAAAGCCTCTCACCTGGGTGATGGTTTGGGGAACCGACCAGCTCTTTATGGCTTCAACTTTTTGCTCATCCACCTGAATTCCCTGTGGAGTAACAACATAATCAAGAAAAGCGACTCGATCTGTGCAAAAGATGCACTTCTCAAGGTTACCAATTAAACGTGCATCGCGCAAAACATTAAAAACAACACGTAAGTGATCCATATGTTCGTCCAAAGACTTGCTATAAATCAATATATCATCAAAATAAACCACCACAAATCGCCCAATAAAAGCTCTTAAAACTTTATTCATCAATCTCATGAAAGTACTAGGTGCATTAGTTAAACCAAAGGGCATTACTAACCACTCATATAATCCGAATTTAGTTTTGAAAACTGTTTTCCATTCATCTCCAAGTTTCATTCTAATTTGGTGGTAGCCACTACGCAAGTCAAACTTTGTGAAAATTACAGAGCCACACAACTCATCAAGCATGTCATCAAGTCTAGGAATAGGATGACGATATCGAATAGTAATATTATTAATGGCTCTACAATCAACACACATCCGCTAAGAACCATCTTTCTTAGGAACCAAAATTACTGGAACGGCACAAGGACTAAGGCTTTCACGTACATACCCGCAGTCCAAAAGCTCTTGTACTTGTCGCTGAATTTCCTTAGTCTCCTCGGGGTTGGTTCGATAAGCAGCACGGTTTGACAATGTTGCTCCCGAAATCAAATCAATTTGATGCTCTATTCCTCTCATAGGTGGCAGCCCCGGGGGTAACTCAGCTGGAAAAACGTCCTCATACTCCTGCAAAAGGTTAGTGGCAACAAGAGGTATCGAACTAGCAACATCATCAAGTGAAAACAAGGCTTGTTTGCACACCAAAGTATATCAAATATCATCATTAGAAATTTCAGCAAGGTCAGTTTTTCTTGCTAGCATAACTGCACCCTTCAATTTAATTCCCGTGGTCTTAGAAATAGGTGTCAATTTATCCTTTTTAGGTGGGTAAACTGGTTTAGCAACTTGTTCATTTTCACATTTAGCATTGCTCAAACTAGCAGTCCGATCTGTATCAGCTTGTACAATTTCAGCAGGGTCATAGGAACCATAGTAATTTTTTTCCTTGATGCATAAAAGTGTATGTATTACTTCTACCATGGTGTATAGCATCATTATAAAATTCCCAAGGACGACCCAATAAAAGTGAACAAGCCTCCATAGGTACCACATCACAATCAACATAACCAGAGTATGAACCGATGGAAAAAGAAACTCTGCAAGTTTGGGTTACCTTAGCCTTTGCAGCATCATTAAACCACTGAAGATTGTATGGATGGGGTGTAGACATACGAGGTTGCTACGCTAGCCGGAAAACAAAACTTTTCGACCTCATAAACCAGGATCTATTGCTAGTTACAGGTTACGGGATTACCACTAGACGCGTAGGTGCAGCGGAAAACGACTTGATGTAGTCGTGCGCGTCGCAGCAGGCAGTGCAGTTGTGTGGTCGTCTGTCTCAACGTCCCCTTCGCGCGGTTCGTCCTTGTGCTCCAGATGCAGCACCTCCGAGGAATCCCACACGTGTAGGGAGGAAGCGTTGCGCCTCCGGACTGCTATGGTCCAACCCGAATTAGGCTTCCAACCCCTTAAGCGTGCGACCCTATGGGCTCACGCATACATAGACATGGCCCAAGTACTCTTACTCGACCAATAGTTGATAGCGGCCTCTAGCAAGACGTGTCAACTCCTATGTATACGCTATGATCATATCAGACGAACCACTATGACCATGTACAAGTTATTCCCTTCGCCACTCGATATATGGTTCAACTCGTGGGTTAACACTTAACCCAAGCATGGCCATGCATTTGTTGATCCAATCACATGAGTGATCCAGTGATATCTCTCTCACGAAGAGAGGGGCAAATTCCATCTTGATTGTCTATGTCTCATAGCATGTTTCCCAACCACCCAAAGACCACCTTTATAACTACCCAATAACGGAGTAGCGTTTGATAGTCTCTAAGTAGATCGTTTCACATCTTGAGTACATACCACAATCTCAGGTCTAAGGACATAACGTACATGACATGAATAGAGACTTTCTCTTGTTGGGTCAGTCCAACCTACATGTCTCACATGTGCACACATTATTAGTTTGACATCTCTATGTCTATGACTTGTGAAACATAGCCATCAACTAATACATGTGCTGGTCTAATATTCAAGTGTGCTCTTACAAGAATGCCGACCAGGGACTACTATTAGAATAACCATTCAGGTAATTGAGTTCCACAAACAATTCACATAATTGTCAATCAATACTAGTTGTCTATAATGGATATTCAAAGAACACTTTATTAATCATGGATACAATCGGAATATAATCATCTACATGATTAGCTCTAGGGCATATTCCCAACATGGGGGTGTTGTCGTGTGGTCAAGCCAAGCTTCTTGACCAAATCTAAACTCACCAAGTTATTGCAACTACCTCCATCGATGATGACACGTGCTCGCCGATTGTTGATGACGAAGAAAATTTGGAACAAGTTATGGCGTTGCAGCTTCTCTGGTTGTTGTACCTTTGTGCTGAGCACTCGCTGCACAATAACGCTCATGTAGGTCGATGTATCACCCTGTCCCACAAATTCATCGCTCTCGTGCACAACCGGTTCTTCTGCATCATCTTCCTCAACGTCCGAGGCGCTGATGTAGCCATCTTCCACAACAATGTATGCTCGCTGACTTGGGCATTCCTGCTATATATGACCGAATCCTTGGCAGCAGCGGCACTGAATGTTAGAGGCGCGTCCTGTGGATGCAACAAAAGAGGCACTCATTGTTGATTCCTGCAAAACAGAATTTTTACCTGCGCCTGAAGGTAGTGTAGCCGTCAGTATTGATGTGGTAGCTCCTCCAACCGATGCTTGCTGCTTGTTCGATGGTAGGGGTGCCCTGTAAGTGGATGTCTTGGACAACCCCAATGATGGTCCTGAGCGTGGCGTGTATGTGTTGCCGGACTTGTACTTACCCTGCTTGTCACGCCCCTCTAACTCCTTCTCTGCAAGCATAGCAAACTAAAACAACTGGTTGACAGTGTTAAAATCTTTATAATCAACAATATCCTAGATTTCTCGTCTCAACCCCGAATAAAATCGACACATAGAATCCTCAGGTCCTTCTACTACGCTACAACGCATCAAGTCCTTTTGAAGCTCACCATAGTAATCCTGCACTGATTTATCTCCTTGTTCTAAACGCATCAATTTTTTACGGAGATCTCTATGGTAAGATGAAGGAACAAATATATCACGCATAGCTACCTTAAGTTCTTCCCATGAACGAGGTGTTTTACCATCAGCGGCTAAAGCAGTCCACCAAATAATAGCAAAATCTTTAAACTCACTGGTGGCTTGTCTAACTCTATGTTCTTCGGGTACTTGGTGGGCACTAAATTTTTGTTCTACTGTCATCTCCTAATCAAGATAGGCCTCAACATTATAATATCCATCAAAAGAAGGTACAATAAACTTTACCTTAACATAAGGATCATCAGGAGCACGATTATGGTTACCTCGATGGTGGCGGCGGTTGTGTCGATTCCCACCCATAAGACGATGCCTGAGTTTGTTTTGTAATGTCGCCTAGTCATCAAGATTACCATCTACATCATACACCTCAAGATCATCGTCATCGCTGCCATTCGCATCATTATCAGGAGCCTTAGCAGGGCGATATTCCAAGGTAGCTACCCTATCGGTTATTTCTGATATCCGTCTATCCAACCGCTCCAACTGGTTAGCAAGCTTGAGTTCAAGCATTGCCTCAGTGACAGCCTTGACGACAGTCTCCTTCATGTCCTTATTGGCTTTGTCTACAATAGCTTTTAGCTGATCTTAGCTGACGCAGTCATTGAAGTCTTTGGGCTGCCCGTCATCTGACATTGTAGACATAAAAATAGGAACAAACAGTGAAGGTTATCCCTAATAATTGTACTACACAGGTTGAGTGGTGCCTCTCAAGATGACAGCAAAAGGAAACACCTTACCAAGGTCTTACCAATGTTCTTACTAGCAAGGCAAAGGATACCTGGAAGATGTGAAACTGCGATTGCAGGGGTGCAAACCTTTGCTGTCAAGAAGAATCTATGGAGTTTGGAAGGCACAAAAAGTGATAGATGTATATGTGGAACATAAGTCAGAAACATATAGTAATGCTGAATTATAGTCCCAAGTGTTTGCTCTTGTTGCCGGCCTAAATGCTCCAAGTACTAGGTGTGCGATGATCAACAAAAAGGAAGAACAAGTATGATGGATAGTGAGAGCAAAGGAAACAAGGCACAAAACAGCACACGCGATCACAACTCAATTTGCCCTTCTCTATGTGCTCCTCTAAATATTGTCCCTCTTCTGCCCCTCTCTTTTTTCTATTTTTTTGGGCGGTTGTTGTTTTTTTGGGGAAATTCAATTTTTTCTTTTTATTTTTTTGATATTTTTCTTTTACTTAGGAGCACTAAATAAGTAACCACAGAAATTTTGGGCTTAAACAGGTGAAAGACGTAGCGTGTGGATTTTTCTGAAGATTGGAAAAACTAGGAAACATATTTCGAAAGGTGAAAACCGAAACTTTGGAGACGATTTTGAGGATTCTGAGTTTGTCCAGCCCCACCATAGGGGGGACAGACGGATCCGGAATGCCGTTTACCTACGAAAAACTCTATGACTTTTCTGAAAACGGAGTTCGTACGCGAGAGTTATGCCCGATTGAAAAAACGACTCCAAAATAGAGGACAAAACGGTCCGGAAGGTGGAAAAATTTGCGGCGGTGGCTAGAAATTGATGGAAACGGTGGGGGAAAACTCACAAACTGGACTCTAACATGAACTAACCAGCAACAAGACCTCGACCAGGACACAAACTCAAAACTACGAACTCTGAAACTGAAAAATGCAAAGGCTATGGCGCGGAAGGGTTGTAGGATAGGAAAACGGTATGGCACTGGACTATGGGACAAAGGTGAAGGACCGAGAACGGCGACCAGAGGGGGGGTGAATGGGAGCCTCAAATTTCTCTCGAAATATTCGGGCCACTCTTCCCAAAAATCAAACCCAGTTGCTGGGTGCTCAACCTCCCCCGAGCAACGCGAGCGGGGATTCAGACGAAAACGGAGAAATGAGAGCTCACCGGCAGTGGAGGAAAACTCACCGGAAACCCCCAAGATAGAGTTCTCAACCCCTATGAGAAAGAGGCAAAAACCCTAAGCAAAACAGCCAGAAAAACAGGCGATGGATGCTGGAAGACAGCGCGACGGACGCTCCAGGACAGGGCGACGGACGATGGCGACGGACGCAGAGAGATCGTCCGTCGACCTTCCAGAGAGCACTGCAGAAGAGAAGCAGAAAGCAGGGCATCGGACGCTGGGCGACGGACGCTTGGGTGAGCGTCCGTTGGCGTCGGACGCTGCGCGACGGACGCTTAGGCGAGCGTCCGTCGGCCTTCGAGAGAGCCAGACAGAAACTCGGAAACAGCAGCGGCGACGGACGGTCGGCGACGGACCCTGAGGAGCGTCCGGCGCCAAAACAAAAGCTCAGACACACCGAGCGACGGACGCTGACGTCAGCACGCACCAGCGGCCGACGCAAAACCCTCGGAGCGTCCGACGCCCCCGATAATCGCACAGAAACCCCGAAAAGCGATTTTCCTCTGCCAAATCTTCCCAAATCTCGACCAAATGATCACCAACTGCAACCAAACTTTCTAGGCATGATCCTAGTGTAGTTGGGGAGCTATCCCGAAGAAATCATCGCTCAATTTGGGTCGGATGAGCGGGAACACTCGGATTTGGGGGAGAAAAGGCAAAACGAAGAACGTCGCAAAGAAATCTCCCGATCTGCGTACTCGAGAGGTTTGAGGATGGATCCTTCAGTGCAAAGATGCTCCTCTCGAATACGAACAGCTTGATTCAAACGGATTTGCAAGAGCTACTCCCAACAAAGAGAAATCATCTCGGGGAAAAGAGAGAGCAAAAGCAAAACGCGAAGAACACAAGCAAAACGGGGACACGATCAAGAAATCGAAGCCGCCATGGCTTACAGAGGTTACGACCTCCGATTCCTTGCAACAAACTCGAGTTCTTACAAAGGTTGGTGGGATCAACCTAGGGATCTCATGAACTAGAGAGAGGTTAGAGAGAGAAAGAGTTGGGGCAAATGATTAGGGTTCAAGAGATCGGATGAGGATACCCCTTCATCCTCTATTTATTAGAGGCTTTGGCTATTTCCCAAAGACCCCCTTAGATACAATGAGTGAACTACCTAGCCTAAGCATTGCAGTCCAAGCTCCGGTAAATATCTCCCTCAATTTGAATGGACGGCCCCGCTTCCTGCCAGGAGTTGCCGTCGCCTCGACGCAACCTCCAGGATTCCACCACGTGCCATCCCCGCTTCCTCGGAAGCTCCGCCCGGGTTTTGAGGCCCAAACCCACGAAACCCGCCACCGGTAGCTTTTGGCTCAACTACCGAACCCCGAGTTTTGCGGCCCAAACTCGAAAACCGACGCGGATGGTTTTGAGGCCCAAACCATCAAACCACTCGACGCGAGCCACCTTGTCTTCGCCCGGTCGGACTCCGAGTCCCCTGAGCCTCCGCTCGACTCGCGCGTCCACCGTCTTGATTTGGTCGACTCGGTCTACCTCCATGTCTTCTCGCACTCGCCGGTGCCAAGTACTAGCCACCATAGCTAGTCCGCCGGCGCCCATGGTCCCTCAGTCCGAGCCCCGCTTCTGCCCTTCACCGCTCTCAGTCCATCGGCACGGCAAGCCTCTACTCGACCTTCTCCACGCCATTGACCACTGTCACTAGGCATAGCACCTACACACCACAAGCCGATAGACAGGCACACATTTGCTTTCGCAAAGAGGTTAGAAGTAGACGCTCAAACTGAAACACTCATGTGTTGGACAATCGCTCATCATCAAAACTAAACATCATGGGCACATATCAACCATGTGTTCGCAAAAGGCGTAAACACTCAAAACTAAAGGATAGATATGAACCTGACGGTATACCTGAAGTTTTGATTACCACTTGATGAGATCTAGGGTTCCCGATCTTCCGAAAGGTTCTAGTAACTCTCGATTTGGTAGAAACGAGACACAAGTCGATCTGGCTTCCGAACAACACGATCCGAAACCCCGCAATCGCAGCACCACGTCTCCTTTGGTTATCAACCGGCGTTGCACAGTTGACCTCGCCAAGAAGTCTAAGTCCTTTGCCCGCGAATCGAAGAACACAAGCAAGAACAAGGAAGAATGCAACCAAATTGCAGATGTATGATTAATCTCACGATTTGGGGTCTCACAAACCGATGTAACGGCGAAACTGTTCTTGACAGAATATTCTAAGCAAAACCCCAAAACTTAACGAGAGAGGCGGCGGCTGGTATTATAGGTCTAAGGGTCGTGGCCACCCCTGGACATGCCCCCCATGTGTGCTCAACGACGATACACGGCCCAACGGACCAAAATAGTGACGCAGCACCGGAACAGATTCTGAACTCTGAATTGTTTCGACGATTCTGGATGACTCAGAAGGCATTTGGACCTCAAACTAAGTCCATTGGTTTCCTTATGAAATTATATTTCCAACCATGGTTGGATCACCAAAAATGGAGTCCGGATGCGTCCTGGGCGTCCGTTTTACTCCATGCTGGTCTTGGACTCCGAAACTGACTCAAAGTCGACTTAGCTTGGGCCTCCAACTTGACTTGGGCGTTCTTGCTGGTCCTCCACGCCTCCAAACCCTCCCTTATGCATCCCTTGGTCCTCTCCATGATTCCTAAGTACAATATAATCATTAGGTAGCAATCTATTCTCAAAATTATATAAAGACTTGCTTAGGAACGAGCTCAGCTCTAAATTTAATTGTCGCGCACGAGCTCTTGTGATTGGACCTTGAATGTCCAGCAGAGGATCATCGTGTTCATCCGAAGGAGTGATGTCCTCATCAAAGCTCCTACGTGTTGTTGCTAAAGAGAACATTACCAATTTAGAAGAAAGGGTTTCTGAGGAGAGAATGACGCGTCTAGGTTTTGAAGATAGCTTTAATGATCTTCGCATTATCACTAATGCAAAGCTCAAGTACTTATCCAAAGCTATTGAGAGAGAGGATCTCCTTAACTCTCCCTCTCCTTAGCCATCCTTTAGAGCCATCAACACAACCTACATCATGGCTCCGACTGAAGAGAGCATGACAAGATCCTTGGCATCCCTTATGCTAAGGCCACAAGACTTTCTCTCTCCACCTTCTCCCTTGGCACACCTTAGCCCTTCATAGCAATAAGATACTTAGGCTTGATAGTATATCAAAGAACTTATGCCTAAGCTATCAATGGAAAATGAAACTCTTGGTTTTGCTGGTATCTTACCCCAGTAGAACCCCTGCATTTGATCTCTCTTTGTCATGTGTCACAGTATGCATTGAAACAAGTATGAGGCGGTGCCAGTCGACACCCCAACATATGATTTGACCAGATCGATCATGGAATCATGATGTACACGGTCATGACATATCCCACGAAAAAATTGGACCTCATCGGCCACTTTTGTGCATCGGCCGATGCACGTTCGGGGCCAAATAGCAAAACGGACAGAGCAGGGGAACATTCAGGAGGTAAGGGATCTATTTTAGGGACCGAAGTGGCCAAAAACCTCCGAGGTGGGGTCGGCCAACCCTACCAAGTACCTCCAGGCCCACCAGCCAGCATCCACGCAACATCCTCATCAACCTTGACTGGTTTGTCACGTCTCCTTCCCTTTTCTTTTATGTTTTTATTTGCTTTACTCATTTCCCTTCTAAAAATAAATAAATAATAATAAAAAAATTAAATTTTATATCTTCATGAAATTAATTGATTAGTTTATTTCCCTTTTAATATTGAATAAAAACAAGAAGACGGCATTCGCAACTAAAATTTGAAAAGTGACATGATCTATGACGTTCTGAGGGTAAAAGCGTCATAAAGATGAATTCTTGCTTTTGCTTATGCTAGTGGGAAAATATCTTGATAGGAAATCATATTGACTAAGTTGTTGATCAATGTGATATACGTTCTCGGCTCATGATTCATACCCTGTCTATTTAAAGTACATGGCGATTAATTTTTTAAAATCTCATAAAACCATAATGTCACTACTCCTCTATAGTGAGAAAATTCCTACCAAAGCCATACATGTTTATTCATGTTCAAACTTTCATCTTATGCTTCTTGTATTTGCTTTGAGTTTAGTCAAACCTTGTGACCCTTGTTGAGAATTTTGTCATAGTTCAAAGATCAAGATCACGTACACACCACATATATTCACTCCTTCTACACTGGAAGTACGCAAAACATGCCTTTCATTTACATGTTCCATGTTCATCCAATAAATACTCTAGAAATATGTTATGATCTCTCTCAAAATTCTTCAAAAGAGATATGGCTATAAAAAATGATGATGAGAAAAAGCTTAGTAAAAAAGCCATATCTCAAACAATCATAAAGTTAGAGAAATCATACATAGTTAAAGAGTACAATAAAGTCTACTATCATATTCCATACATATGCACATCTTGATCTAGGATTATGACATTTTTCTCCTTGGATCCTTGTTTTGACTTTACAATATAAGTAATGCAAGTATGCTACATTGTTTATCCCTACCTAAGCTCCACATAAGCCATTTAGAAGTAGGAAGATACAAAGAAGGCAATCTCATGTTATGCCTTGGTAAGGAATCATACACCCTGTGAGTGATCTAGAGTGCTATATGAGGAGTAAGTTGACTTATGTGCTTTCTTTTGAAAAACTTATCAAAAACTCCTAGTACTAAAATATGATTTGGGGAGATGACTTTGCCTTGAGAACTATTCCATTTATCAACCTCTCAACGATATATGCTAGACAATACCACATATCCGACTTGTATAACAAAGTGTCTTAAGTAAATATTTATGCTTGCTTTATACTTTGAGAATATCATAGTTATGTTTACTTTTATCCTTTACTCGAGGACGAGCAAAGAGGTAAGTATGGGGGATCTTGTTGACGGTAAGAATGACACACTTTTAGATACTGTCACTTTTCAAGAGTGTACCTTGAGTATGTTTTATGCAGGTGACAACAAATAGGGACACTTGGGAGCCTGTGGGCCCACTTAGGGGGCTCGGCCGACCCCACTAAGGGACCATCAAGGCCACCCATGTGTCCATGATCCATAAGAGACCTCCTAGATTGAAGATTCACCCTTGGATCTCCTCTGTGCTTCTTCTCAACGGCTTTAGATCAAAGCACGAGGATACATGGGCCCACAAACTATCTCGGAAAAATACCAAACTATTGCCAAGGTGTCTATGACATGTGGGCCATGCTCCACACGAAAGATGGAGGCCAAAGGCCACAACTCACGGTCGGCCGGCTGTGGGTATGGGCCCGGAGGCCACCCATAGGCCCCCTGACCTGTGGGGACACCTTCTAGAAGGAGTGGTAGGGCCCACGCGTCATAGGGCGGTCGGCTGACCGCCTATATATTCCCAAAAGCCTCCCTGAGCTCTCCACCGCCTTCCTGCATGCCTCCATGCATCCACTTGATCTCCACCGTTGATTTAAGACAGTTACAATGACGGTTTCATCATACGGTGGCTGATGGAGGTGGCGCGGATCACTAACGTGGCATAGGAGTAGCCCCTACTCCACCTCTAGCTATAAATACCCCCTAGGACTTCACTCTCACTCATGCTTCATTGGAGAAACTACTTAGCTTAGCATAGCTCTGCAGTAGTGCCATGCTAGTTTGAAGAGAGTGAGGAGAGCCTAGAGGAGAGTCGGGCCTGTCTGGTGTCTTCTCCGAGTTGTATCTCAGCGGATGCAATTCTCTTGTAAGTTCAGCACTTGTAAGTGATTCCTCCGAGTTCTTTATAGCATTCAATATTCTAAATCTGGTTTAGCTGTTATACATGTTTTCGTGCTTGTTCATCGCTTTACTTTAAGTAGAGTGCTTTAGCCTTAAACGTTGGGTTAAGGTAGTAAGAATAGTGTAGACGTGGTGTCTAGACTAGATCTTGCCTTTGTAAACTGCTTATCACGCGCATTGTTTGTGAATGCTAGTAGAAGGTGACAACTCTATCTAGTCTTCGTATTTCACCACGTGTCTCAAATAAGTTCTTAAAAGGTAGGGCCTCAATACAACATGATGGTGCAGTCCGGCTAGAGTTTTGCCCTCTTTCTGATCTATTCCATCGCCTCCTGCAAGAGAAGGGCTGATAAAGCCAGTATAACCAGCTATACCTTGTTAGATATCTTTGCTATATAAAACCTCTCAACCCAGTTATCATAGTCTCCCTTGATCCATCATAGGACATATCCATAATCCTAGTTAATTCACTTCTCGTTCCCTTTGGAAAATACGATACCTAGAATACTCCTGGTGAAAGCTACACTTGACAACCGTACGCTTGCGGTCTTTTCCCATTTGCCACTTTTGGTGTCAACAATAACCTCAGTGTATCTAGGTAAGTATTCTTATCCTCTTAGGTTCAATTTTCAGATAATAGTTATTTAAAATTAATTCAAAAAAATGTGAGCACATGTTCACACTTATATAATTATAATAAATCACAAAAGAGATAACTTATACACTTTTTATATCTATGGAATTTTTATTGTCTACTTTATCTTGTTAAGTATTTTTTCTATAGTGTGTTCTTTAGTAATAATGTTAGATTGTGTCTAGTTTACTTGAATCGGATTGAAAGAGTTGAATAAAATAAAGAGCACTTACGATAATCTCTATACATGGAAATGATGAATAGTTGCTCACCGTAATTCTTTTCAAGTACCTAGTAGTTTTCAGCCTTGAACTCTCCTGAATTTCGGATATGAACATTTTGACATAAAGATTTGCTCTGAACTTGAAACTTGTGGGTTGTAAATGCTTGATCAAAGTGTAGGTAATTGACGGGTATGATATGGGAAAGTTTGAGCTACTGTTTATCTTGTTCCTAGTGACACTAGAGTTCTGGAGATTTATCTTTTGAAAACTTAGAATGCTACATGATGAGTTCCTTGTATGACAGAGCTTGAATTCCTACCACAACGATATATACCAGTCTTGTAGATTAGAAAAAAATTTCACTTTCATATTTACTGCTTGTATATACATTGAGTTTTGTCAAGCTTTGTTGACCCTTAGAGACTTGTCATGCTTTTAAAAACAAGATTATACATACTCCACTCAAATTGTTGCTTCTAAATCTAGATCCACCCAAAAATGTTTTGCTCCTACACTGGGAGTGAACATAAAAAATATCCCAGTTATTCACCTAACTATACATTTCATAACCCCAACTATAAATGTTCCAATTATTTTCTTGTCATTATGTCTCAAAAGTTTATTGCAAAAGAGGTTGGGGCTGTGTAAAAAAAGAGAGAAAATAAATAGGGTAAAACATGGACAAGTGTCCTACCAAAACAATGGGTACTTAGATGCCTACCTCTCTTGGAAAAAAAGAAAAGAAAAAGAAGAAAAAGAGGAAAATAAATATGCAGCCCGAGTTCTCTCAAAATTCTAAATTCCAAATAGAGAGATAAAAAGAGAGATATATGTTCAAGGAGCAAAGTAGAATTAGGTTTCCACCATGTTTTCACCCATTCCACATATATATTCCACACACATGCACATCTAGATTTGATTGTTTACCTTTTTTTGAAGATCCATTATTTGGCTTTACAATATATGCTTTGCAAGTATGTATGTGTTGTTTCTGCCCACATATGAGCTCCATACATGCCTATTAGTTATAGGGTGAGAGAGAAGGCATAGTGTTACTTTGCCTGTTCCAAAAATACTACATACTTTGAGAGAGAAGGCAAAACACCATTATTGCCTAGGTAAGGATCCATTAGTACCACATATTGAGGGACTTGAGAGGGTCATACATAGGAATCTCTGAGTTTTATTTTGAAAATCTACAAAACTCTAGAATAAAGGTTGATTAGAGAACTCCAAATATAGTGCTTGACTTGTGTCGGGTACAAAGGTAAGGGGTACACTAACCTGTGATAATCTAATGCCTAAACATCCAGGCGAAATCCGACAGTCGACCAAGCAATGGAGGAAGGCCCGTCAGACGAAGGCCTACCCCACCGGTAGAAAGGGCAGGCCATGGGCCAGCCCATTACCAGAGGGATGGTAGGTGGAGTGACCCTCGACCTCGATCCCCCGAATGACGGAGAAGGGATCGAACGAACAACCCTCTACCGCGACCCCTCGACCGACTGAAAGGGGGATTGAACAAGCGCCCCCAACCTCGACCCCTCAGATGACGGAGAGAGGTCGATCGAATCCCCCTCGACTCCAACCCTCCGAAGTGACGGACAGGGGTCGAACGAACGACCCCCGAACAGGAGGCTCGATCAGCTCACCTGCTCCCGGTATGGGATAAAGGGAATCCTATGCTGGGGTCAGTCCCCACCTAACGCCAAGGGCGCTCACTACCTCGGTCAAATCCGTCAAGTCATCACCCATACCCGGATTACCCATCGACCGTACAACTACTGCAGCCACGCCTCGAGTACGGAGCACCCCCTCGAATTTTGGGCGAGGCAACCCTCGACCGCGTTCTCAGGAATGTGTCAGGGTCACGCAGGCTTCGATACCCCTCGACCCGGGGGCTCGACCCTCATCCCCAACTGTTACGGCATGGGCCCTCTAATCCGTCTCTCTTCAACTGTGGAGTTCGCAGGTTCCACGCCATGCCATCCGACGACGACCAGTCTGCCATCACCATGCCTCGGAACACCAGAAGTACAGGAGGAGCATGCCGCTACAGCGATCGACGTCTCGTCACAGACATGGCGCACGGACACGCCTCCCATACCGATATGTACTTGGCCTCTGTACTCCTAAGCCTCCCCTTGGCCTATAAAAGGGGACACTGTGATAGTAGAAAAAGGGGGGACAAGAAGAGGAGGGCGACGAGGTCAATCATCAACCCCACTCACATTCCTATACGAACTCTCACCAGAACCAAACACAACACCAACCACTCACTTGCCTGATCAACATCTCAAGCAATCAACCAATTCACCTAGAGTAGCCCTACTAGTTCTAGGCCTCGACTCGCTCTGAGCACCCCCGTGTAAACCAACTTGTACTACCCCCCTATACGAGCACTTCGGTGCAAGATAATACAGTACCCCCTCCTCTTGCTGGACGTAGGGTCTTCTTTGTCTGAACCAGGATAAACTCTGTGTTCTTCTTGCATCACATCTGGGAGAGGGAGCACACAATATACACATTTACTAGTTGGTGATCGACCCCCTGGGTCGAAACACCGATAGTTGGCGCGCCAGGTAGGGGGGCTTTGCGTGTCGATCAACTCCCAATTTCTCTTCCAGATGGAGTCCACCGTTCCACCACTTCCGTTCGCCACCATCATTTGGTTCGGGAGCCTAGAGTTCCTTTCCCTAGGCCACGACCATGATATGGTTCTACTTTCTAGAGGTGGTGCGGATAGCAGCGGCTCCGATACATCGGGTCCAGGGAAGACCTCACGACGGTCCCACCACTCACGCCTTTCGACTGCGGCCAGGAGGAGGCGCGAGCGACGCCGCCTCAGCCTTCGCCGCGCAGATGACGTGACACCTGACGCCACTCCCCCGGTCTCAGCTGCCGACATAGTTGCTCCCTTCGGGAGCCTGTTTGACCCATGCTTGGAGATCGGAGGAGACCGCCTCGCCGAGCCCGACTCCGGCTTCGTCATACAACCATCTTGGAGGGTCCCCAAGGCCTCTCTGACGTGCTCGGCCGCTCCACCACGTAACCTACTTCCACATGGGCTCTACAACAATGCCACACTCTTCTCTGCCTTCGTAGACTCGCAAATGCGGGCACAACACGGGTTCCCAGGGGACTTTCTACGTGCGACCGTGAACCCCAGCGCCACTCCTCCACCAGGCGAGTACCCAGAGTTGCGACGAACCCTAACCCCTGGGTACTACACCTTGGGCACGATACGACAGCGACTGGAGGAGGAGCGCAGGGGATCTTTCCCCAACTTTTACCAAAGCCGCCCTGATCCAGACTCCCCAGATGAGGATTATGATCCCACGCGGGAGTGCTTCCACCTCGACGGACCAGTCGGCTCCCAGGACGACACCACCGACGCCGTAGGCCCGAGAGCAGGAGGAGGGGGCAACGCTACCCCAGCACGAGGCACCAGTCCACCGATTCCAAACGAAGCCGCTCCGCCTCAGGACGCCCACATCGCGCAGGTCCGAGAGCTACTCGCCAAGCTCGAGGAGGAGCGCCTATGAATTCATCAGCTCGAGCATGCCCTCGAGCAAGATCGCGAGCGCCCACAGGGTGGAGGGGCCCGCGCCAGGGCCCGTGACGTCCATCAGCGGATTGTCGAGGAAGGAGCAAACGTGCCCCGCATCTACAACCACGCTAGTCAAAATCTCGTGGCAGCCGCAATGCTGCTCCGTGACATGCCGGCACCCTCGACACCCCAAGCGCAATGTATTAGAGATGAAATCCAAGGGATCCTATAGACCGCAGCCGTACAACAGGTGGAGAGCTTGGCCTCAAGGACAGAGGAGTTGTTTCTGAGCGACAGGACATGCCCTCTCGTCAAGACCGAGAAGCGTCTGTCCACCAGGACAAGGCGCCCCGAGGCCAAGCAGGGCGACAACCGTTTCGAGACCGCATCCTCAACAATCGACGGCCGCGCGACGTGCGACACGACATCAACGACAACAAACGATGCCAACACGGTGATGCTAAGGCTCGAGGTTACAGTGCTCATCGAGGTGGGCGCTACGACAGCGACGAGGATCGACGCCGGTCCCCTGAACCACCGGGGCCACGAGTCTTCAGCAGGATGATCCGGCGAACCGCCTTACCGGGTCGCTTCCGTCCACCCGCCAACCTGGTCAAATACAATGGTGAGAGCAAACCAGAACTCTGGCTTGCTAATTTCAGGCTAGCATGTCAGCTAGGAGGTGCCGACAACGACCATGTCATCATTCGGCAACTCCCACTCTTCCTCTCCGACACCGCTCGAAGGTGGCTCGAGGAGCTCCCCCCGGACTTGATCCATGGCTGGCCTGACCTAGTCAGGATCTTCGAGGGGAACTTCAAGGGCACCTACATGCGGCCGGGAAATTCTTGGGACCTCTGCAGCTGCAAGCAGAAACTAGGAGAGACCCTCCGTGAATTCACCCGACGATTTTCCATGCAACGAACCGAGCTACCCCACATCTCCGACCATGACGTCATCATGGCGTTCATCGCCGAGACAACGTGCAAGGAGTTAGTACGGGAACTAGGGCGAAACACCCCCAAGACCGCCAACGAGCTCATGGACATCATCGCCAACTACGCAGCCGGTGAAGAGGCCGTTGGCGCGTTCTTTTGTGGATCCCCAGACAAGGGGAAAGCCAAGGCGGACGAGCCCGGTGGCTCAAGCAATGGGCCCAAGAGGGACAACAACAACAACAACAAGAAGAAGAAGAACCAATGGGGTTGACGTAACATCGATCCTGACGATCTTGTGGCTGCGGCAGACCGGAAGAAGCCTCGAGGCCCCCCTCCAGATGGGGGCATCTTCGATAAAATGTTGAAACAGCCCTGCTCCTATCACAAAGGGCCGGCCAGCCACAGTCTCGAGGACTGTCGCATGCTCAAGAAGTACTATGACTCTCTCAGCCTCAAGAAAGGCGACAAGAAGGAGGACCCACAAGGCAGGGGCGATAGCAAGAAGGAGGGTTTCCCCGAGATTCTCGTCTGTTTCATGATCTTCGGGGGACCCTCGACCCGACTCAGTGCGCGTCAGCGCAAGTGTGAGCGTCGAGAAGTCTTCTCCGTTCATGCCTGGGGCCCCCGATACCTCAACTGGTCGCCCGTACCGATCACCTTCGACCAGGACGGCCACCCCAAACATGTCCCCGACGCAGGGGTCTACCCACTCGTCGTTGACCCAATCATACTCAACACCCACCTCACTAAGGTACTCATGGATGGGGGGAGCAGCCTCAACGTCATCTTCACAGAAACCCTCGACCTCCTGGGGATCCCGAGAACCATGCTCCTGCCCAGTGCGGGGGGATTCCACGGGATTGTCCCAGGGAAGAAGGCACTCCTGATCGGCCGCGTCAAGCTGCCTGTCTGCTTCGGCACCCCCTCGAACTTCAGGAGCGAGGAACTAACCTTTGAAGTGGTCGAATTCCACGACACATACCATGCCATCATCGGTCGACCTGGGTATGCCAAGTTCATGGCGATCCCAAACTACACCTACCTCAAGCTGAAGATGCCAGGGCCCAAGGGAGTCATCACCGTCGACACCTCCTACGAGCACGCCTACGACTGCGACGTCGAGTGCATAGAAAGCGCCGAGGCGGTCGATGAATCGGCCATCCTCGCGGCCCTCGACGACTTCTCCAAGGAGATCCCCGACCCCAAATGACGCGCCGACAACTTCGAGCCTGCGGAGGACACCAAGACCATCCCGCTCGACCCCAACCATGCGGATGGGAAGGTGCTGACGGTCAGCGCCACTCTCGAGCCCAAATAGGAAGCCATGCTCGTCGAATTTCTCTGCGCGAATGCTGACATGTTTGCGTGGAGTCCCTCAGATATGTCGGGCATTCCGAGGGATGTCGCCGAGCACTCCTTGACATCCGAGCCGGATCCAAACCGATGAGGCAACGGCTGCGCCGCTTCGACGAGGAGAAGCGCAGAATCATCGGGGAGGAGGTCGACAAGCTTTTGAAGGCCAGATTCATCAAGGATTCATCATCCTGAGTGGTTAGCTAATCTTGTACTGGTCAAGAAAAATAATGGAAAGGATAGAATGTGCGTAGATTACACGAGTTTAAATAAAGCATGTCCTAAGGTTCCTTTTCCATTACAACGTATTGATCAAATAGTTGATTCCACTGCGGGATGCGAAGCTCTTTGCTTTCTCGATGCATATTTTGGCTATCACCAAATAAAGATGAAGGAGTCCGATCAGCTCGCGACTTCCTTCATCACCCCTTTTGGCATGTTTTGCTACCTCACGATGCCATTCGGCTTGCGAAACGTTGGGGCCACATACCAACGATGCATGCTCCATGTCTTTGGACATCATATAGGACCAACCGTCGAGGTCTACGTCGATGACATCGTAGTAAAATCCAAGAAAGTCGAGAACCTAGTCGAGGACCTTGAAATCGCGTTCGGGTGTCTCAGGGCTAATCGTATAAAGCTACATCCCGAGAAGTGTGTCTTCGGGGTCCCTCGAGGCATGCTCCGAGGGTACAGTCTCCCAGCGCGGGATCGAGGCCAACCCTGAGAAGGTAGCCGCGATCACTAGGATGGGCCCAATCAGGGATCTTAAGGGCCACCAAAGGGTCACAGGGTGCCTCGCTGCCCTTAGCCGATTCATTTCACGGCTCGGGGAGAAAGCACTTCCCCTTTATCGCCTCCTTAAGAAAATAGAGCATTTCACATGGATCGTCAAGGCCGAGGAATCTCTTTCCAAACTCAAAGCCTTGCTCACCGGCCGCCTATTTTGGTGGCCCCAATCCCCGCTGAGTCCCTCCTACTCTATGTTGCTGCAAGTACCTAGGTAGTCAGCATGGCTATAGTGGTCGAGAGGGTGGAGGAGGGACACACCCTGCTGGTGCAGAGGCCTGTCTACTTTGTAAGTGAGGTACTCTCAGAAACCAAAGTGAGATACCCCCACATCCAGAAGCTGCTATACGCCGTCGTCCTCACTCGACGAGAACTCCAGCACTATTTCCTAGGCCACCCGGTAACTGTGGTTTCATCTTTCCCTCTCGGGGAGATAATCCAAAACTGGGAGGCATCAGGAAGAATCGCCAAGTGGTCGGTCGAGCTCATGGGGGAGACTCTCTCCTACGCCCCTCGGAAGGCCATCAAGTCTCAGATATTGGCGGATTTCATCGCAGAATGGACCGACACCCAACTGGCCCCGGCACAAATACATGCCGAACTATGGACCATGTACTTCGACGGATCGTTGATGAAGACGGGAGAGGGCGCTGGACTGCTTTTCATATCTCCCTCAGGAGTCCACATGCGCTACGTCATCCGCCTTCACTTCGCGGCCTCCAACAACGTAGCCGAGTACGAGGCCCTCGTCAACGGTCTACGCATCGCCATCGATCTCGGAGTCCGGCGCCTCGACGTTC
The DNA here is from genome assembly GCA_022036555.1 of Microstegium vimineum. NCBI lineage: Eukaryota > Viridiplantae > Streptophyta > Magnoliopsida > Poales > Poaceae > Microstegium > Microstegium vimineum. The sequence continues at coordinate 19,235,752 of CM039138.1, read as the reverse complement.
GAGGGGACTCGTAGCCGATGATTGACCAAGTGATGAAAGCCTCGAGCTACCACGACCATAAGATGGAATCCTACTGCAAAGAGGTCCGAAAGCTCGAAGACAAATTCCACGGCCTTGAGCTCAACCGCATCGCCCGTCGAAACAACGAAGCCGCTGATGATCTAGCCAAAATTGCATCCACTCGAGGTATGGTTCCTCCTGACGTCTTTTCTAGGGATCTTCACAAGCCATCGGTCGATCTAAGCTCGGGGGCTCCCACCCTCGAACAAGAAATCGACCCCACCCCCTCGACGAATCCCCCCTCGAATGGGGATGAAGTCATGGAGATCGACGGAACGATCGCAACCCCAACCTCCTCGATGGACTGGCGCGCACCCTACCTCGAATATCTGATACGAGGCGAGCTCCCAGAGGACCGCACCGAAGCCCAACGCATAGCCCGACGCGCCAAAACATACGTCTTGTACGGGGATGGCCGCGAGCTGTATCGACGCAGCCCTACTGGTATACTCCAACGATGCCTCACCATCGAGGAGGGGAGGGCATTGCTAAAGGACATACACTCGGGGGCTTGTGGCCACCACGCTGCACCGAGGACTCTAGTAGGGAACGCCTTTCGACAAGGCTTCTATGGGCCGACAGCTGTCGCCGATGCCACCAAACTCGTCCGATCTTACAAGGGATACCAGTTCTACGCTAGGCAAACACACCTCCCGACCCAAGCTCTGCAGATGATACCCATAACTTGGCCGTTTGCTGTATGGGGACTCGACATGGTCAGCCCCTTAAAGAAAGCAAAAGGTGGCCAAACCCACCTCCTCGTGGCCAGAGACAAATTCTCGAAATGGATCGAGGTTCGACCCATCACCAATATTCAATCCCAACAAGCCGTGTTGTTCTTCACAGACATCATCCACCGCTTTCGGGGTCCCCAATGTCATCATCACCGACAACGGCACGCAGTTCACTGGCCAAAAGTTCTTGAACTTCTGTGATCACCACAACATCAGGGTGAACTGGTCTACAGTTGCCCACCCTCGAACTAACGGCCAGGTCGAACGCGCCAATGGCATGGTTTTGCAGGGACTCAAGCCAAGGATCTTCGACCGACTAAACAAGCATGGCAAGAGATGGGTCGACGAGTTGTCCTCTGTCCTATGGAGTTTTAGAACAATGCCAAGCCGAGCTACGGGGTTCTCCCCATTTTTCTTGGTCTATGGGTCCGAGGCCGTCCTCCCCACTGATCTCGAGTATGGGTCCCCTCGATTACAGGCCTACAATGAACAAGCCAAAGCAGCAACCCGAGAGGACTCCCTCGACTAGCTCGAGGAAGCCCGGGACATGGCCCTCTTCAAGTCAGCAAGGTACCAACAGATGCTCCGACTCTACCACGACAAGCACGTACGCAAAAGGGACCTCGACGTCGGCGACCTCGTACTACGCTGCCAACAAAGCAACAAGGGGCGTCACAAACTGACGCCACCATGGGAAGGACCCTTCATCGTGGCAGAAGTGTTAAAGCCAGGGACCTACAAGCTGAACTACAACAAGGGCGAAATCTTCACCAACACATGGAACATCGAATAGCTACGTCGCTTTTACCCCTAGGGCCTCGAGGCCTTGTACATTTTCTGCATTATGTACATCTATCGCATCATGAATGAATAAAGTGTTCTCAAAATACATTTCACGTTCGTTCATAACTTTGATGTAGCCTCGACTTCGCTCCTGCAAAGTCAAGCCTCCCTCGGGGGCTGACAGGGGGGGACCCCCCTCCCTAAGTCCCTTAAAAACTCGAACGTTTTTTCAAAACTCGACGCTTCCTTCTCCATCTTCGCCCCGAGTACGCTCTGTAACTAAGATAAGAACGCCTCAAACTCCCTAAAGGGTCGAGGGCCGTCGAGCCGGGGGCTCTCCTACGCCTCCGGGCTATGGTGCCCCCACTCACTCCCCCCCTCGAGGGATACAAGCGCACGTCGAACACTTAGTCTAAAAGCACAAACTCAGGCAAAGAGAAACAGAGACGACTCGAGAAATAAAAGCACCCAGATGCATCTCAAATAAAACGCATTAAAGGTTCTGAAGCCCCTAGGGGCTCGACATCGAAGTGTTACAAAAACTAATCTATTACATGGACCTTCTTGTCCAGATCTGGCTCACAGGCCTCAATTATTCCCATCACCGTCTCCATCCATCGGGGGAAGCACCTCAGGCTCGAAGAGCTTCGCCAACTCACCACTAGGCACCTCTGCGGCATCAATCAGCTCATGGCACCTCGCCATGTTAGCTTCGTCACTCAGCTCCGGGTCGACGACAAAGCCACAAGCGATGACGCTGAGGTCGTAGGAGTAGCTCGAGCGGACGACCGCGAGCGCCCGCTTCACGCCTACGTGAAGAGCAGCACAGACTTGCTCCGTCACCCCACGGGTCATGGAGTAGAAAAACAGCGCAAGAGGGAGTCTCCTCGCGCGTCGCCCGCAACTGATGGCTCTGGCTCGACCACCATGTCATCACAAAAGGTGGAGATGGCGCCCTCGAGCCGCTCGTTCAGGGCCGCCTCCGCCCAGGTGAGGCTCTGGAGACTAGTCAGATCCTCATGGGCTCGGGTCTTGTCTTCCTCGAGGGCTGTCGAAACAAATAAGAGACTTCGTCAAAACCAAAAACAGGGGAAGGGTCGAGACCAAGCTAGCTTAGTAATGATTCTAAAAAACTCACCCCGGGCGTGCGTTTCCAGGGTGACGTAGGCCTGCTCGACCTCTTGAAGTCGACGGCTGGCGTCGGTGAGGGCCGTGGCTTGGTCACTCCTCTCAGTCCGGAGGTCCTCGATAAGCTTACCTGTGCCCTCGAGGGCCCTTGCCTCGACAGCCACGTCCTCCTCCAGGGTGGCAATCCGAGCCTGCGCATTCTGCTCCGCGACGTTCAGCGCGTCGCGGTCCCAGGAGACGGCATCGACGTCCGACTAAAGCCCCCGGACCTACTCCTCGAGGAAGGCGTGGTTGGTGGCCACCTCTGCCAAGTCGCCCTCGAGCTGCCGGGCACGGCCCGTCTCCTGGACCAACTCCTCCCTCAGCACGGCGGCCTCCTCCTCAACCTTACGTTGGGCCTCCCGGGCGGAGTCCTGTTCTTGCCCAGCCTCGGCAGCCTCCTTGAGGGCGGCGTCAGCCCTCAACCACGCTTGAGAGGCCTCCCCCTGGGCGGCCTCGACCTCCCCACGCATGGTGGCCACCTCGGCCCTCACCTAGGCGGCCTCCGCCTCTACCTTCTCCAGCGACGCGCAGAGGGTGGGGAGCTTCTTCCACTGCTCTTGCGACCGGAGGATGAATTGAGACTTGTCATACGACCTCGCCCTCAACATCTGACAGGGATAAAAAGGAAAGTTATCAAAAAAAAGACAGCAAGATAACCAAGGCAAGATCAGAGAGAAAGAACGAGGCTTACCTCCATCCCCCGGTACAAATCCACGGAAGCGACCTCTACTAACAGGCGCACCACATGGGCCAACCACGCCCGGAACTCCTCCAGGTGCTCCCACTCCCCGAGCTCGGCTTGATCATCGAGCTTGAGGAAGGTGTGCCCTGGGTCTTGGGGGTCGGCCAGCTCGAGGGGCTCCTGCCCCTAGAACTTGCTGCGGCGGTCGATCCTATCCCTGACCTCCCGCATAATGCCCTGGCCCATCTCGAGGTCACCCCCGTGGACCATCACCCGCTCTGCCAGAGTGGGGAAGGGGCTCGCCACCTCGAGCTAGGCACTCTGGGCCTCGAGGTCGTCTTATGGCGTTGCCATCGACCCCTCCGGATCATCGCCTCTAGGCGGAGGAGGTCCCCACCGTGAGAATAACCCTGCGCGGTGAAGAAAACACACGTTAGTACCCAGGATGACAGGATCACCGTGGTCCCCTCCCTCCACATCAACTAGGTCAGGGGGCAGAGCACCTAGAGATGACAACTGCCTGACTTCGAGCTGAGGCCGAGCTAACGCCTCGGACATGGCTACGTCCGGCGCGCCGCTCCCTTGCGCCGCAACGACAATCCCCTCTGGTTCCGACCGGGAAGCCGTCGCCGCGGCCATCTCCGCTGGGTCCACCAGCTCGGCCACCATCTCAGCCACCTCCCCGTCCGTGGCCTCCGCCGTCATCGTCGCCTCTCCCGTGCCCGACGAAGGGGCAGCCAGAGCCGCGAAGGATAGGGCCGTGGCACAATCTTCCCCCCCAGACAACGTCGACTGAGGGAGAGGAGGGCTCGGTTGTACTCCTCCCTCCTGCCGCGCCTTCTCCTCGCGCTCAAGCCCCTGGCGTGCCTCCAGTGCCACGAGGCACTCGGGCCACCGCGACGGTGCCGGTTGCGCCGGCATCTCCTCCTCACCGGTGGTGGTCAGGTCCACCACCTCCACCTCAACGGAGGGTTGGGGCTCGACCCCCGCCACCACGACCGCCTCTGGAGCCGATCCCGCACGCATCGAGCCCGCCGGCTCGACCTCCTCCGCCACGGCTGCCGCGGGCGTCGGCCCCGTTCCCTCCGAGGTCGTAGGCGCGACCTCCTCCGACGGCGCGGTGAGCACGGCTTCGCCCACCTGCTCGACGGACCCAGTCGAGGCGACGGATCGACCCGCCTCCTCTACCGCTCGAACCCGCTCCGCGGTCGCCTGCGCATGCCCTCGACCCATTGCCTCCCATGCCTTGATCACCCACTCTGCGCTAGAAGTGGGGACTGAGGGGGACGGGCCAGCAGAGTCGACGCCAGCCACCATCCTAGACGCAACCTCCACCCTTAGCTTCTTGGCTGGGGTAGGGGGTGCGGCCTCCAATGAGCGCTTCACCCTGAAAAAAGGACACACTCGCAACGGTAAACGCGGAGTATAACTGACACAGGGAAAAGCCAAAACCAAAGGAAAAGGGGCTTACCCCAGCGGGACCATGGGGGCCCGACCAGCAGACCTCGAGCCGCTCGGGGGCTTCTCGGCGGCACCTCGGGAGCCACTCCCACCGCCACTGCCGCCGCTGGCCATGACAGGGGCTGTTGACGCTGCCGGCATCGTGGTCTTGATGGGGGTCGATGGTGCCCTCGTCGCCGCCACCTTGGTCTCCTCCTGGGTTGATGGGCCCGAGGACCGGGCACTGGACTGAGCAAGGGCTGACGGCGCACTCGATCGGCCCCTCGATGGGGACTGCGACGAACGGTTGCGTGTCCGCCGTGCCACCTCACCCTGGGAAGCCACAGGGCGCTCACCCCCCGACTCGATCCCAGCAGTCGGGGCCGACCTCGATGTCAACCCCCTCTCCCCTCCGCTACCAGCGGTCACCCCTTTCGCGGTCGTCTCCTCCTCCTCCTCAGAATCCTCTTCCTACACAAAGGTGACATCCGTCAGATTCAAGGTAATGGTCGCATCCTGATGCAACTACATCATGCCGCTATCCTTAATAACCTCGCCACCGCTTGACTCCTCATCCTCATCCTCCTCCAAGGGGGACTCCTCCTCAGAGAGGTCGGCTTGCCTCTGCCGTGACCGATGTTGGTCACGTGCCTCTCTTTCTCTGGCCTTTGTGCCCCTCTTCTCCTTGGCCTTGTCTTTGTCTCTCTTATCCTGCTCGGCACGTAGGCGTCTCACCTGGGAGTCATCCCGCTCCTCCTTGACTGGTTGCAGCGACTTCCGAAAGACGACATTCCCCTGAGGAACACGAGGCAGTTAGGGGGCAGACAAGGGAGACAGACAAGATGGACATGTGGACATTGACATAGGAAGAGACGACGTACCAACTCAACGTGGCCCCGGTCCGGCACCATGGGGATGCTGGCGACGTGCCCCACCTCAAACGGACCACCCTCTCGAGGGGCAAAACGTCCTCCACAAGACAGCACCCCTTGAGATCCACCCCAGGGCGCATCTCGTCGAGGCGTAGCGGGCGGGCCATCAGCGGCACGACCCGCCGCTGGTGGAAGGCCGACGCCATGATCGCCGACGTAAGCCCCTCCCGCCTCAGGCGGGAAATCGCCATGAGCAGGTGGTCGAGGCGCTTCTGCTTCCTCTGTGGGACGCCGTACTTCCAGTTGAAGGGCTTCGATTCAATCGTCCGCCCAGTGTAAGGGGGAAGCAGGCCGTCGTCGTTCCTCAGGTAGAACCACCTGGAGTGCCACCCCGTGTGGCTTGACTTGATCCTTACCGAGATCTAGTATTCCGCCCTCTTGAGGCCGATGCTGCAGCACGTCGTCCGGACCATCCTCCATTGGCCGGTCCAGGCCGGAGCATGAAACAATCTCGCCTCGAACAGATGGAGCCACACCTCCCAGTGGGGCTCCATCCGCAGGTACCCCTCGCACACAGCGGTGAAGACCGTCGCGTGAGAGACGCCGTTGGGGGAGAGGTGCTGGAGCTCCACGCCGTAGTGGTTGAGGATCCCCCGCAAGAGACGGTTGGGGGGGGGGGATCCCAGCCCCGCCCGGTGGAAGGCCTCGAAGCTGACCATGTAGTTCTCCGGTGGTTTGGGCTCGAGATCCAACTCTGGTGGCGCCATCCACTCCAGACGGTCCACTGAAGTGACATGCCGAAGAAGGCCGCTCCCCGCCAGCTCTCCCAACCGCTCCGCCGTCGCCGTCGAAGGGAGCCAAGCGGCGGGGCTGTGCAGGGTGTAGTTGGCCATGGTAGCGGGGAAGCGGATGTGTTCGGAGGCAGGTGTTGAAGGTGCGTTCCCGATCTTTTCTCTCCTCACTCAAGCTCGCAGATGCGAAGCTCAGGGGCCGACGAAGGCAAGGGCGGGAACGAAGAGGCAAGGAAGGCAATGGCAAACGTGAGAAAGCCAAAGCCCTGTCCCCGTATATATGAATGGAAGCACAACAGGCAGATCCGTCGAAAAGGCAGGTAAATCTCTGCATTAAATGCGCCCACCTAACACTCCTCATGGATCCATAGAGTAAGGGACACCTGTCACGACGTCGGGGTTCGCGCCGCCCTCCACGCCCGCCGCGCGCAGACGAAGGGACATCTCCTAAAAAGGCGTGCCCATGACCAACGACAGGGAATGTGAAGCGTTACCTTCGGAGGAAAGCAACGGACATCGACTCGTCCATCGAAGCCTTGGGGGTCGATGGCTGGCCCCACGGTCGCGGATTCGACAGTCACCCTCGAACGGTCCTTCCTAGAGAAGTAAAACAGACTCTGGTCCACCCCTAAAATCTCGAGGGGGCGAAGGCTGGCCCTCGAACAGGGTTCGACAGCCGCCCTCCAGTACCCGAGTCAGGGATGACCCAGGCGGAGCCAACATGAGGCCCCACTCGAGAACGAACTCTCGAGACCCCCAGGACATATCCAAGGCAAAACCCGGTAGTACCGAAGGATCCCCACGACTGGAGGCATCGAGCCACCGACTCTCAGCGAATGGAGTCGGCACCTTGGTAACCCATACGGTTTTGCTTAAAGAGGACGTCTCAGGGGTTCTATCGACCCCTATCGAATGGGGCACGAGTTCTCACTTGGATCTTCCCGTTACCAGCTCACACCGGACTTCGAGGCTCGTCTGAACGAGGATAGCTTGACACTCTTCACCCACAATCTGAGCGCAAGGATCCGTGGGAAGGATGCTAAGAGGTAGCAATGCCCAGCCGCATGAGGCTCGGGGGTCGACTACGCACGGCAACCCTCGACGAAAGAGGGTCAAAAACGTTGAAACCCCTGTCCCCGTATATATGAACAGAAACGCAACGGGCATATCCGTCGAAAAGGCAGGTAAATCTCTCCATTAAATGCGCCCACCTAAATCTCCTCAGGGATCCATAGGGTAAGGGACACCTGTCACGATGTTAGGGTTCTCGCCGCCCTCCACGCCTGCCGCGCGCAGACGAAGGGACATCTCTTAAAAAGTCGCGCCCACGACCAATGACAGGGAATGTGGAGCGTTACCTTCGGAGGAAAGCAACGGACATCGACTCGTCCCTCGAAGCCTCGGGGGTCGATGGCTGGTCCCACGGTCGCGGGTTCGACAGTCACGCTCGAACGGCCCTTCCCAGAGAAGTAAAACGGACTCTGGTCCACCCCTAAAATCTCGAGGGGGCTAAGGCTGGCCCTCGAATAGGGTTCGACAACCGCCCTCGAGTACCCGAGTCAGGGATGACCCAGGGGGAGCCAACACGAGGCCCCGCTCAAGAACGAACTCTTGAGACCCCCCGGGACATATCCAAGGCAAAACCCAGTAGTACCGAAGGATCCCCACGACAGGAGGCATTGAGCCCCCGACTCTCAGCGAACGGAGTCGGCAACTTGGTAACCCATATGGTTTTTCTTAAAGAGGACGTCTCAGGGCTTCTATCAACCCCTATCGAACGGGGCATGAGTTATCACTTGGATCTCCCCGTTACCAGCTCACAGCGGACTTCGAGGCTCGTCCGAACAAGGATAGCTCGACGCTCTTCACCCCACAATCCGAGCGCAAGGATCCGTGGGAAGGATGCTAAGAGGTAGCAACGCCCAACCACATGAGGCTCGGGGGGTCGACTACGCACGGCACCCTCAACGAAAGAGGGTCGAAAACGTCCAAAGCCTGGCAAACAGAGTTGACCTCCCGATGGGGCACTATGACTCCAGTTAACCTCATTCCCCCCCAGATAAGCCGCAAATCAAAGCCCCCAAAGGAGTCCTTAATCACTCCTCAGGGGCCTCAGGGGCTACCCCCGCGGGGTGCGCTTGCGCGCACCTCGCGGAGAATCAAACCATATACTAACTCTATAGATCATCACGAAAAGCCCCTATGTGGATTCTTCTTATCCGCATAGAGGCTCGGGGGCTACTGTCGGGTACAAAGGTAAGGGGTACGCTAACCTATGATAATCTAATGCCTAAACATCCAGGCGAAATCTGACAGTCGACCAAGCAATGGAGGAAGGCCCGTCAGGCGAAGGCCTACCCCACCGGCAGAAAGGGCAGGCCATGGGCCAGCCCATTACACAGGGATGCTAGGTGGAGTGACCCTCGACCTCGATCCCCCGAATGACAGAGAAGGGATCGAACGAACGACCCTCTGCTGTGACCCCTCGACCGACTGAAAGGGGGATTGAACGAGCGCCCACCAACCTCGACCCCTCAGATGACGGAGAGAGGTCGATCGAATCCCCCTCGACTCCAACCCCCTGAAGTGACGGACAGGGGGTCGAACGAACGACCCCCGAACAGGAGGCTCGATCAGCTCACCTGCTCCCGGTATGGGATAAAGGGAATCCTATGCTGGGGTCAGTCCCCGCCTAACGCCATGGGCGCTCACTACCTCGGTCAAATCTGTCAAGTCATCACCCATACCCGGATTACCCGTCGACCGTACAACTACTGCAGCCATGCCTCGAGTATGGAGCACCCCCTCGAATTTTGGGCGAGGCAGCCCTCAACCGCGTTCTCAGGAATGTGTCACGGTCACACAGGCCTCGATACCCCTCGACCCGGGGGCTCGACCCTCATCCCCAACTGTTACAGCATGGGCCCATCCAATCCGTCCCGCTTCAACTGTGGAGTTCGCAGGTTCCACGCCATGCCATCCGACGACGACCAGTCTGCCATCACCATGCCTCGGAACACCAGAAGTACAGGAGGAGCATGCGGCTACAGCGATCGACGTCTCATCACAGACATGGTGCACGGACACGCCTACCATACCGATATGTACTAGGCCTCTGTACTCCTAAGCCTCCCCTTGGCCTATAAAAGGGGATGCTGGGATAGTAGAAAAAGGGGGGACAAGAACAGGAGGACGAAGAGGTCAATCATCAACCCCACTCACATTCCTATACGAACTCTCACCAGAACCAAACACAACACCAACCACTCACTTTCCTGATCAACATCTCAAGCAATCAACCAATTCACCTAGAGTAGCCCTGCTAGTTCTAGGCCTCGGCTCGCTCTGACCACCCCCGTGTAAACCAACCTGTACTACCCCCCTGTACGAGCACTTCGGTGCAAGATAATACAGTACCCCCTCCTCTTGCTGGACGTAGGGCCTTCTTTGCCCAAACCGGGATAAACTCTGTGTTCTTCTTGCATCACATCTGGGAGAGAGAGTACGCAATATACAAATTTACTAGTTGGTGATCGACCCCCTGGGTCGAAACACTGACAACCTGATCATTCTACTTTTCAAATACTCAAGACCCAAGTGAAAGTTACAAGTCCCATGGTCTGGGGTAATATGGGTAAGTTTGAAAGTTAGAGTAATTTATTTATAATCTGGAGGAGAATTTTTGTTTGAAAGCATGTGTACTTTTCAGGCGTGAAAGCATTGAAGCAACTCATGATCCATTGTTGAGTTTAGCTTTGCTCATGGACTAGGAAAGGTTAAACTTGGGGGAACTTGTTGACGGCCACTAAAATCCAAATATAACCATCAACTTTTGCATGAAATCATAAGAAATAGATTATAAAGCATAGTTGTAGGGTTTGATTCTAACGAGTTCCATGAGTTGTGGTGTTCTCACTTTTTTGTAGGATATTCAAGTTTCACTATATAAAATTATCTCAAGTGATGAATTGGAGTACACCGTTGCAAAGATCTCGTCGAGCCGGACGAAATGGACCTACCACTTGCTATATTTGGAGCCCCGTTGAGAAAGATACGAAGACCGCTATGGACTTCAACTTGGGAAGACTCTAGAACTTATTGGAACCTTCAACCTACATATGTTTGAGGGATAAACTGACATAATTCTACACCTTTGGTTAAACCTTATTTTCTATGGACTTAAATAGGATCTCGAGAGGGGAGAATCCCACCACGTCACGATTCCTTGCGCAATTTGGTCAGAAAACGGCACTAGAAGCTTCTAGGGGACACGAGAAGACACCAGAGTGTAGGAGGGGAGAGGTGGCTACTTGGGGAGGCCGACTGGCCTGGCTTGGGCCCCAAGTTAGGTCTCCTTCGCATGTCGGCTTACAACCGACCTATAGATCATATCTTGACCGTTGTTCAAGGTTGGTTTGATCCGAGGGCTACAGTTCATCCCAACGGGCTACATAAGGTGGCCTAGACCCCCTCCCTCAAGGCATCCCATCATCATAATCATATTCTCCAGTCAGTATTAGGTCAAAGGTGTCCCATCAAAGGATGACCTCAAGGCATCCCATCATCGTAGGATCTAGTCTTCTAGATAATAGAGAGATGGAGAGCGAGGGAAGAGTTTGGAGGAGGTGCCGACTTGTCGGTGCTTTTTTGTTGGCTTGTACTTCAATGGGATCAAGTTCTTGCTGAGCTTGCTCTTGAGATGTCTTTGGTATTCTACTTCTGATTTAAGTAAGATTATGTTTATATTATTTTTCTAGTTCATGTCTCTTTTGAGTGCTTTAATCCTTCTCGCATGCTTGGGTTAGAGTTTAATCATAAGTGTAAGTGTGGTACTTAGACTTAGGTAAACACGAATGTGCCCTATATTCTGGATCGGTGGTAGATCGCATACGTGACCGGTGCGTTGAGTCCTCCGATCCGTAGTCCACTTCCTATTTATAGGACCTCCCAGGTTAGATAATTACTAAGTTGTGTCATACTTTGTTTGCGGCCTTCTAAGTAATACCCTAGTTGAATAGTAGAAGACATATATCTTACCCAAGTCAGAACTAGAAAACCTGAGTTATCCTCTCTATACTCCTATTATCAACCTTATCCTTGATTGCCGCTTCCAAACAAGCTTATCTTTGATTTAGTCTTACATTATCTTATTTTTTATCTACCCCTTTTGGTTAAATTACAACGTAGTTGATCTCACACTTTTCCTTGTGGATACGATATTTAAAACCCTCCGGGTGAAAGCTACAACAATATCCATACGGTTGCGGATTTATCTGTGTGCGTCTTAAATATACCAACAGCGACATCCCTTTATTGAGTGAGGACTATAAAAAGTCGTAAATCTCCAAGTGAGTGAGCTGATACAATGATGTCTAGCTTAGTTGCGACCAAGTGAACCTCTGGTGAAAAATCACCATGTCAACCTCGTCACTATCTTCTCGGTGGTTTAGATTCTCCATTCACTATCTTATATTTACTTATTCATACTTATGTTAGTGATTATTTATTTATCTTGTGACTAGTTTAGCTTGTGTATCTTGCTAAGTTACCTTCTAGCTTGTGTTTGCTTCTCCTCTCAGCAAATGGATTCATTCCATCAGTACTTAGTGCGAACCTAACATTTCTTGGTTCCTTAGCAAAGTCTAGGTGGTTGTCATTAAAATCTTGCCACTGCTTGCCATCGACTGGATGTCAAAGCTTTCCATCATTTTTGTGCTCATCAGAAGCGTGTCAGCTCATAAGTTTGGCAGCCTCTGGGTTTGCGAATAAACACCTCAATCGATCAACCACGGGAAGGTACGACATAACCAAAGACGGAATCTTTCTTTGCGCATAATAGTCTACTTCTTCTTTTTCTTTGTTGGTGGGTTTTGAACTTTGTTGGGTCTTCTTTTGCTTCTCCCCTTTAAACATGGAGGAAACCCACTCTTCCTCTCGATAGTCTTTATTCATCTTGTACCTACTCGTAACACAATTCGGACAACTCTCCAAGTTTTTATAATTATCACCTCGATATACGGTACAATGATTTCTACATGTGTGGATGTGAACACATGGTGGATAAGTACCCATGTATGTTCAGTCTTGATGATGAGTGATGGACCAACACGTGAGTGTTTCAGTTTGAGTGGCTTAACCTAACCTCTGCGAAAGCATAAACATGTGCTTGTCTATCGGCTTGTGGTGTGCAGGTGCTATGCCTAGTGACAATGGTCAATGGCGTGGAGAAGGTCGAGTAGAGGCTTGCCGTGCCGATGGACTGAGAGCGGTGAAGGGCGGAAGCGGGGCTCGGAATGAGGGACCATGGGCGCCTGCGAACTAGCTGTGGTGGCTAGTACTTGACACCGGCGAGTGCGAGAAGACATGGAGGTAGACCGAGTTGACCAAGTCAAGACGGTGGACGCGCGAGTCGAGCGGAGGCTTAGGGGACTCGGAGTCCGACCGGGCGAAGACAAGGTGGCTCGCGTCAAGTGGTCTAAAGGTTTGGGCCTAAAAACCATCCGCGTCGGTTTCCGAGTTTGGGCCACAAAATTCGGGGTTCGGTAGTTGAGCCCAAAGCTACTGGTGACGGGTTTCCTGGGTTTGGGCCTCAAAACATAGGCGGAGCTTCCAAGGAAGCAGAGATGACACGTGGCGGAATCGTGGAGGTTGCGTCGAGGCGACGGCAACTCCTGGCAGGAAGCGGGGCCGTCCATTCAAACGAGTGGCTGAGAGTTACCGACTTGGATTACAATGTCTTAGGGCTAGGTAATTCGGTCTTGTATCTAGGGGGGTCTTTGGGAAATAGCCAAAGCCTTGTTAAATAGAGGATGAAGGGGTAACCTCATCCTCAACTCTTGCATTACTCTCTCTCCCACCTATTCCTAGGTTTCACCTTCCCTAGCTTCTTCTTGCTTGAGATCCACTGTGTCACCGGTGTAAGAACTTGTGATTGTTGCGAGGAATCGGAGGTCGTAACCTCCGTAAGCCATGGTGGCTTCGCTTTCGTGATTGTGTCCCCGTTTTGCTTGTGTTCTTCCCATTTTGCCTTTGCTCTCTCTTTTTCCCGAGGTGATTTCTCTTTTTTGAGAGTAGCTTTGCAAAATCCGTTTGAACCATGTTGTGCGTACCTGTGAGGAGCGTCTTTGCACCGAAGGATTTCTCCTCAAACCTCACGAGCGCGTAGATCGGGCGATTTCTTGGTGGCGTTCTTCGTTCTTCTCCTTCTCCCCCAAATCCGAGTGTTCCCGTTTATCCTCTCCAAATTGAGTGATGATTTGTTCGGGATAGCTCCCCAACTGTACAAGGATCATGCTTACAAAGGTTGGTTGCAGTTGGAGTTCATTTGGTTGAGTTTTGGGAAGATTTGGTGGAGAGAAATCGGTTTTCACGGGTTTTCTGTGCGTTGTTCGTGAGCTCCAAACTACCCTCCGGACCACTTTGGACAAGGCTCCGGACCATAGGCGAGTGGTCCTGTGGTTTGGCCGAAAGCCTACAGAGCAGCCCCTAGCTCCGGACTAGTCCTGTGGTACCGTCGGACCACTAGTCCAGAGGTCCAGAGCTCACTGTGTTGCTGATTTTGTGAGGAAAAAGCGTTGGACCACCCTCCAGACCATAGCACCGGACCATAGCGAGTGGTCCTATGGTATGGCCGAAAAACTCCAGCAACGCACCTAGCTCTGGACCTCAGCTTCGGACCTTACCACCGGACTATAGCAAGTGGTCCTGTGGTCACTGTTGATCACTGTTTTGGTTGTTTCTCCCTCGTCCGGACTCCAAATTAAGTCCTGTGGTCAACAGTTCTCATAAGTATTTTTAGGTGTTCTCTTGCCTCTTCTCTCTAGGGTTTGAGAGTACCTCTCTCGGTGTATCGGTTTCGAGTTCGTGGCTTCGATTGTTCTCCATCTTCTCCAACCGCTCTGCTGCACCTTTAGGGGTCTTCCTAAGGTGTCCACATACTTGTTAGGTCGTGTGCGAGTCGGTTCTTCCGAGGTCAAGTTTTGGGTGTGAGTTTGGGACAAGGGCCAAGTCTTTGAGTTGAATTTTATTTGGCTCCCATTCACCCCCCCTCTAGTCGCCGTTCTCGGTCCTTCAGTGGATCTTCTCGACACCCATAGTAAGCGGAGTGATTAACTTCTTTGCATAGTATGTGTTAGTAGACACTTTTTCTCCTTTTGAAGCATTTATGCAAGAATACTCAAGAACGCATCAAAGGTAGCATCGCACAGACCATATCTAGCTTTTACCATCAACAACTTTAGCATAGACCCCAACGTAGTGAACTCTTTGGTACAACCCTTATACTCATCGTATAATGGCTCTTCTGCTGCCTTCATCATGGCCTCCACACCTCTCATTAAGAACAATGATGGATCTGTATAACGACCCAATATTGCCTCTAATAATTCTGCATCTTCCTCATCAGTAATAGTTGAAAGAACACAATCAGTTCTAACACCTTCATTTCCTCCAACAAAACCATCATTAGTAACATTTGGCACAACACGTTCATTATGGGGACAATGTTGTTGTGTTTCGTGTACGAACTAACATCCATTGGTGTCAATGTTAGCATGGTTTGCAGGTATATAAGGCGTAGAGCTTCCCTCTCCATGCTTTGTCCAAATCAAGTAATTATTCATAAATTCTCGATAGATCAGATGAGAAATGATTGGTTGTGCGTCATTAAACACAACAACATTCTTGCAGTCTATGCACGGACAATATATATGCTTCGTCTTTGTTCTCAAAGCATGGCTCTTAGCGGCATCAATAAACCTATGGACCTCAGATATGTATGATGGATCTAGTCTTGGTAAGTTATACATCCATAATGACCTCTCCATCATTTTCCTGTAAAAAGTAAACTTATTGTAAACATATCAATGCAAAAAAATATGATTCATGTGAGATATTAATTAACAACTAACTTTTTAATCAGCAACGTCTTTAGAAGAAATGAAGATGGAAACCTCCCACTTGTATAGTTTCCAATTTGTAGGCCTACAATCATGGAGATAATTAAGCACCTCTAATAAGTAACCTCATTCAATCAATAACATCATGGTGAACTAACAAAACCTATCATCCCCTCTCTCTATACAAACAGACCATTTATGAAACATAAATACATACTCCCTCCATTTTTTAAATACACAAAACCCCCTATATTTTCCTCTCTCTAGCCCTATAAATACACACAAGCTATAGAACACAATATTCATGCACATGAAAACAAATATATTTTGGAGAAACTAAATTGAGAAGGAATCACCAAAAGGCTGAGAGGATAAACAATATCTATCCATCTTAAGCCACCTCATTTAAAGTAATAAAACCAATAATCTAGCTATTCTTCTCTCTAGCTAACTTATGGTGAAACCCTAGATAAAAAAATGGCTCAAATTGAGCAAGAGAGATTAAAAGAGGAAAAGGAGGCATCAACTAACCTTCCTTAGCGTCCTCGTTCCAAAAAATAAAGATAAAAACCTCTCCCTTGTATTTTGTGAAATCTGGACCTCCAAAATCGTCTCCGATGGAAGGTGGCTGCGCTGAACAGTAATGGTCGGAAAGGAAGAAGAGGTATTTATAGCAGACTCAACACTGACGGTTTTTTAAGAAAACGGCCCGTGTAAATGGATTTAATAGATTTACACTGACGGTTGGTTAAGAAAACCGCCAGTGTAAATTATACATATTCACTGGCGGTTTCCTTAAGAAAACTGTCAGTGCTGTTGTGTTTTGACTGGCGGTTTTTAAGCTCGATTTTATACCGACGTCCGTTAACGCAAACCGTGAGTACAAATAAAACCCTGTCGTCAAGAGAATTCATCTTTGTACTAGTTCCATATACACTAACCATGAAAAACGAGATCTAACTACGCTATAAATCATGGAGGATTCATCAAACAAATACACATGATAATCATTAACTGACTTTCTTAAGCAAACCTCTGAAAATCAAAATCTTCTCCATTGCACTTTGCAATTTCTAGACATCCAAGAACGTCAACAGTGGAGACTTATAGCCATGGTCTATATAGCTGTCTCTGTTCCGTTTGTAGAAAAAGAAAACAGGCATCAACAAAAACCGTGTTGATCCTTATCGCCGAAAAAAATAATAAGTAAATAAAGGTACTACAATGGCACTTGAAACCACATGGCAAGGAAGATTCGGCAGCGCGGGCCGGGAAGGATAACTAATAACTGGCTTGGGTTCCCTTTTTAACCAGGTTCTGAAACAAACAGTCTCCGCTTTCACCTCGGAGCCTTTGCCCCTGCATCCCAGCAGCGAGCGGCCAGAAACAGAGCGGTGCGTTAAGAGTCCCGGGCCTTACGCTGCGTTATTGCCTCTCTTAGAGACTAGCTAAGCCATTGTTGCAGAATCGCACGCGGCATCATATCGAGAAGCGACAAACGATGGCCCGGCCGTGCCTCCTCACCTTGCTGGTCGCCGCGGCGGCGGTGCTGATCGCGTGGGCGCCCGGCGGCGCGCTCGGCAAGTCGAAGCTCGCCAAGAAAAGCGATGATATCGTTAACGGGCCCCTGCTGACGGAGAAGATCAAGGCGAAGCGGACGCTGATCGTAGGGCCGGACGAGGAGTTCAAGACGGTGCAGTCCGCCATCGACGCCGTGCCCGCCGGGAACGCCGAGTGGATCATCGTGCACCTCCGCTCAGGCCTGCACAGGCATTGCATGCAGTTCTCCTGGCCCTCTCCATTTTTTATTAAGAAGATGATGATGATTTCCATCGACCACGTGGTTGACGCATGCATGGATGATTGTCTTGATTGATGGATCCAGGGGCAAAGTTGTGATACCGGAGAACAAGCCCTTCATCTTCGTGAGGGGCAATGGGAAAGGCCGGACTTCCATCTCCCACGAGTCCGCGTCTTCCGACAACGCTGAGTCCGCCGCGTTCACCGTCAACGCGGACAACGTCATCGTCTTCGGCGTCAGCTTCAGGGTGCGTGTGCGTCTGTCCATTATTTAATTTGCACGTATGTTATGTCTAGAATGGCGGTGTGCTGTGCTGTGCTGACACACGATCCATATCTCAAAACTTGTTGACTACACAGAACAGCGCCCGCGTGGGTCTGGCGAACGACCCACAGATCCGTTCGGTGGCGGCGATGGTCGCCGGCGACAAGGTGGCCTTCTACCACTGCGCGTTCTACAGCCCCCACCACACCCTCTTCGACAGCGCCGGCCGCCACTACTACGAGAGCTGCTACATCCAGGGCAACATCGACTTCATCTTCGGCAGCGGCCAGTCCATGTTCCAGGTTAGTAGGTATTTATTACATGCATGCATGCAGATCGAATGCAAGGCGCCCGCCTAGGGAGCTCGCTAGCTGGCTAAACCGTCAATTAATTGCATTGCGAATTGATAAATGAATGCGCAGTGCCCGGAGATCTTTGTGAAGCCTGACCAGCGCACGGAGATCCGCGGTTCCATCACCGCGCAAGTACGGGAGGAGGAGGACAGCAGCGGCTTCGTCTTCCTCAAGGGTAAGGTATACGGCGTCGGCGAGGTCTACCTGGGCCGCGTCACCGCGCCGGACTCGCGCGTCATCTTCGCCGACACCTACCTCTCCAAGACCATAACCCCGGTGGGGTGGACCACCATAGGCTACAGCGGCAGCACCGAGTAAGTCATTATATGACGTACTACTAGAGCCATGAATCGCATTATCATGGCCTATCATGGCCTTCTTTTTTATTAATTATTTGTGTGTTGTGATTGTCGATCGTCGCATGCATGCAGCAAGGTGACGCTCGCGGAGTTCAACTGTACTGGGCCGGGCGCCGACGTCACGAATCGCGTGCCATGGTCGCGGTGCTTCTCTCTCAACGACGCAGCCAAGTACCTCACCATCGACTTCATCAACGGCAAGGACTGGCTGCCGGCGTACTACTACTGATCATATATACCATCCCACTGGATCTCGGACATGCATACACGCATGCATCTTGTGTACCCGCCGTGTAACGCCAAATTATTCTGACGATTGATGACACACTGAACAACGATCCTCTTCTCTTTCTTGCCATACGACTGACACTAATTGCTTTAATTATTAGAAAAAGAAAATGCATGTCCACACAAAATTTTGTGTGGACTAACAGCTCCAAGATCGACCATCACATTTGTTTGGCTCTATCAGGGCAAATATTTCTAGATACATAATTATATAAGAAGTTTCAAACTTTTTATAGATCGGTAAATAAAATAACTCCCGCTATAAAAACGCACTATGGCGGCGGTGGCCCCATATTTTTACAGGCGGTTTCCGTTACGAAGCGCCTGTGAAAATAAAACGTCGGGCTCGAATCTTGAACCGCTTTTGGAAACCTATATACATCACATGCGGTTCACCTAACGAAATCGCCTGTGAAAAAGTTCCATTTTCACATGTGGTTGGGTTAAGTCAATCACCTGTATAAATTGGTTTTCCCATGCGATTCACTTAACGTCAAGGGGTTCACGGCACAATGGCAAAGGCCATTGGTTGGGGAGCTCCCACCCAGGGTTCAAATCCTGGGTGCGACACTTTATTCTGGATTTATTCCGGGATTTTCCAGCGCAACGCTTTAAGTGGTAGGCGACGTTCCCGTCCTGTGGTGACTTCGTGAACTTCAAGATTTGTCGGCTTAGTCATTCGAAGGTGCTCATAGGGGTAGGGTTTGCGTGCGTGTGTTCGTAGGGGCGAGTGTGCGTGCGTGTTGAGTGTGTGCGTTGTACTGTGTACTCTAAAAAAAATGTGATTCACTTAACTGACCGAACCACCTGTGAAAATTGAACTTTTTCATAGGTGGTTGGGTTAAGTGAACCGCCCTTTTCATAGGCGATTCCTTACACAAACCGGCTGTGAAAATACTGCCATCAGTGCCCCCTTCTTCCTCCTCCCAAATAGACCAAACACAACTTTTCATCAGCCAACCATTTGAGGCAATTTTGGAGGTCTAGATTTCACCTAATACAAGGGGGAGGTTTTGATCTTCATTTCTTTGAAGGAGGTTGCTAAGAAAGATTAGTTTGTGGTTTCTTACGTATTTGTAATCATTCCTTCTCAATTTGAGCGACACACTTTTTGGATCTAGGGTTGCTCTTCTCTCTTCTCCTCTCCTCCCCTTTATCTCCTCTCTCCTCTCTTCTCATGATTAAATTCCCATGATTAATTAATTATTTGTATAGGTAGTTTTTTAGTTTTTTAATTATATGACTATAGAGAATTTTGTGAGTTATTAATTATGTTAATTAGGTTATTATTTTTATTCGTTAAAATGAGGTTGCTTATGATGGTTACATAATGTCTCTCCTCTCTTCTCATGATTAGTTACTTATTATTAGATAGTTTGTTAGTTTTTTAATTATGTTAAGTTCATAACTAATCATCGCGGGCACCTTCTATTGGAGATGGTTTTGGAGGTCCAGATTTCACCAAATACAAGGAGAGAGGTTTTGATCTTCATTTCTTTGAAGGAGGTTGTTAAGAAAGGTTAGTTTGTGGGTTTTCTACGTATTTGTATTCATTCCTTCTCAATTTGAGCCACACACTATTTGGATCTAGGGTTTCACCATGTGTTGGATACAATAATATCTAGGTTATTCCTTTTATTTCTTCAAATGAGATTGCTTTTTTATTATGGTTACAAAATGTCTCTCATCTCTCTCCTCTCTCCTCTCTCCTTTTTATTTCTTCACACAATTATATTATTTTCTTTAGAATTTATAAATAGATAAACTATAGGGAATTTTGTGAGTTCTTTAAACATGTTAATTAGGTTATTATTTTTATTTCTTAAAATGAGGTTGCTTATGATGGTTAGATAATGTCTCTCATCTCTCTCCTCTCTTCTCATAATTAATTACTTATAAGTAAATAGTTTTGTTAGCTTTTTAATTATGTTATGTTTCGAACTATTCATCGCGGGCACCTTCTATTGGAGGTGGCTTTAGAGTCCATATTTCACAAAATTCAAGGGGAGAGGCTTTCATCTTTATTTCTTTGAAGGAGGTTGCTAAGAAGGTTAGTTTATGTCTTTTTTACCTATTTGTATTCATGTGGTGTATAGGGAATTAATAAGTTTTTGACTTTAAATACTTATTCTCTCATTGCATTTTTGACCGTTAGTGATAGAAAGGTCATTCTGGATGTATAACTTACCAAGACTCGATCCAACATACATACCTGACGTCCATAAGTTTATTGACGCCGCTAAGAACCATGCTTGGAGATCAAAGACGAAACACATATATTGTCCATGCATAGACTGCAAGAATGTTGTGTATTTGATAATACAGAACCAATCATTTCTCATCTAATATGTCGGGGATTTATGGAGGATTACTTGATTTGGACAAAGCATGAAGAGGGTAGCTCTGCGCCTTACACAGGGACCACGTTGCCACTTAGCATACCTGCTTTGCCGAATGAACTTCGCCTCATACAGCCGAGTGATTTCAGTTTTCACATCGGCCATGATTTTAGCTTTGATTCTTCTAGGGTGCTCCTTAACTGGCCGATATCCATCCTTAATCGGCAAACGATGTCTGGCCAACTTTCGGTCAAGACCGGGTATCTCGTAATACTCCCAAGCAAAACATTCCTTTAACTTTTTCAACAAAGTGATCAATTCCTCTCTAAACTTGAGATCTAACTTAACACTAATGTACGTCAGCCTCAGCTTATCACCATCTCCAATATCAATAGCTTCTAACTCGTCAGCCGACGTAAACCCTTTGCCCATCTTGCCTTCATCATCATCGATCGGTGTATTTAAGCCGACTGCTTGGATCGACTGTTGACTCACACTGTTGAAAGTGACACAGTCTTCTTGCAACCTTCTACCAGAGAAGCAGTCGTAGCCATAGTCCTCGAAATCGCAGTAAGCAGGGTCAACGGTTGCTATTGAAATTGAATCATCGACCGAAATGACCTCGAGTTCGACATTATCCAGTCATTGCACTACACATTGATGCATGGTGGAGGGGATGCAGTAGTTGGCATGAATCCAATCTCTCCCTAAGAGTAGATTGAATGAACTACTCCATTAATGACAAAGAAGGTAGTCAGTAAAGTCTTGCTGCCAACTGTCAACTCCACTTGTAGGACACTCCGAGTTCCTGATGTTCTTCCTCCAAAGTCTCCGAGTGTCAGATCTGTGTTGAGGAGCTCTTTGGACTCCAGCCCCAACTTTGGAATGATATGGGCTGGCATCAAGTTGATGGAGGCACCACCATCGATCAGTATCATTCCATCAAATCTTTCGTTGACGTATCCTTAGATGTACAGTGCCTTCAAGTGTTTGTGTCTCTTAGGTTTGCCGAAGATCGCCTGAAATTCATATGTGAGCACGCCAGTTTGTTCCTCAAACTATAACTCGTCAAAGTCAGAATAGACTGCGGTCTTCATCGACGCTCTGAACTCCACAGACAGGAAGAAGCTTGTAACATGATTTTCTGCTTCACAACGCCGCCTGTCAGCCCTCTAACGACTGACCCTCCTCTTTTGGGTCTTGCTTAGCCTCCTGGGATTCTGGGATGACTAATGCCCGTCGTGCTGGCCCTCTTGAGGTTGGTTTCAATCCACATTGATGACTTCAGAGCTGGGCGAACCACTGACACCACCTTCGATGATACGTCGATTCCCATCCTTGTATTCCACTCGTCCATAAGTGAATCGGCCATCAGCCTCTAGTCTTCTATACTCTTCATACCGCTTATTGCACTCGGGACAATTGTCCTTAGTAGGTGTTTCCAAGCCCTTGACAAGGTAGTACATGAAAAATAGGTAGTTCTCATGCATGTCAATTGGTTCCCCAGCTCCAGAATGCTTTGACAGCGGTTTGTTCCCTTGAGCCTTGTCACTCTAATGTCACCACCTGTCATGAGACGTGGACAAGTAATCGGCGTCGGGTGGATCGACTAACCTGGTCAGGACGAACAAAGCTCTCTGCCTTTCCACCCTTCACAGAATTTCTTGGAATTCTTCCTCGGTCACCAGGGAATCTGGACCGAGAGCTCTCTACCTTTCATCTTGAGTAGGGGTTGGAACTTTGGCTTTGCCTTTGTCCATAGTTGACGATTGTGGTAGCACCGAGCATGCCAAAATGTGTTGACGTTAAAAATTGGTTCTAACGTCAGCACCACGCAAGGCCTGTGGAGACCGTGCAACAACAGAGTCTTGATCTCCTGAAGGACCGAGAACGGTGACCAGACGGGGGGTGAATGGGAGCCTCAAATTTTTCTCGAAATGTTCGGGCCACTCTTCCCAAAAACCAAACCCAGTTGCTGGGTGCTCACCGGCAGTGGAGAAAAATCACCGGAAACCCCAAAACATAGGTTCTCAAACCCTAGGGAAAAGAGGCAAGAACCTAGGCAAAATGGGCGAATACAGCAACCGTCGGACTACTCTGTCAAGACCACCGGACAATTGGAAGTGGCCCGGTGTCTTTGGTCTGGTGCACAGCGAAGCACCACCGGACTAGTCCGATGCCCACTTTGGAAAGTCCGGAGCTCACCCCAAAAACATGTAGTAAGTGCCTAGGCTCCGGACACCTAGTCCAACGCTCACCGTCGGACTATAGGAAGTGGTTCGGTGCAGACACTCCCCGTAGAGCAAAAAACCACAGCAAGCACCCTACCTCCAGACACCTCGTCCGACGCTCACCGTCGGACTAACAGGCCTAGTCCGACGCGTGAGTGAAACCCTCAGCAGAGCCACCGGACTACTTGCAATGGTCCGGTGCTCACAGGCTGGGTGGTCTGACGTCCACAGACAGAAAACTGCTCCCCGCGAAAACGAACTTCTCTCTGCCAAATCTTCCCAAAACTCAACCAAATGATCACCAACTGCAACCAAACTTTGTAGGCATGATCCTAATGTAGTTGGGGAGCTATCCCGAAGAAATCATCGCTCAATTTGGAGAGGATAAACAGGAACACTCGGATTTGGGGGAGAAGAGAGCAAAACAAAGAACACCACAAAGAAATCGCCCGATCTATGCACTCGTGAGGTTTGAGGGAATTCCTTCGGTGCAAAGAAGCTCCTCACGATTGCCAACAACTTGGTTCAAGTCGATTTTGCAAAGCTACTCTCAACAAAGAGAAATCATCTCGGGAAAAGGAGAGAGCAAAAGCAAAACGCGAAGAACACAAGCAAACCGGGGACACAATCACGAAATCGAAGCCACCATGGCTTACGGAGGTTACGGCCTCCGATTTCTCGCAACAATCACAAGTTCTTACACTGGTGACACGGTGGATCTCAAGCAAGAAGAAGCTAAGGAAGGGAAAACCTAGGAATAGGTGGGAGAGAGAGTAATGCAAGAGATAAGGATGAGGATATCCCTTCATCCTCTATTTAACTGGGCTTTGGCTATTTCCCAAAGACCCCCCTAGATACAAGACCGAATTACCTAGCCCTAAGACATTGTAATCCAAGTTGGTAACTCCGAGCCACTCTTTTGAATGAACGACCCCGCTTCCTGCTGGGATTTGTCGTCGCCTCGACGCAACCTCCAAGATTCCACCACGTGCCATCCCCGCTTCCTCGGAAGCTCCGCCTAGGTTTTGAGGCCCAAACCCAGGAAACCTGCCACCGGTAGATTTGGGCTCAACTACCGAACCCTGAGTTTTGCGGCCCAAACACGGAAACCGACGCGAATGGTTTTGAGGCCCAAACCACTAAACCAGTCGACGCGAGCCACCTTGTCTTCGCTCGGTCGGACTTCGAGTCCCCTGAGCCTCCGCTCGACTCGCACGTCCACCCTCTTGACTCGGCCGACTCGGTCTACCTCCATGTCTTCTCGCACTCGCCGATGCCAAGTACTAGCCACCACAGCTAGTCCACCGGCGCCCATGGTCCCTCAGTCCGAGCCCTGCTTCCGCCCTTCACTGCTCTTAGTCCATCGGCACGGCAAGCCTCTACTCGACCTTCTCCACGCCATTGACCACTTTCACTAGGCATAGCACCTGCACACCACAAGCCGATAGACAAGCATATGTTTCTGCTTTCGCAGAGGTTAGGATAAGCCACTCAAACTGAAACACTCAAGTGTTGGTCAATCACTCATCATCAAAGCTGAACTACATGGGTACTTATCCACCATGTGTTCGCAATCTCCCGCTTGACGAGTGCATTGTCCACACAAGTGCATTTCAGATTTGAGCCACAAGGTAAAGCTCTCCAAATGACCAAAAAGCTACCAAAGCAAAAATGGGGTCACTTGAGAGAAGCAAACACGATACCAATTAAAAGCATCCTCAAAAAACACCTCATGGTAAAGCCACTTACTGATGCCAAACAAAAGCACATGGGCAAAACAAAACTAGCCCTCAAGAAGAGGCAGAAAACGGGCTCAACACCGCTAGCAAGCCAAAGATACCAATAAAAAACTCTTCAAAAACTCAGACTTCCA
Organism: Microstegium vimineum; assembly: GCA_022036555.1. Lineage (NCBI taxonomy): Eukaryota > Viridiplantae > Streptophyta > Magnoliopsida > Poales > Poaceae > Microstegium > Microstegium vimineum. The sequence goes on along the minus strand of CM039138.1, from coordinate 19,210,815 downwards.
ATTTAAACACTAGGGGAGCTCAAAAGATACCAAATGAAACCACTTACATCCCCTAATGCTCAAGAAGCAATCGAGACCTGTCGGAGCCAACAAAGCAAGCTAGACGCTCCAGAAGAGGCAAAGGCTCAACACATCTAGCAAAAGCTCCCCCTGGGCAAAAACACACTCAAGATACCAAAAGAGCTCTTAAACCAATGAGATGCACTTTTTCTCCCCCTTGGAAGTAGATGGCTGAAAATGGAATGAAATGTACATCTCTCCCCCTTGTTGACACAAGTAGCTCATCAAACATCAACAACTCAAGATCCGGCTACAAATGTCATGAAATGTAAAATGAATGCAAAAGCTTCATACTTAGAGCTAAGACAATGAATAGATGCTCTAAGTGATGTGATCCTGTGAGAATAGGAAAAGCTCTACGTGCCCAACAAAGACTCAAGTTGAGCTTAAGATCACTTTAGAAGCTATTTTAGAGAGCATATCATGTGAGAGCAGAGAAAGGGTATCACCTCCTAGAGACAACTAGACATGGCAAACAAGATAAGATCTATCTCAAAGCAGTCTCATGTATAGCAAGTAAAACTATCCCTTAGAAAAGTTCATACAACAAGCCAATGACCCAACTGAAAGAATTGTTCAAATTTTAGAGTTTTACAGCCAATTTCAGTTTTAGGCACATTACAAGTTGTATGCGAGTGGTTGTCTGCAAAGTGATGCCACTGCTTACCAACCGGGCGAAGTCAAAGGACTTAACACACCGGTTTTGGTCATACATGACACCACTCAAGTATCGACCCATATGGGAAGCAGTCTCGAACACACGGTGAAGTGCTCACAATGCAGACCCAACTTGATCTTTCCAATTCACACAACAGAGAGCAATTTCATTTTAGATATCAATCATGGTGCTCAAAGTTAGTGAATGAAACAATGAAGAGCCATAGTTACAAGCTATGTACAAGGCAGCCAAGAAGGATCTTCAAAAGCCTACACATGCTACTGCCATTTAAGAGGTGACATGGAGAATTTAAATTCAGTTTTAGAGCTTTTCTAACTTAGCTGTATTGCATATCATAAAGATCAAAAAGAGTCTAAGTTAGACAACACCATAGACACATAAAACACCTCAAATAGAGCATAGATTCATTATATCGGCTATAGATATGAAGCTTAAAATGAACTATGTCACAAATGCAAATGAGATGCAAAATGCAATGACACTACTAACACTAACAAGACACCAAAAAAGAAGAAGGACAGGGAAAAGACTAAAAGAATAAAAAAGAACTATGAAACACAAAACTTACCTCCTCTAAAAAGAAAAGCAAACACCCAACTCACCCCGAAGGCGAGAAAACGCAGCTTGATCCAACGGCTTAGTGAGAATATCCGAAAGCTGGTTTTGGGTCTCGAGTCTCGACATGTCGGAGGTCAATGTCGCCCTTCTCGTAGTGATCACGCAAAAAGTGAAAGCGGACCTCAATGTGCTTGGTCTTCGAATGAAGCACGGGATTTTTAGCCACACTAATTGCACTCGTGCTATCACAAAGCAGAGGCACCTTAGTAAGCTCAAGACCAAAATCTCTCAAAGTGGCAATCATCCAAAGCAACTGAGAGCAACAACTAGCCGCGGCAACGTACTCAGCTTCGCACGTCGACTGTGCCATGCTAGATTGCTTACGAGAAGACCAAGAAACCAAAGAAGACCCGAGAAACTGGCAAGTCCCAGAAGTAGACTTCCGATCAAGATGGCATCCGACAAAGTCGGCGTCAGAATAACCACAAAGCACAATAGAGGAAGAGGTGGAGAACCAAAGTCCAAATTTTGGAGTGAAGCGTAAGTACCTCATGATGCGTTTCACCGCCTGCCTGTGCGAAGTTCATGGGGACGCCTGAAAGCGAGCACATAGGCAGACGGCGAACTGAATGTCCGGTTGGGTCGTCGTCAGGTAGAGAAGCGACCCGATCATGCTTCGGTACTCAGTCTGGTCCACCACCTCTCCTTCCTCATCAGCATCCAAGGCAGTCATAGTCGACATGGGCGTCAAAAGAGGCTTTGCCTCACCCATGTCAAACTTCTTCAAGATGTCCTTCGTGTACTTGCCTTGGTGCACAAACGTCCCTTCCCGGATTTGCTTGATTTGCAACCCGAGAAAGAAAGTCAACTCTCCCATCATGATCATCTCAAATTCCCTGCTCATAAGATCTGCAAACTTGGCAACAGGAGCATGAGAAGAACCACCAAAGATGATATCATCCACGTATATTTGGACAAGGAGAGTGTCTTTGCCTTGCTTGAGGAGAAAAAGCGTCTTATCTACCGATCCCATTTAAAAACCCTTAGCTAGAAAGAAGGTTCGCAATCTATCATACCATGCTCTAGGTGCTTGTTTCAAGCCATACAAAGCTTTGTGAAGTTTAAAAACATGGTTTGGAAACTTGGGATTTTCGAAACCGGAAGGTTGTTTAACATAAACTTCCTCCTCTATGTAGCCGTTTAAGAAAGCACTTTTAACGTCCATTTGAAAAAGTTTAAAACCCTTAGAAGCCGCAAAAGCTAGAAGGATTCTAATGGCTTCTAAACGAGCTACGGGAGCAAAGGTTTCCTCATAGTCTATTCCCTCCTTTTGACAAAAGCCTTGAGCTACCAACCTAGCCTTGTTGTGCACTACCACCCCATCTTCACTTTGTTTATTTTTGAAAACCCATTTGGTACCTATGGGGTGGCAACTAGGTGGTGGAGGAATTAAGACCCAAACGTGGTTTCGCTCAAAGTTTTCTAACTCCTCATGCATGGCATTAACCCAATCCGGATCCATCAAAGCGTGTCCAACATCTCGGGGCTCAAAAGACGCGACAAAAGCCGAATGAGCAAAGTGAGAGAGATAGGACCTGGATCGCGTGACTCGACGGTCAATGTCGCCGATGATGTTCTCCGGCAGGTGCTGCCGCTGGATGTGGCGGGGAGCCTACCTGGACGAAGTCTCCTCCCCCTCAACAACAGCTGGAGCTCCCTCATGTGCAACGGGCACCGACTAAGGAAGCTTCTCGAAGGGCCCCCATGTAGAAGAAGTAGTCGGGTCAGGACTGTGAGCCGAAGTGGATGTCACAGGGTCGACGGGGGCAGCCAGTGGAGTTGGCTCGGGATCACCCCAATCGGCATCATCCTGCTCCTCCTCCACAAAGATGCTAGTGTTTACCTCATCATCACCTGCAAGCTCAAAAGCAGTGGAAACACAGGGCATAGTTTCATCGAAGGTAATCTCACAAGTCTCCATCACTCGGTTAGTTTCAAGGTTAAGTGCACGTTAAGCACAAGAGTGAGTAGAATAACCAAGAAAGATACCATCAGAAGACCGTGATTCAAATTTATCCAACTTACCGCCCTTTTTTGAGGATGAAGCACTTGCACCCAAACACCCGTAGGTGACTTACCTTGGGTGGTCTCCCAAATCGCAACTCATAAGAAGTCTTTTTCTTGAAATCTCAGAGAAAAATGCGATTGGAAACATAGCAAGCAGAACTAAGTGCCTCGGCCCAATACCGCCTAGGAGTCCTATGCTCATCAGCATCGTCCTGGCCATCTCAACAAGGGTCCGATTCTTGCGCTCAACGACACCGTTCTGCTGGGGAGTGTGAGGTGAGGAAAACTGGTGATCGAGACCCAAAGAAGAGCAAAGAGTTGCAAAGTGAGCATTCTTGAATTCTGTGCCATTGTCACTGCGGATAGCTCTCATGGCATTCTTAGGTAGCTCATTTTGCAATCTCAAAATCAGATCTCGAACAAGTGGAAAAGCCTCATCCTTACTCTCCAAAAAGAACACCCAAGAGTACCTCGAGTAGTCATCAACGACTACAACCACATACCACTTCCCTCCCTCTGACCTAACCCGAGCTGGACCAACTGTGTCCATGTGTAAGAGCTCGCCGGGTCTAGTGGTCATGATCTCCGTCATAGGAGGATGGGAAGTGGCAACCATCTTGCCATGCCTGCAAGGATGGCAAACAAAATCCTTCTCGAACTTTAGCGTTGCCAATCCTTGGATAAGGTCCATTGAGCTAAGCCTTGCAAGCAAGTCAAAACTCAAATGTCCCAATCTCCTATGCCACTTCCAAAGCTCGGAAGAAGAACCGGCAAGAAGACAACGAGAAGGTCCGGAAGAGATAGCAAAATCTGCACGAAAAACCTTCCCTAAGGGCAAAATCCGGCAAACAAGCTCACCATGAGAGTCCAAAATCCAAGACAGGTTTGGCTTAAAACTCACTTCAAAACCGTCTTCAAGGAGTTGCGAAACCGAGAGAAGGTTAAAATGCAAATTCGCAACCAAAGCAACATCCTTGAGGACAAAAGACGAATTGACCCAGATGGACCCCGGGAGACAACCTTACCTTTACTCTTGTCCCCGAATGTAATGTACTCGGTGTGGCACACGGGGTCGAGGCTGGAGAACTACTTGGCACTTCCGGTCATATGGCGTGAACATCCAGAATCCACAAGCCAAGTCTCCTCCAGTCCTCCTTCCTACATCAATAAAAAGACATAGGGTGAGCAAACGGACCAACACTGGGGTTAGTAAACTATGAAGGATACCAGTGTCGTCCCACTTGCCCAAAGAATGGGTTAGGAGAAAAACCAAAGATCTCCAGCCCCACGGAGGGATAGCGATCACCATGATAAGGAAAACGTGGTCCGCTAGAGAAGGGTGGAGTAAAGCCACCGCCACGAGGCCCGTAGTCGTATGGGTCACGACCGGTACCCCGCCGGGTATGACCACCGCGTGGTCTTGCCTCCTAAGGCCTAGCACCTTGAGGCATTGTACCTCTAGGCCTAGTAGTGTGCCTCCGAACTTCCAGTTCACGCGCCCCAACTCGTGGGTGGTACATGTCCCGGTTGTTCAACTCAACCTGCCTCCGATCATCTCTTCCTCCTAAAGCAAAACTCAGCCAAGTGCCCATCCCGATCACAATACTCACAATGGTACCTCACCACACTCTTGGTAGGAACTCTCTTGTTGGTTTGGGTGGCTCTAGATTTCTTAGGAAGGGGATCACTAGAGATATCTGACAGGGTGTCAAGTGAGTTGCGAAGGTGGTTCGGTTTTGCAATCCACACATGCTTCTGTGGAGTGGTTTTGGGTGGCTCTTCAAACACACCATCTCTCACAGGAAACTCAGAGGGGTTGGTAGGCTTAGGTGGGGTGATCTTGGTAAACTTGGGAGGTGTGGTGGGTTTCTCACTCATGTTCAAACCACTGCACTCACCGATCTTACCAAACAAGCTATCGTCCTTCCCACCTATAGCAAAGCCTACTCCCGTGCTGCCAGCCCTTTTGCATTGGCTAAGCATCATCCCCAACTGCGGCTCTCGGCAAGACACCCAGCTCAAGATGGACCGAAGGTATGTGTTTTCTTCCTCGGTACGCATCTTGTCGTGTCTGCACGACGCGATCTCAAGCTCCAAAGCCTCAAAGCGATCCGACTCTCTAGTGCTATCTGAGCTGACCTTCTCTAGCACAGTAATCCTAGCATCCCTCTGTGCCAATTTAGAACGCAAGCCTAAGCAGGACTTGCACGCACCAAGTAAGCTAGGCCTAGCCTTCACCTCACTGACCTCCTCAAGTAGAGTGCCATACTTGTCCTGCAGAGTGACAAGACTAGACATGTGGATGGCACAAGCATCACACTCTACCTCCTCGGTAACCACCACTGACGCCTTAGCAAACTCTAGCTCATGCAGCATGCTAAGATACTTAGCCTTGAAGTCATTCCTCTCGCACGCAGCACGCTTGTGCAAAGCATCCTGACTCATCAAGGTGTTGTTCGAAGACTCAATCTCGAGAGAGAGGGATGCGATGGTGGGTGGTACCTCAGGTGTGTCGGAGTCGTAGTCGGAGTCGTAGTCGTAGTCGGGGCCATCCTTGCGCTTGCCGACCTTGCCTTCTTCAATCGCCATGGTGCAAAGGCCACCGTGCTTGGCGTTGGCGTAGAAGCATAGGCCGTTGAGCTTGTCCTCCATCTTTCCCTTCGACTCATCATCGCTCGAAGAAGCACCTCCGTCGGAGGAGGCATCGATGTCGCTAAGGGAGGCGAGGAAGGCTCGGTGCTTGGCCTTCACCTTGTCGATCACCTTCTTGGAGGATCTTTGGTGGTAGCCGCCCTTGGGCTTGTGCTTGTCCTCAAAGTGGTGCTCGCGCTTTTCCTTGCGCTTGGTGAAGTCACCCACAACTTTCTTAGGGCAGTTTGCAATGAAGTGATCCTCATAACCGCAATGGTAGCACCCCTTGGCTGAGCCACCATGCCGACAGTTCAAACAGTTGTTGTGAACTGTGAGAAGTTGGTGATGACCAAAGCCAGCTCATCATCTCCAAGAGCCTCCACTTGATCCTCTGTCACAAAAATCAAAGACAAATCGAACAAAGAGTGTGAAGGGTCAGAGGAGGAAGAATACGTACCGCCGAGGCTAGAAACCAACGCCATAGATGGTTTCGACAGGTTTTCAAGCTTGGCCCGGGTCTGGTAGTCAATCTCCGAGGACTTGAGCTTGCTGAACAGCTCATCCACGGTAAGGGCATCATAGCCCGGTGACTCCTGAATGGTAGCCACCTTCATCTCCCACACCTTCCGATCAAGAGCATGCAAAAGCTTGATAGCCATCTCATGATCATCATAAGGCAAGTAGACTCGATTAGCACGCATCTTGTTGACGATAGATTGGAAACGAGTGAACATCCCGTCAACAGATTCGCCGGCCAACTGAGAAAAGTTCTCGTACTCTCTACGGTACGTGTCGAAGAGTCTGTACTTGATCTGAGTGTTACCCTCATGATATCTCACAAGTGTTTGTCAGATCTCCCGTGTCGTAGTGAGACTCGAAACTCTCTCAAACTCAGGAAGAGACAAACTCGAGAAGAGGATGCTACGGGCTCTTGCGTTTGACGCATGTTGCGTGATTTGCAGCTCATTAATCTGAGCGCCAAGAACCGCGTAGTCAGCACTCTCACAAATCTCCCAATACTTCGTATCAAGCCCTTGGAGGTAAGCAGACATGCACACCTTCCAATAGGCGAAGTTTGTTCCATCGAAGAACGGAGGTTTGCCAGCACCTCGCTCCATATCGCCTTCACGGATCAAGAACCGTGTAAGGTGGATTGATCCTTAACCAGCTCTGATACCAATTGAAGGACCGAGAACAATGACCAGAGGGAGGTGAATGAGAGCCTCAAATTTCTCTCGAAATGTTCGGGTCACGCTTCCCAAAAACCAAACCTAGTTGCTCATCGGAAATGGAGAAAAGAGAGCTCACCGGCAGTGGAGAAAAATCACCGGAAACCCCAAAACATAGGTTCTCAAACCCTAGGGAAAAGAGGCAAGAACCTAGGCAAAATGGGCGAAAACAACAACCGTCGGACTACTCTGTCAAGACCACCGGACCAATAGAAGTGGTCCGGTGCACAACGAAGCACCACCGGACTAGTCCGACGCCCACTTTGGAAAGTCCGGAGCTCACCCCAAAAACATGTAGTAAGTGCCTAGGCTCCGGACACCTTGTCCGACGCACACCGTCGGACTATAGGAAGTGGTCTGGTGCACACACTCGCTAGAGAGCAAAAACCACAGCAAGCACCCTACCTTCGGACAGCTCGTCCGACGCTCACCGTCGGACTAACAGGCCTGGTCCGACGCATGAGTGAAACCCTCAGCAGAGCCACCGGCCTACTTGCAATGGTCCGGTGCTCATAGGCTGGGTGGTCCAACGCCCACAGACAGAAAACTGTTCCCCGCGAAAATGAACTTGTCTCCGCCAAATCTTCCCAAAACTCAACCAAATGATCACCAACTGCAACCAAACTTTGTAGGCATGATCCTAGTGCAGTTGGGGAGCTATCCCGAAGAAATCATCGCTCAATTTGGAGAGGATAAACGGGAACACTCGGATTTGGGGGAGAAGAGAGCAAAACGAAGAACACCACTAAGAAATCGCCCGATCTATGCACTCGTGGGGTTTGAGGGGAATTCCTTCGGTGCAAAGAAGCTCCTCACGATTGCCAACAACTTGGTTCAAGTCAATTTTGCAAAGCTACTCTCAACAAAGAGAAATCATCCTGGGAAAAGGAGAGAGCAAAAGAAAAACGGGAAGAACACAAGCAAACCGGGGACACAATCACGAAATCAAAGCCACCATGGGTTACGGAGGTTACGGCCTCTGATTCCTCACAACAATCACAAGTTCTTACACCGGTGACACGGTGGATCTCAAGCAAGAAGAAGCTAGGGAAGGGAAAACCTAGGAATAGGTGGGAGAGAGAGTAATGCAAGAGATAAGGATGAGGATACCCCTTCATCCTCTATTTAACTGGGCTTTGGCTATTTCCCAAAGACCCCCCTAGATACAAGACCGAATTACCTAGCTCTAAGACATTGTAATCCAAGTCGGTAACTCCCAGCCACTCATTTGAATGGACGGCCCCGTGAAAGGATCAAGATGCCCAAGAGGGGGGGGGTGAATTGGGCTTGTTTTAAATTTCTAAAGCAAATATAAAAACCTATCAAATGCCAATCACCCCCTAGTGCCTACCGTCCGTGTGTCCTAACTAGAAAGCGGTAGCAGTTCATAGGAATGAAAGACAACCTAAGCAATTCTAGTAGAAAATGTAAAAACAAGACGGAAATGTAAAGAGCTAGGGAAAAGAGAATCTCATGGACGCAGTGATTTTTTCCTGAGGTATCGAGGTGTCGACACACCCCCCTAGTCCTTGTTGGAGCACCTCGCAAGGTATCGCTCCCCCTCTACCCGCGCAAGGGTAGAGTGCTCTCTACGAGCTGATTCTTCGCCACTCCGGCTCGGTGAATCGCCCACAACCGATCACAAGAGCTTGGAGAAGAGCCGCCAACAATCTCCCGGCGGTCACTTCCTCCGAACACCACCAAACCGTCTAGGTGCTGTCGAACACCAAGAGTAACAAGCACAAGACCTTCACTTGACCCACTCAAGGCTAGGAAGGTGGATGGATGCACACAAGTCACTCCTAATCACTCTAGGAGGGAAGAACAAGATGAACTCTCTCTAATCTCTCCCTCACTAGACTCTTGGCTCTCCAAAAGATTTCTCAAGGTGTCACCAGCTGAAACAATGGCCAAGAAGACCTCTAAGGTCCAAGGAGGCAACTATAAATAGTCCCCACCTCCAAAACTAGCCGTTTTTTACTTTTTCTTCTTTCTGCGTAGCCACCGGACTAGTCCGGAGCTCACACCACCGGACCATGCACACTGGTCCGGAGCTCAATCTCGTTCCAAACTCAGGCACCGTCGGACTACTCTGCTTGGTCCGACGCACTGGTCCGACGCTCTGGTCCGGAGCCTCGGTGCTCTCTGAGTGAAAACTTATCTCTCTTTTACACACCACCGGACAACTCTCCTTGGTCCGGTGCCCTGGTCCGACGCTCTGGTCCGGAGCCAGGGTGCTCTCTGCATAGACCAAACTTCCTGTCTTGAGGCGTCGGACTAGCCGTCGGACACACCGTCGGACTAGTCCGGAGCCTTCTGACTCTCTGAACCAAGCCACCGGACCACTCTCCTATGGTCCGGTGCTTTCCAGACAGGTGGTCCAGAGCTCCTCGAGCTGAGAATCTGCCTAAGTCAGGGACCACCGGACTACTCTCCTTGGTCCGGTGCCTACTTAGCAGAGTGGTCCGGAGCCTCTTTCTCCCTCTCTATCAACCGTTTTCGCTGAGGTTTCTCAAGGGATCTTTCTCCTACCACTTCTAGGGTTTATCAAAGGCTGAAAGCAAGATCTCTAGGACTAGTTGTGACAAGTGTGCATATACCCACTTTCCTAAACTCTCCTAGGTCAAGCTACTAACCTCATACCCCCCTTTATAGTACGGTCAAAGGAAAAACAAAAGCCCTAGCTATACTTAGTGCCCTTCTCAACCTTATGGCACTAAGAACTAGCCTAGTCTTCGTCAAGTATCTTCATCCTTTGCAACCGAAACGATTTCCATCTTGGGGGCATGAATGTCCATTAAGCCCATTCAAAATACATCACTCATGACCTAACATATATGACTTTGTCTCTGCAAAACACACATTAGTCATAGTGATCTAGTATTGTCGTTAATCGCCTAAACACAAGGGTCCATGATTCTACAATCTCCCCCTTTTAGGTGATTGACGACAATACAAGCTCGAGTAGAGAATAATGAGTGAATTTTGATAAGAGAAAACATGACTTGACATGAGATAGGCATGGGTTAGTAATAAGAAAGACAAGTACATGCCTAACCATTCAAGCCATGACAAGCACAATAGATATGAAATGAATATAGTACTTGATTTCAAAAAGGATATGATATAGCCAAAAGATCAGAGATTAGCGCGGAAGCAATAGCATAACCAAGTGACATGATATATAAATATAGGAAAGTCCACACATGTCACACAACCATCAAGTCTCAAACATCACACATATCATACAATGAAATAAGGCGGTAAACGTGATGCATGATGCAATAGAGTTTATACACAACAAAAGAACAAGTCCTACTAGCTCCCCCTAAAGCTAGCCCATCTACTCGACTCTCCCTCTCCCCCTTTGGCATCGAAACACCTAAACTAAGCATCTGGAGGTGGAGTGGAAGCAGCCGTGGAGCGGTCGAGGACCCTGAAAGCTGCCAGATATGTCTCATCATCTGAATCCTCCCCCTGAGTGTCCGTAGCTGGTAGTGAAGCGGTCTGGGGGTCGGTAGCTGACAGGTCTGCTGCGGTCGACGACTCGGGAGCAGTAGCTGGAGAAGTAGTAGGAGCGGTAACTGATGCTGGTGTCTCTGCTGGAGCCTCTAGAGCTGCGGTGACCGGTGGTGCCTCATGCACTGACTCGTCTGGAGTCTGAAGAACCGGAGACGGCTGAGGCTGGATTGGAGTGGAGGAGACAACCGTAGCATCGGTAGCGACTGCAGCTGTCGGAGGGGTAGATACGGCTGGAGCCCGACTGTCATGGGTAGCCTCTGAGGAAGCTACTGAGGAGCGGTGCTGATCAGCTATCGGAGCGACAAGCTCGGCCTCGACCTCTGCTGCAATCTGAGGACCAGTGGGGGACGGCTGACCTATGATATCACTGAAAGAGGCTGATAGATCTCTAGCAGTAGCACCCAGTGTAGCGGTAAGAGGAGTGAAACCTGTAGTAAGCGGGGTGAACTGCTGAGTAGGTCCAAATGTGTCTAACCACTGAGTCACCTGAGTCGCGGGTGACTGGAACGGAGTGGTCAGTCCAACACCCTGAAGTCCACTGGACTGTATGGCTGGGGTGGGAGTGACTGTCTGACCGGCTGAGCTGACAGGGTCCACTGAAGGGCCAATTGAGGGTCCTACTGAGAACTGAGGCCCTCCAGGCTACCCAACTGACTGAGAGGGCTGTGAAGTGCTCATCATCTGAATCTGAGGAGCTGCAGGGAACTCTAGTGGAGGAGCGCCAGTCCACTTCATCACGTGAGCCATGAATGCCATGTTCTGCTGCTGCAGCTGCTGGGACTATAACTGAAGACGCTGAGACTCTAGCTGCATAGCAATCATCTGTCGCTGCATCTCAAAGTGGCGCTCCTCTGACTGTCGCTGCATCTCATCCTGACGCTACTGTATCTGAGTGACTGCAGTGACTAGAGAACTCTGCTGCTCATTCATTCTGTCAAGGATCTTGAGCATCATCGTCTCTGTGGCAGAGGCAGAACCGCCAGCCTCAGTGTCGTGCGCCCGTGGGGGCATCTATGGAACCGGCTGGAAGTCTGCATCGGAGCTGTCTGATGTATCCTCTGGAGTCACATCCGCTCCTGTATCTAGATCATGGAGCTCCTGCTGCTCAACACTCCGAATGGCCTCATCCTGAGCATCAACATCTGCCCTGTCAGCTGGTGCTGTCCTCTCTCTGACAAGTCGGAGAACCCGGTTTCCAAACCGGCTATCGAACGACCCCAAGACTCTGTACTCTGGGAAAGAAGTAGGCGCCTGATCGAAAAGAGCACGGAGTCCAGGGTGTGCTCCCTCTAGCTCAATAGCAAGCATCGAAGAAATCCAGTGAGCATAGGGAAACTATCGTCGGGCCCTCATGCCATCTGCTATCACATCCTCTATCTCTGACACTAGAAAGTCTGCAATATCGAATGGTGTCTGAGATACCAGAGTCTGAAGGAGAAGCTGCTGCATGTTGGTCAATCCTTCCTTGTACCCTGTGCGAGGTAGCAGAGTACGACGGAGCACCTCGTTCAATCTATGAACGGTAGGCCTGAGCTCAGCTGGAGTGCGCCTAGAGCCCTCTGAGAAAGGTGGCTTGAATAGAGGAGCCACCTCCTGAACTGACAAAGTACGGCCTCCGCGAGCTCTGCGAGGCACTGAAGCTCCTCGGTAACACTCGTAGTGCAGGTCAAACTCACCACCCTCCTGACGGAAGCGAAAGATCTCTCTGAGTCTGGTCAAGTACAGCCTGTACCTCTCGCCTCGGAAGGTGTACTGCACAAACTTGTGCTCCGGATCTACCCAAACTGATGCATAGAACTCTCTGACCCATCGCTCGATATAGTTACCGGAACGCCCGAACAGATCGGCGAGTCCCGGCTGGTAAGTCAGGAATGGACGGATCTCCTCACCTGCTAGCTCAACAATGCTCTCTAAGGAGCAAACCCTGTGCGGTCGAATCTGAATACTGGTCAACTGAGCTGCTCGATAGAAATCCTCCATGAGAGGTGTATGCCAACCAGGTGAAGCTCTGGGGTCTCTCTGATCCGGACACCACTTCTCTAAAGCGACGAACCTGATCTTCTTCACTTGCTTCGCTGTAAGGTTCCTCAGGTCAAGGTGAACTGAAGCTGAAGCTGCTGTGGGAGCCGCTGACTGCGGTGACTGAGCAGACTGGGAGCGGGTGGAGCGCCCCCAAGAAGAAGGTGCCAACGGTGTACCCAAGGCCTCTGTAACTAGCTCTGGCTCCTGTGGAGTGTCCTCAGTATGTGACCCAGCTGGAGGAGAAGTAGGAAGATCCCGCAGAGGGGTGCCGAGTCTCACGGTACCTCGGCGACCGCCTCGCTTTGCGCGGTCCGCTGCATCAGCCACTGCCTCGGCTTTCTCAGCCTCTGTAAGCTTGCGCTTCTTCTTCTTAGCTTTCTCAACCACTGGCTTCTTGCCCTTGTCTCTCGAAGGACGTGGAGGAGGAGGAGCATCACCACCAGACCCAGCTTCCTGAGCACGAGTACTGCGAGTCATACTGAAACAAGCGAAGTATCACTGCCCACTGACAATCACAAGATCCACTGTCCACTGTCAGAACTACTGATCTCTGTCACAAGTAATACTGATCGCTGCAAGAGTCAACTGATCAAACCAAGCAACCACTGACAGAGAGGGCCTCCAAGCCACTGGACTGAACCTCGTGAGGCTTTGCCTCAATCCTTACTCGCGAGCTTTGCCCCGAGTTTAACTGCCACTGACTGTTGCTGGATAGAATAGACAGGGTATACATAAGCATATATAATATCTAGAGATAAGAAACCATATGGAAGCAAGCATCTAGATGAGTAATAGAATGAAATGCTGACAATATACCTGAGGTAAGAGAGCGTAACTATTCAGAGCAATCTCAAGTACCAAAGCACTCTCCGAACGGGATATACCAGCTGCGAATTACAATTGGCAATTAAATTTAGTGGATTGGATTGAATTTCATAAGAGATGTTCATGGAATTACTCTAGGGCATAACTCAACTTACGATTCGACAAAACGCGTAATCGAAAATCGAAACCATACCCTAGAGGCGAAGAGACGGAATCGACGTCGACGAAACGGTCGCGGACGAAGTTGACGAAGATGACAGGAGGTCGGTCGAGGACGAACACGTCGAAGAAGGATTCGTTCGAGGACGAAAGTCGACACCCCAAACCCTAGGTTAGGGCAACCCTAGCCCTTGACTTGCGGTGGCAATGGAGATGGAGGGAGGAAACCCTAAGGCTGGCCGGAGCACGGCAGGGCGGTGGAACGCCGGCGAGGTGCTTCCTCGGCGGCGAGAAGGGTGGCGCGGCGGCGATGGCAGGCAGCGGTGCAGGGCGGCGGAGCAGCGGCGCGGCGAGGAGTGGAGGTGGAGTGGCGGCGGCTCTGCGGGGAAGAGCTCACCGGCGGCGAGGTTTGCGCAGGGGAGCTCGGCGGTGCTAGGGCAGAGCAATGGCAACGGCGGCGCGACGGCGGCTGAACGAAGGAACTGCCGAAACAGACGCCCACGCGGGGGGTTATCCGCAAAAATTCGAAGCGTCGGACCACTCCGCTTGGTCCGGTGGCTGGTCCGACGGGTGGTCCGACGGTACCAGAGAGGGAAAACCAGAGAGCAAACAACCACCGGACAACAGCGCCGGACGACTCACCGGACTAGTCCGATGGAGCACCGGACTGGTCCAACGGTGAACAGATCAGAATGACAGAGGCACCAGACAACTTGACATTGGTCCGGTGCAGCGTCGGACGCTGGTCCGACGGATTCTTTGGCTGGAGTCGATTTATGCAGAGAGGGACCGACCACCGGACCACAGCGTCGGACCAAAGCAGAGTGGTCCGGAGGGTGGTCCGGTGCTTAAAATTGCTCTGAAATTTCCTATTTTTCTCTCCAATCTTTTCTATTAGCCAAGTACCAACGCAAAAGAGCAAAGAGGAACACATGTTGGACTTAGCATAAGAACCATCTCTCAAACCCTCAATTTTAAAAGTAGTTTGCCATAGGCTAGAATTAGTTTTCATAAGAAAATAGTTCAATAAAGCTCCAAGGGTCACCTTAGGGGCACTAGAGGGGTATTAGCTGAAGCTAGAGCGTTGAATTGCTCCCCCTAAGTGTTGAACCTAATGATGACCAATAAACTTAACCGAAAAGAAACGAAGAAGCAACACTAATGCAAATGCAATGCAAAACGGAATTTGAATCTAGGTTGCTTGCAAGTTTAAACCGCGGTTAAGCTTTGTCACACGCTTTGAGGGCGGTTATCTTAACCGCGTTAGCCAAGCCTATGTGCATTACCAAATTAAACATGTTATATTACATATGAATGCATGAAACACACAAGCTCATCTTTTAGTAAAGTTAGAGTGATCAAGCACATTTAACTCGCTTCTCAACCTACAAAAGGTTGATTCATCGAGTGGTTTAGTGAAGATATCCGCCAATTGATCTTCGCTCTTAACTCCAACTAGTGTGATGTCTTTCCTAGCCACATGATCTCTAAGAAAGTGATGGCGAATATCAATGTGCTTGGTGCGAGAGTGTTGAACCGGGTTGTTTGCAAGCTTTACGGCGCTTTCATTATCACACAAGAGTGGAACTTCTTTTAAAAACACGCCGTAATCAAAGAGTGTTTGGGTCATGTATAAGATTTGTGCACAACTTGCTCCCATGGCAATGTATTCCGCCTCGGCGGTTGACAATGCCACACTGTTTTGCTTCTTTGAGGACCAAGAAACAAGTGATCTTCCTAGCATGTGGCACCCGCCGGAGGTACTCTTCCTATCAACCTTGCACCCGGCATAATCCGAATCGGAATAGCCAACTAGTTGGAAGGGAGCTCCTTTGGGATACCAAAGACCCATGCTAGGGGTGTGCCTTAAGTACCTAAGGATTCTTTTAACCGCACAAAGATGCGACTCCTTAGGGTTTGCTTGAAACCTAGCACACATACACACACTAAACATGATATCCGGCCTAGATGCGGTGAGGTAAAGTAAACTACCGATCATAGAACGATATAGAGTTTGGTCGATCGGTTTACCTCCCTCATCGAGATCGAGATGCCCATTAGTAGGCATTGGGGTCTTGATTGGCTTGCAATCCTCCATCTTGAACTTCTTAAGTAGATCATAAGTATACTTTTCTTGAGAGATGAATGTCCCTTCTCTCATTTGCTTCACTTGAAAACCGAGGAAGAAGGTTAGCTCGCCAATCATTGACATCTCGAACTCCTTGGACATCAAGTCACCAAACTCCTTGCAATGGTCTTGATTTGTTGACCCAAATATAATGTCATCGACATATACTTGGCAAACAAAGATCTCTCCATTAAGCTTCTTGGTGAATAGTGTAGTGTCGACGATCCCGATCTTGAAGCCCTTCTTGATTAGGAAGTCCCTTAGCCTCTCATACCAAGCTCTTGGAGCTTGCTTCAAACCGTAGAGTGCCTTGGACAACCTATACACATGATTAGGCAAGTTTGGGTCTTCAAACCCGGGAGGTTGTGAGACATAAAAAAGTTCATTAATGAAACCATTTAAGAAGGCGCTCTTCACATCCATTTGAAAGAGTTTCATTTTGTGATGTGAAGCATACGCCAAAAGGATACGGATGGCTTCAAGTCTTGCAACCGGAGCAAAAGTCTCTCCAAAATCAAGTCCTTCTACTTGAGAGAACCCCTTTGCCACCAATCTTGCTTTGTTCCTCACAACCATGCCTTGATCATCTTGCTTGTTCCTAAACACCCACTTGGTGCCAATGATTCTTGCATCCTTTGGCTTCTCTTCAAGTGTCCACACTTGGTTCCGGGTGAAGTTGTTGAGTTCTTCATGCATGGCGTTCACCCAATCCGGATCCGCAAGTGCTTCTTCTACACTAGTAGGCTCAACAAAGGAAACAAACGAGTGATGTTCAACATAAGATGCAAGTCTAGAGCGAGTCATTACTCCCTTTGATGGACTCCCTATGATTTGATCATGAGGGTGAGCTTGAAGGATGGATGTTGATTTTCTATTTGTTTCTTGAGGAGGAGGATGTGGTGCTTCAACATTGCTTGCTTCGGCCTCGGCTTGATCTTGAGGAATGTGAGTGTCTTCTTGAGCTTCTCTCACTTGATCTCCTTCATCAACTTGAGGCGTGTGAGGTGGAGAGGGATCTTGATTTGCTTCATCTTCAACTTCTTCCACCTCTTGCGGGTTGATAGCACCAATTGGCATATTCTTCATTGCCTCCCTCAAGGGTTCATCACCTACATCAATATCCTCAAGCGCTCCTTGGGAGCCATTAGTTTCATCAAACTCCAAGTCATACGTTTCTTCAACTAAGCCCGTGGCTTTGTTAAATACACGGTATGCCTTGGATTTAAGTGAATAACCAACAAGGAAACCAATGTCACATCGCCGTTGGAATTTACCTAAGTGTTGGCGCTTCTTGTAGATGTACACCTTGCAACCAAACACCCGAAAGAATGAAATATCCGGCTTCTTCCCATTGACAAGCTCATAGGGGGTCTTCTTTAATAGCCTTTGGATGAAGAGACGGTTTGCCGCATAGCAAGCGGTGTTGATTGCCTCCGCCCAAAATTTCTCGGGAGTGTTGTACTCATCAAGCATAGACCTTGCTAGAGTTATGAGTGTCCCGGTTCTTCCTCTCTACTACACCATTTTGTTGTGGAGTATATGTGGCGGACACCTCATGCTTGATCCCAACTTCATCACAATAATCTTCAATCTTTGTGTTCACGAACTCGGTGCCATTGTCACTTCTAATCTTCTTGATCTTCACATCAAATTCATTTTGGGCTCTTGTAGCAAATTTCTTGAAGATGCCTTGTGTCTCTCCCTTGTCTTGAAGAAAGAACACCCAAGTGTACCGAGAGTAGTCATCCACTACCACTAAGCAATAGAGATTTCCTCCAAGACTAGCATAGGTGGTAGGGCCAAATAAGTCCATGTGTAGCAACTCTAGGACTCTTGAGGTTGACATGAAAGCCTTGGTTGGATGAGTGTTTGCCACTTGCTTGCCGGCTTGACATGCACTACAAAGTTTGTCCTTCTCAAACACCACATCCTTGATTCCTCTAACCATTTCCTTCCTGACTAGCTTCTTCAAGGTTGACATGCCCACATGAGCTAATCTTCTATGCCATAGCCAACCCAAAGAATTCTTGGAGAATAGACACGCTTGCAAGTTTGCTTCATTGGAAGTGAAGTCCACTAAGTAGAGGTTGTTGTGCCGGAACCCTTTGAATATCATTGATGAATCTTCAATCTTGGTCACAACCACCTCATTTGGTGTGAAGAGACAATGAAACCCGAGATCACAAAGTTGACCAACCAATAGCAAGTTGAAGCTCAATGATTGTACTAGCAAGACATTTGAGATTGATTGATCTTGGGAGATAGCCACTTTGCCTAACCCTTGAACTTTGCCCTTTGAATTATCCCCAAAAGTAATTTTGTCTTGATTTGCACAATCCTCATCAAGTGTGGTGAACATCCGGGGGTCGCCGGTCATGTGTTGAGTGCAACCACTATCAATTACCCAATGGCTCCCACCGGTCTTGTAGTTCACCTACACACAAGCAACTTGGAGTTAAGCTTGTTGTTTGGGAACCCCCTTAGTGCGGGGCCCCATTGCCTTGTCAACCAACTCCTTAGCCACCCAAAGAACCCTAGGCTTGTTCTTCATTGGTGGTCCAAGAAACACCAGAAGTGGTCTACCCTTAGAATCTTTGTTGATGACATAGTGAGCATCATGAGCAAATGGCCTAGTGTGCTTGGGCAAGGTCTTGGGAAGTGGAGTCTTGCATTGAAATGATAGATGACCAATTTTTCCACATCCAAAGCACCTCTTAGGCTTTGGCTTTGGCTTCTCTTGATTGTAGCCATTGTACTTATTCTTGTAGTAGTTCTTGGCTTCAATCTTGACCTTGGCCTTCATCAATTGATTCTCCTTGTACCCAATACCGGTCTTGTCACTCTTCATGATGGTGCTCATTAGAAGCTCACTTTGGAGGTTGTGGCCCTTGGTGAACTTTTCAAGGCCACTTGTAAGCTTGGTCTTGTCATTCTTGAGCTTGTTAATTTCTTCTCGAAGAGAGTTGATCAAGGTTATAGTATCTTTGTCTTCTTCTTGAACCGGCTTGATGGTGAAGGGCTTGTTTGCCTTGAGGTTGATGAGCTCTTCCTTGAGCTTTGAGTTCTCTTCACTCATCTTCACATAATCATCATACTTGTCGGCTTCTACAACTCTCTTGCCCTTGCACTTTGCACTTTGCTCAAGAGCCACATCATCAAGCTCGATATCACAAGAGGTAGCACTTGCACACTTAGCACACGGGTTAGTAGCAACATGTGTAAGATCTTGAGTAAGTAATTCATTTGCTACAACTAGTGTGCCATGATCACTTTTCACTTGATTGTAGTCATCTTTTAGCAAGTTAAACCTTGTGAGGAGCTCTTGGGATGACCTCTCAAGCTTATCATGTTTCTCATTGGCTTGCTTAAGAGAGGCTTTGAGCTCCCTAGTGCTAGATGTGAGAGAGTTAATCTCAAGCTTCAAATCATCATTAGCACTAGACAAGTTATCAAGCTTATCATGCAAGTTTTCCTTGATTTCAAGAAGTTTGTCATTTTTACTCTTGTACTTCCTTATGATGCTAGCATATTTGTTGCAAATTTTAATTAGTTCATCATAGGAAGGTGCTTCTTCATCATCACTATCATCACTAGAGAGGTCATCACCATCATCCTCTTTTTGTACCTTCTTGTCACCTTTAGCCATAAGGCATAGGTGTGTAGAGGATGAGCCCGGCGATGAAGGAGGAGGTGGCGGTGGAATCGAAGAACCAATCACCAAAGCGGCCACCTTCTCTTCTTCACTCTCATCATCGGAGGAGTCGCTTGAATCATCAATGTCGGTGAGCCAATCACCCACAATGTAAGCCTTGCCATCCTTCTTCTTCTTGTGGAAGTTGAAGTTCTTCTTCTTCTTGTATGGCTTGTCTTGCTTCTTGTTGTCATCACTTGAGTCATCATTGCCGCCCTTGTTCTTCTTGAAGTTCTTGAACTTGTTGTTCTTGAACTTGTCTTTCTTCTCTTCGGGACATGCATGGGCTAGATGACCAAGGGTGCCGCAATTGTAGCACTTCATTTGGGAGATTGGCTTCCTTGAAGAGCTTGTGAAGAATTTCTTCTTCTTTGAGTCAAATTTGACTCCATTCTTGTTTAGCCTCTTCAACATCTTGGCGGTCTTCTTCACCATGAGAGCGATGTTGTCTTCATCATCATCATCACTTGTGCTCTCAACAACATATTGAATCTTGCACTTCTCCTTGGAAGATGCCTTGAGAGCCAAGTCCTTCTTTTCTTCCTTCTCCTTCTTCTTGCAGGATGATGAAGTTCCATCATTGATCTTCATGTACATCTCATGAGCATTGATCTTGCCCAACACTTGTGTTGGTGTAGTTGCGGAGAGATCGCCTTGATGAAGAACCGTGACGATGTGGCTATACTTGTCTATTGGAAGGACACAAAGTATCTTGCGCACCACATCGGCCGGTGTCATTTGAGAGAGTCCAAGGCCATTCAACTCCTCTACAAGCACATTCAAGCGAGAATACATTTCATTAGCATTTTCATGAGATAGCATGGTGAAAGCATTTAACTTAGCAATGATAAGGTGATAGCGCTCTTCTCTTTCACATTTAGTGCCCTCGTGAAGAGCACAAATGTTTGTCCAAATCTCATGCGCGGTTTTGCAATTCCGCACACGGTTGAACACATCCTTGCAAATGCCACGGAAAAGAATATTCTTTGCCTTGGCATTGTTCTTCTCAAAGTACGGGTCCTCGGCGAACACCGATCCACCTTGGGTGGCGGCTTTGTGAACGCCGACATCCACGGCCTCAAGGTAGGCCTCCATCCGCACTTTCCAATACGGAAAGTTATCCCCATCGAACATGGGTGGCGGTCCATCCACATGGGACATCTTGCTCTAGGCGGTGAAGCCTAATTTAGAGCAACAAGGCTCTGATACCAATTGAAAGGATCAAGATGCCCAAGAGGGGGGGTGAATTGGGCTTGTTTTAAATTTCTAAAGCAAATATAAAAACCTATCAAATGCCAATCACCCCCTAGTGCCTACCGTCTGTGTGTCCTAACTAGAAAGCGGTAGCAGTTCATAGGAATTAAAGACAACCTAAGCAATTCTAGTAGAAAATGTAAAAACAAGACGGAAATGTAAAGAGCTAGGGAAAAGAGAATCTCATGGACGCAGCGATTTTTTCCCGAGGTATCGAGGTGTCGACACACCCCCCCTAGTCCTTGTTGGAGCACCTCGCAAGGTATCGCTCCCCCTCTACCCGCGCAAGGGTAGAGTGCTCTCTACGGGCTGATTCTTCGCCACTCTGGCTCGGTGAATCGCCCACAACCGATCACAAGAGCTTGGAGAAGAGCCGCCAACAATCTCCCGGCGGTCACTTCCTCCGAACACCACCAAACCGTCTAGGTGCTGTCGAACACCAAGAGTAACAAGCACAAGACCTTCACTTGACCCACTCAAGGCTAGGAAGGTGGATGGATGCACACAAGTCACTCCTAATCACTCTAGGAGGGAAGAACAAGATGAACTCTCTCTAATCTCTCCCTCACTAGACTCTTGGCTCTCCAAAAGATTTCTCAAGGTGTCACCAGCTGAAACAATGGCCAAGAAGACCTCTAAGGTCCAAGGAGGCAACTATAAATAGTCCCCACCTCCAAAACTAGCCGTTTTTTACTTTTTCTTCTTTCTGCGTAGCCACCGGACTAGTCCGGAGCTCACACCACCGGACCATGCACACTGGTCCGGAGCTCAATCTCGTTCCAAACTCAGGCACCGTCGGACTACTCTGCTTGGTCCGACGCACTGGTCCGACGCTCTGGTCCGGAGCCTCGGTGCTCTCTGAGTGAAAACTTATCTCTCTTTTACACACCACCGGACAACTCTCCTTGGTCCGGTGCCCTGGTCCGACGCTCTGGTCCGGAGCCAGGGTGCTCTCTGCATAGACCAAACTTCCTGTCTTGAGGCGTCGGACTAGCCGTCGGACACACCGTCGGACTAGTCCGGAGCCTTCTGACTCTCTGAACCAAGCCACCGGACCACTCTCCTATGGTCCGGTGCTTTCCAGACAGGTGGTCCGGAGCTCCTCGAGCTGAGAATCTGCCTAAGTCAGGGACCACCGGACTACTCTCCTTGGTCCGGTGCCTACTTAGCAGAGTGGTCCGGAGCCTCTTTCTCCCTCTCTATCAACCGTTTTCGCTGAGGTTTCTCAAGGGATCTTTCTCCTACCACTTCTAGGGTTTATCAAAGGCTGAAAGCAAGATCTCTAGGACTAGTTGTGACAAGTGTGCATATACCCACTTTCCTAAACTCTCCTAGGTCAAGCTACTAACCTCATACCCCCCTTTATAGTACGGTCAAAGGAAAAACAAAAGCCCTAGCTATACTTAGTGCCCTTCTCAACCTTATGGCACTAAGAACTAGCCTAGTCTTCGTCGAGTATCTGCATCCTTTGCAACCGAAACGATTTCCATCTTGGGGGCATGAATGTCCATTAAGCCCATTCAAAATACATCACTCATGACCTGACATATATGACTTTGTCTCTGCAAAACACACATTAGTCATAGTGATCTAGTATTGTCGTTAATCGCCTAAACACAAGGGTCCATGATTCTACACCCCGCTTCCTGCCGGGAGTTGTCGTCGCCTTGATGCAACCACCAGGATTCCGCCACGTGCCATACCCGCTTCCTCGGAAGCTCTGCCTAGGTTTTTAGGCCCAAACCCAGGAAACCCATCACCTGTAGCTTTGGGCTCAACTACCGAACCCGAGTTTTGCGGCCCAAACTCGGAAACCAACGCGGATGGTTTTGAGGCCCAAACCACCAAACCACTTGACGCGAGCCACCTTGTCTTCGCCCGGTCGGACTCCGAGTCCCCTGAGCCTCCGCTCGACTCGCGCGTCCACCGTCTTGACTCGGCCGACTCGGTCTACCTCCATGTCTTCTCGCACTCGCCGATGCCAAGTACTAGCCACCACAGCTAGTCCGCCGGCGCCCATGGTCCCTCAGTCCGAGCCCCGCTTCCGCCCTTCACTGCTCTCAGTCCATCGGCATGGTAAGCCTCTACTCGACCTTCTCCACGCCATTGACCACTGTCACTAGGCATAGCACCTGCACACCACAAGCCTATAGACAAGCACATGTCTATGCTTTCGCAGAGGTTAAGATAAGCCACTCAAACTGAAACACTCAAGTGTTGGTCAATCACTCATCATCAAAGCTGAGCTACATGGGTACTTATCCACCATGTGTTTGCATCTCCTAAACCTCTTAAGTGGTTTGGGCCACTTTGGGTGATTGATCTCAGGCGTGTCAGTCAATTTGACCTGCAATTGACAAGGAGATGAAATGTCAAATTATGGAACCTACCAGTTGTTGCTAGATAGTTCCATGAATATGTGGCTCTCACATAGCCAATGATGGAAGGGCATTGACTAAAAAGTCAACTCCTGACAGTATGAAGCATGATAACATGATATAAACGGCTATTCATGGTGTGTTGCTGATAAAACGTATAATCAGCCGATCATGTTGATGTGTGAAGTAAGGATGTGATACATGTGACATTTACCGACCCAAACTATCAAATCTACTAAGCATATCAGATAAAGATTAACCATCAATAGAGGTGTGTTTCCATGTAGTCATGATAACAATTAACCTGATAACTTAACTCATTTACTAGCATTGGGGTGTTTCGATACAGCCATAAAAGTAAACAAGCTGAGCCACGTTCAATACATGTAGTAGATCTAACGTGTTGAGATAATAAAAGTATATGCATCGTATGACCGAAGCACAACCAAATCAGCTATGTTAGCCGATATGAGATCCATGAAGCTTGAACAAGATCCATAAGCTCAGCCCCGAACAGATCTAAGACTAGACATATGTAACCCAACACAACCGGCAGTGGGGTCTGCTAGATACAGCCGTACCACGTATGTTAAGCGAAATCCATCTATTCCCAAACCAATCTAACGACCAAACGTATGTCTCGAACCCGCAGCATGTAATAATCATGACCAACGGATTAACCGATAGGATTTTAGATCCATTGCTTCGACATGTGTAAGTGTGAAAGCATTAAAAATAACAGATCTAGACGGAATTAGAGCATAGGCTAATCCGTTAGTTGAGATTGGGCAAGATATTGTTGTAATAGATAAGCAGTGCATAACAAACAATATCGATAACTTAATGAATCTAATAGATCGTCAATCTAATAGAGCCGATAACTAGCTTGAAGCAATGAGCCATGTGAGATTGAAGCAATGCAGCCCCATGAACATAGATTCAAACCGATAACTAGCTCAAATCGAGCTTGTACGAGTTACACAATACTGTCGTACAAACGAGAAATAAACCAAAGCTAGACTTACAAGCAAACTGGAGATCGATCTGGTCGATGCAGCCTGGTCTGTCGAAGGTTCATTGAAATCAACTCTACTCCTACTCATAGGGTTGGCGGGTGGCCGAAAAGAATGTTGTGTGTTTGATTGATTGGATGTCCTCTACCATTCTCTAGACCCTGCTATTTATAGACCATAGCACATAACCTAACCGGCCGCAGCACAAGTCCTAAAAATAAAGAAATGAAAGTGGCTTGTGCTTCAATCTTTCTCCGTACCAAAACTGCCGCACACGCTCGATCTATTGCAACCGGCTGAAAGATCCTCCTGTGACCTCATCGAGTATTTTGCTTAGTCGATCTTTTGGGTCCATCCAAATGACACCTTCGAAGCCTACCTCAGAGGCCCATATGCAGGTACCTGGCCGCACCAAAATATGGAGTCAACAGGCCTCCACCAATAGTTGGAAATGTGTGAATTTGAATTATTTTAAGCGCATAATAGGGGATATTTTTTTGAAGTATGGTACTAAAGATCTAATATTGGAATTAGAGGGAGAGAAAGCTTATTCTGAATACCAAATATTATTTCCATAAGGAAAATGGTCTAAATAAATTATTCCTCAAAACTTGGAAGCATGAATAATATCACACACTAAATCAAACAATAGTTTGACTAATTCATAGAAGAATTTTGAGCCAATTTTTAAAAGGTATACTATTGTGGTACCGCATACCATTATAAAGCACACATTTATGAAAAGTGTGGTTTGAACAATTGAGTTCAATGATGGCTTTATGAGAGGGAACAATTTGATTGAATCTACCTTGAAGGTAATTAAACCACTAGAATTATAAAAATCAAGTAGATCATATTTGATAAAACATTGAATTATATCTTTTAATGAAGAATATAATATCCTGCAGAATACATGACTAAGTGTTGACGGTGAAACTGTCATAATTTTCTATGCTCAAAATCACAATCAACAGCCTCACAATGAAGGGACATAAGCATATCATGAGTATATTTTATCCAATAAATAGTTCCACATGTGCATGGAGTATTTCTTGCAGGACTATAGGAAATGGAGAGAAATGAGCTAGTGGGACCCATGTAGGGGGGTCGGCCGACCACCCTATGGGACCCACCAGCCATCCCAAGCACCCACATGGTAGGAGGGCCCACCTGTCATAGCAAGAGGGTCACTACCCCTCTTATGCAGGTCGACCGACCTATAAAAGGCAACCACCAAGTATTCTAGCCACTCCATGACAGGTGGGCCATGCTTCTAGAAGGTTAGCAGTGGCCCACATGTCATAGGAGGGTCGGCCGACCCCCCCCCCAAGGTGGCTTGGTGGCCACTCCTTTATCCAACCGCCATTTGCATGCCGCCATGCAAAGATGCACATGCTGAATTCTCTTGCACCATTGATCTAAAGGGCGGTTAAGATCTAAGGGCTCTCACCATACATCACGCGGATTGATGATGTGGCGGTGGAGTAGCCCCTACTCCACCTCTCCACTATAAATACCCCCTCACCCCCTCTCATTCAAGACACACCACAAGGAGGAGCGCTTCACTCTCTCTCAAGATGTAGCACTTGTAGTAGTGTTAGTGTTGTTAGGAGTTAGAGTGAGCCTCTTATCTTCAGCTCTAGTCTTCCAGGAGGTCTGGTATGCTTCTAGTATTTATTTCTCTCTTTGTAAGACTTGGGTTATTTTATATAGTTATCTTCTCTACTTTTCCTTAGTACTTTATTTTATTGTAGCATGACTAGTTATGTTGTATTGGTTGTTAGCATAGTCATAGTTGTTTGATAGTAAGATAATGCTAGTATACCTTTGCACTGGTTCATAGCCCTTAACCTAGTGCTCTAATAAATTTCACCGGACGTCGGATTAGAGTAGTGAGATATAGTGTACACATGGTGTCTAGACTATACACTTACCTGTGTCTACGGCTTGTCCAATGGTTTGTTTGTGATACCTAGTAGAGGTGACAAACCTATCTAGGCTTTGATCCCACCACGTTCGGCCAAGTTCTTAAAGCGTATGCCTTCTTGTGCTAGGAGGTTTAGCAACCTTCTGTTGCTAAGTGGCCTAGTGGCCCGAAGTGCAATTGTGTATGAATATTGTTCTTGCTTGATATGATTTGTCTTGCTAAGTTAGAACCATGCAAGTAGAGATAGATATTTGGAGACCTTATGCTCCTCGATGTCCTCCTCGCTCACTAAACTACTCTTTATCATTGGAACTTCTCCTGTGTGTCATTGCACTTATCATATATACCATTTACCCCTACCATAGTTTAGTTGGTATATTAGTTAGTGGATCACCATGGTTAGCTATCATATTCTTTAACCATTGCTTCCCTGAGGATAAATACGATACCCCGGAATACTCCTGTGTGAAATGCTACAACAGTATTTCTGTGCGCTTGTGGAATATTCTACATAAGCATAATAAATACCAACAAGCATTTTTGGCTCCGTTGCCGGGGAAGCAATTGGCAAAAGATTTTGATACTAACTTTGTTATCTACTAATCTATGTTACCACTAGCTATTGTGGGATTACTATTGTTCTTTTGAGTGTGGAATAAACAGGACATCAACCGTCTCAACCTTCCGGTGTTCTTCCACATGACCAAAAAAATAAAAAGAAAAAAATCAAAGAGCCCAGGTTGCCTGATCATTCATGAACAATCAAAACTTCAACCCTGCCATCTCACATGTATGTGCATGCATGTATTCTAACCCTGTGTAGAATTGAAGAAGGTTGTCGTCAAAGAAGAAAACAAAACCATTCATGTGACGGAGCAAAAGCACTCACAATTCCGTCTCAAATTGTGGGTAATGATGGGATTATTCAGGTATGTGAGACCCTATCGGGAGGCAACCCAACGTTATCCTTTTATTTACTCCATACCACTGCATGTTTGCTTTAATCATCATGTCTCTGGTGCTTTCTTGAGATTCACCTAGAGATTCATGCATATCCATCACTTAAATTGTCTTTCCATCGCAAAAGCATATCATGTTTAATTTAAATGCATCTCATCTATCCATTTACATAGTTTTGCATTAAGAAAATAAAATAATTAAAAAATGATGATCCATGTTTCACCATTGATGCGTTCACCTCCTCTTGAATGAAGCTTGCATATTCCTTCATGCTTCCTTTCTATGTTGGTATGTTTTAGTTTGGGAGTGTTCTCTAGTGCACTTCCATAGGCTTTTTGAGTTAAGCATGATGCTTAGTTTAAATAGCCTTCCTTAATCAAATTAGACGTGGTGTCTAGTTTGATTATTGAACTAAAATTTGTTTGCATAGAATTTGGTTGTATATTTGGACTAACCCTTGTAGGAAACTTGAAATCTTTGTTGGGTAAGTCAGAGATCATTCTTGGAGATGAATCCAGGCTTGAGGTACTCTTCAAAACAATTTTGAACAATTTTTCCTTTGCAGTGCTAAATCTAAAATTTAGGTGAGCAATAAGAGAACACCTATTAACATGGGAAAATTTCTGTATGCTAATTAAATGTTACAGAAAACCTCTCTATAGAAGATGACCTCTTGCTTGATGACAACAAGTACCCGTTCTTGAAAATCCTTGTGTATCCCTTCGGGTTTGTGTTGTCTACTAATCTATTGCAGAAATGAAACAAAACAATGGAGCAAAAAGATGGCATGCCAAGGATAAGAAAGAAGGAGGTGAACTCCACTCCGCAGACACAAAACAAATCTTCCAAACCAAAATCAAAAGAAGAATCAAGAAAGGAATCATGGAAACAAGTCTTTCAAATCCGCATCTTCAGGATTACTGCTCATTGGACCTGAACCAAGAGCCCTCATCGTGAGGTAATTCGGTATGTATCCATATCTAATTCTCCATTGCACTCCTTTTCTATTTCATTTTGGGTTCTCACATTTGAAATCTCAAGAATTCAACATTTCTTCCTACATAAAACTTTACGGAAAACATAACATGAATTTTTGAGCTAGTTTGTGCCCAAGGTGGGGTCGGCTGACCCCACCATGGTGCCACCTACACTTTGTTGCACCTTAGAATCATGTTAATAAATGTTTCATGTCATGGGGAAGTGTGGAGAGGCCACACATGGGTTGGACGACCTAGCCAACGACCCATCACATCACCATGTGCCTCTCACTTTGCTTGCATAAGTATCCAAGGTGCATTGCTTTAAAATTTCTGAAGTTTGAGTGCATGAGCATGTAGTGGGATATCACTTTGATCCCTTTGGCCATATCACTTGCTTTCTTTCATGATAGACCTCAGGTCCTTCCATGCCTCCTCTTTCTTTCTGCTCACCACTCATGACACATACAACTAGCTAAAGCATGAATGGGTGATCTTCTAGTGCTCCTTTGGTCTTTTCAAGAACTCGAGCTTGCATGCTTTGTTTTCACTAAACACTAGGAGCAAGAGTCTTAGCTTTGGGCAGAAGATAGGGGACATGTAGGGGTCGACCGACCCCTATATATGGCCTATCACCTCCCTCCTTTTCTTTTTCTACTTTACTTAGGAATCAAATGCAAATGCCATTGAGTGTTCCTAGTGGAGGGTGCAACAACATGTCGCCTGACTTGGTATTATCACCTTCAGTCACTTCTTTCTTCACCCTTCAATCATGTTGGAAATTTAGAGAAATCTTTGGAATTTCCTCTTGTTCTTGAGCCTTTTTTCTCTCAGCATGATAACTTGATGACAAGATGTCTTCCATGACATTAGCTCATTTTGAATAATCTTTTCTTGTCACTAGAATTTCATAATCCTTGTGTTTGCAAATGATGCCTTGGTACTCTTCATACCTATACCTAGAATATTCAAACACCTTATCGACAGATGCTTAAAAAATAAATCAAACTAGTCTTTGTCCATGCTTCACCATGATTATACGATCAAAATCCCTCTCCAATACGAGAGGTATTGGTTGTATGAATCATGGAGACTAACAATTGACTTAGAGAATGTGGAAAGGTGTAGAGGTATCTCAGGTGCAGGTAGGGTGGCAAGATGTAAGACCCTTGCTCAACACCAACACCATGGTGATACAAGGGCATTCAGAAGAACCAGCTTGGGGGAGGTTGTCGACGAAATATGCATCGCAGTCTACCTAGGGGGTACCCCACGGTAGTAGATTGTAGGCGGAGATGTGACGACGGCGATCAAGCATAACATAGAGAGCGTAGACACGGCGATTTAGACAGGTTCGGGCCGGCAAATCGCCGTAATACCCTACGTCCTGTGTTTTGGTGGCTGGATTGATATGAGTATTAGGTTACACGAGGTGTCGATGAGATCTAAGGGATTGTGCCTGAGATGTTTTGGAGGGGGTCCCTGCTTGCCTTATATAGCCGGGAAGCAGGGTTACAGTTTCCATATCCTAACAGATTACGATCGATCCCTTAAGGTAAGAGATCCGAGTCTATCTACTAGGATCCTTCTTGGTGAGCAAGGCTTCTTCGGAGTCCTTGGCGAGTGAGAGATCTCTAGTGTTTTGGATAATTGATGAAACCTAAAGTACTAACCTAGCTCTAAGTGATTGAGTAGGTATATTACACTCATTGAAGATGATGACAAGTGGTGGAGCAAGCAAAGGTGGTGGAAACCTAGAGCTCACCCTTGGAGAAGAAGGAAAGTGGAAAGACCCTAATCTAAACAAGGCAAAGGTATATGCTAGGGATTTTCTTTTTGTAGTCAAGACACCAAGTGGGTGTGATCACTTTTAGGATAGACAACTGTACTATTAAGAGGGGAAATTCAAAAGTGAGTGTGGTTTGTCAAGTGCCACTAGGTGTTATCTATAGAGCATGTGCATTTAGGACCTAGTGACATACTCCATGCTAATTGACAAGTAAAACATGCCAAGAAGTGTTCACTAAAGAAGTATCTTAGTGCTTGGCACCTTGGAGCAAGACTGGAAAAGATCAGAGACAAATGAGGATCAAGCAGGGGCCCGGACTCTGCAGATTAGGGCGTCGGACGCTGTCCGACTGTTGACGGTAATTTCACCTTGTTTTTATACCATCAAAATTGTAAACAAAACACTTTTTCCAGGACCTAGCAAGCAAAGACATAATGATTTTTATCAAATAAATAGTTCCACATGTCTATGGAGTATTTCTTGCAGGACTATAAGAAATCGAGAGAAATGAGCTAGTGGGACCCACATAGGGGTCGGCCGACCACCCTATGGGGCCCACCAACCATCCCAAGCATCCACATGGTAGGAGGGCCCACCTGTCATAGTAAGGGTGTCACTACCCCGCTTATGTAGGTCGAACGACCTATAAATGGCATCCACCAAGATCTCTAGCTACTCCATGACATGTAGGCCATGCTTCTAGAAGGTTGGCAGTGGTCCACATGTCATAGGGGGTCGGCCAACCCCCCCCCCCAAAGGTGACTTGGCGACCATTCCTCTCTCCCACGCTGGTCATGATCCAAGAGAAGCACTCCCAAGTGATCCTCCACCCTTGGATCAACTTAAATGGCTCATATTCACTTCACATGGATCCATGGGCCCACAAGAGTACAAATCGACGTCCAGAAGAGGTCCAACTTGTGTACACCCACTCCAAGACAGGTGGGCCATCTTCTAGAAGGATTGGGGCGGTCCCACCACCCATAGGGGGGTCGGCCGACCCCCCCCTAAGGCCCATGGGGCGCCCACCTCTCTTGCATGGAGGCATGCAAAGAAGCACATGCTCAATTCCTTTCCACCCTTGATCTGAAGGCGGTTGGGATCCAAAGGCTCACACCACCCATCACGCGGATCAATGACGTGGCGGTGGAGTAGCCCCTACTCCACCTCTCCACTATAAATATCCCCTCACTCCCTCTCATTCAAGACACACAAAGGAGGAGCTACTCTCTCTACAAGGCGAAGCCCTGTTCTACTAGTAGCATAGAAAAGAGGGAGACTGAGGAGAGTCTGGATGAGAGCCGGGCCTGTCTGGCGTCTTCTCCGAGCTGTACCTCAGCGGATGCGGTCTTCTCTGTTGTAAGTCTGCATTTGAGATTCTTTTATGGTAATTGATCTTTAGTTTTGGTAAAGTAATTACTTTAGTTGTTCATTGGTTCACCGCCCTTAAACCGGTACTCTAATCAATTTCACCGGGATCCGGATTAGAGTAGTAAGATATAGTGTAGACGTGGTGTCTAGGCTATATGCTTACCTATGTCTGCGGCTTGTCCAACGGTTGGTTTGTGGTACCTAGTAGGGGTGACAGGCCTATCTAGGCTCTTATCCCACCATGTTCGGCCAAGTTCTTAAAACGTAGGCCTTCTTGTGCTAGGCGGTTTAGCACCCTTCTCATCCCTTTCTGTTGCTAAGCGGCCTAGTGGCTTGAAGTGAACAACCTTTGTATCTTACCTTACCTTGCTAGTTTCATAACCATAGAAGATCCTCTCTACACAACCTATCATAAACCCCTTGTGTCATCATAGGATGAACTTAGTTCTTTGTTAAGTACACTTCACGTTCCCCGTGGATTCGATACCTTGGAATACTCTCGGGTGAAAGCTACCTTGACAGCCACGTGCTTGCGGTTTATCCTTTGTGCCACAATTTTTGTCAACAAGCTTTCTGGCGCCGTTGCCGGGGAACGGTAGCTGTCCTTAACATAGAATCGAGTTGCCCATTTATCTTTTATTTTTATCATTCATATCATGGATCAAACACCCCTCTTTCAATATGGTGCTCCAAAGGGTGCTAGTTTGGAGCCACCAAAATCATCCAAAGCTATTTTAGTTGTTCGCTATGAGCTTCGCCCTGCTTTCATAGCGATGGTTCAGGCACAACCTTTTTCTGGGGAGGAAGATGAAAACCCCTACACCCATTTACGTGAGTTCGAGCAATTGTGCTCATGTATTCATATTCAAGGCATGACATGAGATACCTTGAAATGGAAGCTATTTCCATTCTCTTTAATGGGAATAGCTAAACATTGGTATGCTCGACATGTAGGGAGTGTACAAGGAGACTGGGAGACCCTTCTAGCCAAATTCTGCTTAGCCTTCTTCCCTGTCTCTAGAGTCATTCATCTTTGAACAGAGGTCCTAACTTTTAAGCAAAAAGATAAGGAGCCTCTAGGTGCACCGTGGATCCGTTTTATAGATCTTGTCTCTTCAGGCCCCGATCTTGCTATACCGAACATGTGCTCTTACAACATTTCTATCTAGGTCTTAGCAAGGATTCTACACAATTCCTTGATATAGCCTCTGGATGAGCTTTCCTTCATTTATCCGCTAGTGAAGCAAGGTCTATTATTGACAAAATCCTTGAAAACACCCCTTACATTAGCATTCATGACGAACTCCCTGAGGAAGAAGAAGAAGCACCCCCCAAACAAGAAGAAGAAGTCCTGATAGCTGAATCACCACCAATCCAATCCCAAAATTTAGCTATCAATCCTGAACCACAAATACCACAAATCTCGAAGGAAGAAGAAACCGAACACCTAAACCATTCCTTTGAGTTCGAGGCCAACCTCTCATCTGATCTTGCTGGTTTTGGGAATGCCCAAAATTATCCTTTCCAAAAGATACCTCATCTTTCTAGACCTCTCATGAAGGGATCTCTTCAAAATCCTCCCAAACCAACATCATCTTGCGCCTCGACTTCCCACATGGCACATCAGGAAAAGTTTGGGATACTTGATAAAGAAATGTCGAGTGAGCTTATAGAACGAGAACTAAAGTATTTAGAAGCCAAATCTATCCTATCCTTCTCTATGCCCACATCCGACATATCATATGAACTCATTTCTAAACCCATCCTTGATCCTGATGATCCCCCATGTGTTCATTCATCCAAGTCTTATGATGACCCACTTAATGATTCTGGGAATTCATTAAGACATCCGAGGCATGGAAGCCATGAGGGCCATAAATCTGACCAAGAGGAGCAAGGTCAACGATTAGAGCATCTATCTACCATTGTGAGCCAATAATGGTTGGATGAGGCCGAATCTTCAAAATAAGTTGCTAAAATGCCCACACATGTAAGGCAAATATCTTGTCAAGTGTTGGGCATTGATGGCGAAATTTGCTATGATCCTAGCCTCAGGATGAACATCCTTCCTCATTTCCATGTTCCAACATCATCAAAGGATCATCTATCCCAATCACCAAAGCGCCTTAGACTCCCCAATGGTCAAATCCTTGATTGTTTAGGAGTCCTTCATGATATTCTTGTGGTGGTTGAGGATCTCAAGATCTTCCTAGATTTCCATATCTTTGACCTTCCTAGACTTTAATTTCATCTCACCTTTATCGTAAGGCCAATCATGATAATCTTGGAGTTAGGAAATGAGAAGCTTGGTCATAGAATAGGTGAAGATTATCTACCCGTTTGGTCTTCCAGACCTCTCATCAATGGGTTAGAATCCAAACCAGTTCTTGATCCAAGGGGTGAGCTTATGTCAATATCGCTAACAACCATAACCCATTCAAGTCTGGAGTATGACTTGAAATGTGATGAGAATGCTCACCCATTCCTACAAATGGTAGATTCTACAATTAAGAATGGAAGTTATTCCTCGATCTTCCCATCAAATCCATGCTCAAGTGAGAAAACTCTCAAATCAATCCTTCCCTCTACCATGACTACACACATGATCTACAACCCCTTCATTCTTCTTGTTTCTAAAATCTTTGCAAGGATGGTTGTAGATATGTTTGTCTATCATAAATTTTGCAAATCTTGTAGTGGTTTTTGGTCTTGAGGATAGGTCCACAAATGTTGGAGTTGAAGGGGAAACCACTTCACCAGCATGAGATGCAACTTGAAGGTTTCCCAAAGACAAGCTTGTGTCTTAAAAATAATCACTTTCGGGAGATAACCTGAGTCTTTTTCTTTTCTATTAAAAGTTTGCTTTCTTAAAAAATAAAAAAAATAAAAAAAATTTTAGTCTCCCAACATTCTAAAATGAATAAAATGACTTTGTAAAATGAGACCAAGGGAATATTTGTGAAAGTGTTCCTTCGGGTATTTTTGTCACTAACCATTTCAGGTTTGAACAAAAAGAATGATGGAGCAAAATACAAGGTATGTCCAACCAAACATCTGTTAATAATGAAGCACATTCAAAAGAAAATTCCACATCCTAGACTAGGATTTGCTCATTTTCAAATGTTGCAAAATCCAAGTGTGGGGGAGTGGATTTCTCTAGGAAATTCATATCATGCTTCATTGTTTAATTTTATTTGGTTGTCTCTACCATGCTTTCTCTCTATTCCTTGCCCATCTTGCTAAGTCACATGAATAATTAAAAACTAATAAAAAAAGCAAATTCTCTTTTGGTTCACCATCCATGCTCTTGTCTCTTTTTAAATGAATCTCTTTATTCTTTCATGCTTCCTTTTTCTGTTATAAGTATGTTTTAGTTTGGATTATCGATCGTGTTTCCAAAGGTGTTTTAAATTAAGCATGGTGCTTAGGTTAAATGGCCTTCCTTAATCAATTTAGACATGGTCTCAAGTTTGATTATTGAACCAAAAACTACTTGTATAGAATTTGGTTGTACTTTTGGACTAACCCATGCAGGATGACTTCCAAATTTTGTTGGGTAAGTCATGAGATCATTCATAAGAGACAAATCAAGGTTTGAGGTAGTATTGAAATAACCTTGCTCCATTCAAATAAATTTTGACTCACTGGTGTGTCCCACCAGTAGAGTCCTTTGTATTTTCATGTTTGTTCTCTATGAAAAAAAAAGTTAGGTAGACCTTCAACGAAGTGTGGGGGGTCAGCCGACACCCAACCTTCACAAGTGCGGGCACCAGAATGGCCAGAGGCACCAAAGTGGGGTCGACCGACCCCACTATGGACCCCTGGTCCCACCAGTCAACATCCACACATCGTCAACCTACTTCTCGACTGGTTTGTCAATCTTCCCCCTCTTCTTCTTTTAATGCATTTCTTCTCTTTAGTTTATTTCCCTTTAATATTGAATAAAAACAAGAAGATTGCATCTGAACTTAAAATTTGAAAAGTGACATGATCTATGACATTCTGAAAGGATGACGCATCATAAGTTGACTTCTTGCATATGCTTACACTAGTGGGAAAATATCTTGATAGGAAAATCATATTGACTAAGTTGTTGATTAATGTGATATAGTTCTTGGCTCATGATTCATATCATGTCTATTTAAAGTGCTCGGAGATTAATTTTTGAAAATGTCATAAAACCATAATGTCACTACTCCTCTATAGTGAGAAAATTCCTACCACAGCCATATATGCTCTTTCATGATATAAGCTTTCTACATAAGCTGCTTACTTTGTGTTGAGTTTGGTCAAGTTTTGTGACCCTTGTTAAGAGACTTATCATGCTCCCAAGATCAAGATCATGTACACGCCACATATATATGTTGCTTCTACACTAGAAGTACGCAAAAACATGCCTTACATTTTCCACATAGTTCATGCTCCATGTTCTAATAGAAAATTCTCTCTCTAGTGTGTTGCTAGTAAATGAGACAGACTATGCAAAATTATGAAAAATAGAAAAAAAAATATATAGGGGCACATGAAGGTCCCAAGTCTTAGAAAAAAAATATAATGAGCAAATCAAAGCTCATAAAAAAAGAAAGATAGCTATGTCTCAAAATAATAAGTTAGAAAAAGAGACCATATCAAACAAAGGAGTATTGATCTTTTGCCATGTTTCACACACTTGCACATCTTGATCTAAGAGTATGACACTTCTCTCCTTGGATCCGAAATTTGACTTTATAATATATGCAAGGTAAGTTTGCTACATTCTTTATCCCTACCTAAGCTCCACATAAGCCATGTAGAAGTAGGAAGATAAAAAGAAGGCAACCTCATGCTATGCCTTGGTAAG
This sequence comes from Microstegium vimineum, assembly GCA_022036555.1. Classification (NCBI taxonomy): domain Eukaryota; kingdom Viridiplantae; phylum Streptophyta; class Magnoliopsida; order Poales; family Poaceae; genus Microstegium; species Microstegium vimineum. Next base: position 19,174,735 of record CM039138.1, on the reverse strand, counting down.
GAATCATATACCTTTTGAGTGATCTAGAGTGCTATATGAGGAGTGAGTTGACTTATGTGCTTTCTTTTGAAAAACTTATCAAAAACTCCAAGTACTAAAATATGATTTGAGAAGATGACTTTGCTTTGAGAACTATTCCATTCTTCAACTTCTAAAGGATATATGTTAGACAATGCCACATATCCCACTTGTATAAGAAATGTTTTGAAAGAAACTTTATGTCTGCTATATGCCTTAATGATGTTATAGTCATGTTAGCTTTTAACCTTTACTCGAGGACGAGCAAAGAATTAAGTGTGGGGGATCTTGTTGACGGTAATTTCACCATGTTTTTATACCATCAAAACCGTAAACAAAACACTTTTTCCAGGAGCTACCAAGCAAAGACATAATGATTTTTATCAAATAAATAGTTCCACATGTCTATGGAGTATTTCTTGCAGGACTATAAGAAATGGAGAGAAATGAGCTAGTGGGACCCACATAGTGGGGTCGGCCAACCACCCTATGGGTCCCACCAACCATCCCAAGCATCCACATGGTAGGAGGGCCCACCTGTCATAGTAAGGGGGTCACTACCCCGCTTATGTAGGTCGGCCGACCTATAAATGGCATCCACCAAGATCTCTAGCTACTCCATGACATGTAGGCCATGCTTCTAGAAGGTTGGCAGTGGTCCACATGTCATAGGGGGGTCGGCCGACCCCCCCCCCAAAGGTGACTTGGCGGCCATTCCTCTCTCCCACGCTGGTCATGATCCAAGAGAAGCACTCCCAAGTGATCCTCCACCCTTGGATCAACTTAAATGGCTCATATTCACTTCACATGGATCCATGGGCCCACAAGAGTACAAACCGACGTCCAGAAGAGGTCCAACTTGTGCACACCCACTCCAAGATAGGTGGGCCATCTTCTAGAAGGATTGGGGCGGTCCCACCACCCATAGTGGGGTCGGCCGACCCCCCCCCCTAAGGCCCATGGGGCGCCCACCTCTCTTGCATGGAGGCATGCAAAGAAGCACATGCTCAATTCCTTTCCACCCTTGATCTGAAGGTGGTTGGGATCCAAAGGCTCACACCAACCATCACGCGGATCGATGACATGGCGGTTGAGTAGCCGCTACTCCACCTCTCCACTATAAATACCCCCTCACTCCTCTCATTCAAGACACACAAAGGAGGAGCTACTCTCTCCACAAGGCGAAGCCCTGTTCTACTAGTAGCATAGAAAATAGGGAGAGTGAGGAGACTCTGGAGGAGAGTCGGGCCTGTCTGGCGTCTTCTCCGAGTTATACCTCAGCGGTTGCGATCTTCTCTGTTGTAAGTCTGCATTTGAGATTCTATTATGGTAATTGATCTTTAGTTTTGGTAAAGTAATTACTTTAGTTGTTCATTGGTTCACCGCCCTTAAACCGATACTCTAATCAATTTCACCGAGATCCGGATTAGAGTAGTAAGATATAGTGTAGACGTGGTGTCTAGGCTATATGCTTACCTGTGTCTGCGGCTTGTCCAATGGTTTATTTGTGGTACCTAGTAGGGGTGACAGACCTATCTAGGCTTTGATCCCACCACGTTCGGCCATGTTCTTAAAACGTAGGCCTTCTTGTGCTAGGCGGTTTAGCACCCTTCTCATCCCTTTTTGTTGCTAAGCGGCCTAGTGGCCCGAAGTGAACAACCTTTGTATCTTACCTTACCTTGCTAGTTTCATAACCATAGAAGATCCTCTCTACCCAACCTATCATAAACCCCTTGTGTCATCATAGGGCGAACTTAGTTCTTTGTTAAGTATACTTCATGTTCCCCGTGGATTCGGTACCTTGGAATACTGTCGAGTGAAAGCTACCTTGATAGCCGCGCGCTTGCGGTTTATCCTTTGTGCCACAATTTGTGTCAACACCAACACGCTGGACGATGGTGCCGGACGCTGGCGTCAGCATGACGTAGCGTTCGTCGGCCACACTGAAGCCGCAGAGAAAATTCAGAGCGCGATGGAAGTTGTCCGTCGATATCTCATGAAGCGTCTGTCGGGCTTCAAGGGGGCTTTGCAAGTCAGTGAATTGAAGACAGGCATCGGACGCTGGAGGTCCGAGCGTCAGATGCTAGGGACGGAGCGTCCATCGCCCACGCGTCAACCCAATGGCTAGTTCTGACAAGGCGTCGGATGCTGGCGACGGAGCCCCCGTGAAGAGCGTCCGTCGCCAACTTATCAGCCCAATGGTTTGAAAGAGTTTGAGGGTAGTTATAAATATGTGTTGGTCGGCTCTAGGGTCTCTCTCTCGCACATTTGAACATCTTGAGACTCTTTTGAGCTGAGCAAACTCCCTCCCACTCATCTCCATGCTTGGTTAGTGAATTTCCAAAAGAGATTGAGTGATCCAAGTGCATTTCGCATATAGCTTGCATCTAGTGGCACTTGGGAGGCGTTCTCGTTGTGGATTTCTTGTTGCTCTTGGTGATTGCCATCACCTAGATGGTTTGGAGCAGCAGTGGTAGATCGAGAAGCTTGGTGATTGTGCTTCGTCGACTACAAGGTGATTGTGAAGGGTTCTTGTGCCTTCCCCGCGTGAGATCGCAATTGGCAACTCTAGTGGATTGCTCATGGCGTTTCAATAGCCTCATCTTGTGTTGGTTGTGCTGCACCCGGTTACAGGTTTGGCGTGTGATGCCAAGTATCGCGTGAACCTCCAAGTGAGTGTCTTGCCACAACGGGGACTAGCTAGTTGGCAAACTAGTGAACCTCGAAAGAAAATCAAGTGTCAACCATTGTCTCTTGTGATTGATTGATTTCATTGGTATTCACTTGATTGATTCATCCTCTACTCTTGTCGGCAGTATAATCACCTTTCCCATCTTTGCATTACCTTTTTCATTCTTGTCTTAGTATATTAGGTTGTGCCTAGAGGGCTACTAGAATTGAGTAGGATTTGTGTGATCCTAGAGCTTATTAGGATAGAAATTGTGGTTAGGTAGCTTTGCATCCCCTAGTAGGCTAGTGAAAGTCAAGCTTCACCTCATTTCTATCTAACTTGTTGTTGAGTTTGTTTTTAGTTTTCGATTTAGGCTATTCACCCCCCCCCTCTAGCCATCACTTAGGACCTTTCAGCGAGCACGATGGGCTGGTCGCGTGCCGCAAGGCCTCGTGGGCTGGGCCGTCTTCTGGTCAGCAGGCCCATAAGGTCACTGGGGATATGCCGAGGTAATATCCCCAACAAGTCCCCAAGCACCTTATATTCTTCTGGCGAGTCAACAACATCGTCTTTGGAGGTGTACATCTGGTCGCCATCGCGTGAAGTCATCGTTGCAGGGTCCCGACCAGGCCAGCTGGTTGGGACACCGCTCAGAGAAGTCTCCCGACCAGGTCGAACTGGTCGAGAGCGTCGTAGCTTGATGTGCGAGCAGGTCGCCTTCAATGGATGCTGCAACGGCTTGTCGAGAGGATATGACGTGCTGAAGAAAAAACTTTTTTGAACGGCTTGTTTCCTGGTGAAGTGTACCCACTTAGGCTGTGCAAAATGACAATTCAAAACAGCAGAGCTTTGTCAAGAAGAAAATCAATACATCACCACATGGTGAAGTGTACCCACTTAGTCCCCGAGCTTGGTAGTAGGTGAAGTATACACGTGGTGCCAAGCTTTATAATAAAGATAAAGAATGTATAAATAAGCATTAGTAACGAGTAAAGCTTGAGTTTTGTAAAAAACGACTGCGAATACCCGCAGTCCCTGATCCTAATGTAAGGAACTATAAGGTTCTTGTATCAGGATTATAGAAGAAAGACTGAAATATAAGTTTGGTAAAAATGACTGCAAATACCCATAGTCTCCGAGCTTGATATGAGAAGCTGCGAGGTTCTTGCATCGGGGTTATATTGCTTTATTCGCAGTCCCCGGGTTCCAGACCCTGGGTGTTATGTTGAATCATGTCGCCGCTCCCTGTGCTACGGCAGCAATCCCCGAGCCTTGCTCGGTGTGGTCATGGACGAAGTACCCGAGCCTGGTCGAGCCAACGGGCGTACGGCTGAGTCATTGGTTACGATCGGCGAAGTCATCGAATGACACTGTAGCAGAGGTCCTGCGGGACTTGCCAACTAGCGTACTGTAGCCGTGTTACTGTTCCTGCAGAAAAGAAATCATAACGAAATCGTACGTCTAGTCCCCGGACTGTGGTGTTAGTGATATTTAGGACATCTTTTTCCGTATCTTGTGGAGATTAATTGATAATAAATATGAAGTGGGGAGTTGGCGGCGGTGGTGGCTTCCACATTTGTACTCTGTGTGAAAGTGTTCGTGTTTTTCAATCTCCTTTCATCTGCTCCTCTTTTGCCCTCGCTCACCACTACAAAACCCTAGCCCTTTTTCCGTCATGTTCTTTTTGATGGCGCTCAGAAGAAAACCGAGTACTCGCTCGTCAGTGAAGAAAGCAGGCAAATCCTCGTTGAGGATGGAGGACGTGCTTCCAAATTGGACCGGGGAATGGACCAAGTGCACCCTGGAGGAGAAGGACATTCAACTTCTTGTCGTTGCTGGCATCCTTCAAGACCGGACCATCATCGAATGGAGGCCGACAACCGGGGAGGAGTTTCCGATGCCTAATACCGGTGAGCTCGTCGTCTTCGAACCTTTCTTCTGGCGTGGCTTCGGGTGCCTGTCCACCCCTTCCTGCGTGGTCTCTTGGATTTTTACAAGATTTCGATATGCAACCTCCATCCCAATTCTGTGTTGTACATCGCTGTTTTGTGCATTTCTGCGAGGCGTATTTGGGGATTGAACCCGATTTTGAGCTATTCCACTACATCTTCCGCCTCAAGCCGAATGGGACCGCCACATCCCGGGTTGTTAGTTCTGTGTACCTTCAACGTCGGGAGGGCATGGCGGATGTATATCTCGCCACCCCTTTGCCTTCCAAGGTGGCGGAGTACAAATCTTGTTGGTTCTATGTTCCTCAGGAGAAACCGTATGCGCGTGGAGATCCGTCGGAGATTCCTATATCGCAGCCTAACTGGTCGGCTAGCCCGTCGGCGGCGGCGATGGGATAGGTGCAGGAGCTGCTCGCATTGATGGGCCGGTCGTCGATTGATGGGGTTTCAGTTGGATTGAATTTTATCACAAGACGTTGTCAGCCCTGCAAGGATAGGATTCACCCTGCGTTTCTTTATGTCGGTTGATCCGACCCCACCCGGGAGACCTCGGATATCATGGAGCCGAGGGATGAACTTGATCGACTTTCTATGATTTTTGATCTTGGCATCCCATATTTGAAGGACCTGAGGGAACCGTTCAGTGTTGGGGTACCCGTGCCGGCGGTGCGTACTTTACTTTGCCTGCTATCAATTTTTCTTGTGTTCTTGTTTGCTTATTGATGTAGTTGTCCTAGTTTCGTGTCTAGGATCGCACCGTTTTCTTCTCCGGAGTCCCGTCCGAGGACTGGCCTGAAGGTGTCGACCGGGTGTCGAGGCGAGCAACCAGGTCGCGAGAGGTGGATGGTCGTGGTTCTTCTCGGTGGAGGAGGATCCTCGAGCCTCTTGCTAGGAAGCGCCGAGCGCGCGATGATCCATTGGGAAGCGCCCAGCCATCCTACCCTGGAAGAAGTCGAAGCCGTTGGTTAGTACCGGCGGCAAGTTTGTTATTAAAGAAGAAGCCCCTCAACCGCCACCCTCGATTTCTGAGTGGACCGACGAGGGGGCGGATAGGGAGGATGATGTGTCAGCGGTGAATCTGGATGGTGAAGGAGGGTCTGCATCAAGCACCAAGGTATCTCTGCCCAAGGCGTCGTTGGTTTGCTCGCCTACGTCGGTAGGCGCAGGGGGCGGTGTCTCGGGTGAAGGTACTATTCCGGGGTCAGGTAGGCCGCCGGCGGTTGTGCCTGAAGGTTCCGCTGGGGAGTTTCGGGCCCGGCGTTTTGTGAAGGCGCGCCGAAAATCGGACATGTAAGTACTCCGTCTTTGTTTTGTTTTAGTCTTTGGTGTTTTCGTCTGCTTGTTTATGGGATTTCTCTTGGTAGGGCACCAAGCGTCGAGGATGCGAATGGCCCCTTTGGTGATATGCCGGGAGCTGCTGATCGTCCGCGTGATGTTCCCGTTTTGGAGGGGTATGGTGCTTCGGCGCTCGCGGATTCTTCGGAGTGCTAGGAGAAACCTGGTGTTGCAGGCGTTCCGGTTGGCGATCCTTCTTGCTGTGGGCTGCCGTTCGCGGATGGTTCTCGGGCGGTTGTTTCGGAGGTTGGTTATTCTGCAGTTTCGGGGCTGGATCCGAGGTTGGTGAAGCGGAAGAGGGTGGCGGTGCTGTTGGAGGAGCCAGAGTCGGTGGAGGATATTCCGCGCACGGGGGATGTCCCTAAACCGACGCCGGTCCGGACCTTTCGTCGTGACGGTGAGGATTTCGTTGTAGTTGATGATGATGAAGCTGAGGCGGAGGCAGCGGTCTTCTTTAACGATGCGAACAATCTGCTTGGACGGGCCAAGGTGACTGCTATGCTTTTTGGGTCTGGCTGTGTCATAGTGTCTTCTTTTGCTGAACCGTCATTGGGTGGTCGCAGGGACTTTTCAGGGCCGAAAAGGAGGGGGAGATAATGGCCGGCCAGCTTGCGAAGTTGGTCGATGAGAACAAGCACCTTCGTGGTGAAGTCGCTCGTGTTGAGAGCCAATTTGCGGGGCTAGAGGATAGTTTGGAGGCGGCGCATCGGCGTTCGCAAGCTTTGGAGGCTGCAGTCCAGGAGCGTGAGCGTGAAAATACGGAGCTTCAGTCTCATGTTGAGAAGGTCGAGGAGCTTTCCACCCGTAAGTCTTTGTCATTCTTTGGTTTGACGACTTGTCGTTGTGGCCATGTGGTGACCTGTTCTTCTTTTAGAGATGGTTGGTGCTTGCGAGGCGAAACACCTTGCGGAAGAAAAAATTGCCGCTGCCGAACGGAGATTTATAAAATACGGACAATGCACGAAGGTAGTGGTCTCTTACCCGTCATTGTATTCGTATGGCCGCCTTATCCTGTGTTTATTGTGTTCTCAGGTTATCGGGGGAGCGTTCAACTTCCATTTGCAAACCTGCAGGCAAGGGCGGACGCTTACTATGATGGCTTCTGGTCGTTGGCTCGGGAGGTCGCCCCTATGGTGGAGTGCGTCGATGGCTAGGCGTTAATTCCTGAGCATGCTGAGCAGGCGACCGTGGATGGTGTGCTGTCGAAGGCCCGTGGTCTGTGGGTCAGGCTCCGGTCTTTTATGACTTCGGTGGCGCAAAGTGTAGCAGCACATGGCCTGGCTATGTTGCAATCGCACTATCCAAAGGTTGATCTTGGTCGGGTTGCGGCTGGGTTTGCATCGGGGACGACTTACGAGGAGGCGGACCGTCTGGAGGCTGATGTTGATCATGTAGAGGAGCTCGTTGTTAAGGATGTCGATTTGTTTGCTGCTGAAAAGCAGTAATTTGTATCCCAAATACAAGAATTCGGACTTGTAAGTGAACACTACAGAGTTGTATATATCTGGGCAGTGAGCTTTTGGTTCACTTGTATGTCCTGTCGTGCCTGCTTAGTCATGAGCCATAGCAATGAATCGTTCGGCCTTGGGTTCCCTATGGCCCGGATCGTAGGGCGCGGAGCCTCTACACGCGTAGGTACCATAGGGATTACCAGGGGGTAGGCTGCTGGCAACCCACGGCGCAGAGGGTGAACAGCTCATGCACACTAAGGGAGATGTCAGGGACAGAACCCTTTTCGGAGAGGCTCGATCGTGGCGTGACTAGGGCCTGTGGATACTGTTCCCGCAGACGCTGGGCGAAAAGCCATGCTGCTTGTAGAGTCGTCGACCATATTGTGGTCGTGTACAGATTCTGGGCACATAACCTCATGACTTTCGACAAAAATGATGTCTCCCGGTTGATGGGGAGACGTCGTTTGAGAGGTCTATCGATATGATCATAGCATATAGGGTAGCTACTTCTATGCGCTATGAAATCGGTAGGCCAGATTCGAAGACTTCCGGTTATGGCCAGGCTGTTTGGAGAGAATACAGTAATGCGTTTTTGGAGAGGTCGTCGAACACTATGGGAGTGTTTTGGAGAGGTCGCCGGATGCCGTCAACTCTTCGTAGTGGTCACTGAACGCCGTGGACGTTTTGTGGACGTTGAATTGTTTATGTGATGCATGAAAAACATGACGTCTTTATTTATTCATTGAGAGGTATATAATACATGCTTTATTTGATCAGTTTTGACTTCTTGCGCCCCTGGGGGCTAGTAGCTTCTACATGTAGTTGCGTAAGGGGTCGGCTCCGATAGTTGCTGGTTCTGCTTCCTTTGGCCTTTTCCCGGTGGTGTTGATTGTATGCTGCTCGCATTCATACGCGATCTTCAGGTTGGTGCGGAGGCTGAGGATGTCTTGTGGCGTCGGTATCTTCAATACCATGTAAGTGTAGTGTGGGACCGCCATTAGTTTTGTCAGCGCCGGGCGACCGAGTATCGCGTGGTAGGCTGTTTCGAAGTCGGCGACGATGAAATTGATGTTCTCCACCCTGAAGTGGTTATGGTTGCCGAACTGTACGGGCAGTGTGATCTGTCCCACTCGTTTGGATGCCTTATCTGGGATGATCCCCCAAAAGGGGAAGTTTGCCGGGAGGTCTTTTTTCGATTAATCGAGCTGGCGGAATGCGTCGGTGAAGAGGATGTTGAGGGCGCTGCCACCGTCGACCAGTACCTTCCTGAAACGGTATGTGGCGATGGTGGGGTCGATGATTAGTGGGAAGCTACCTGGGTATCTGTAGTCCGTCCATTAGTCTTCCCCAGAGAAACTGATTGTTTGTTCTGACCAGTCGAGGTAACGAGTGTTAGCCGTGTCGGTTCCTGTAGCAGCGACTGAATAGACGTCCTTGCGGACTTGGCAGCATCGTCTCTCCCCTTCCACAACCACGTTGCCTCCGAATATGGAGTATGTCGTTGAGGCTACTCGAAACTCTAGTGCTGGCGGTCCTTAGTCCTTGCCTTTGTCTTCGCCGTCTTTTTTCTGTTGTTTGTCAGCTTTTTCCAGCATTGTCGTCTCAATGAGGTCACACTCTCGCAGGGACTGTTTGGAGTTTTTATGTATGGGACACAGTCCGTCGAGGATCTTCTCGTAGCTTTCGTAGTAGTTCTTGTTTGGGCGGGCGTCCGTATTTGTGACGTAGCGGTTGTCTCGCCTGTAGTCGTACTTCTGCGGATGGCGTTCGGAGTTACCTGACTGGTAATCGTGGTGGTCGCTGGGCCCTCTTTCGCTTCGGTGTTCTGGTCGGCGATTGCTATCCCCTGCGCGCTTCGGAGAACGAAAATGGCGCCTCATGTTTTCCCTGCTGTGGGTGGCATCATCTTGGTTGGCGAAGGGTTCGCGGTCGTCATCAATTCTTCTATGGTTGTTACGTTTTTCCGTGCCAACTTGTTTCGGAGGTCGTCCACCCGTAGACCGTTGGAGAAGATGGTGATAGCTTCTGGGTCGAAGATCTCTGCTATGCTCAGGCGTTTGTCGGAGAAAACGTCTGATGTACTCCCGAAGGCTTTCATTACTCCTCTGGCGGACGCTCTCCAGATCGTAACGCGTCCCTGGTTGGACATACGTAGCCTTGTACGTCTTGATGAAGATTTCTTTGAGGTCTTCCCATATGTCGATGGTGCCTTCTGGGATCTTCTGGAGCTAGCAAGTAATTGGCCATCACGTCTTGGTCTCCTCCAGCGGCATGCACGGCGATCTCGTACGTGGTCGCCCACTGCTCTGGGTTTGTTTTGCTGTTGTATTTCTCCACCGACGTTACTCTGAAATTATGGGGCCACCAGATGGCGCACAGACGGGCTGAAAAGGGGTGCAGTCCACCCGTAGATGGCGATCTTCGTCGATGTTGTCTCGGAGGGCTCTGAGGTGCTGGTGCTGGATCACGTCAGGCTCTGTCGCGCTCCTCGTCGTTGTGCTGCGGGGACCTCTGTCGATGCTCCCTTGGACGGCTTCGCGGGTGGTTCCTGCTGTGGGATTGACCGGAGCACTCGAGTGCTTGCCCCTTCCTTTTTACCTAGACCGCGCCCGCCTTTATGTGGGAATCTATCTTCTCGATCACGGGCATGCCTTGGAGTTTGGACAGCTCGCAGGCGGCTACCGCTAGATTGGCGCGGGGGTTGAGTACACCGGGACGTCGCCCATCATGTCGAACTCGTGCTGGAGATTGCGTCATGGCGGGAGACCACGGTTCCTCTGCTCTTGTTCGCGTTGTTCTCGTGCAACACGTTCCTGCTTGCGGTGCTCCTGGTCGTGCTTCTCCTGCTCGCGTCGCTCGTCGTCGCGCCTTTGCGCGCCTTCAGCGTTCGGCGTCTATTTCATTGTCAGGGGCGATGCTGTGAGCGGAGACTTGAAAAATTACCCCTCCGAAGCCTAGGGGGAACTCTGGGAAGAGGTCGGTCGATCCGGAGGGGTCGGAGACTTCGGTTCTTGCGCTGGTGGTCAAGCCTGGGGAGATATTACCATAGAGGAACACTGCCTGCTCGGAGCCGCGGGGGACTGCAGAGATGATGATGGTGCTTACCACGGGGACCACCGGGATCTTGCGCTGGAAGACTATCGCCTGGTTGCAGAGTCCGTGGGGCATCGTAGGAGGAGGGTGGGCACCCCTAGTCGTCATAGTCGTCGTCTTCATCGGAGTTCGGTTTCGGCGTGTCGGCGGCCGTGATGGCTTAGAAGTCGGCGTCGCGCCATCTGAATCAGGTCGATGCACTCGATGATGTCGACGTTGGAGCGGTCAATGGCGTCGACTAGATCGTCGATGCTAGTCTTCCCTCGCGGCTGGTATATTAGCGCGGCGGAACGACGCGCAGGCGGCGGCGCGTCTGCCCTGCGTGGGGTAGATCCGACGATCCAGGACAGGGATCCGATCTGGAATACGGTGCCGATGAGATCTAAGGGATTGTGCGTGAGATGGTTTGGAGGGGGTCCCTGCTCGCCTTATATAGCCAGGGAGCAGGGTTACAGTTTCCATATCCTAACAGATTGCGATCGGTCCCTTAAGGTAAGGGATCCAAGTCTATCTACTAGGATCCTTCTTGGTGAGCAAGGCTTCTTCGGAGTCCTTGGCGAGCATGATGGGCTGGTCGCGTGCCGCAAGGCCTCGTGGGCTAGGCCGTCTTCTGGTCAGCAGGCTCATAAGGTCCCTAGGGATATGCCGAGGTAATATCCCCAACAGAGGTTCTCTCCCCCACCAAGGAGACAAGTTTGGGGGAGGAGCCCCTCCCCCTACTAATCCTTGCAGCACAAGTGTGATGAAAAGAGAAAGCTTAGGGGAGGTCCTCTCCCCCACTAAGTTAAGTATTATTATCCCACTAAGGTATTATTATCCCTCACTTTTATTGCATCTATAATAAACATTGAATAAAAGAATACAAAGACCTCCTGCTCATATGCTTCATAAATGTCTTATTCTTTCTATCTTGAAATTTTTTTGTCATTGATGCATAAGTTGTAAGCACCTCAATAGGTTGAACAACTAAACCCCCTTTTATCAAATGTTTTCAAATCTCACATGAATGACCATCTCTTCCATCCCATTTTATCAACCATGTCATGAGAATGAACAAAGCATATAACATAAACTTAATAATCTTCAATGTGCTTGAGGCTAAAAAATGATGAGTGAAGTTTTGGTTCCGCTGGTGTTTTTCCACCAGCAGGACCTATGCACTTAATCTATGTCTTGTCTTTGTGTCCACAAGAGAAGAATCTGAAAATGCAGTAGTGATGCACACTTGACAAGATGTTGTCACACACAACTTGAGCCAATTTGGCCACCATATGGGCATCGACCGACGTCCCAAGAGTAGCCAATTGAGCTGAAGTTTGGTGTACGCATAGAGGAAAAATAGGAGACACACCTTCGATGGACAGATGCATCCTGATGGGGTCGGTCGACCCCATCATGGAGCTATGGGCCCACCTGTCATCCTCCACTACTGATACTTCACTTCAAAACGCTGGTTTGACACATCCTCCTCTCTTCTTGGTACATGTGTTATATTTTGACATGATCTTATGCAACCCAAAATGAACTAAAGCCAAATCTGGATTGAAATTTTGAAAAGTGACATGCTTATGACATTCTTGAGATAGAAGCTTGCATAAATTTTATTCCATATACATATGCTTATGCTAGTGGGAAAACATCTTAATAGGAAACTCATATTCACTAAGTTGTTGTGATGTGTGATATAGTTCTAGCTTAGAAATCCTACCTTTTCTATTCAAAGTTCTTGGAGATCTTGCTTTTGAATAAATGTCATAAAACCATAGTGTCACATACTCCTCAATGGTGAAAATTCCTACCAAATTCATATATGCTCTTTCATGATATAAGCTTTCTACATAAGCTACTTGCTTTGTGTTGAGTTTGGTCAAGTTTTGTGACCCTTGTTGAGAGATTTATCATGCTCCCAAGATCAAGATCATGTACACACCACATATATATGTTGCTTCTACACTAGAAGTACGCAGAAACATGCATTTCATTTTCCACATAGTTCATGCTCCATGTTCTAATAGAAATTCTCTCTCTAGTATGTTGTTATTCAATGAGACATAGACTATGCAAAATTATGAAAAAATATATATAGGGGCACATGAAGGTCCCAAGTTTTAGAAAAAAAATGATGAGCAAATCAAAGCTCATAGAAAAAGAAAAAAAAAAGATAGCTATGTCTCAAAATTATAAGTTAGAAAGAGAGATCATATCAAATAGAGGAGTATTGAACATTTGACATGTTTCACACACTTGCACATCTTGATCTAAGAGTATGACACTTCTCTCCTTGGATCCAAAATTTGACTTTACAACATATGCAAAGTAAGTTTGCTACATTCTTTATCCTACCATATAGCTCCACATAAGCCTTTAAAGATAGGATGAAAAGAAGGCAAACTTTGATATGTGCCTTGGGTGAAGAATCATACACCATTGAATGATCTAAGAGTATAAGTGAACTATGCTTTTCTTGTGAAAACTTTGAAAAAACTCCAAGTCACTAAGAAATAGATTGGGAAGATGACTTTGCTTCAATAATTGTTCCACTTTTCAATTGCTCAAGGATATATGATAGCTAATGCCACATATCCCACTTGTTTAAGAAATGTTTTGGAATGAATTTTATGCTATCTATATATCTTAAGGTGTTATGTTCATGTTTACTTTAACCATTACTCGAGGACGAACAAAGACTTAAGCTTGGGGGATCTTGTTGACGGTGAAAACTTCATAATTTTCTATGCTCAAAATCACCGTCAACAGCCTTACAATGAAGGGACATAAGCATATCATGAGTATATTTTATCCAATAAATAGTTCCACATGTCCATGGAGTATTTCTTACAGGACTATAGGAAATGGAGAGAAATGAGCTAGTGGGACCCACATAGGGGGGTTGGCTGACCACCCTATGGGGCCCACCAGCATCCCAAGCACCCACATGGTAGGAGGGCCCACCTGTCATAGTAAGAGGGTCACTACCCTCTTATGTAGGTCGGCCAACCTATAAAAGGCAACCACCAAGTATTCCAGCCACTCCATGACAGGTGAGCCATGCTTATTGAAGGTTAGCAGTGGCCCACATGTCATAGGAGGGTCGGCCGACCCCCCAAGGTGGCTTGGTGGCCACTCCTTTATCCAACCGCCATGCAAAGATGCACATGCTGAATTAAAGAAGCCCATGTTGAATTCTCTTGCACCATTGATCTAAAGGGTGGTTACGATCCAAGGTCTCTCACCATACATCACGCGGATTGATGACGTGGCGGTGGAGTAGCCCCTACTCCACCTCTCCACTATAAATACCCCCTCACCCCCTCTCAATCAAGACACACCACAAGGAGGAGCGCTTCACTCTCTATCTCTCAAGATGTAGCACTTGTAGTGTTAGTGTTGTTAGGAGTTAGAGTGAGCCTCTGGTCTTCAGCTCTAGTCTTCTAAGAGGTCTGGTATGCTTCTAGTATTTATTTCTCTCTTTGTAAGACTTGAGTTATTTTATATAGATATCTTATCTACTTTGGCTTAGTACTTTATTTTATTGCAGCATGACTAGTTATGGTGTATTGGTTGTTAGCATAGTCATAGTTGTTTGATAGTAAGATAATGGTAGTATACCTTTGCACTGGTTCACCGCCCTTAACCCGGTGCTCTAATCAATTTAATCGGACGTCGGATTAGAGTAGTGAGACATAGTGTAGACATGGTGTCTATACTATACGCTTACCTATGTCTGCGGCTTGTCCAACGCTTTGTTTGTGGTACCTAGTAGGGTTGACAGACCTATCTAGGCTTTGATCCCACCACGTTCGGCCAAGTTCTTAAAGCGTTGGCCATCTTGTGCTAGGCGGTTTAGCAACCTTTTGTTGCTAAGTGGCCTAGTGGCCCGAAGAGCAATTGTGTATGGATATTGTTCTTGCTTGATATGACTTGTATTGCTAAGTTAGAACCATGCAAGTAGAGATAGATATTTGGAGACCTTATGCTCGCTCGATATCCTCTTCGTTCACTAAACTACTCTTTATCATTGGAACTTCTCTTGTGTGTCATTGCACTTATCATATATACCATTTACCCCTACCACAATTTAGTTGGTATATTAGTTAGTTGATCACCATGGTTAGTTATCATAATATTTAACCATTGCTTCCCTAAGGATAAATACGATACCCTGAAATACTGTTAGGTGAAATGCTACAATAGTATTTCTGTGCATTTGCGGAATATTCTACATGAGCATAATAAATACCAACACTAAGAAGGTTAAATGTTGTACTTTTTTCCCTATATGAGTTTTTGCTTGAAGGTTTCTCATATAAGGTTTTTCACTTTTCCTATAGTTCAGGTGCCTGAAATTTTAGATGATTTCAGACAATACTAATATACCACAAAGTAGTTTAGTTGTTAATTTTGAATTTTGTTATTTGTCTTTGTGTTATAACACATTAAATTTTTGTGCTTGTCCTCCTATAGAAATATTTGTAATTGTTAAATTGTCTTTGTGTCAACATATATAAGATTTTGTCAGGATTGTAGTTTTATCGAACATGTTTTTTATTTCTGAAACTAAAAATTGCAAACTGCGTCTACATAAATTGCAACGAACTAAAACTGCAATTTTAGTATAAAATATATGCCATAACCGTCGCCTGAAAGAAAAAAAAATCAGGCACCTGAAATTTAGCAATCCCAAGGTTTTTAATGAGATAACATCTGCAATACAATTAAGGAATGTGATGTGTTCTTTTCTCTTAGAACTATTTTTCCCACTAGGTTTTCGGATGGGGTTTTTAATGAGGCATGTGTATATCGTGGTAATCACCCAAGGAGGAGTGTTGAGAAACACAAAGACTCTATCCTAGAAGGAAAGGACAAGGAGAAATTATAATCCTAGTCTGTTTGTATGTGAATTCTTACCAAACTTTAGGTCCTGATAGGACTATATATATGTGCGATCTCTATGTTATAATCAATCAATATCAAGAGGAATAAAGAATAGTCTCTCTATCTTATGTTTACTTCTTCTATTATTTTCATCTACTATGTAGATCATGAGAGACAGAGAGGGAAAGATCTGAACCGTTGGCAACAAGTTTCTTAACAAAACACAAGTCACAACTTGCTCTTATTTTTTTATTATATATGAAAGAGTTAAATACATCAGGGACCCTTGAACTTGTAAGTGTGTGCCACATAGGTGTCTGAACATTAAAATGCATTTATGACCCCTTAAACTTGTTAAGTAGTACACATAGGCCCCTGAACTTCGTATTGAGTTTCAAGGGGTTTGGTGCATAGGGGTTTAAAATGCATTTTCGAAGTTCAGGGGTCTATATGTATCATTTAACAAGTTTAAAGGATTAAAAATATATTCAGGTCTACGTGATACTCCCTCTATCCCATAAATAACGCAATTCTTTGACTATTTATATTTTCTCTTTGACCATTCGTCTTATTGAATTTTTTTGTGTAAATAATAAAATAAATAGGTCATTATGAAAATATATCTAACAATAAAATAAATCATAATAAAATAAATAATATTTATTAAAATATTTTGAATAAGACGACCGATCAAATAGGAATCGTCGAAGTTAAAGAATTGCGTTTTTTGCGGGGGCGGAACGAGTACATGCTTAAGTCTGAGTGCATAAATCTATCTATTCTATATGAAAAAAGGACAACAGGTAGCAATACGAAGTCTGAACTCCAAAGCCCACCGCACCGCCTTCTCCCTCGTTCCACTGATTTGCTCCGCCCTCTGCCCTCCGCCCATGGCTGGCCGCGTCCTCCTCCGCGCCGCTGCCTTGGGCCTCGCCGCCGCGGGGGCGGGGTCCCTGCATGCTGTGTACAAGTGGACGCCTCCCACGGAGATCTCTCCCTTTGTCCCGTCCGTGAAGCTCATGCTCTTGGAGTCCGCGAACGGCCTCCAGGCCGCCCTGCTCCGCCCTGCTCCGTGCGCACCCGCTCTCCGGAGTGCACCTCCGCGACGTCCGCGCCCGTGCCGAGCTCGACGTCGCGCGCGTTGATGTGGAGATCGGCTGTGGCGGCAACCCCGCTGCGGCCACGGACCTCCGCCTCCTCCTCGCGCTCCTTGCCACGCGCGACGGTCGAGCCGACGACGCCATGCGGCTCTACGCGGAGGTGGCCCGCGACGCGCCTTTCGACCCCCGGCCCCGCGCTCTCGCATATAACCTCTGCATCCTCAGTGGGCGAGACGACGAGTCTGCGGCGTGGAGAGCCGCCTACCACCGCCTCGTCCCGGGCTCCATCCTGAACCCCGGATGGGAGTCCCACGAGACGAGGGAGCTCGTCCGCGAGCTCGTGGTCGCGGCAACGCTGGGCGGCGTGCACGCGCTCAGCTACCCCGAGGATAGGTCCTTGGTCATGCGCGAGGTCAGCAGGGTTGTGGACAAGGGGCTGGTCGCTGCGCTGCAGGACAAGGCGCTATCTGCGACGGAGAGGCTTCAGTTCCGATTGCTCCGCGTGTTCCTGGACACCAAGGTGCAGCGCCTCGTGAAGGAGGAGCAGGCCATGGCCGACATTGGTGAGGACTGAGGACTGAGGACTGAGGAGGCATCTTCGGGTTCATCGTAAGCAAACTTACACAGTTACACACTTATGCTCGTCTCATCCTCGAATAAAATAAATGAATGTGGTCACCCAAAAATTTGCGTTTCCAAAGGGCAGGGTGGATTGGAATTGGATCGTTTAACCTAGTTGCACAAGGAATTTTATATGCAGGCTAGTTATGCAATGTGTTTGATTTGTGCTTCCTGCTGGATCAAATGATCTGTCAGGCACAGCAAACAAAATCACTAATAATGATTACTTTGGTGGTTTGTGTCCTTCATTCCTTCTCATGGAATTAGTGCACATTTTCATGTGTAATTGACTAATTGTAAAGTTTAATTTATTGTTGATGATGATCTGGATTGATAATATTATGTCATTGTAAATGTGCACTTGGTATTTTGTTGAAACTGAACTACATTGATATTTTATGGTTGATGATGAACTGGATTGATAATATTATGCATTGTAAATGTTGGGTTAGTATTTTGTTGAAACTAAATTACATGGATAAATGCTGGCATAATTTTGCAATGTAAGAACATTAGTGTTCTATATATATGGTTACCGTGATCATTTTGTTGTTTCTTAGTTTTATTATTACATAAGTAAGGAAATTAGGAAATTACCATATTATATGCACAACAAAATAACACCGATCACATAGAAGGGAGGCTTGGTTGTCGGCCTTAGCTGGAAAGACCCATATGGTCGGACAGTTCTCAGTTATCAGAATCTGACAACTGGATCTTGTCAGAGATTATGACATTGTTGCACAATTTTAATTAGTAGAAAAGCTAGTTATGCAGTCTGTTTGATTTCAGCCTTCATTGGATAGTTTTAGTAGGATCGGGTAAATTAAAGCACAACAGAAGATGCCACTTATAGGGTCAATGATCTATATCCTTCTGGTAGAACCATTTGTTGATCTCAATTAACAATAACATGTCGAATTGTCATATGTACCATTTGAATAAAATGCATATATGCTTGAAAGAAAATTTCCACACATGTGTTTTGCATGGCTGTTGTATTCAATCCGTTCTTTTATTGATTGATGCATAACGTCTAGCTCATTGAAACCGAGCACTGTCTTGGTTGGGTGATATATGACAGTGTGTACAAACAATAAAAATTCTGGTATTGTGTTCTGTATGAGTAAAAGATTTTCATTTGTTTAACTTCATAAATTACTCCCTCCATTCCAAATTATAAGACATTCAAGGGCCCGTTTGGTACAGCTCAGCTTAGCTTTATGAGCAACTTTCTAAGTGAAGCTAATCTATTTTGGAAAAAGTGTTTGGCAAAACAGCTTCACCAACAACTTTATGCATGGATATGAGAGAGAAAGGGGGAAGAAAGTTGTGATAAGCTACTATTTTCAGCTTCACCCCACTTTGCAAAGCTGTTTTTCTTTATGAGAGGGGAAGAAAAACAGCTTCATGGGTAAAGCTATTTTAAAAAGAGGTGTTTGGTAAAAAAAAACAGCTCACAACAGCTTTGCAAAGTTGTTATAAGCTGTACCAAACAGGCCCTAAGGCTTTTCTACATACATAGATTTTTATGCACTTAAATACACACATTATGTCAGATACATAGTTAAACCAATCTATCTAAAAAAACATAACATATTATAATTTGGAATGGAGGGATTACTATTGGACATCTCTTACAACACCAACCTCCCTTTTCTATGTGAAACAAATATGAGACCTTAAGACTTCAGAGAACTGCAAACAGCAAAAATAATATGAAAAATAATTTGAGGAAAAAGCAAAACTGGGGATGGGGTGTGCTTATGTGTTCCTGTTTGTGAATTGTACTTGGATAACTCTTTCTTTACAAGCTACTGGGCAAACTTTATATTTGTTTTTAGTAACATTATACATAGTAGTGTGACATCGTCTTCTCTCTTAGGCAGTTGTGCATACAATATATACATGACCCTTATGCTTCTTGCCTTTTTATGAATGATATTCAGGAAAGTACAATTGTCTACTTGGTGATTAAACCTCTGCTACCTTTTCTATGCAGATGAAGTTGACATAGCTATAACACGGAAGCCGGCAATTCTTTTTTTTTTCCCCTGAAGTACCTCATAGATCAAGTTACTTTGGAGGTCCTGTTCGATGCATCAGCTTTATGGTTCTAGATTGTAAGCAGAGTTATCACTAGCAGTTTCGTTAACCACAGAAGCTAGGTTACCGTTTCATAAAGGATGCTAATTCAGATGCTGCTCCAAAAGAACTGCCTGCTACAGGGTGATATGCTCGAAGGTGACTGTTCCACCAGCTTATTAGTGATATGCCCAAAGGTGACTAATATTAGTATGCATATTGCTCTTATTCAGTAAGCCCTTTTTCGCTCAGATGTTAGCTGAAGATGCAATTACATTTCATACGTTGGTGTAGAAGTCATTATAACCTGTGTTTGCATTCGGTCAATATACGTGCTCCAATTTCTTGATAAGTGAACCTGGGTTTTCATTGGATGTCATCTCTGCTTCTGCTTGCTTGCGTTTCAGTCTATCATTTAATGAGCGTGCATGCTATTCTTTTACATGTAGCTATGATGTAAGTTCTGAAATGATAGACTACGACAAACAGGAAAGCGTTTAAATGGAACGGGATGACAAGTTGACAACTCCTTTTTGAGAGGTCATGGGCCCTGACTCATGGTTCCTGCAATGTGGGAAAGGGATCCCCCGAGTATTGGGTAGATCTGCTTTGATATATCAATCTCTCCATGTGCTGATTCAACTCATCCTTCCCTGGGTCAATAAACTACTGATGCACTTTTACAACTATCTTGTGAGACTCTTTGATAGTGCTTTCTCTAGTAAAGAACCGAAATGCCACATCCTATCCCCTGTGGCACCATTCATCCACCATGCCTGTGTTGGAGCAAGGCTAGTGTGAGGCACAGGTTTGCCCGAAGGAGGAGACCACTCACAAGTCACAACTACTACGTGGGGCAAGCGCGCCCGAAGAGGAAGAGGAAGAGGGAGCACCCATGTAGGGACGGACAAGAAGAGCATGATGGGCAAAGAGCTATGGGTGAGTGGCAGAGTGGCGGGCATATAGGATCCAAGGAAAACATTTTTTTTTGAGGAACAATGTTGCCCTGCATTCAGGTTCTCTACAGGGGATGACTTTGTTGCTGCTATCCTTGAGCCAAAAACCTCAAGAAAATAGGGTCATCACATCTCATCTCACCTTGTCTTTCAAACCAAACATCTTTTTGTTGAATGGGATATTTTAAAAAACACTGACCTTGAAATAAGAGGTCTTTTGCTAGGATGGTCCAGCTATAGCTGTGACCTCTTTCGGCGCTCCATAGAAGCGTGTTGTATGTTTACTTAAACACTTCTTCTTAATATAATGATACACAAATCTTTTGCGTATTCGGGAAAAAAGAAACACCGACCACAATAAAGAAGCATATGTTAACAAATAATAGACAACAAACAAGTCATGATCACTACAGTATTTAAAACTAATAGAGTAGTTTATCTTGATAAATCGAATAGTAATATTTTCACAGCGTGTCTAAGCATAGAAATGTAAATCCATCCATTTATTTTTATAAAGCTTTAAAATTGCTGTCCCTCGGGTTGCCAAGCCAGTGCAACCAGTACGTTTGTATTAGTCTATGGATCACGTTGGCGGTGCCAAGATAAAAGTAAAACTTGGACATTACGCAATTGGTTTACGATATCCGGACAGCACATCCAAACAGCTAATGATCACCACTTCACTTGAATATTCGGTATTAACCAAGTTCTAAATACTGATATAAAGGAGAGAAAGGAGGAGATGAGAGCTTTACTCTCATACCAGCAACAAGCTAGACAGGAAGCAAACAAAGTCATAGGTCCAAGTAGTAACTTTACATTATGAGGGGAAATAGAAAAGAGGACTTTTTTTATAGAAAATCGGAAACAACTATTGTACAATTTGGCTCTTACAGTTTAACTTATAGCCAAGCACTTGACTCTATTATTGACCTTGCTCTTCTCTGCAGAGATGGTTACCTATATCTGAATGGACTTCTGAAGACAATTCACCTGCAAGAACAAAAATGTTCTATTGTCATGACTACTGATTTGAGTATAACATCTTCAAACAATAGAAAAAAATATTTGACTGAATACAAGCTGATCACAAAAGGATTTTATTAGCTAAAGATTTGCACGCTTCGGCATGTTAGATTACACATCTACGGAGGAGGGAAATATAAGGCTAAACACTAATTTCGACTACATAGCCAACAAAACAGCATTAAGTTGGCTCTAATAAGAAACCTGCTCATGGGATAGCCAGGGAACTAAACAGGCCCATAGTAAGTATGACATTTCAGGCTTATATGGATTCTTATAAATTCTTGAGACATTGAACTGGAAAATGCACATATAGTGCACCATTAAACTTTTGTCACAGGATCAGTAAGGTAAAATGTATTGTCATCTACTAGCAAATTTGCCTGTACGATGCAACGAGACATGTAATTTATATAGTTATAGAAATAACTTGAGATTTTAGATAAGTCTTTTGTTGCAAAATTCTTGTTAAGAGTATTGACACTATAAACTAATTTAATCAATAATCACATTACATGAATAACGGGACGTACAATTTTAATCAAGGATCACATTACACACTAATTTATTTTTGAATTGGGCTCCATATACTGTGTATTGACACTATCACACAATACTCTAGTTCATATAGAGAATGTTAAACTACCTAAATATATTGCCTTTTAATATTACATATGGATATATATATCTCATATATGCTAGCCCAGGAGAAGCTCATCTATGTCTAGGTATACATATACAGAATTAAAATAGCAAAAAAATCAACGATCATTTTTTTTATCAATCAACGATCATATTAGCTTCAAGGAAAAGATTAAAAAAAGAAAAGCTCTAGGGGTACTTGCCGCTTACATCTATCCATTCCGTCTGCTGTCCGCGCAACAAATCCAAAATCCTCTTCTTTGCCTTCCATGGACGGATGGACCAAATGTCCTCTCCATCGGTGGACGGTAGTCCGTGCTCCTTCAGCGTGCGTTGCAACCATAACTGATGGAACTTGCAATCGGAGCCAACCTTGTTTTTCATTTTCTTTTTTTTCTACTGCTCTCCTCAACCTCAAGCTTATCCGTTCAGCCGGTACAACCCTCCACCACACACTCATCCTCCTATTCTCTCTCCCAACCGCACAAGCACAGGTCCTCTCCAGATGCGTCGCCTTCTCTTTCCTCTCCCCATGCGCCGCCACCGTGCGCGCGTCACCTATCGCCATCGTCTGCGCGTCCCGTCCCCACCCCAAACCGAGGCCCGACAAGCGCGCACTCACCGGCAGACTTACCCGCGGCCCCGCCCGAGCCGAGCTTCGGCGTCCTCCGCACCGGCGTCGGCGAACTCCGCACCGACCTCGAGCCGAGCGTTGCCGTCCTCTGCATCGGCGTTGGCGTCCGTGAGCTCCGCACTGACCCCGAGCCGAGCCTCGGCGTCCTCCGTACCGGCGTCGGCGTTCGTGAGCTCTCCGACGGTCTGGTGGCCGCGGCTGGAGGTCCCAAGCGGACGCGTTCCCCGGCCCGGCGACTTGCCCCTTCAAGCAGCTGGCCAATCTTGATGCCTCCTCATGTTCGTTCTAGGGATTTGTAATTGAGTCTCTGGCTCTCTGCTCATATTCGATTTGTGGCCACCACCGCTCTTTATTGATTTATGTGATATATTCGATTCTGTCTCGATTCGGTCTAGTTGTACATGATTTCGATTTGTTCTCGCAGATGTCCTTAATTTGTTATGGATATAGTTGATGCTTGGCCGATTTCTTCGTACCCTTGCTAATTTAGGCATAAATTTTTTTCTGCATTCTAGATTGGCCGTATCGTGTGTGGATTGGAACTGGATACGGCCAACACTACAATACGAATTTCACTACCATACGAATTTAATTTGTAGCGAGCGTCGGACTCTAGAGTCACACGGGATGGCCAGACAAAAAAGTAGGCGAAATTTTGTGACTTTATTATTTGGTATAGATCTTTATTATTTGGTATAGATATAGATAGATTAAGCAAAGCGACATTGGCTAATGCATTATATTATATCTTTTCATCATTACCAACACCTTGGCATTATATTGGATACTTGATACATAGCCATTCCCTAGACCTCAAATTGTAGAGTTATAGGAGTATTAGTATTATTTTTCTCTATTAAAAAGAAGCTTGTTGTGTAGCAGAGTGCATTTAACACAAATTTCTTATAAATCTTCTCCTAATACAACTACTCGTAAAAAATTCTTCTGCACCAGAAAAAGCGTGGTGACCAAGACCAGCTTGTCCGAGCCCGCCACGACGCGCGGCAAAGAGCCGAGCATCATGACGAGGACAGCCTCCATGGACGGCAATTTTTGCTCGGGGTGCGAGAAGTCGGGCAACGCGGCGTCGCGGAGCCACCGGGCCCTGTCCTAGTGCTGACCGAGCACGTGGCAGAGCGCGGCGGCGTAGAGGCGCAGGTGGTGTTTCCCAGGACCCCGTGGCGAGGCGTGCCATGGTGTTGAGCACCTAGAAATCGAAATCGATTTTTACATGCGGTTCGTTAAGACAATCGCCACTAAAAAAATCGACCTCGGATTTTTCTACTGATTTTTTTATTTTTTAAACGAACTCGGATGAAAAACTTTCTACATGAAAGTTGTAGATCTCGAAAAGTTATGAAACTTTGTAGATCACAACTTTTTCATTTGAAATCATCTTGACATGCGGTTCCTTAGGACAATCGCATGTAGAAATCGATTTTTACATGCGGTTCGTTAAGACAATCGCCACTAAAAATCGACCTCGGATTTTTCCACTAATTTTTTTTTATTTTTGTAAACGACATCGGATGAAAAACTTTCTACATGAAAGTTGTAGATCTCGAAAAGTTATGAAACTTTGTAGATCACAACTTTTTCATTTGAAATCTTGTCATCGAAAAATACATTTGAATGTCAAATTTAAAATTCAAATTTTTATAAACGACCTCGGATGAAAAAACTTGATACATGAAAGTTGTAGATCTCGAAAAGTTATGAAACTTTGTAGTTTACAACCTTTTCATTTGAATTCGTTTAATGGTTCAAACAATCAATTTACACTCAGTTTAGTATAGAATATGAGGAAGTACCACTGAATTAGACACAAGTGACAGATGAGTGGAGTGGTAGAGGAAGGATCACGCCAAGCCAAGGTCGAGGGCTCGAATCCCCTACGGAGCGTGTTCGCGATTCGACGCGAAAAATAGCGGGCGGGTTCCTAGTGGCTTCTCCCAGAATTTAAATCTTTTTTATTTTATTTTTAAAACACGATTTTCTATTTTCAAAACGTGATTTCGGACGGCCGTTTCTACAGGAGGTTACCGCTAACCGCATGTAGAAATCGATTTGTACAGGCGGTTTTTAAAAAACCGCCAGTAGAAATGTGGCCCCAGCGCTGGCGGTTCGGAAAAACGCCTGTAAAAATGGCTTCCAAACCGCATGTATAGGCACTTTTTGTACTAGTGAAAATTATATAAAAAAGAGAGAATTTGAAATCGTAACTTTACTTTTGAAACAACAAATATAAATATAAAGTAATAAATAAGGAGCAGTCGGGTTAATAAAACTGAGAAAATTGACTCAGAAAGAAATTTTTTGGAAGCTCCATTGCAGGATTCAAACCTAACCATTAAAAGAGAGAAGAAATTTTTTGGAAGCTTCATTGCAGGATTCAAACCTAACCTTTAAAGGAGAGGCTGTGGGATTGACAAAACATATGACTACATAGGATTTTTTTGACAAAATCCTAGCACTTCATTGGGTGGGATGACGGAACAAACCAAAAAATTGCTTTATTTGACAAGGTTCTAAATTAACAAATAAGACATGAAAATGTAAATATTCGCCCACGAAATCCTTATTGGATTAGAATACTTTACCCTGATTCAATAAGAATAAAAAAAGAGATTCAAAAAAAGGAAGGATTACATTTTGTATAAATATTGAATTTGATATATTCTAGATCTTCTTTCTTGACTATTTTTTTTTCTTTTTTAAGAAAGTCAAAATAAAAAAACTTAACTTTTTCTATTATATATTGATGTGTACCTATCTATAATATTTTTGAATGTTATGGAATGGCATGTGGGCCACACAGTCCTGCGCTGCTTCAAACGTTTTGATGCGTCCTTCACCGAGAATATTATGGAATGGCATGTGGGCCACACAGTCCTGCGCTGCTTCAAACCCTTTGATGCGTCCTTCATCGGGCCACAAAAGCGTTCTGCGTCCACCGCCACCAACTCCTACTACGGGATCGACTCCAACTGGTAATCCGACACCGGCGCTACCGACCACATCACTGGTGAACTGGACAAGCTCACTGTCCGTGACAAATATCACGGCAATGATCAAGTCCACACAGTGAACGACGCAGGTATGAGAATCAGTTAAGTTGGTAGAAGTTCGGCGCAGGTATAAGAATCAGTCAAGTTGGTAGAAGTCTTGTTCGTACCCCTAGGCGAGATATCATTCTTGACAATGTTCTTTACATTCTTGAAGCTAGTAAGAACCTTGTTTCTGTCCTTCGCTTAACATCCAATAATCGTGCTTTTATTGAATATCACCCGGATCAGAAAGTTCTCCATAGAGGGAACTGTGAAGGCGGCCTCTATCCGTTGAAGTCTAGATCGTCTTCAAATAAAGCGACCCTCAGCGTCATCAAAGCTTCAACAACGAGTCATCAGCTACCATACCCCAGATCCACTAGCATTTCATCTAAGCCACTTGAGCTTATTTTCTCTGATGTATGGGGACCAACGCCTACCTCCGTAGGTCGAAACAATTATTATTTGAGTTTTATTGATGATTTCAGTAAATTGACATGGGTTTATCTACTCAAGTAAAAATCTGATGTATTCCAAAAATTCCATGATTTCCAAAACATGGTCGAACATCAATTAAATAGCAAAATAATTACGATGCAAACAGATTGGGGTGGTGAATATCAAAAACTAAATGCCTTTGAATGCAAACATGATTTCTCACCATGTATCATGCCCTCATGATCACCAACAGAATGGTTCGGCAGAAAGAAAGCACGGACACATTGTAGAAGTTCGTCTATCCATCCTAGCGCATGCATCCATGCCCTTGAAGTTTTGGGATGAAGCCATCACCACAACTTATCTCATCAATCGCCTACCAAGCAAAACCATCAATTGTCAAACTCCCCTTGAGCGCTTACTCAATTAGAAACCTGACTATTCCACCCTCAGGACCCTTGGTTGTGCTTGTTGGCCCAACTTGAGACCATATAACTCTCGCAAATTGCAGTTTAAGTCCAAGCAATGCGTCTTCTTGGGGTATACTAATATGCATAAGGGGTTCAAATGTCTAGATGTTAAGGATGGTCGGGTATACATCTCTCGAGATGTTGTCTTTGCGAGACCGTGTACCCGTTTGCTCATCTACATCCTAATGCAGGCTCCCGCCTACGCGCCGAAATTCTCCTTCCACCAACCCTTCTCAATCCTAGTCATGGGGATGACAATTCTTCTAACCAACTTGATAATGGTTCCCTGCGTACTAACTTACTGGATGAGCATGCAGGTTCAGAAAAAAAAAATCCGGCGCAAAATGATGGAAATTCGAGGGCAATCCATCGTGATTTTATGTAGGTGTATCCCTTTCCATTTCTGGAAACAAAAGGCACGGGCTCCCAGGCGGATACGCCTGCACCTTCCGTTCTGCCCCTGACAGGATCTGTCTTGGATCCGATGGCGTCCTCGTCGTCTACTGCCCCGGTCGTTCCTGCATCGCCATCTGGCGTTCCGGGTCACATGTCGAACATGGGGGGCGCACAGAGGAGCTTCTTCGGAACACGCGCCCGTCGGATCCTCTACACCAGGTGCGCCTCCGTCTGCGGCCACACAAGCTCTTGAGGGATCACCTGTTCTACTCGCTGGATCCCCTACATCAGTTGATCTTGCAGTGCTTCCAGTGCAATAGCTCACACCATCTCCACCGCCTCGGCCTTCAACTCGACTTCAACACGGTATAAGTAAACCCAAAATTTATACTGATGGTAACATTCGTTATGGACAGTTAACTGCTATTTTTGAGGATCCCCCAAATTTGAAAAGTGCACTAGCTAATAGTAATTGGAAACATGCCAAGGATGTTGAATTTGATGCATTGTTGAAAAATAAAACATGGCACTTGGTACCACCTCAAACTGGGTTTACAAAATGGGTTTACAAAATTAAAAGGAAGTCAGATGGGGAGATTGAAAGGTATAAGGCTCGATTAGTAGCAAAGGGTTTCAAACAAAGGTATGGCATAGACTACGAAGACACTTTTAGTCCAGTAGTCAAGGCTACAACAATTCAGTTGATTTTGCCTCTTGCAGTCTCTAGAAATTGGTGCTTGAGACATCTAGATGTACAAAATGCCTTCCTACATGGTTATCTTGAGGAGGAAGTGTGCATGAAGCGACCTTCTGGCTATGAAGACAAAACTAAACCAAACCATCTCTGCAAACTTGACAAAGCATTGTATGGGCTAAGCAATCTGAAAGGTCCTAGATGGCTAGATGGGGGGTGAATAGCCTAATAAAAATTCTACAAATCACTAGAGAAAAGGTTAGAAAACACTTAAGCGAAGCTGAAAGGATCTAGATGACCAAGAAGGGGGGGGGGGTGAATTGGGTTTCTTTTAAATTTCTAAAGCAATGTTAAAACCTAACATTGCCAATCACCCCCTAGTGCCTACCGCAATGTGTATCCTTGCGAACACATGGTGGATAAGTACCCATGTATGTTCAGCTTTTATGATGAGTGATCGTCCAACAATAAGTGTTTTAGTTTGAGTGGCTTACCCTAACCTCTGCGAAAGCAGAAACATGTGCTTGTCTATCAGCTTGTGGTGTGCAGGTACGATGCCTAGTGATAGTGGTCAATGGCGTGGAGAAGGTAGAGTAGAGGCTTGCCGTGCCGATGGATTGAGAGCGATGAAGGGCGGAAGCGGGGCTCGGACTGAGGGACCATGGGCGCCAGCGGACTAGCTGTGGTGGGTAGTACTTGGCACCGGCGAGTGCGGGAAGACATGGAGGTAGAACGAGTCGACCTAGTCAAGACAGTGGATGTGCGAGTCGAGCAGCGGCTTAGGGGACTCGGAGTCCGACCGGACAAAGACAAGGTGGCTCGCGTCGAGTGGTTTGGTGGTTTGGGCCTCAAAACCATCCGCGTCGGTTTCCGAGTTTGGGCCGCAAAACTCGGGGTTCGGTAGTTGAGCCCAAAGCTACCGGTGGCGGGTTTCCTGGGTTTGGGCCTCAAAACCTAGGCGGAGCTTCCGAGGAAGCGGGGATGGCATGTGGCAGAATCCTGGAGGTTGCGTCGAGGCGACGACAACTCCCGGCAGGAAGCGGGGCCGTCCATTCAAACGAGTGGCTGAGAGTTATCGACTTGGATTACAATGTCTTAGGGCTAGGTAATTCGGTCTTGTATCTAGGGGAGTCTTTGGGAAATAGCCAAAGCCCCGTTAAATAGTGGATGAAGGGGTATCCTCATCCTATCTCTTGAACCAAATCACTTGCCCCCCCCTCTCTCTCTAGTTCATGAGATCCCTAGGTTGTTTCTACCAACCTTTGTAAGAACTTGGTTTTGCTGCGAGGAATCGGAGGTCGTAACCTCCGTAAGCCATGGTGGCTTCGTTTTCGTGATCGTGTCCCCGTTTTGCTTTTGCTCCCTCTTTTCCCTAGATGATTTCTCTTTGTAGGGAGTAGCTCTTGCAAATCCGTTTGAACCAAGTTGTGCGTAATCGTGAGGAGCTTCTTTGCACCGAAGGAGTTATCCTCAAACCTCACGAGTGCGTAGATCGGGCATTTTCTTTGTGGAGTTCTTCGTTCTTGAGCTTTTCCCCAAATCTCTTCTCCTCCCCTTGCTCTAAGCCAAAATGAGCGATGATTTCTTCGGGATAGCTCCCCAACTGCACTAGGATCATGCCTACAAAGTTTGGTGGCAGTTGGTGATCATTTGGTTGAGTTTTGGGAAGATTTGGCGGAGTGGATTTGGTTTTCACGGGGTGCAGAGTTCCTGCGTGGGAGCATCGGACCACCCTACGGACGACTTTTCCCTAAGCTCCGAACCATAACAAGTGGTCCGGTGGTCTTGACTTTTCGAGTGTCAAGCAGCAAGGGGCGTCGGACTACCCTCTGGACCACCCAGCTTGTGAGCACCGGACCATAGGCGAGTAGTCCAGTGGCTCTGCTGGGCATGTCACTCACGCGTCGAACTAGGCTCATTAGTCCGACGGTGAGCGTCGGACCAGGTGTCCGGAGTAGGGGAGCTTACTGTATTGTTTGGCTCAGTGGCTGGAGTGAGCACCGGACAACTCTCCATAGTCCGACGGTGAGCGTCAGACCAGAGTCCGGAGCTTGGGCACTCCCTGCATGTTTTTTGTGTGGGCATCGGACTTCCAAAGGTGACCGTTGGACTAGTCCGGAGGTGTCTTGGTAAGCACCGGACCAAAGGTTCCGGACCACTTCCATTGGTCCGAAGGTCTTGTCTGAACTGGTCCAGAGCTCCCTGTTGGCTGATGTTTTCGTGCGTTTTGCCTAGGTTCTTGCCTCTTTTCCCTAGGGGTTGAGAACCTGTGTTTTGGGGTTTCCGGTGAGTTTCTCTCCACTGCCGGTGAGCTCTCATTTATCCGTTTTCGTCTGAATCCCCGCTCGCGTTGCTCGGGGGAGGTTGAGCACCCATCAACTAGGTTTTGCTTTTGGGAAGAGTGGCCCGAATATTTCGAGAGAAATTTGAGGCTCCCATTCACCCCCCCCTCTGGTCGCCGTTCTCGGTCCTTCAATTGGTATCAGAGTCGGTTAAGGATCAATCCACCTTACATGGTTCTTGATCCGTGAAGGCGACATGGAGTGAGGTGCTGGCAATCCTCCGTTCTTCGATGGAACAAACTTCGCCTATTGGAAGGTGCACATGTCCGCTTACCTCCAAGGGCTTGATACAAAGTATTGGGAGATTTGTGGGAGTGCTGATTATGTGGTTCTTGGCACTTGGATTAATGAGCTGCAAATCACGCAACATGCGTCAAATGCAAGAGCCTGTAGCATTTCTTCTCGAGTTTGTCTCTTCCTGAGTTTGAGCGAGTTTCGAGTCTCACTACGGCACGGGAGATCTGGCAAACACTTGTGAGATATCATGAGGGTAACACTTAGATCAAGTTCAGACTCTTCGACACATACCGTAGAGAGTACGAGAACTTTTCTCAATTGGCCGACGAATCTGTTAACGGGATGTTCACTCGCTTCCAATCTATCGTCAACAAGATGCGTGCTAATCAAGCCAACTTTCCTTATGATGACCATGAGATGGCTATCAAGCTTTTGCATGCTCTTTATCGGAAGATGTGGGAGATGAAGGTGGCTGCCATTCAGAAGTCACCGGGCTATGATGCCCTGACCGTGGACGAGCTGTTCAGCAAGCTCAAGTCCTCGGAGATTGACTACCAGACCCGGGCCAAGCTTGAAAACCCGTCGAAATCATCGATGGCGTTGGTTTCTGGCCCCGACGGTACGTCTTCTTCCTCCTCTGACCCTTCACACTCTTTGTTCGCTTTGTCTTTGATTTCTATGACAGAGGATCAAGTGGAGGCTCTTGGAGATGATGACCTGGCTGTGGTCATCACCAAGTTCTCATGGTTTCACAACAACCATTTGAACCGTCAGCGTGGTGGCTCAACCAAGGGGTGCTACCGTTGCGGTGATGAGGATCACTTCATCGCAAACTGCCCCAAGAAAGCTGCGGGTGACTTCACCAAGATCAAGGACAAGCGCGAGCACCACTTCGAGGACAAGCACAAGCCCAAGGGTGGCTACCACCGAAGGTCCTCCAAAAGGTGATCGACAAGGTGAAGGCCAAGCACTAAGCCTTCCTCACCACCCTTAGTGACATTGGTGCCTCCTCTGACGGAGGTGCTTCTTCAAGCGATGATGAGTCAAAGGGAAAGGTTGAGCACAAGCTCAACGACCTATGCTTCTACGCCGGCGCCAAGCACGGTGGCTTTTGCACCATGGCGATTGAAGAAGGCAAGGTCAGAAAGCGCAAGGATGGCCCCAACTACGACTATGACTCCGACACACCCAAGGTATCACCCACCGTCGAATCCCTCTCTCTCGAGATTGAGTCTCTGAACGACACCTTGATGAGTCAGTATGCGTTGCTCAAGCATGCCGCTTGTGAGAGGAACGACTTTAAGGCGAAGTACCTTAGCGCGCTTCATGAGCTAGATTTTGCTAAGGCGTCCGTGGTGGTTACCGAGGAGGTAGAGTGTGATGCTTGCGCCATTCACATGTCTGATCTTGTCACTCTCCAGGACAAGTATGGCACTCTACTTGAGGAGGTCAGTGAGCTGAAGGCTAGGCCTAGCTTACTTGGTGCATGCAAGTCTTTCTTAGGATTGCGTTCTGAGCTGGCACAGAAGGATGCTAGGATCGCTGTGTTAGAGAAGGTCAGCTCAGATAGCACTAGAGAGTCGGATCGCTTTGAGGCTTTGGAGCTTGAGATCGCGTCGTGCAAACACGACAAGATGCGTACCGAGGAAGAAAACACATACCTTTGGTCCATCTTGAGCTGGGTGTCTTGCTGAGAGCCATAGTTGGGGATGATGCTTAGCCAATGCAAAAGGGCTAGCAGCACGGGAGTAGGCTTTTCTATAGGTGGGAAGGACGATAGCATGTTCGGTAAGATCGGTGAGTGCAGTGGTTTGAGCGAGAATGAGAAACCCACCACGACTCCCAAGCTTACCAAGATCCCTCCACCTAAGCCTACCAACCCCTCTGAGTTTCTTGTGAGAGATGGTGTGTTTGAAGAGCCACCCAAAACCAGTCCACAGAAGCAAGTGTGGATTGCCAAACCGAACCATCTTCGCAACCCACTTGAGACAATGCCAAAGATCTCTAGTGATCCCCTTCCTAAGAAATCGAGAGCCACCCAACCCAACAAGAGAGTGCCTACCAAGAGTGCGGTAAGGTACCATTTGTGAGTATTGTGAGCGGGAGGGGCATTTGGCTGAGTTTTGCTATAGGAGGAAGAGAGATGATCGGAGGCAGTTTGAGTTGAACAACCGAGACATGTACCACCCACCAGTTCGGGTGCGTGAACCGGAAGTTCTGAGGCACACTACTAGGCCTAGAGGTACAATGCCTCAAGGTGCTAGGCCTCAGGAGGCTAGACCACGTGGTGGTCGTGCCCGATGGGGTACCGGTCGTGACCCATATGACTATGGGCCTCGTGGCAGTGGCTTTACTCCACCCTTCTTTAGTGGACCACGTTTTCCCCATCCTGGTGATCGCTATCCTCCCATGGGACAAGAGATGTTTGGTTTTTCTCCTAACCCATTCTTTGGGAAAATGGGACAACACTGATATCCTTCACAGTTTATTAACCCCAGTGTTGCACCGTTTGCTCACCCTATGTCTTTTTATTGATGGAGGAAGGAGGACTGGAGGAGACTTGGCTTGTGGATTCTGGATGCTCACGCCAAATGACTGGAAGTGCCAAGTGGTTCTCCAGCCTCGACCCCATGCACCACACCGAGTATATCACATTCGGGGACAAGAGTAAAGTTAAGGTTGTCTCCCGGGGGTCCATCCGAGTGAACTCCTCTTTTGTCCTCAAGGATGTTGCTTGGTTGCGAATTTGCATTTTAACCTTCTTTCAGTTTCGCAACTCTTTGATGATGGTTTTGATGTGAGTTTCAAGCGAATTTGCATTTTGTACTCTCGTGGTGAGCTTGTTTGCCGGATTTTACCGTTCGGGAAGGTTTTTCGTGCGGATTTTACTATCTCCTCCGGACCTTCTCGTTGTCTTCTTGCCGGTTCTTCTTTCGAGCTTTGGAAGTGGCATAGGAGATTGGGACACTTGAGTTTTGACTTGCTTGCAAGGCTTAGCTCAATGGACCTTATCCAAGGATTGCCAAAGCTAAAGTTCGAAAAGGATTTGGTTTGTCATCCTTGCAGGCATGGCAAGATGGTTGCTGCTTCCCATCCTCATGTAACTGAGGTCACGACCACTCGACCCGGCGAGCTCTTACACATGGACACAGTTGGTCCAGCTCGGGTTAGGTCACAAGGAGGGAAGTGGTATGTGGTTGTAGTCATTGATGACTACTCGAGATACTCTTGGGTGTCTTTTTGGAGAGTAAGGATGAGGCTTTTCCACTTGTTCGAGATCTGATTTTGAGATTGCAAAATGAGCTACCTAAGAATGCCATGAGAGCTATCCGCAGTGATAATGACACAAAATTCAAGAATGCTCACTTTGCAACTCTTTGCTCTTCTTTGGGTCTCGATCACCAGTTTTCCTCACCTCACACTCCCTAGCAGAACGGTGTTGTTGAGCGCAAGAATCGGACCCTTGTTGAGATGACCAGGACGATGCTCGATGAGCATAGGACTCCTAGGCGGTATTGGGCCGAAGTACTCAGTTCTGCTTGCTATGTTTCCAATCGCATTTTCCTCCAAGCTTTCAAGAAGAAGACTTCTTATGAGTTGCAATTTGGGAGACCACCCAAGGTAAGTCACCTACGGGTGTTTGGGTGCAGGTGCTTCATTCTCAAAAAGGGCGGTAAGTTGGACAAATTTGAGTCACGGTCTTCTAACGGTATCTTTCTTGGTTATTTTACTCACTCTCGTGCTTATCGTGCACTTAACCTTGAGATTAACCGAGTGATGGAGACTTGTGAGATTACCTTCGATGAGACTATGCCCTATGTTTCCACTGCTTTTGAGCTTGCAGGTTATGATGAGGTGAACACTAGCATCTTTCTGGAGGAGGAGTAGGATGATGCCGATTGGGGTGATCCCGAGCCTACTCCATAGGCTGCCCCAGTCGACCCTGCGACGTCCACTTCGGCTCATGGTCCCGACCCGACTACTTCCGCTACATGGGGGTCGTTCGAACAACTTCCTCAATCGGTGCCCGTTGCATCTGAGGGAGCTCTAGCTGCTGTTGAGGGGGAGGCCACTTCGTGCAGGCAGGCTCCCCGCCACATCCAGCGGCAGCACCCATCGGAGAACATCATCTGCGACATCGACCGTCGAGTCACGCGGTCTAGGTCCTATCTCTCTCACTTTGCTCATTCGGCTTTTGTCGCTTCTTTTGAGCTCCGGGATGTTGGACACGCTTTGTTGGATCTGGATTGGGTTAATGTCATGCATGAGGAGTTAGAAAACTTTGAGCAAAACCGCGTTTGGGTCTTAGTTCCTCCACCACCTAGTTGCCACCCCATAGGTACCAAATGGGTTTTCAAAAATAAACAAAGTGAGGATGGGGTGGTAGTGCGCAACAAGGCTAGGTTGGTAGCTCAAGGCTTTTGTCAAAAGGAGGGAATAGACTATGAGGAAACCTTTGCTCCCGTAGCTCGTTTAGAAGCCATTAGAATCCTTCTAGCTTTTGCGGCTTCTAAGGGTTTTAAACTTTTTCAAATGGACGTTAAAAGTGCTTTCTTAAATGGCTACATAGAGGAGGAAGTGTATGTTAAACAACCTCCCGGTTTCGAAAATCTCAAGTTTCCAAACCATGTGTTTAAACTTCACAAAGCTTTGTATGGTTTGAAACAAGCACCTAGAGCATGGTATGATAGGCTAAAAAACTTTTTGCTTGCTAAGGGCTTTAAAATGGGATCGGTAGATAAGACATTGTTTCTCCTCAAGCAAGGCAAAGACACTCTCCTTATCCAAATATACGTGGATGATATCATCTTTGGTGGTTCTTCTCATGCTCTTGTTGCCAAGTTTGCAGATATTATGAGTAGGGAATTTGAGATGAGCATGATGGGAGAGTTGACTTTCTTTCTCGGGTTGCAAATCAAGCAAACCCGGGAAGGGACGTTTGTGCACCAATGCAAGTACACGAAGGACATCTTGAAGAAGTTTGACATGGGTGAGGCAAAGCCTCTTATGACGCCCATGTCGACTACTACTACCTTGGATGTGGACAAGGAAGGAGAGACAGTGGACCAGACAAAGTACCGCAGCATGATCGGGTCGCTCCTATACCTGATGGCGACCCGACCGGACATTCAGTTCGCCGTCTGCCTGTGTCCACGCTTTCAGGCGTCCCCACCGACTTCGCACAAGCAGACGGTGAAACGCATCATGAGGTACCTGCGATTCACTGCCGAATTTGGTCTTTGGTTCTCCACCTCTTCCTCTCTTGTGCTTTGCGGTTACTCTGACGCTGACTTTGCCGGTTGCCGACTTGATCGGAAGTCCACTTCTGGGACTTGCCAGTTTCTCAGGTCCTCTTTGGTTTCTTGGTCTTCTTGCAAACAATCTAATGTGGCACAGTCGACGTGCGAAGCTGAGTACGTTGCCGCGGCTAGTTGTTGCTCTCAGTTGATTTGGATGATAGCCACTTTGAGAGATTTCAGTCTTGAGCTTACTAAGGTGCCTTTGCTTTGTGATAGCGCGAGTGCAATTAATGTGGCTAAAAATCCCGTGCTTCATTCAAAGACCAAGCACATTGAGGGCCGCTTTCATTTCTTGCAAGATCATTACGAGAAGGGCGACATTGACCTCCGGTGCAAAACCAGCTTGCGGATATTCTCTCCAAGCCTCTGAATCAAGTTGCGTTTTCTTGCCTTCGGGGTGAGTTGGGTGTTTGCTTTCCTTTTTAGAGGAGGAAAGTTTTGTGTATCATAGTTCTTTTTGGTTCTTTTTGTCTTTCCTTTGTCCTTCTTCTAAATTGGTGTCTTGTTAGTGTTAGTTGGTGTCATTGCATTGTGCATCTCATTTGCATTTGTGACATAGTTCATTTCAAGCTTCATACTTACAGCCGATATAATGAATCTATGCTCTGTTTGAGGTGCTTTATGTGTCTATGGTGTTGCCTAACTTAGACTCTTTTTGATCTCTTGATATGCAATAGAGCTAAGTTAGATAAGCTTTAAAACTGAATTTAATTCCCCATGTCACCTCTGAAATGGCACTAGCATGTGTAGGCTTTTGAAGATCCTTCTTGGCTGCCTTGTATATAGCTTGTAACTATGGCTCTTCATTTTTTCATTCACTACCTTTGAGCACCATGATTAATATCTAAAATGAAATTGCTCTTTGTTTTGTGAATTGTAAAGATCGAGTTGGGTCTGCATTGTGAGCACTTCACTGTATGTTCGAGACTGCTTCCCATATGGGTCGATACTTGAGCGGTGTCATGTATGACCAAAACCGGTGTGTCAAGTCCTTTGACTTCGCCGGGTTGGTAAGTAGTGGCATCAGTTTGCTTACAACCACTCGCATACAACTTAAATGTGCCTAAAACTGAAAATTGGCTGCTAAACTCTGAAATTTGGAAAATTCATTCAGTTGGGTCATTGGCTTGTTGTATGAACTTTGCTGAGGGATAGCTTTACTTGCTATACATGAGATTGCTTTGAGATAGATCCTATCTTGTTTGCCATGTCTAGCTTTCTCTAGGAGGTGATACCCTTTCTCTGCTCTCACATGATATGCTCTCTAAAATAGCTTCTAAAGTGATCTTAAGCTCAACTTGAGTCTTTGTTGGGCACGTAGAGCTTTTCCTATTTTCACAGGATCACATCACTTAGAGCATCTATTCATTGTCTTAGCTCTAAGTATGAAGCTTTTGCACTCATTTTGTATTTCATGGCATTTGTAGCCGGATCTTGAGTTGTTGATGTTTGATGAGCTACATGTGTCAACAAGGGGGAGAGATGTGCACTTCATTCCATTTTCAACCATCTACTTCCAAGGGGGAGAAAGAGTGCATCTCATTGGTCTCATTGGTTTAGAGCTTCTTTGATCAAGGGGGAGTTTGTGTGCTTCTTTTACCCTAAGGAGCTCATTTGGTATCTTGAGTGTGCTTTTGCCGAGGGGGAGCTCTTGCTAGATGTGTTGAGCCTTTGCCTCTTCTAGAGGGTCTAGCTTGCTTTGTTGGTGTTGACAGGTTTCGTTGTGGCCTCTTGAGCTTCATGTGCTTTGATTGGTTTCTTTGAGCTTCTCATGGTATTTCAATTGGCTTCTTAAAGCTATGGTCAGCTTCAATTGGTATCTTGCTTTGCTAGCGGTGTTGAGCCCCTTTTTTTGCCTCTTCTTGAGGGTTAGCTTTGTTTTGCTTGGTTGCGTCGAGCCGTTGCCCATGTGCTTTTGTTTGGCATCAGTAAGTGGCTTTGTCATAAGGTGTTTGAGGGTGATTCAATTGGTACCGTTTTGCTTCTCTCAAGTGACCCTGTTTTGGCTTTGTTAGCTTGTCATTTGGAGAGCTTTACCTTGTGGCTCAAATCTGAAATGCACTTGTGTTGACAATGCACTCATCAAGGGGGAGATTGAGAACACATGGTGGATAAGTACCCATGTATGTTCAACTTTTATGATGAGTGATCGTCCAACACATGAGTGTTTCAGTTTGAGTGGCTTACCCTAACCTCTGCGAAAGCAGAAACATGTGCTTGTCTATCAGCTTGTGGTGTGCAGGTACAATGCCTAGTGACAGTGGTCAATGGCGTGGAGAAGGTCGAGTAGAGGCTTGCCGTGCCGATAGACTGAGAGCGGTGAAGGGCGGAAGCGGGGTTCGGACTGAGGGACCAAGGGACCTCATGAACTAGAGAGACGATAGAGAGAGAGAGGTGGTGCAAATGATTAGGGTTTAAGAGGTGGGATGAGGGATACCCCTTCACCCCCTACTTATTGGGCTTTGGCTATTTCCCAAAGACCCCCCTAGATACATTGAGTGAACTACCTAGCCTAAGCATTGCAGTCCAAGCTCCGGAAAATATCTCCCGCATTTTGAATGGACGGCCCCGCTTCCTGCCGGGAGTTGCTGTCGCCTCGACGCAACCTCCAGGATTCCGCCACGTGTCATCCCCGCTTCCTCGGAAGCTCTGCCTAGGTTTTGAGGCCCAAACCCAGGAAACCCGCCACCGGTAGCTTTGGGCTCAACTACCGAACCCCGAGTTTTGAGGCCCAAACTCAGAAACCGACCTCGGATGGTTTTGAGGCCCAAACCACCAAACCGCTCGACTCGAGCCACCTTGTCCTCACCCGGTCGCACTCCGAGTCCCATGAGCCTCCGCTCGACCCGCTCGTCCGCCGTCTTGACTTGGTCAACTCGGTTTACCTCCATGTCTTCTCGCACTTGCCAGTCCCAAGTACTAGCCACCACAGCTAGTCCGCTGGCGCCCATGGTCCCTCAGTCTAAGCCCCGCTTCCGCCCTTCACTGCTCTCAGTCCATCGGCACGGCAAGCCTCTACTCGACCTTCTCCACGCCATTGACCACTATCACTAGGCATAGTACCTGCACACCACAAGCCGATAGACATGCACACACTTGCTTTTGCAAGGATTAGAAGTAAGCCACTCAAACTGAACCACTCAAGTATTGGGAAATCACTCATCACAAAACTGAACTACATGGGTACTTATCCACCAAGTGTTCGCAGCATGTTTAAGATTGTATAGCGTTTATCCATTAGCGCTGTAGGTAAATGATAGATATTGTGTAGGCATGGTGCCTAGACCGTATTTATCTGCGATTGTACCCTACATTCCGGATCGTGAGGTAGTTCGCCGGAGTGACAGTCCTGTTGAGTCCTTTGTAGTCCTCCTGCCATTTGTAGGGCAGGCAAAGCAGTACTATTACAGGGAAGTGATTGCTATGTTTTTCATCTTCCTTAATAATACTCACTACACATGATTGCCAAGTGTAATTGCACTAATCATAGTATGCTAGACTGTATAGTTAAGAATGACTTAGGAAATATCTTTGTAGTTCGTCCTAATTCCATGCTAATGACTTGCTAGAATATCTGTTGAGGTGCTTATCGTTATCTTATGTGGCTACATATATGTTGATCAGTATTTACCTTTTGTCACTATTCATTCATTATCTATATCTTATGTGACACTTATCTTGTACTGAGTGAGATAGATGAAAACTCTCCATTACACATGCAGTCATACTCATTAATCATCTTTATTCATTCGTCATTTATTCCTTACTATCCCTTCCCAGTGGTAAAAATATAAATAACGATACCTAGAATAGTTATGGTTAAAATGCTACATCGGTATTATATGTGCGCTTGCAGAACCACATTTATATTTCATTAGAAAAATTGCATATTTAAATACCACATCTCTCTGGCATGCTAGGGATTACAACCTAGCTTAAGTGTCATAAGAGATGTCAACAATCACCCCAATCGGCATCGTCCTGCTCCTCCTCCACGAAGATGCTAGTGTTCACCTCATCATCACCTGCAACCTCAAAAGCATTGGAAACACAGGGCATAGTCTCATCGAAGGTAATCTTACAAGTCTCCATCACTCGGTTAGTCTCAAGGTTAAGTGCATGATAAGCACGAGAGTGAGTAGAATAACAAAGAAAGATATCGTCAGAAGACCGTGACTCAAATTTGTCCAACTTACCGCCCTTTTTGAGGATGAAGCACCTGCACCCAAACACCCGTAGGTGACTTACCTTGGGTGGTCTCCCAAATCGTAGCTAATAAGAGGCCGTCTTCTTGAAAGCTCGGAGAAAAATGCGATTGGAAACATAGCAAGCAGAACTGATCGCTTCGGCCCAATACCGCCTAGGATCATCGAGCATCGTCCTAGCCATATCAACAAGGGTCCGATTCTTGCGCTCAACAACACCATTCTCCTGGGGAGTGTGAGGTGAGAAAAACTTGTGATCGAGACCCAAAGAAGAGCAAAAAGTTGCAAAGTAAGCATTCTTGAATTTTGTGCCATTGTCACTGCGGATAGCTCTCATGGCATTCTTAGGTAGCTCATTTTGCAATCTCAAAATCAGATCTCGAACAGGTGGAAAAGCCTCATCCTTACTCTCCAAAAAGAACACCCAAGAGTATCTCGGGTAGT
Source organism: Microstegium vimineum (assembly GCA_022036555.1). NCBI lineage: Eukaryota > Viridiplantae > Streptophyta > Magnoliopsida > Poales > Poaceae > Microstegium > Microstegium vimineum. Next base: position 19,134,706 of record CM039138.1, on the reverse strand, counting down.
CATCAACGACTACAACCACATACCACTTCCCTCCTTCTGACCTGACCCGAGCTAGACCAACTGTGTCCATGTGTAAGAGCTCGCCGGGTCGAGTGGTCGTGAGCTCGGTCATAGGAGGATGAGAAGCGGCAACCATCTTGCCATGCCTGCAAGGATGGCAAACCAAATCCTTTTCGAACTTTAGCTTTGGCAATCCTTGGATAAGGTCCATTGAGCTAAGCCTTGCAAGCAAGTAAAAACTCAAGTGTCCCAATCTCCTATGCCACTTCCAAAGCTCGGAAGAAGAACCAGCAAGAAGACAATGAGAAGGTCCGGAGGAGATAGTAAAATCCGCACGAAAAACCTTCCCGAACGGTAAAATCCGGCAAACAAGCTCACCACGAGAGTCCAAAATGCAAATTCGCTTGAAATTCACTTCAAAACCATCATCAAGGAGTTGCGAAATCGAAAGAAGGTTAAAATGCAAATTCGCAACCAAAGCAACATCCTTGAGGACAAAAGAAGAGTTCACTCGGATCGACCCTCGGGAAATAACCTTACCTTTACTCTTGTTCCCGAATGTGATATACTCGGTGTGGTGCACGGGGTCGAGGCTGGAGAACCACTTGACACTTCCGGTCATATGGCTTGAGCATCCGGAATCCACAAGCCAAGTATCTTCCAGTCCTCCTTCCTACATCAATAAAAAGACATAGGGTGAGTAAACTGTGAAGGATACCAGTGTTGTCCCATTTACCCAAAGAATGGGTTAGGAGAAAAAACAAACATCTCATGTACCATAGAGGGATAACGATCACCATGATAGGGAAAATGTGGTCCGCTAGAGAAGGGTGGAGCAAAGCCACCGCCACGAGGCCCGTAGTCGTATGGGTCACGACTGGTACCCTGTTGGGCACGACCACCATGTGGTCTCGCCTCCTGAGGCCTAGCACCTTGAGGCATTGTACCTCTAGGCCTAGAACTGCTCCTCCGAACTTCTGGTTCACGCACCCCAACTCATGGGTGGTACATGTCCCGGTTGTTCAACTCAACCTGCCTCTGATCATCTCTCTTCCTCCTAAAGTAAAACTCAGCCAAGTTCCCATCCCGCTCACAATACTCACAATGGTACCTCACCACACTCTTGGTAGGCACTCTCTTGTTGGGTTGGGTGGCTCTAGCTTTCTTAGGAAGGGGATCACTAGAGATATCTGGCAGTGTGTCAAGTGGGTTGCGAAGGTGGTTCTGTTTGTCAATCCACACTTGCTTCTGTGGAGTGGTTTTGGGTGGCTCTTCAAACACATCATCTCTCACAGGAAACTCAGAGGGGTTGGTAGGCTTAGATGGGGTAATCTTGGTATACTTGGAATGTGTGGTGGGTTTCTCACTCATGCTCAAACCACTGCACTAACCGATCTTACCAAACATGTCATCATCCCTCCCACCTATAGCAAAGCCTACTCCCGTGTTGCCAGCTCGCTTGCATTAGTTAAGCAACATCCCCAATTGCGGCTCTCGGTAAGACACCCAACTCAAGATGGACTGAAGGTATGTGTTTTCTTCCTCGGTACGCATCTTGTCGTGTCTGCACGACGCAATCTCAAGCTCCAAAGCCTCAAAGCGATCTGCCTCTCTAGTGCCATCTAAGCTGACCTTCCCTAACATAGCAATCCTAGCATCCTTCTGTGCCAACTCAAAACGCAAGCCTAAGCAAGACTTGCACACACTAAGTAAGCTAGGCCTAGCCTTCAGCTCACTAACCTCCTCAAGTAGAGTGTCATACTTGTCCTGGAGAGTGACAAGATCAGACATGCTGATGGCACAAGCATCACACTTTACCTCCTCGGTAACCACCACTGACGCCTTAGCAAAATCTAGCTCATGAAGCGCGCTAAGGTATTTCGCCTTAAAATCATTCCTCTCACAAGCAGCACGCTTGAGCAACGCATCCTGACTCATCAAGGTGTCGTTCAGAGACTCAATCTCAAGAGAGAGGGATTAAATGGTGGGTGATACCTCGGGTGTGTCGGAGTTGTAGTCGGAGTCATCCTTGCGCTTGCCGACCTTGCCTTCTTGGCATCCTCAATCTCCATGGTGCAAAAGCCATCGTGCTTGGCATCGACGTAGAAGCATAGGCCGTTGAACTTGTCCTCAACCTTTCCCTTCACTCATCATCGCTTGAGGAAGCACCTTCGTCGAAGGATGCATCGATGTCACTAAGGGAGGCGAGGGAGGCTCGGTGCTTGGCCTTCACCTTATCGATCACCTCCTTCGAAGACCTTCTGTGGTAGCCGCCCTTGGGCTTGTGCTTGTCCTCGAAGTGGTGCCCGCGCTTGTCCTTGCGCTTGGTGAAGTCATCCGCAGCTTTCTTGGTGCAGTTTGCGATGAAGTGATCCTCATCACCATAACGGTAGCACCCCTTGGCCTAGTGTTGGCACAAATTATGACCATCTTTTACATATCTAAAACGTTTCCACCAATCCAAGGATCAACGATAAACAAACACATCATAAGAATACTTTATCAAATAACTAGTTCCACATGTCCATGAGTGTTTGAGTGCAGGAATGAACAAATGGAGAAAAGGAGAGCCAGTTGGGCCCACTTAGGGGTCGACCGACCACCCTATTGGCCCACCATGCTCTTTTCTCTCGGCCATGATCCAAGAGAGGCACTCTAGAGTGGAATCCATCCATTGGATCACTCTGTGGTTCCTCCCCACGGCTCACAAGCGAAGCACATGGATCCATGGGCCCACACCAAGGAGATAAATGTGACAACCAACTCAGAAGCAACAATTAGCATCAATGACAAGTGGGACCAGCCTCAGGACAACAGAGGTGGGCCAAAACCCGCAAGGGGTGGTTCGGCCTAATCACATTCAGGCCCAAACAGGCCCCACTCAGTCCCTGACTAGTGGGACCTCATCCAAGGAGGAAAGGGAGGGCCCACTGGCCATAGGGGGATTCAGCTGAATGCCCCCTAGGTCGGTTGGGCTCCCCCCAACCGCCACACCTGTCCCCCCGTGTTGGATCACCACCATCCATACCTTGGTCGGTTCCAAGGTCGGTTGGATCCAAGGGTGGAGAATGGAAGGCCCTGGATCGCTGACGTGGCGCCAGAGTAGCCCCTACTCCACCTCCTGCTATAAATAGAGGGTCACACCCCCCTCTCTAATCATGAAGAAGAAGCCTACAAGCTCTATTCCTTAGATTGTTCTAGGAGTTAGTCTAGAGTGGGAGTTAGAGTTGAGTCGAGCTGTGCTCGGGATTTTCGGAGTTGTCTTCTGGAGAGTCTGGTATAGCTCTTATATCTTTCCTTCTTTGTACGACTTTATCTTATTCAATATATATCTTTCTCTTACTTTACTTAGTATTTACTTTCAGCATTTCTATACTAGATATAGTCTTGCTATATGCTTTTGCTCTTTAATAGGCTTCACACCCATAGTCTGTGATCCTTGTGACCTTTCCCGTATGCGATCATTGCCTGTTATAGGGTGCTTTGATTATAGATCGTAGTCAAAGTAGTAAGTTGTGTGTAAGCGTGGTGCGTATACATCATCTTATCCTTGGTTATCTCTTGCTGCACGAATTGTTTGTGGTAGCTAGCAAGAGGTGACAGCCTTGTCTAGTCGTTGTATTCTACCACGTGTTCTTAGGCAAGTTCTTAAAAGGTAAGGCCTCTGTAAGAAGAGGGCGCAGTCCGGTAGGAGTTTTGTCCTCCTACTGATCTATCCCTCGCCTAGCATACTTGTATTGAGACAAACTATAGTGTTTAGACTAGTTAATTAGCTAAGTATATTGAAGTAGAGTGAAGTACATAGGAGTCCCTGTTGTCTTCTTGTTGTCCTCCCACCTAGCTAGTCTCTGAGGTCCGTTCTAAGTATCATTTACCGTAGATTCTTCATTCATCAACCCCTTCCTATCACATATATCGTTTACCCCTCTATACTAGTTGGTGCTAAGTTAAGGTGCTCTCTAGGATCTCTCTCTAATTATAATTTCTAGCAAGGCTTTCCTTTGTGATAATATAAATTATGATACCTTGGATCACTCCTAGGTGAAGTGCTACAACGGTATAATCTATGCGCTTGCGGATTTATCCAATAGACATAATGTAGAATCATGGACCCTTGTGTTTAGGCGATTAACGACAATACTAGATCACTATGACTAACGTGTGTTTTGCAGAGACAAAGTCATATATGTTAGGTCATGAGTGATGTATTTTGAATGGGCTTAATGGATATTCATGCCCCCAAGATGGAAATCATTTCGGATTGCAAAGGATGGAGTTACTCGACGAAGACTAGGCTAGTTCTTAGTGCCATAAGGTTGAGAAGGGCACTAAGTATAGCTAGGGCTTTTGTTTTTCCTTTGACCGTACTATAAAGAGGGGTATGAGGTTAGTAGCTTGACCTAGGAGAGTTTAGGAAAGTGGGTATATGCACACTTGTCACAACTAGTCCTAGAGACCTTGCTTTCAGCCCTTGATAAACCCTAGAAGTGGTAGGAGCAAAATCCCTTGAGAAACCTCAGCGAAAACGGTTGAAAGAGAGGGAGAAAGAGGCTCCGGACCACTCTGCTAAGTGGGCACCGAACCAAGGAGAGTAGTCCGGTGGTCCCTGACTTAGGCAGATTCTCAGCTCGAGGAGCTCCGGACCACCTATCTGGAAAGCACCGGACCATAAGAGAGTAGTCCGGTGGCTTGGTTCAGAGAGTCAGAAGGCTCCGGACTAGTCCGACGGTTCGTCCGATGGCTAGTCCGACGCCTCAAGACAGGAAGTTTGGTCTATGCAGAGAGCACCCTGGCTCCGGACCAGAGCGTCGGACCAGGGCACCGGACCAAGGAGAGTGGTCTGATGGTGTGTAAAAGAGAGATAGGTTTTCGCTCAGAGAGCACTGAGGCTCCGGACTAGAGCGTCAGACCAGTGCGTCGGACCAAGCAGAGTAGTCCGACGGTGCCTGAGATTGGAACGTGAGTGAGCTCCGGACCAGTGTGCATGGTCCGGTGGTGTGAGCTCCAGACTAGTCCGGTGGCTACGCAGAGAGAAGAAAAAGTGAAAAACGGCTAGTTTTGGAGGTGGGGACTATTTATAGTTGCCTCCTTGGTCCTTAGAGGTCTTCTTGGCCATTGTTTTAGCTGGTGACACCTTGAGAAATCTTTTGGAGAGCCAAGAGTCTAGTGAGGGAGAGATTAGAGAGAGTTCATCTTGTTCTTCCCTCCTAGAGTGATTAGGAGTGACTTGTGTGCATTCATCCACCTTCCTAGCCTTGAGTGGGTCAAGTGAAGGTCTTGTGCTTGTTACTCTTGGTGTTCGACAGCACCTAGATGGTTTAGAGGTGTTCGGAGGAAGTGACCGCCGGGAGATTGTTGGTGGCTCTTCTCCAAGCTCTTGTGATCGGTTGTGGGCGATTCACCGAGCCGGAGTGGCGAAGAATCAGCCCGTAGAGACCACTCTACCCTTGCGCGGGTAGAGGGGGAGCGATACCTTGCGAGGTGCTCCAACGAGGACTAGGGGGGTGTGTCGACACCTCGATACCTCGGGAAAAATCGCTGCGTCCATGAGATTTTTCTTTCCCTAGCTCTTTACTTTTCCGTCTTGTTTTTACATTTCCTACTAGAATTGCTTAGGTTGTTTTTAATTCCTATGAACTGCTACCGCTTTCTAGTTAGGACACACGGACGGTAGGCACTAGGGGGTGATTGGCATTTGATAGGTTTTTATATTTTCTTTAGAAATTTAAAACAAGCCCAATTCACCCCCCTCTTGGGCATCTTGATCCTTTCACATAAGAAATACCAACAAGCATTTCTAGCGTCGTTGCCGGGGAAAGCTTAGCCAAGAAATTTTAATTAGATTGAATCTAGAGATTCTCGTTAACTTAGTTATCAATTAGTCATAGGGGCTTACCCCTATCTGTGTTTTCCTTTCTTGTGAAGTCAGACAGTTTATGAGCGGTTTCCAACTGCCGGGAAATTATCTTGAAGATCCAGAGCAGTTGTTGAGGAGAACTAGACGTCGTCAAGTTCTCCCTCAGAGGTTCCTCTCGAACCAGAATCCGTTCAAGGAAGGAGGCTCTACACCACCACTCAAGGAAGCTATGGCCCAGAAGGTGATCTCTGACTTCTCAGCTCCGTCAGCTACCCACGTAGCTCAGGGTCCCGAGGTGAACTTCGGAGATGTCACCTTCGAGCTGAAGCCCGCCTTGATCCACATGGTGCAGGCCAATCCGTTTTACGGGAAGCCCCATGAAGATGCAAATGCTCATCTCCAGCACTTCATGGAGTTATGTTGCACATTCACTATCAAGGGAGTGGCATCTGACGCCATTCATCTTCGTCTTTTCCCATTCTCGCTTTTGGGGAAGGCGAAGCAATGGTTCTACGCCCACAAAGAAGAAGCCACTACATGGGAAAGGTGTGCTAACGCATTCCTCAAGAAGTTCTTCCTGACGGGCAAAACCAATGCTCTTCGTGGAAAATCTCAAGCTTTCAGCAACCATCTGACGAGATGATTCCCGAAGCATGGGAGCGTCTCCAGGAGTACGTTCATGTCTGTCCTCATCATGGGATAGACGACTGGCTGTTGATCCAAGGTTTCTACCACGGGCTGACTAGCATGGCCCGTAGTCACCTTGATGCTGCCACTGGAGGGGCATTTCTCCAACACACAGTGAGAAACGCCAAGGACCTCATTGAAAAGATGGTGATAAACCAAGGATGGGGTGACGAACGTCTCTAGCCAAAGAGAAGAGGTATGCACACCATCAGTGAGGTGGACATACTCTCCGCCAAGATGGACCTCTTGATGAAGAAAATAGAAGAATGTTCCAAGAAGGAACAAGAGGCCATCTACCCAGTCGCCGCCGCACAAGCTATTGAAGCCGATCCATGGTGCGAAGTGTGCGGAGGAAATGATCACTCGGGAAACAATTGCACCGAGACTTCAAAGGAGGACGTGAACTTCATCAGCAACAACAACAACAACAACGGGTATCGACCCCAACAACAAGGAAGCTGGAATTCACATACCTTCTACCAAGGTAATGGTAATTACAATAATTACAATTCTTACAATAACCAGCCTTCATTAAAAGATATTGTTCTTGGGCAATCAAAGATTAATTATGGAATAAATAGAAAAATGATTGCCACTGATAAAGTTCTTGAAAGCTTTGGTGAGAAAATGGATAGTTTTACAACTGCCATGAAAAATCAGCTAAGTTTCAATAAAATGCTAGAAACCCAATTAGCTCAGTTAGCAGCAGCTATGTCATCAATGGAACAAGGTAAGATTCTTGGGAAGCCAAATGATTAAATTGAGCATGTTAATATGGTCAACACGAGGATTGGTAGGCCTCCACTTCTCTCCTATTGGGGCTATCTTCTCGATCCTCCCTTCATCATGAAGAAGGAAGATCCAGGCCTCCCCACGATCAAGTGCTCAATCGGGCAATAAACATTCCACATCGCCTTCTGCGATCTTGGATCGGGCATCAACATCATGTCCAAGGTAACATATGATAACCTGTTAGGAGGACCTTTGGTCCCCACATGTGTTCGCTTGCAGATGGTAGATCAAACGATACGGTTTCCCGAGGGACTCGCAAGGGATATCTTGGTGAACATCCAAGACGAATACATCCCCACCGATTTCATCATCCTGGACATGGGAGCTAACACGGAAGTCCCCGTCATTTTGGGAAGACCCCTCCTCAACACCACCAACGCGGTCATCTACGTGGGATCGGGCCAAATCCACTTCCAATTCCCAAGTCATAAGGTAAAATGTGCTTTCAATGGTTATAAACTTAACAAACAGGCCAAAGCACAACCATAAAAAAAAGAGTTTCAGCTCCACGCAAAAAGAAGCAATATCTAGAGATCAAGATCGAAGAACTCAAGAAGGACGAACCCGCTAATCCAAGGCAGGTTTGGAAAACAAAAGAGGTGCACACATCACAGTCTCCGCCTCTGGAGTCATCAAGTGCACCCAAGGAATGAACAAGAAGGAGAGTCCCACTCCGAGGACTTAAAATCAAGGAGCCTGCGCCGAAAGGTAAATCGGTAGTTATCTTTTATTTCCCTTCTTAAATTTAGTTCCAACCTTTAATTTCTTTGCGAACATATGGTGGATAAGTATCCATGTAGTTCAGTTTTATGATGAGTGATTGCCCAACACTTGAGCGGTTCAGTTTGAGTGGCTTGATTCTAACCCTTTGCGAAAGCAAATGTGTGTCTGTCTATCGGCGTGTGTCTGTCTATCGGCTTGATTCTAACACTTGAGCGGTTTAGTTTGAGTGGCTTGATTCTAACCCTTTGCGAAAGCAAATGCGAATGCCTTGGGTTACTCTACTCACTCTCGTGCTTATCGTGCACTTAACCTTGAAACTAACCTTGAGACTTGTGAGATTACCTTCGAAGAAACTATGCCCTGTGTTTCCACTACTTTTGAGCTTGCAGGTGATGATGAGGTGAACACTAGCATCTTTGTGGAGGAGGAGCAGGATGATGCTGATTGGGGTGATCCCGAGCCAACTCCACTAGCTGCCCCCGTCGACCCTGCGACGTCCACTTCGGCTCACGGTCCCGATCCAACTACTTCCTCTACATGGGGGCCGTCCGAGCAGCTTCCTCAGTCGATGCCCGTTGCACCTGAGGGAGTTCCAGCTGTTGTCGAGGGGGAGGCCACTTTGTCCAGGCAGGCTCCCCGCCACATCTAGCGGCAGCACCCGCCAGAGAACATCATCGGCGACATCAACCGTTGAGTCACGCGGTCTAGGTCCTATCTCTCTCACTTTGCTCATTCAGCTTTTGTCGCGTCTTTTGAGCTCCGAGATGTTGGACACGCTTTGATGGATCTAGATTGGGTTAATGCCATGCATGAGGAGTTAGAAAACTTTGAGAGAAACCGTGTTTGGGTCTTAATTCATCCACCACCTAGTTGCCACCCCATAGGTACCAAATGGGTTTTCAAAAATAAACAAAGTGAAGATGGGGTGGTACTGCGCAACAAGGCTAGGTTGGTAGCTCAAGGCTTTTGTCAAAAGGAGGGAATAGACTTTGAGGAAAGTTTTGCTCCCGTAGCTCGTTTAGAAGCCATTAGAATTCTTCTAGCTTTTGCGGCTTCTAAGGATTTCAAAATTTTTCAAATGGATGTTAAAAGTGCTTTCTTAAACGGCTACATAGAGGAGGAAGTTTATGTTAAACAACCTCCTGGTTTCGAAAATCTTGAGTTTCCAAACCATGTTTTTAAACTTTACAAAGCTTTGTATGGTTTGAAACAAGCACCTAGAGCATGGTATGATAGGCTAAAAACCTTTTTGCGTGCTAAGGGCTTTAAAATGGGATCGGTAGATAAGACATTGTTTCTCCTCAAGCAAGGCAAAGACACTCTCCTTGTCCAAATATACGTGGATGATATCATCTTTGGTGGTTCTTCTCATGCTCTTATTGCCAAGTTTGTAGATATTGTGAGCAGGGAGTTTGAGATGAGTATGATAGGAGAGTTGACTTTCTTTCTCGGGTTGCAAATCAAGCAAACCTGAGAAGGGACGTTTGTGCACCAAGGCAAGTACACGAAGGATATCCTGAAGAAGTTTTACATGGGCCAGGCAAAGCCCCTCTCGATGCCTATGTCAACTATTACTGCCTTGGATGCGGATGAGGAAGGAGAGGCGGTGGACCAGACCGAGTACCGAAGCATGATCGGGTCGCTTCTTTACCTGACGGTGACTCGACCGAACATTCAGTTCGCCGTTTGCATGTGTGCACGTTTTCTGACGTCCCCACGGACTTCGCACAAGCAAGCGGTGAAACGCATCATGAGGTACCTGCAATTCACTCCCGAATTTGTTCTTTGGTTTTCCACCTCTTCATCTCTTGTGCTTTGCGGTTACTCTGACGCTGACTTTGCCGGATGCCGTCTTGATCGGAAGTCCACTTCTGGGACTTGCCAGTTTCTCGGGTCTTCATTGGTTTCTTGGTCTTCTCGCAAACAATCTAGCGTGGCACAGTCGACGTGCGAAGCTGAGTATGGTTCCGCGGCTAGTTGTTGCTCTCAGTTGATTTGGATGATTGCCACTTTGAGAGATTTCGGTCTTGAGCTTACAAAGGTGCCTCTGCTTTGTGATAGCATGAGTGCAATTAGTGTGGCTAAAAATCCAGTGCTTCATTCGAAGACCAAACACATTGAGGTCCGCTTTCACTTTTTGCGTGATCACTACGAGAAGGGAGACATTGACCTCCGGCATGTCGAGACCCAAAACTAGCTTGCGGATATTCTCACTAAGCCTTTGGATCAAGCTGCATTTTCTCGCCTTCGGGGCAAGTTGGGTGTTTGCTTTCCTTTTTAGAGGAGGAATGTTTTGTGTATCATAGTTCTTTTTGGTTCTTTTTGTCTTTTCTTTGTCCTTCTTCTCAATCAGTGTCTTGTTAGTATGTTAGTTGGTGTCATTGCATTTTGCATCTCATTTGCATTTGTGACATAGTTCATTTTAAGCTTCATATCTATAGCCAATATAATCAATCTATGCTCTGTTTGAGGTGCTTTATGTGTCTATGGTGTTGCCTAACTTAGACTCTTTTTGATCTATATGATATGCAATAGAGCTAAGTTAGAAAAGCTTTAAAACTGAACTTAATTCCCCATGTCACCTTTGAAATGGCACTAGCATGTGTAGGCTTTTGAAGATCCTTCTTGGCTGCCTTGTATATAGCTTGTAACTATGGCTCTTCATTGTTTCATTCACTACCTTTGAGCACCATGTTTAATATCTAAACTAAAATTGCTCTCCGTTTTGTGAATCAGAAAGATCGAGTTGGGTCTGCATTGTGAGCACTTCACCGTGTGTTCGAGACTGCTTCCCATATGGGTCGATACTTGAGCGGTGTCGTGTATGACCAAAACCGGTGTGTACTTCACCGTGTGACCAAAACCGGTGTCGTGTATGACCAAAACCATTGTGAGCACTTCACTGTGTCTTGTTTGCCATGTTTAGTTGTCTCTAGGAGGTGGTACCCTTTCTTTGATCTCACATGATATGCTCTCTAAAATAGCTTCTAAAATGATCTTAAGCTCAACTTGAGTCTTTGCTGGGCACGTAGAGCTTTCCCTATTCTCACAGGATCACATCACTTAGAGCATCGATTCATTGTCTTAGCTCTAAGTATGAAGCTTTTGCACTCATTTTGCATTTCATGGCATTTGTTGCTGGATCTTGAGTTGTTGATGTTTGATGAGCTACATGTGTCAACAAAGGGGAGAGATGTGCATTTCATTCCATTTTCAGCCATCTACCTCCAAGGGGGAGAAAGAGTGCATCTCATTGGTTTAGAGCTCATTTGGTATCTTGAGTGTGCTTTTGCCTAGGGGGAGCTTTTGCTAGATGTGTTGAGCTTTTGCCTCTTCTGGAGGGTCTAGCTTGCGTTGTTGGCTCCGACAGGTTTCGATTGTTTCTTAAGCATTAAGGGACGTAAGTGGTTTCAATTGGTATCTTTTGAGCTCCCTTAGTGCTTAAATTGGTTTTCTGAGCTTTGAGAGTTTGTGATTGGTATCTTAGACTTGCTAGCGGTGTTGAGCCCATTTCTGCCTCTTCTTGAGGGCTAGCTTTCTTTTGCTTGGTTGCGTCGAGCCGTTGCCCATGTCTTTGGGAACCAAGTTTTGGATTCCCCTTGCTTCTCTCAAGTGATCCCGTTTTGGCTTTTTCAGCTTTTTGATCATTTGGAGAGCTTTACCTTGTGGCTCAAATCTGAAATGCACTTGTGTTGGCAATGCACTCATCAAGGGGGAGATTGCGAACACATGGTGGATAAGTATCCATGTAGTTCAGTTTTGTGATGAGTGATTGCCCAACACTTGAGCGGTTCAGTTTGAGTGGATTGATTCTAACCCTTTGCGAAAGCAAATGTGTGCCTGTCTATCGGCGTGTGGTGTGCAGGTGCTATGCCTAGTGACAGTGGTCAATGGCGTGGAGAAGGTCGAGTAGAGGCTTGCCATGCTGATGGACTGAGAGCGGTGAAGGGCGGAAGCGGGGCTCGTACTGAGGGACCATGGGTGCCGGTGGACTAGCTGTGGTGGCTAGTACTTGGCACCGGCGAGTGCGAGAAGACATGGAGGTAGACCGAGTCGGCCGAGTCAAGATCGTGGACGCGCGAGTCGAGCGGAGGCTCAGGGGACTCGGAGTCCGACCGGGCGAAGACAAGGTGGCTCGCGTCGAGTGGTTTGGTGGTTTGGGCCTCAAAACCATCCGCGTTGGTTTCCGAGTTTGGGCCACAAAACTCGGGGTTCGGTAGTTGAGCCCAAAGCTACCGGTGGCGGGTTTCCTGGGTTTCGGCCTCAAAATCTTGGCGGAGCTTCCGAGGAAGCGAGGATGGCACGTGGCGGAATCCTGGAGGTTGCATCGAGGCGACGACAACTCTCGGCATGAAGCGGGGCCGTCTATTCAAAATGCGGGAGATATTTTCAGGAGCTTGGACTGCAATGCTTAGGCTAGATAGTTCACTCATTGTATCTAGGGGGGTCTTTGAGAAATAGACAAAGCCCGTTTAGTAGGGGGTGAATGGGTATCCCTCATCCTATCTCTTGAATCCTAATCATTTTGCCCCAACTCTCTCTCTCTACCCTCTCTCTAGTTCATGAGATCCCTAGGTTGATTTCACCAACCTCTGTAAGAACTTGAGTTTGTTGCGAGGAATCGGAGGCCGTAACCTCCGTAAGCTATGGTGGCTTTGACTTCTTCATCGTGTTCTTCGCGTTTTGCTTTTGCTTCCTCTTTTTCCCGAGATGATTTCTCTTTGTAGGGAGTAGCTCATGCAAATCCATTTGAACCAAGTTGTTCGTATTCGTGAGGAGCATCTTTGCACCGAAGGAATTCCCCTCAAACCCCACGAGTACGTAGATCGGGCGATTTCTTTGCGGTGTTCTTCGTTCTTGACCCTTTTCCCCCAAATCCTCGTTCCCCTTTAATTCTCACCAAATTGAGCGATGATTTCGTAGGATTAGCTCCCCAACTGTACCAAGATTATGCCTACAAAGTTTGGTTGCAGTTGGAGTTCATTTGGTTGAGTTTTGGGAAGATTTGGAGGAGAGAAAACGATTTTCGGGATCGCTGTGCAGATTTCGGGGGCGTAGGATGCTCCAAAGTTTGGCGTCGGACAGTCCGTCGGAGGCGCCGGACGCTACGTAGTGCTGACGACAGCGTCCGTCACGATCGTCCGTCGCTGAGGCTGTTTTTCGGGCTGTTTTTTGAGCATCTAACGCTCCTGACACAGCAGCGTCCGTCGCCCGTCGGACTCAGTCCGTCGCCCTCTGCAGCGTCCGTCGTGAGCGTCCGTCGCACTTCCAGCAAGGTTTTCAGGATTTTCTTCGTCACTGTTTTGGCCATTTCTCTCTCGTCCGAACTACGAATCAAGTTCCGTTTGTTGCGTTGGATTCGTATTCACGTAAGGAACCTGATTAGGTACTTTTGAGACCAGTTCTCATAAGTATTTTTGGGTGTGCTCTTGCCTCTTCTCTCTAGGGGTTGAGAGTACCGCTCTCGGTGTATCGGTTTCGAGTTCGTGGCTTTGATCATTCTCCATCTTCTCCGACCGCTCTGCTACACCTTTAGGGATCTTCCTAAGGTGTCCACCTACTTGTTAGGTTGTGTGCGAGTCGGTTTTTCCGAGGTCAAGTTTTGGGTGTGAGTTTGGGACAATGGCCAAGTCTTTGAGTTGAATTTTATTTGGCTCCCATTCACCCCCCCTCTAGTCGTCGTTCTTGGTCCTTCATTCTTTCATACTCAAAATTCAAAAAACTAAAGTTAGATTAAATAAAACTTGAGAATTAATTGAGCACTAAAACTTGACAAAAAGTAGAGACATAGGGGTGGTCGGCCGACCACACATATGCATCCCACTTTGGCTTATTTAATTAAGGAACATTTAGGACCTTTATAAAAGAAAAAAAATGGAGCACTAGGGGGTTCGGCCGACCACCCTAGATGCCACTTGTTCATCCATCTTTCCCTATCCACCATCCTTCATCTAAACATATCATGTTAGAGTAGTGGACTTCCAAAAATTCAGATTCTTGCTTTGGGATGCTTTAAAGTACATCAATCACTTTAAGCATGACACATCCTTGTCTCCCACTACCCCTTGTCCAAAGTAGAGAATCATGACATCCATCACTTTCACTTTATCATGTTTTGAAAAAGAAAACACATCAATCACCTTCCACCAAAACATGACATATCTTTTGTCCCCCACTACTCTTTGTTTAAAGAGGAGAATCTTGACTACTTTAGCTCAGCTTTTGATCACATCATACCACATATTTCACCTTTCACCAAGCACGAGAAAAAGCATGAGTGGAATCTCTACTTTAAAGAGATGGCCGACCACTTTATGTCACCTCCTTCTCTCTCTTTTTCTTTGTGTAAGGCATCCACTAGACATGTGATCATGGCAGCCAAGGGCATGCCCAAGGGGTGGTCGGCCAACCACTCCATGGCATCCCCTTGGTGCCACTACCTTCCCCTATAAAACCCCATGCAAGGAGAGCTCATTCCCTCACACCTCAACAAGAATTCAGTTCTAGATCAAGCCTCTCCTTGCCTTGCTCTATCCTCTCTACATTCAAGAGAAGTCTTAGCTCCCAAAGAGAAGTAGTGTTGCTCTCACTAGTCCACAAGAAGATCTCTTGTCTTCATCAAGCTTCTCTTAGCTCAAACTTCTCCCCACAAGGCAAATTAGAAATCCACTTCACACACAACCCTTCCTAGTCTTGCCTTGGTGTGTTTCTTCCTCTCAAGAAGATGAAGAATCTGATCAGCTCCATGTTCAACAAAGCAAAGAAAATCATAAGGGGGAGCTCATCCCGAAGCTCCCACCAATCCAAGGATACTTCCAAAGAAGAACAAGGGGAGGTTTGGCCCGATACACATGGGAGAACCTCCAAATCGAAGAACACCCTCAGGAGGAAGAAGAAGTGCCGGAGGAGGGACCTCAGATGGAGGCATTCATGGTGCCCCCAATGAGGACCTACGATCAACAAAGTGGACTCTGGTTCAACGAACTAGAGTATCAAAGGTACCTTTCTCTTTGGGATCGATCTTTTGAGCACACATGGAGGTTGGATCCGAGTCTTCTCTCCAACACAGGTATGACCACCGAATTCGAAACTATCTTTACCTCTATTGGTTGGTCTAGCTTTTGGCAAATAGAAGAGTTTGGAATTGAGTTGCTCACCGCAGAATTTCTAAGCTCTCTCCAAATCATGTTGGAATTTCTTTTCACATGTTTAATCAAAGCTATAGTTTAACTTGGAGTCATCTAAGTGTTGCTCTTGGTTTTGATAATTCATGCTTGATAGATTTAAACCCTGCCATGCGTAATTTTAACAAGAGGAAGTTTTGGTTCTCTATCTCTGCATTAAAAGATTGCTCAAATCCTAAGTCTGAGGAAATTCATAATCCTACCCTTCGTTTCATTCATCTTTGGATGAAAATGACTTTGTTCCCTGGAAGTAATGCTAACTTGATAAGTGACATGGAATTAAAACTGCTTTATGCCATGGTCAACAAAATTCAAATCTCTCTTGTTAAATGCTTAGCGGAGTTTTGGCAAAGTTCAATTGAGAGTAATGTGTCTATTCAATTCACATCTTTAATTACTCGTCTTGCTGAATCTATGAACCTGCTAAATGTCACAAACCCCTTTGTCTATATCTCTGCTCCTCTAGCGATGATCTCGGAACAATATCTTGCTCATGTTCAATTTCTAAAAAGAGATGTCAATGGTGATTTAAAAATGATTTACAGTGGCCATACAATCGAGGTGACTCTTCCAAATAGGCAACTTCAGTTGTATAGGACCCGTAAGCTAAACCTTGATTTAGATCAAGGAATGGGACAAAGAGGTTTTGCAGGATCAGACAGGACAGCTCAGGAGGGGCTACACTTTGTTCCTCTTGAGCAAGGTGGTCCTTCTCGAGGAGCTATTGGCGAGGAGGAAGACAACCCATTTTCCAATCCCATGCACACTTCAAGTGGCATGCCTCCTCGACCATCACATCCACAACAAGCACGAGCATCCTTCTCGTCCACACGAGACAGGGAGCATCGTGAACTACGGCAAGAATTTGATCATCTCACCAACACCGTCGGTGAGCTGCGTGTTGAGCATGATGTGACAACACACATCGTCCAGCAAACCACTGAGGACATTCAACCAATGCATGAAGAACAACAACGGTATTGGGATTTCTGGCGGCAACAACATCCACATCCGCCGCATTATTGAGAAAAAGACAAGCTTGGGGGAGGTTCCCTCCCCCACTAAGGTAAGTTTTTAATTTTAGCATTTATATTTATGCACTTCCTTACTTATCTTTCGCTTTGCATTTTAATTCCGCATTTGATAAAAATAAAATAAAGAGACTCTCTCTACTCCACTCTCACATGTTCCATGAAAATTAATATCTCCTATGGAAATGATGAATAGTTGCTCTGCTAAATGTTTTCTAGTACTTAGTTTATAACTTGATATTTCTTTAAGTATGGATTACTTAGCTTGAAAAGAAACCATCATGAACCTCAAACTTTTGTGGGTTGCAAATGCAGTAACTAAGTCTAAGTTGTTGTGAGACATGATATGACAAGATAAGAGCTGCTATAATATTGTTCTAAGCAAGAATGACTATTGGAGTTTTATTTATTAAAAAAAATAAAACACTTTGTTCCTCAATGGTGAAAATCCCTACCGAAGCCATACATGATCTTTCAATATATAAGCTTTCTACATAAGCTGCTTGTTTTGTGTTGAGTTCGGTCAAGTTTTGTGACCCTTGTTGAGAGATTTATCATACTCCCAAGATCAAAATCACGTAGACGCCACATATATGTGCTGCTTCTACACTGGAAGTACGCAGAAACATGCCTTACATTTCCACATAGTTCATACTCCATGCTCTAAGTAGAAAAACCTCTCTCTAGTTTGTTGCTAGTAAATGAGACATAGACTATGCAAAATTATGAAAAATCAAGGGCATTCTAAATTCCTAATCTTTATGAGCATTTCCAAAGCTCTCTTGAAAAAAAATGAAAAATGAAAAATGAAATGATGAGCATCTTCAAAGCTCATAGAAAAATTCAAAAGATAGTTATGTCTCAAAATAATAATTTGAGGAAAGAGAGATCATCCACAAATAGGAGTATTGATCATTCGTCATGTTTCCACACACTTGCACATCTTGATCTAAGAGTATGGCACTTCTCTCCTTGGATCCGGAATTTGACTTTACAATATATGCAAGGTAAGTTTGCTACATATTTGATCCCTACATATAGCTCCACATAAGCTTTAGAGATAGGAAGAAAGAAGGCAAACTTTGATATATGCCTTGGTGAGGAATCATACACCTTATGAGCGACTCGAGAGTACCATTTGAGGAACACTAAGTCTTTCTTTTACAAAAATCTTGCAAAACCTCCGATATGAAACTTGTGAAAGAATGAGAAAACTAGTGCTCAAGTCAAGTTGTTCTATATCTCAACCTCTCAAGATAAAAGATAAAGCTATAAGCCCCATGAAGGAGTAAGGTAATATGGGTGAGTCTTTATAGCTAATTTTTTCATTCGAAAGAGAAGTATGATTGTTGAAGACTTAGTACTCTTGAAATATGAAGCATAGTAGCAACTCCTGATCCATCAAGCTAAGTTTGATTGTTTGCTCGGGACGAGCAAAGGTTAAGTTTGGGGGATCTTGTTGGCACAAATTATGACCATCTTTTACATAGCTAAAATGTTTCCACCAATCCAAGGATCAAGGATAAACAAACACATCATAAGCATACTTTATCAAATAACTAGTTCCACATGTCCATGAGTGTTTGAGTGCATGAATGAACAAATGGAGCAAAGGAGAGCCAGTTGGGCCCACTTAGGGGGTCGACCGACCACCCTATGGGCCCACCATGCTCTCCCCTCTCGGCCATGATCCAAGAGAGGCACTCTAGAGTGGAATCCATCCATTGGATCACTCTGTGGTTCCTCTCAACGGCTCACAAGCGAAGCACATAGATCCATGGGCCCACACCAAGGAGATAAATGTGACAACAACATCAGAAACAGCAATTAGCATCAATGACAAGTGGGGCCAGCCTCAGGACAGCAGAGGTGGGCCAGAACCCCCCAAGGGAGGGTTCGGCCAAATCACATTCAAGCCCAAACAGGCCCCACTCAGTCCCTGACTAGTGGGACCTCATCCAAGGAGGCAAGGGAGGGCCCACTGGCCATAGGGGGATTTGGCCGAATGCCCCCTCTAGATCGGTTGGGCTCCCCCCAACCGCCACACCTGTCCCCCACGTGTTGGATCACCACCATCCATGCCTTGGTCGGTTCCAAGGTCGATTGGATCCAAGGGTGGAGAATGGAAGGCCCTGGATCGCTAACGTGGCGCCAGAGTAGCCCCTACTCCACCTCCTGCTATAAATAGAGGGTCACACCCCCCTCTCTAATCATGAAGAAGAAGCCTACAAGCTCTATTCCTTAGATTGTTCTAGGAGTTAGTCTAGAGTGGGAGTTAGAGTTGAGTCGAGCTGTGCTCGGGATTTTCGGAGTTGTCTTCTGGAGAGTCTGGTATAGCTCTTATATCTTTCCTTCTTTGTAAGACTTTATCTTATTCAATATATATCTTTCTCTTTACTTTACTTAGTATTTACTTTCAGCATTTCTATACTAGATATAGTCTTGCTATATGCTTTTGCTCTTTAATAGGCTTCACACCCATAGTCTGTGATCCTTGTGACCTTTCCCGTATGCGATCATTGCCTATTATAGGGTGCTTTGATTATAGATTGTAGTCAAAGTAGTAGGTTGTGTGTAAGCGTGGTGCGTATACATCATCTTATCCTTGGTTATCTCTTGCTGCACGGATTGTTTATGGTAGCTAGCAAGAGGTGACGGCCTTGTCTAGTCGTTGTATTCCACCATGTGTTCTTAGGAAAGTTCTTAAAAGGTAAGGCCCCCGTAAGAAGAGGGCGTGGTCCGGTAGGAGTTTTGTCCTCCTGATGATCTATCCCCTCGCCTAGCATACTTTTATTGAGACAAACTATAGTGTTTAGACTAGTTAATTAGCTAAGTATATTGAAGTAGAGTGAAGTACATAGGAGTCCCTGTTCTCTTCTCGTTGTCCTCCCACCTAGCTAGTCTCTGAGGTCCGTTCTAAGTATCATTTACCGTAGATTCTTCATTCATAAACCCCTTCCTATCACATATATCGTTTACCCCTCTATACTAGTTGGTGCTAAGTTAAGGTGCTCTCTAGGATCTCTCTCTAATTATAATTTCTAGCAAGGCTTTCCTTTTGGATAATATAAATTACGATACCTTGGATCACTCCTAGGTGAACTGCTACAACGGTTTAATCTGTGCGCTTGTGGATTTATCCAATAGACATAAGAAATACCAACACCGAGCCACCATGTCATCGGTTCAAACGGTTGTTGGGAAACCATGAGAACCTAGTGATGACTAGGGCCAGCTCGTCATCTCCAAGAGCCTCCACTTGCTCCTCTGTCACAGAAATCAAAGACAAAGCGAACAAAGAGTGTGAAGGGTCAGAGGAGGAAGAAGACGTACCGCCCGAGCCAGAAACCAACGCCATAGATGGTTTCAACGGGTTTTCAAGCTTGGCCCGAGTCTGGTAGTCAATCTCCGAGGACTTGAGCTTGCTTAACAGCTCGTCCACGGTCAGGGCATCATAGCCCGGTGACTCCTGAATGGCAGCCACCTTCATTTCCCACACCTTCCGATCAAGAGCATGCAAAAGCTTGATAGCCATTTCATGATTATCATAAGGCAAGTTGGCTCAATTAGCACGCATCTTGTTGACGATAGATTGGAAGCGAGTGAACATCTCGTCAACAGATTCGCCGGTCAACTGAGCAAAGTTCTCGTACTCTCTATGGTACGTGTTGAAGAGTCTGGACTTGATCTGAGGGTTGCCCTCATGATATCTCAAGAGTGTTTGCTAGAGTGACAAACAAGAAAAGAGAATGCTACGGGCTCTTGCATTTGATGCATGCTACGTAACTTGGGCATTGGTGATCCGAGCATCAAGAACCACGTAGTTCTCATTCTCACAAATCTCCCAAAACTTCGTATCAAGCCCTTGGAGGTAAGCGGACATGTGCACCTTCCAATAAGCAAAGTTTGTTCCATCGAAGTAAGGAGGTTTACCAGCACCTCGCTCTATGTCGCCTCCGCGGATCAAGAACCGTGTAAGGTGGATTGATCCTTAACCGGCTCTGATACCAATTGAAGGACCGAGAACGGCGACCAGAGGGGGGTGAATGGGAGCCTCAAATTTCACTCAGAAATATTTGGTCAACTCTTCCCAAAAACAACCCCAGCAAGCACACTTACTCAACCAGCAAGATCATGACCCCAGAGAGGGTGGATACCTTTGGTGATGACCAAGAGGTACAGCGGATCTTCCGGAAACCAAAAACTCAAACCGAAACAATGATAGTGAGGCTCTCAAACCCTAGAGAGAAGAGAAGAGATCTCACCCAAAAATACATATGAGAACTGGTCTCACAAGTGGTTCATCAAGTTCCCTACATGATTACAAAACCAACGCAACAAACGAAACTCAATTTGGAGTCCGGACGAGAGAGAAACGGCCAAAACAGCGGGCGAAGAAATCCTGAAAAACCTTAATAGATGGCAGACGGACGCTGATCAGGGCGACGGACTGAGTCCGTTGGGCGATGGACGAGTCCAACGCCAGACTCCGTTGCACCCAGAAAAAAAGCCCGAAACAGCCGCAGGCGACGAACGCTCGGCTAGGGAGCGGGCAGCGTCCAGACCCTGCGATTCGAGCGTCCAGACCGTGCGTCCGAGCATCCAACGCCCCCGAAATCTGCACAGTGAACGCGAAAAAAGTTTTTCTCTTCACCAAAACATTCCAAATCCAAACCAAATGATCATCAACTGCTACCAAACTTTGTAGGCATGATCCTAGTGCAGTTGGGGAGCTATCCCGATGAAATCATCGCTCAATTTGGCTGGGTTAAACGGGCGTAAGAAGATTTCGGGAGAAAACCCCAAAACAAAGAACACCGCAAAGAAATTGCCCGATCTGTGTACTCGTGAGATTTTAGGAGAATTCCTTTGGTGCAAAGTTTCTCCTCAGAAGTACGAAAAACTTGGTTCAAATGGATTTTGCAAATCTTCTTTCAAACAAGAATTCTTATCTCGGAATCAAAAAGAGAGGCCAAAGTAAAATGCGAAGAACACAAGCAAACGAGAGACGCGATCAAGTAATCAAACTGTTGACACAAAAAGCGTCAGGATCTGCAAACACCTCGGGCTTTTACCCGAAATTCGATATCCGGAGGCGTGCCAGTCGATTTGACCAGTTAATCGACAAGGACGATAACTAGAGCAAGATTCAATCAAGACAACGGCGATGCGCCCGGATGCCAAGATTGGGACTTGATCAGGATAACTAGAGCAGAGCTGAACGAGACAACAGCGATGCGCCCGGATGTCAAAGCTTAGAGATACTCCCACGCGGAACTTATAAGGGTTTGACGGAGATCAAGGTGGTGCAGCTCGTCGAAGCTTGAAGAACTCATAGATAAACTAAGACTAATGCAAAAAGGATAACTTGCAGTAAAGGTAAATAAGAGTAAATTGATTTGTTTTTGATATTAGATTGATTGCTTTACACGTAGCCCTTGGGCATATATTTATACTCCCGCATGGAGAGTTGTACAAAGACACGACCCGTATCTTCCCTAAAACAAACTCCTGACTTTAAGGAAACTGGCTCGCGCAGGAGTCGGATCTAAAACAACAATATTATTTTTCTAAACAAACACACCTATTTTAAAGGAAACAAACGACTCATGCAAGAGTCGGACTCAAACTGCTATAATAATACTGGTATAAAAACACCAGTTTCCTTATGTCTTTCCTTCGATGGAAACTTTCCATCGGCAGATCCCTTTAATCCGCGACTTCCTTCTTTGGCCACCGGTAATCCTCTGCTGACATCAAGCGTTAAGTCACCCTGTGCTCATCGGCACCCCATGCCCATCGGTATCGGCAATACTTCCCGATCGGCAATCTTGTACTGGTAACTTGTCTTCACCAATCAATCCCTATCAGCAATCGACATCGGCAACATCGGCAATCGGCTTCTATAGTTCTGGCGATAGCCATTCAACTCCTATCGGCAACATCCGAAACCTCCAGCTTCCATCGCCAACACACTTGTTTTCTCACAGCACACTCCCATCGGCAATACTGACCTATGTCTTCCCGATGCCGATTGAAAACGGTTGCCGATCAACACAAGCCTTAGCTCATTTGACACGTGCCGAAAAACGGTGTCAACACAAACTAACCATGTCTTACGGAGGGTAAGGCCTCCAATTCCCACAAAATGATCCTTGAGTTATTACAAAGGTTGGTGAAATCAACCTAGGGCCTTCATGAACTAGAGAGAGGTTAGAGAGAGAGAGGTGGTGCAAATGATTAGGGTTCAAGAGGTAGGATGAGGGATACCCCTTCACCCCCTACTTATTGAACTTTGGCTATTTCCCAAAGACCCCCCTAGATACATGAGTGAACTACCTAGCCTAAGCATTGCAATCCAAGCTCCGGAAAATATCTTCCACATTTTGAATGGACGACCCGCTTCCTGCCAGGAGTTGCGGTCGCCTCGACGCAACCTCCTGGATTCCGCCACGTGCCATCCCCGCTTCCTCGGAAGCTTCGCCAAGGTTTTGAGGCCCAAACCCAAGAAACCCGCCACTGGTAGCTTTGGAATCAACTACCGAACCCCGAGTTTTGAGGCCCAAACTCGGAAACCGTCCTCGGATGGTTTTGAGGCCCAAACCACCAAACCGCTCGACTCGAGCCACCTTGTCCTTGCCCGGTCGGACTCCGAGTCCCATGAGCCTCCGCTCGACCCGCTCGTCCGCCGTCTTGACTTGGTCGACTCGGTCTACCTCCATGTCTTGTCGCACTCACTGGTGCCAAGCACTAGCCACCACAGCTAGTCCGCCGGCGCCCATGGTCCCTCAGTCCGAGCCCCGCTTCCGCCCTTCACCGCTCTCAGTCCATCGGCACGGCAAGCCTCTACTCGATCTTCTCCACGCCATTGACCACTCTCACTAGGCATAGTACCTGCACACCACAAGCCAATAGACAAGCACACATTTGCTTTCGCAAAGGGTTAGTGTAAGCCACTCAAACTGAAACGCTCAAGTTTTAAGAAATCACTCATCATTAAAACTGAACATAAATGGGTACTTATCTACCATGTGTTCGCATACATGGGTACTTATCTACCATGTGTTCGCACTAGAAAAGATTACAAGAGAGGATTACAAGGATTTACCTAATCTCCTCGAGACTGATCCGGAGTCCAAGTTATGCTTGCCGCCTCGAATTCTATTCTAATTTAGCTATGCTATATTGGTGGAGCTACAAGGTTATCCTTTCAAGGGACACCTCTTACCTAACTGGAACTAATCTTGATTGAATATGATATTGTATGATATGCCTTTGGGGGTGTCTACCCCTTATTTATATCCCAGGATAGGTGGAGGAATCCTTGAATAGGTGATGTGGTACTAGCATTGCACCTAATATCTTCTGGTGGAATTAAGCGCGACCCTTGGATCAAAACCGACCATGGCAAACGGTGTAGATTGGATCCATATGTTGGTTGGAGGATGTCATACAAAGTTAAGCCTCAGCGGGCCCAGGCCCAAGCCGGCCAGCATAGGGGTGGGGCCGACTGCCCCCCCCCCCTAGTAGGCTCTCAACCCCGATCGCCTCGTGGAGTCTTCTTGAACCTTCTGGAGTCTTCCCACCTAGGTTTCCTAATCCAATACACTAGATCTCGATCGGTGGTAGTTGTATCTTGATTACAACTATTGTTTTCCTGTTTAATCCCTAGAGTCACAATTCACCAAAAATGATGAATATTGTTAGTTTAAACCCTATTGTATGTTGGTGATTGCTTTTATACCCTTTTTATGGTTTTATTGACCCATATAATATTGTAGTTAATTACCATCAACAAACTCCCCCAAGCTTACCTTTGCTAGTCCCTTAGCAAACCACTCGGATGGATTAGGCGTTGCTACAATGCTTTCATGTCTCAAAAATACACATGCTTTCAAGCAAAAATTTTCCTCTGGATTAAAGTAAATTAATTCTAACTTTCAAACTTACCCATATTACCTTCAACCATGGGGCTTATAGGCTTTACTTGGGTCTTGAGCAATTGAAAAGCAGAATGATAGAGTTAAGCACTATGTCTCAAACTCTTCACTTTACCTTCATTCTGGAGTTTTGCAAGATTTTCGAAATAAAACTCAAAGTTTCTATTGTATGACCCTCTCACGTCTCTCAATATGTGGTATTTGTGGATCCTCTCCAAGGAAATAATGGTGGTATGCCTTCTCTCTTCTCTCAGAATATCTAGTATTTTTGGAATAAGCAAAGTATCATTATGTCTTCTCTCTCTCACCCTATAACTAGTAGGCAATATATGGAGTTCATAGGTGGGGAGAAACAACACATACATACTTGCAAAGCATATATTGTAAAGTCAAACAATGGATCCAAAGAAACAGGGCATACAATCAAATCAAGATGTGCATGTGTGTGGAATAAATATGGTGGCTGTATAAGGGTATATTGATGGGATATGATATGGTGGAAATAAAAAGGTGTATGTGGAAACCTAATTCTACTCTGCTCCTTGAATACATAAGTATCTATCTCTTTTTGGAACTTGGTATTTTGAGAGGACTTGGGCTTGCTTTCTCTTTTCTTTCTCTTCTTTTTTTTATATTTTTTAGAGAGGCGGGCATCTAAGTACCCATTGTTTTGGTAGTACACTTGTCCATGTTTTAATCTCTTTTATTCTCTTTTTTTCACATCCCCAAGCTTCTTTGTATAATAAAGCTTTTGAAAGATAAATACAAGAGAAACAATTGGAGTAGATATAACTGGCTTAATAATGGAATATGTGGATAAGTGGAAAAACTAGGAAATAAATATTTTTAGTTGCTCACTCCCAGGGTAGGAGTAGAACATTTTTCTAGTGGCTCTGGATGGCAAAATATGTGAATATGTAAATATGTGGATGCGTACTTCCGAAGTAGAAGTAGCATATAAGGATATATACATATATAGGTGGAGTGTACGTGATCTTGATTCAAAAAGCATGACAAGTCTCTAAGGGTCAACAAAGCTTGGACTCAATGTAAATACAAGAAATAAATATAATAATATAAGATTTTCCTAATCTACAATACATGTATATATGGTTGTGGTAGGAATTCAAGCTCTCGTCATACAGAAACTTATCATGTAGGGTTTTCAATTTTCAAAAGATAAATTCTCCAAAACTCAAGTATACTTGCTAGGAATAAGATAAACATTAGCTCAAACTTTCTCATATCATACTAATCAATTACCTAGACTTAGCTCAAGCATTCACAACCCACGGGTTTCAGGTTCAGAGCAAATCTCATTTAAAGCTCGAAAGAATTCAAGGCTGAAAACTAGGTACTTGAAAAGAATTACGATAGAGCAACTATTCATCATTTCCATGCATATAGATTAGTTTTCATAGCTCAATTAATTAGGCAAAGCAACTTGTAATCTCTCTTGTATTTATTCATTACTAAATTTATTCGAAACTAATAGATAGTAGATAAAAGATATATCATAATAACATAGTATAAATAATATATCATAATAACCCGTTTTAATAATAATCCATTTAATAATAATATAGTATATTATATATATATAAACCCGCTTATAATAATAATTATAACCACGTATAAGCGTATATCCGTATAGTAATATATATCTGTATTTAATAATAATTCCCATATAATATTTATAGCGATAATACCTGTAATATAATATAGCGATAATTTTTATAATAATAATAATAATATAAAAACCTAATATGTGTATAGAATACTTATCTCGATATGTTGTGCAGGGGGTGCTTCCCTCAAGCTAGATGTTGATGTAGTCGTTCATCTTGATAGTTGTAGACATACTTCACTTTCTACGAGACTTCAATGAAGTCATCTAGTACTCTCAAAGTGGATGAAGTCATCTAGTTATGTCTCGTCTTTTCAAATCCTGTTAAACTCAAATAGACAACAAAGCTTGTGGAACAGATTAAGCGTTAGCGGTAAACTATTTATGCCTTGATTATCTAGAGTCTTACAGAATTCAAATATTCAAATATTTTTTTGGATTTTTAATTTTATATGCAAATGACTATATATATATTTTTTGTGCCTCCACAGTAAACAGTCAAAAGACTAATTCACATGGGGCTTAAAGATTTTTTTTGTTATAATGCAATGCAAAAATATAAATATGCTATGATTATTATGCAATTAATTATTCTACTAGATTGGCGCTACGGATTTATTTAAGTATATGCAATGATGAAGGTGATTATGCAATGGACGAAAGTAGAGCAAAACAGTACCAGAAATACTTATGAGTGCGTATGCTAAACTAATGCAATATGGAAATTAAATATGCAAATTGTAAAGTTGATTATGTGATGGTTAATAGCACCAGAATTATTTATGGTAGTGGAATGTAATGCAGAAACAAATATGCAGATAACTTACCAAGTTTAGCTTTCGGCTAAGGTTTGAAGATTCGAGTCCGTCGAACCAGACATCTCTTCTGGTTCAATTATCTTGAGGGACATAGTCCAATCCAGGTGAGTACTTGGATGTTTGCTCGTCTTGTGTTGATGCTACTGATGGTGTCTCTTCCTTCTTCCATTCCTTCTTGGTCTGAGATCTTATTTCCTAGGGTTCACTGGTCTAGGGTTTCGCTTCTTCTTTGCTGAGGAGTACATCCTCTGTTGGTGGTATGGCTTGTGTCTCAGGAGAACTCTTATCTGCATTATTGGGTTGATCTTCAAATCTTGTTATTTCCCCTGGATAGTCTGCCCATCCATCCTTGGTGACTTATTTCTTTTGGCATTGATAGCGACGTCTACTTGACCTAGTCTTCCTGGTTTCTGTTGGTATAGATTAACACACACAAAGAAATCTACAAGCACACGGATACCAAAATAGCTTTCACCCAGGAGTATTCCAGAGTATTGATTTTCACGAGGAACGTGAAGTGTACTAGATATTTAAGAACAATCAAGGAAAGAATGATAAATAGGTAGAGAGAGATTTTAAAGTTTTCTAAGAGGTTCTATCTAATCAAAGGCCCATGATTCTCTACTTACACTACTAAATTTGGACCCTATTGCATCATGTCATTTTGCATCAAACACAAATCTGATGCAATATGTGGATGCTATTGCAGCAATGATCAGTTGCTGATGCAATAGGTTGTTGTTATTGCATCGATCATTAGTTGGATGTCATAGTAATTCACGTCGATGCAATACGTTTGAACTAACGCATCATTTGGAACAAGGATGCAATAGACAGGAATTATTGCATCAGAGAATTTTGGTTGCGTTAGTGCTGAATGTTCGATGGAATATGTAGGCGGTATTACATCGGTTTAGCATATGGATGCAACTAGGAAGTATTATTGCATCGGATTTGTTCTAGATGCAAGGTGACCTTGCGACTAAGTAGCAGGTGGGACCACGTTTAAGTTAATTTTAGTAGTTTGAAAGAAAATTGACTAACGTGGAAAAAACATGTAATAAGTGAATTGTTAATTATTTAAATAAAAAAACAAAAATGTGAGGGATTTGATAGAATATTGACTAACGTGGAAAAAACATGTAATAAGTGAATTGTTAATTATTTTTTTAAAATAACTACAACCTAATAAGTGAATTGTTAATTATTTAAATAAAAAAACAAAAATGTGAGGCATTTGAAAAAAATTGACTAACGTGGAAAAAACATGTAATAAGTGAATTGTTAATTATTTAAATAAAAAACAAAAATGTGAGGGGAAGAGAATTGAACTTTTGCACCTAGGATCGATCATGTCGTCAAGAAACCAATAGGGTAATTGTATCTTGTTGAATGGACTATTATATTTATTCTTTTATATTATATAAGTCAATACGTAATAAGATTTGATTACCCATAATAATATTAGATCTGTTCTTTCGTCTATACGTGAAGGACACATATGCCTGACTCACGTACGTGAAGGACAGAGGCCGGCCGCGACACGAGGTCCTCCTGTGGCCGCCGACACGTACGTGAAGCACATCCTCCTGCTACCGCCGCTTAGCCGGCCGGCAACGCCGACAGCCCAACTCGAGGTCCTCCCGGTCAGATCCTCCTGCCGTCGATCCCAATCCTCCTGCTGCCGATCATATCCTCGTGCCGCTGATCAGATCAAGCTCATGTATCCCTTCTACCAATCAAGATCCTGCTGCTGCCGATCAAGCTCGTGCATGTCATTGTAAGTTGATCCCTCTCTATCTTTGATCCGTCGTCTAATGTTGGTACTGATTTCTATTTTAGTAATAAACTGAATTTGATCATCCTTCTCTATCATTGATCAATTTTCTATTTGCTCAACACAATACAATTGTCATGAACTGATGTGTTAAAATTTCAGAGAGCATAAAAATTAATTGCATGCACCGTGAAAAATTTGGTAAATTATTATAAGTAGTAGATGATGGAAATAAAATTTAAGGTGAACACCAAACTTTGTAGGAGTTTTTTAAAAGATATGTTTTTTTCTTTTGTTATGCTTGAGACAAATATTACTGTTCTTGTTTCGTATTGAAATTAGGTGCTGCCCCAATTTTCTATTTTCGTTACAATATTAATAGGTGTGGTTCAAAGTGAATCATATTTATTTAAAAGATATATGTATAAATTATTTTTAAAATAACAGGTTGTTAAAATAACAGATATATGTATAAATTATTTTTAAAATAGCAGGCCCTCATATTTATAGCTACCCCCAATTTAAAATATCAGGTTGTTAGAGACCAAGATCCCTAAACCCTAAACCCCAATTTGCCTTTGTTTCCAATCTGTAGCATGTTCTTATTTATTTTTGCGTGTGTTTAATTGTCAGGTGTTCGAATCAATGTCGCACCAAGGTAGTTGTTGGATGCGGCTGGATAAGGTTTCTGTAGAGTGGCAACAAGGATTAACATATTATCTTGATAGCACCTTTGGAGGTAGCTCTAAAGGAGGAACGACACCATGTCCATTCCAACATGTCGTTCCATGTCATTTAGAAAACGGTCAGATGTTCAGAAGCATTTGCTTCGGAAAGGTTTTGATGAAAGCTTCATCCAAGAGCAAGAAAGTATATGTGAAGGTTCAACAATTGATGATGCTGGTGACATTGATGATAGGGCTGCTACCAAAGAGTTGTTACATTCTTTGATCAGGGGTACTATACGTGGAGAAATAGATAATGAACAGCCAAATGATATGGCTCAGAATTTCTTCAAATTGCTAGAAGAGGCTAAGAAGGAGTTGTTTCCCAGCTGCTCGGAAGCTACCCAGGTGTCTTTCATTGTCAAAATGTTTCAGATGAAGTGCATGTTTGGTTGTAGTAATGCTTGCATGGATTTCGTACTTGGGTTGTTCTTGCTTATTCTTCCTAAAGGGCACTACCTCCCAGATAGTATGGAGAATATCAAAAAGGTTGTTAGAGAGTTTGGTCTAAATTATGAAAAGATAAATGCATGCTATAATGATTGTGTTATTTAGAGGGAAAGAATATGAGGGCCTGGATAATTGCCCAAAATGTGGTGAGACAAGGTGGAAGTAGCCGAAACAGGTACAAGATGTTGGCAGTAGCTGTGGCTCAGACAAGCGTGTTCCACGTAAAATCCTACGTTACTTCCCACTGATTCCAAGGCTCCAAAGGATATATATGTCAGAGACTAGAGCATCATATATGCGTTGGCATAAGAAAGAATTGGTGGTTGATGGAAAAATGCGACATCCGACGAACTCCAAAGCATGGAAACATGTGGATACAACCTATGAATGGTTTGCAGAGGATCCTCGCAATGTCAGGCTTGGTCTGGCATCTGATGGATTCAATCCATTTGGTATGTTGAATGTCACATAGAGTTGTTGGCCTGTGATTTTAATTCCTTACAATCCTCTGCCATGGTTGTGTTTGAAACAGTCGTATTGGATGTTGTCGATGGTGATACCAGGAAAGAAATCTCCTGGTGTTAGCATTGATGTATACTTGCAACCTCTAATAAATGAGCTAAAAGTTCTCCGGGAAAAGGGTGTCAAAACCTGGGATGCAAAGGAGGGGAAGAATTTTGATTTGCATGCAATTGTAACAAGATAGGATCTATCTCAAAGCAATCTCATGTATAGCAAGTAAAACTATCCCTAGCAAAGTTCATACAACAAGCCAATGACCCAACTGAATAAATTTGCCAAATTTTAGAGTTTTGCAGCCAATTTTCAGTTTTAGGCACATTTAAGTTGTATGCGAGTGGTTGTAAGCAAAGTGAAGCCACTGCTTACCAACCGGGCGAAGTCAAAGGACTTGACACACCGGTTTTGGTCATACACGACACCACTCAAGTATCAACCCATATGGGAAGCAGTCTCGAACACACGGTGAAGTGCTCACAAAGCAGACCCAGCTCGATCTTTCCAATTCACAAAACAGAGAGCAATTTCATTTTAGATATTAATACGGTGCTCAAAGGTAGTGAATGAAACAATGAAGAGCCATAGTTACACGCTATATACAAGGCAGCCAAGAAGGATCTTCAAAAGCCTACACATGCTAGTGTCATTTCAGAGGTGACATCGGTAATTAAATTCAGTTTTAAAGCTTTTCTAACTTAGCTCTATTGCATATCATGTAGATCAAAAATAGTCTAAGTTAGGCAACACCATAGACACATAAAGCACCTCAAATAGAGCATAGATTCATTATATTGGCTATAAGTATGAAGCTTAAAATGAGCTATGTCACAAATGCAAATGAGATGCACAATGCAATGACACCAACTGATTGAGAAGAAGGACAAAGAAAACACAAAAAGAACCAAAAAGAACTATACACAAAAAAATCTTCCCTCAACTAAAAAGGGAAGCAAACACCCAACTCGCCTCGAAGGCGAGAAAACGCAGCTTGATCCAAAGGCTTCGCGAGAATATCCGCAAGATGGTTTTGGGTCTCGACATGCCGGAGGTCAATGTCTCCCTTCTCGTAATGATTGCACAAGAAGTGAAAGCGGACCTTAATGTGCTTGGTCTTTGAATGAAGCAAAGGATTTTTAGCCACACTAATTGCACTCGTGCTATCGCAAAGCAGAGGCACCTTAGTAAGCTCAAGACTGAAATCTTTCAACCAAATCAACTAGCCGCGGTAACGTACTCAGCTTCGCACTTCGACTATGCCACGCTAGATTATTTGCGAGAAGACCAAGAAACCAAAGAGGACCCGAGAAAATGGCAAGCCCCAGAAGTGGACTTCCGATCAAGTCGGCAACCGACAAAGTCAGCGTCAGAGTAACCACAAAGCACAAGAGAGGAAGAGGTGGAAGACCAAATACAAAATTCGGGAGTGAATCGCAGGTACCTCATGATGTGTTTCACCGCCTGCTTGTGCGAAGTTTGTGGGGACTCCTATAAATGTGCACACAAGCAGACCGCGAACTGAATGTACGGTCGGGTCGCCATCAGGTACAGAAGCGACCTAATCATGCTTCGGTACTCGGTCTGGTCCACTGCCTCTCCTTCCTCGTCCGCATCCAAGGCTATAGTAGTTGACATAGGTGTCGAGAGGGGCTTTGCCTCTCCCATGTCAAACTTCTTCAATATATCCTTTGTGTACTTGCCTTGGTGCACAAACGTCCCTTCCCGGGTTTGCTTGATTTGCAACTCGAGAAAGAAGGTCAACTCTCCCATCATGCTAATCTCAAATTCCCTGCTCATAAGATCTGCAAACTTGGCAACAAGAGCATGAGAAGAACCACCAAAGATGATATCATCCACATATCTTTGGACATGGAGAGTGTCTTTGCCTTGCTTGAGGAGAAACAACGTTTTATCTACCGATCCCATTTTAAAGCCCTTAGCAAGCAAAAAGGTTTTTAGCCTATCATACCATGCTCTAGGCGCTTGTTTCAAACCATACAAAGCTTTGTGAAGTTTAAAAACATGGTTTGGAAACTTGGGATTTTCGAAGCCGGGAGGTTGTTTAACATAAACTTCCTCCTCTATGTAGCCGTTTAAGAAAGCACTTTTAATATCTATTTGAAAAAGTTTGAACCCCTTAGAAGCCGCAAAAGCTAAAAGGATTCTAATGGCTTCTAACAGAGCTATGGGAGCAAAGGTTTCCTCATAGTCTATTCCCTCCTTTTGATAAAAGCCTTGAGCGACCAACCTAGCCTTGTTGCGCACTACCACCCCATCCTAGCTTTGTTTATTTTTGAAAACCCATTTGGTACCTATGGGGTGGCAACTAGGTGGTGGAGGAACTAAGACCCAAACGCAGTTTCGCTCAAAGTTTTCTAACTCCTCACGCATGGCATTAACCCAATCCGGATCCATCAAAGCGTGTCCAACATCTCGAGGCTCAAAAGAAGCGACAAAATCTGAATGAGCAAAGTGAGAGATATAGGACCTAGATCCCGTGACTCGACGGTCGATGTTCTCCGGCGGGTGCTGCCGCTGGATGTGGCGGGTAGCCTGCCTGGACGAAGTGGCCTCCCCCTCGATAGTAGCTGGAGCTCCCTCAGGTGCAACGGGCACCGACTGAGGAAGATTGTCGAATGGCCCCATGTAGAGGAAGTAGTCGGATCGGGACCGTGAGCCGAAGTGGACGTCGCAGGGTCGACGGGGGCAGCCGGTGGAGTTGGCTCGGGATCACCCCAATCGGCATCGTCCTGTTGCTCCTCCACAAAGATGCTAGTGTTAACCTCATCATCACCTGCAAACTCAAAAGCGGTGGAAACACAGGGCATAGTCTCATCGAAGGTAATCTCATAAGTCTCCATCACTCGGTTAGTCTCAAGGTTAAGTGCACGATAAGCACGAGAGTGAGTAGAATAACCAAGAAAGATACCGTCAGAAGACCATGACTCAAATTTGTCCAACTTACCTCCCTTTTTGAGGATGAAGCACCTGCACCCAAACAACCATAGGTCACTTACCTTGGGTGCTCTCCCAAATCGCAGCTCATAATAGGTCTTTCTCTTTAAAGCTCGGAGAAAAATGCGATTGGAAACATAGCAAGCAGAACTGAGTGCTTCGGCCCAATACCGCCTAGGAGTCCTATGGTCATCGAGCATCATCTTGGCCATCTCAACAAGGGTCCGATTCTTGCGCTCAACAACACCATTCTGCTGGGGAGTGTGAGGTGAGGAAAACTTATGATCGAGACCCAAAGAAGAACAAAGAGTTGCAAAGTGAGCATTCTTAAATTCTGTGCCATTTTCACTGCGGATAGCTCTCATGGCATTCTTACGTAACTCATTTTGCAATCTCAAAAGCAGATCTCGAACACGTGGAAAAGCCTCATCCTTATTCTCCGAAAAGAACACCCAAGAGTACCTCGAGTAGTCATCAACGACTACAACCAAATACCACTTCCCTCCCTCCGACCTAACCCGAGATGGACCAACTGTGTCCATGTGTAAGAGCTCGTCGGGTCGAGTGGTCGTGACCTCAGTCACAGAAGGATGGGAAGCGGCAACCATCTTGCCATGCCTGCAAGGATGGCAAACCAAATCGTTCTCGAACTCCAGCTTTGGCAATCCTTGGATAAGGTCCATTGTGCTAAGCCTTGCAAGCAAGTCAAAACATAAATGTCCCAATCTCCTATGGCACTTCCAAAGCTCGGAAGAAGAACCTACAATAAGACAACGAGAAGGTCCGGAAGAGATAGAAAAATCTGCACAAAAAACCTTCCCGAAGGGTAAAATCCGGCAAACAAGCTCACCACGAGAGTCCAAAATCCGAGAGAGATTAGGCTTAAAGCTCACTTCAAAAACGTCATCAAGGTGTTGTGAAACTGAAAGAAGGTTAAAATGCAAATTCGCAACCAAGGCAACGTCCTCGAGGACAAAAGAAGAGTTCACTCGGATGGACCCCCGGGAGACCTCCTTACCTTTACTCTTGTCCCCGAATGTGATATACTCAGTGTGCCGTATGGTGTTGAGGCTGGAGAGCCACTTGGCACTTCCGATCATATGGCGTGAGCATACGGAATCCACAAGCCAAGTCTCCTCCAGTCCTCCTTCCTACATCAATAGAAAGACATAGGGTGAGCAAACGGTGCAACACTGGGGTCAGTAAACTGTGAAGGATACTAGTGTTGTCCCATTTACCCAAAGAATGGGTTAGGAAAAAAACCAAACATCTCATGTCCCATGTGAGGATAGCGATCACCACGATGGGCAAAACGTGGTCCGCTAGAGAAGGGTGGAGTAAAGCCACCGCCACGAGGCCCGTAGTCGTATGGGTCATGACCGGTACCCCGCCGGGCACGACCACCACGTGGTCTCACCTCCTGAGGCCTAACACCTTGAGGCATTGTACCTCTAGGCCTAGTAGTGCGCCTCCGAACTTCCGGTTCATGCACCCAACTGGTGGGTGGTACATGTCCCGGTTGTTCAACTCAAACTGCCTGTGTTCATCTCTCTTCCTCCTATAGCAAAACTCAGCCAAATGCCCATCCTGCTCACAATACTCACAATGGTACCTTACGACATTCTTGGTAGGCACTCTCTTGTTGGGTTGGGTGGCTCTAGCTTTCTTAGGAAGGGGATCACTAGAGATGTCTGGCACTATGTCAAGTGGGTTGCGAAGATGGTTCGGTTTGGCAATCCATACTTGCTTCTGTGGAGTGGTTTTGGGTGGCTCTTCAAACACACCATCTCTCACAAGAAACTCAGAGTGGTTGGTAGGCTTAGGTGGAATGATCTTGGTAAGCTTGGGAGTTGTGGTGGGTTTCTCATTCTCGCTCAAACCACTACACTCATCGATCTTACCGAACATGCTATCGTCCTTCCCACCTATAGCAAAGCCTACTCCCGTGATGCCAGCCCTTTTGCATTGGCTAAGCATCATCCCCAACTACGGCTCTCGGCAAGACACCCAGCTCAAGATGGACCAAATGTATGTGTTTTCTTCCTCAGTACGCATCTTGTCATGTCTGCACGACGCGATCTCAAGCTCCAAAGCCTCAAAGCGATCCGACTCTCTAGTGCTATCTGAGCTGACCTTCTCTAACACAGCGATCCTAGCATCCTTCTGTGCCAGCTCAGAACGCAAGACTAAGCAAGACTTGCACGCACCAAGTAAGCTAGACCTAGCCTTCAGCTCACTGACCTCCTCAAGTAGAGTGCCATACTTGTCCTGGAGAGTTACAAGTCTAGACATGTAAATGGCGCAAGCATCACACTCTACCTCCTCGGTAACCACCACAGACGCCTTAGCAAAATCTAGCTCATGAAGCGCGCTAAGGTACTTCGCCTTAAAGTCGTTCCTCTCACAAGCGGCCCGCTTGAGCAATGCATCTTGACTCATCATGGTGTCATTCAGAGACTCAATCTCGAGAGAGAGGGATTCGACGGTGGGTGATACCTCGGGTGTGTCGGAGTCGTAGTCGTAGTCGGGGCGATCCTTGCGCTTTCCGACCTTGCCTTCTTCAATCGCCATGGTGCAAAAGCCACTGTGCTTGGCGTCGGCGTAGAAACATAGGTCATTGAGCTTGTCCTCAACCTTTCCCTTCGACTCATCATTGCTTGAAGAAGCACCTCCGTCGGAGGAGGCATCGATGTTGCTGAGGGAGGCAAGGAAGGCTCGATGCTTGGCCTTCACCTTGTCGATCACCTTCTTGGAGGACCTTCAGTTGTAGCCACCCTTGGGCTTGTGCTTGTCCTCAAAGTGGTGCTTGCGCTTGTCATTGCGCATGGTGAAGTCACCCGCAGGTTTCTTGGGGCAGTTTGCGATGAAGTGATCCTCATCACCGC
The DNA here is from genome assembly GCA_022036555.1 of Microstegium vimineum. Classification (NCBI taxonomy): domain Eukaryota; kingdom Viridiplantae; phylum Streptophyta; class Magnoliopsida; order Poales; family Poaceae; genus Microstegium; species Microstegium vimineum. The sequence goes on along the minus strand of CM039138.1, from coordinate 19,098,739 downwards.
AACAGTAGCACCCCTTGGCCGAGCCACCACGCCGATGGTTCAAACGGTTGTGGTGAAACCGTGAGAACTTGGTGATGACCAAAGCCAGCTCATCATCTCCAAGAGCCTCCACTTGATCCTCTATCACAGAAATCAAAGACAAAGCGAACAAATAGTGTGAAGGGTCAGAGGAGGAAGAAGACGTACCGCCTGGGCCAGAAACCAACACCATAGATGATTTCGATGTGTTTTCAAGCTTGGCTCGGGTCTGGTAGTCAATCTCCGAGGACTTGAGCTTGCTGAACAACTCATCCACGGTCAGGGCATCATAGCCCGGTGACTCCTGAATGGCAGCCACCTTCATCTACTGTATGTGTTGAAGAGTCTGGACTTGATCTGAGTGTTACCCTCATGATATCTCAAGAGTGTTTGCCAGATCTCCCGTGCCGTAGTGAGACTCGAGACTCGCTCAAACTCAGGAAGAGACAAAATCGAGAAGAGAATGCTACGGGCTCTTGCATTTGACGCATGTTGCGTGATTTGCAACTCATTAATCCGAGCGCCAAGAACCACATAGTCAGCACTCTCACAAATCTCCCAAAACTTTGTGTCAAGCCCTTGGAGGTAAGCAGACATGCATACCTTCCAATAGGCAAAGTTGGTTCCATCGAAGTAAGGAGGTTTACCAGCACCTCGCTCTGTGTCTCCTTCGCGGATCAAGAACCGTGTAAGATGGATTGATCCTTAACCGGCTCTGATACCAATTGAAGGACTGAGAACGGCGACCAGAGGGGGGGGGGTGAATGGGAGCCTCAAATTTCTCTCGAAATATTCGGGCCACTCTTCCCAAAAGCAAAACCCAGTTGATGGGTGCTCAACCGGTAGTGGAGAGAAACTCATTGGAAACCCCAAAACACAGGTTCTCAACCCCTAGGGAAAAAGAGGCAAGAACCTAGGCAATACGGGCAAGAACAGCAACCGTCGGACCAATCTGTCAGGACCTCCAGACCATAGCACAAGGTTCGGAGCCTTGGTCCGACGCTTCTGCAGTTGACCGTCGGACTAGTCCGACGCCCACTTTGGAAAGTCCAACACTCACACAGAAACCACCCAGGGAGTGTCGAAGCTCCGGACCACTAGTCCGACGCTCACCGTCGGACTACGGGAAGTAGTCCGGTGCTCACTCCACCCTCTGCGCAAAACAATACAGCAAGCTCCCTAGCTCCGGACTTTGGTCTGATGCTCACCGTCGAACTAACGCACCTGGTCCGACGCCCTTCGCTGCTTGACACGTTAGCTGGTCAAGACCACCGGACCACTTGCAATGGACCGGAGCTCGGGAAAAGTCGTCCGAAGGGTGGTCCGACGCTCTCGAGCAGAAACTCTGAAACCCGCGAAAACAGTTTCCACTCCGCCAAATCTTTCCAAAACTCTACCAAATGATCACCAACTACAACCAAACTTTGTAGGCTCGATCCTAGTGCGGTTGGGGAGCTGTCCCGAAGAAATCATCGCTCAATTTGGCTTAGAGCAAAGGGAGGGGAAGAGATTTAGGGAAAAGCTCAAGACCGAAGAACTCCTCAACGAAATCACCTGATCTACGCACTCGTGAGGTTTGAGGAGAATTCCTTCAGTGCAAAGAAGCTCCTCACGATTACGCACAACTTGGTTCAAATGGATTTGCAAGAGGTACTCCCTACAAAGAGAAATCATCTCGGGAAAAGAGGGAGCAAAAGCAAAACGCAAAGAACACAAGCAAAACGGGGACACAATCAAAAAATCGAAGACACCATGGCTTACGGAGGTTACGGCCTCTGATTCCTCGCAGCAAAACCAAGTTCTTACAAAGGTTGGTGGAAACAACCTAGGGATCTCATGAACTAGAGAGAGAGAGGGTGCAACTGATTAGGGTTCAAGAGATAGGACGAGGGATACCCCTTCACCCCCTACTTAGCGGGCTTTGGCTATTTCCCAAAGACCCCCCTAGATATATTGAGTGAACTACCTAGCCTAAGCATTGTAGTCCAAGCTCTGGAAACTATCTCCCGCATTTTGAATGGACGGCCCCGCTTCCTGCCGGGAGTTGCCGTCGCCTCGACGCAACCTCCAGGATTCCGCCACTTGCCATCCCCGCTTCCTCGGAAGCTCCGCCTAGGTTTTGAGGCCCAAACCCAGGAAACCCGCCACCGGTAGCTTTGGGCTCAACTACCAAACCCCGAGTTTTGCGGCCCAAATTCGGAAACCGACGCGGATGGTTTTGAGGCCCAAACCACCAAACCACTCGACGCGAGCCACCTTGTCTTCGCCCGGTCGGACTCCGAGTCCCCTGAGCCTCCGCTTGACTCGCGCGTCCACCGTCTTGACTCGACCGACTCGGTCTACATCCATGTCTTCTCGCACTTGTCGGTGCCGAGTACTAGCCACCACAGCTAGTCCGCCGGCGCCCATGGTCCCTCAGTCCGAGCCCCGCTTCCGCCCTTCACCTCTCTCAGTCCATCGGCACGGCAAGCCTCTATTCAACCTTCTCCACGGCATTGACCACTGTCACTAGGCATAACACCTGCACACCACAAGCCGATAGACAGGTACACATTTTGAAGGAATACGAGGTTGCTACGCTAGCCGGAAAAAAAAACTTTTCGACCTCATAAACCAGGATCTACTGCTAGTTACAGGTTAGGGGATTACCACTAGACGCGCAGGTGCAGCGGAAGACGACTTGATGTAGTCGTGCGCGTCGCAGCAGGCAGTGCAGTTGCGTGGTCGTCTGTCTCAACATCCCCTTCGCGCGGTTCGTCCTTGTGCTCCAGATGCAGCACCTCCGAGGAATCCCACACGTGCAGGGAGGAAGCGTTGCGCCTCCGGACTGCTAGGTCCGCGAGGAGCAAAAGGCGCGAGCATGGGGAGGCGACGGCGGCAGCCAAAAGGCGTGGATCAATCTTGCCCCACGCCCACCCCTTGCTTATATAGGCGTCCTAACGAGGTCCCACGATGGAGGCCCATTAGTAACCCTAAACCTAGTCTAATTCGGGTCCAACCCGAATTAGGCTTCCAGCCCCTTAAGCGTGCGACCCTATGGCACGCATACATAGACATGGCCCAAGTACTCTTACTCGACCAATAGTTGATAGCGGCCTCTAGCAAGGCGTGTCAACTCCTATGCATACGCTATGATCATATCAGACGAACCACTATGACCATGTACAAGTTATTCCCTATGCCACTCGATATATGGTTCAACTCGTGGGTTAACACTTAACCCAAGCACGGCCATGCATTTGTTGATCCAATCACATGAGTGATCTAGTGATATCTCTCTCACGAAGAGAGGGGCAAATTCCATCTTGATTGTCTATGTCTCACAGCATGTTTCCCGACCACCCAAGGGCCACCTTTATAACTACCCAATTACGGAGTAGCGTTTGATAGTCTCTAAGTAGATCGTTTCACATCTTGAGTACATACCACAATCTTAGGTCTAAGGACATAACGTACATGACATGAATAGAGACTTTCTCTTGTTGGGTCAGTCCAGCCTACATGTCTCACATGTGCCCACATTATTAGTTTGACATCTCCATGTCAATGACTTGTGAAACATAGCCATCAAGTAATACATGTGCTGTTCTAATATTCAAGTGTGCTCTTACAAGAATGCCGACCAGGGACAACTTTTAGAATAACCATTAAGGTAATTGAGTTCCACAAACAATTCACATAATCGTCAATCAATACCAGTTGTCTATAATGGATATTCTCAGAACACTATATTAATCATGGATACAATCGGAATATAATCATCTACATGATTAGCTCTAGGGCATATTCCCAACACATTTGTCGTCCAACACTTGAGTGTTTCAGTTTGAGTGGCTTACTTATAATCCTTGCGAAATCAAGTGTGTGTCTGTCTATTGGCTTGTGGTATGCAGGTGCTATGCCTAGTGACAGTGGTCAATGGTGTGGAGAAGGTCGAATAGAGGCTTGCTGTGCCGATGGAGTAAGAGTGGCGAAGGGCGGAAGCGGAGCTCAGACTGAGGGACCATGGGCGCCGGCGGACAAGCTGTGGTGGCTAGTACTTGGCACCGGCGAGTGTGACAAGACATGGAGGTAGACCGAGTCGACCGAGTCAAGACGGTGGACGCACGAGTCGAGCAGTGGCTCACGGGACTCGGAGTCCGACCGAGTGAGGACACGGTGGCTCGAGTCGAGCGGTTTGGTGGTTTGGGCCGCAAAACCACCGGTGGACGGTTTTCGAGTTTGGGCCTCAAAACTCGGGGTTCGGTAGTTGAGCCCAAAGCTACCGGTGGCGGGTTTCCTGGGTTTGGGCCTCAAAACCTAGGCGGAGCTTCCGAGGAAGCGGGGATGGCACATGGCGGAATCCTGGAGGTTGCGCCGAGGCGACGACAACTCCCGGCAGGAAGCGGGGCCGTCCATTCAAACGAGTGACTGAGAGTTATCGACTTGGATTACAATGTCTTAGGACTAGGTAATTCGGTCATGTATCTAAGGGGGTCTTTGGGAAATAGCCAAAACCCGTTAAATAAAGGATGAAGGGGTATCCCTCATCCCAGCTCTTGAACCCTATTCATTTAGACCACCTCTCTCTCTCTAGTTTATCTCTCTAGTTCATGAGGTCCCTAGTGTAAGGATTTGCACTTTGATTTTGTTGGGAATCGGAGGCCTTACCCTCCGTAAGCCATGGCGGCTTTGATTTCATGATTGTGTCTCCTTTACTTGTGTTCTTCGCTAATCGCATTTTTGCTCCTCTTAATGCTCTAAGTTGTTGCGATGTTTTCTCTTGATTGAGAGGGAGTTTTGCGATTTTGTTTGAACCAAGTTGTGCGGGATCACGAGTAGAAGATTTGCACCGAAGGGCTTTGCCCCAAACCACTTGAGCACATAGATCAGGCAATTTCTATTTCGTGTTCTTCATTTTTGGAGTTTTTCCCGAAATCCTTTTGTTCCCGTTTACTCACACCAAATTGAGTGATGATTTCTTCAGGATAGCTCCTCCATAGCCTTGGGATCATGCCCACAAAGTTTGGTGGCTATTGGTGAAGATTTGAAAGTGATTTTGGAAGATTTGGGGGAGAGGCAATTCAATATCGCCCCCAAATCGTGTTTGTCCAGCCAACCGTGGACAGTCCGGGGTTTATTCCCGGACAGTCCGGGAGTCGGGGCAGAAACTCAGCTTCTCTGGGTGATTTTCTGAGTTTTGCCGGCGGATTGTCCGGGGTTTTTCGCGGACTGTCCATAGTGCAAATCCGTTGAATAACACTGTTTCAGGACATTCTGTTGGGCATTTTTTGGCTTAATGGCGGACTGTCCGCAGGTCATTTTTTAGCAAGGTCGGACAGTCCGCGGTTCTCTACCGGACAGTCCGCAAAAGCTGCAGAACTGTTTTGCTTGTATCTCACGCATCCAGACTCCGAATCAAGTTCCGTTTGTTGCGTTGGATTTGTATTCACGTAGGTAACATGATGAGGCACTTTTGAGACCAGTTCTCACAAGTGGTTTTTTTGTGTGCTCTTGCCTCCTCTCTAGAGGTTGAGAGCACCTCTTTCGGGTCGCGTTTCGAGTTCGTGGTTTTGATCTTTCACCGACCTTCTCCAACTGCTCCGCTGCACCTCTAGGGTCTTCCTAAGGTGTCCACCTACTTGTTAGGTCATGTGCGCGTCGTTTCATCCGAGCTCAAGTTTTGGGCGTGATTTTGGGACAAGGGTCAAGCAATAGAAGTTTCCGAAAGGAATTTTTATTTGGCTCCCAATCACCCCCCCTCTGGTCGCCGTTCTCGGTCCTTCACCACCCAAGGTAAGTCACCTACGGGTGCTGGGGTGCAGGTGTTTCATCCTCAAAAAGGGCGGTAAGTTGGATAAATTTGAGCCACGGTCTTCTGACAATATCTTTCTTGGTTATTCTACTCACTCTCGTGCTTATCGTGCACTTAACCTTGAGACTAACCGAGTGATGGAGACTTGTGAGATTACCTTCAATGAGACTATGCCCTATGTTTTCACCGCTTTTGAGCTTGCAGGTGATGATGAGGTGAACACCAACATTTTTGTGGAGGAGGAGCAGGACGATGCCGATTGGGGTGATCCCGAGCCGACTCCACCGGTTGCCCCCGTCGACCCTGCGACGTGTACTTCGGCTCACGACCCTGATCCTACTACATCCTCTACATGGGGGCCGTTTGAGCAGCTTCCTTAGTCGGTGCCCGTTGCACCTGAGGGAGCTCCAGCTGCTGTTGAGGGGGAGGCCACTTCTTCCAGGCAGGCTCCCTGCCACATCCAGCGGCAGCACCCACCGGAGAACATCATCGGTGACATCGACCGTCGTGTCATGCAGTCTAGGTCCTATCTCTCTCACTTTGCTCATTCGGCTTTTGTCGCGTCTTTTGAGCCCCGAGATGTTGGACACGCTTTGATGGATCCGGATTGGGTTAATGCCATGCATGAGGAGTTAGAAAACTTTGAGCGAAACCGCATTTGGGTCTTAGTTCCTCCACCACCTAGTTGCCACCCCATAGGTACCAAATGGGTTTTCAAAAATAAACAAAGTGAGGATGGGGTGGTAGTGCGCAACAAGGCTAGGTTGGTAGCTCAAGGCTTTTGTCAAAGGGAGGAAATAGACTATGAGGAAACCTTTGCTCCCGTAGCTCGTTTAGAAGCCATTAGAATCCTTCTAGGCTTTGCGGCTTCTAAAGGTTTTAAACTTTTTCAAATGGACGTTAAAAGTGTTTTTTAAACGGCTAAATAGAGGAGGAAGTCTATGTTAAACAACCTCCCGGTTTCGAAAATCCGAAGTTTCCAAACCATGTTTTTAAACTTTACAAAGCTTTGTATGATTTGAAACAAGCCCCTAGAGCATGGTATGATAGATTGCGAACCTTCTTGCTTGCTAAGGGTTTTAAAATAGGATCGGTAGATAAGACGTTGTTTCTCCTAGTCCAAATTTATGTGGATGATATCATCTTTGGTGGTTCTTCTCATGCTCTAGTTGCCAAGTTTGCAGATCTTATGAGTAGTGAATTTGAGATGAGCATGATGGGAGAGTTGACTTTCTTTCTCGGGTTGCAAATCAAGCAAACCCAAGAAGGGACGTTTGTGCACCAAGGCAAGTACACGAAGGATATCTTGAAGAAGTTTGACATGGGCGAGGCAAAGCCCCTCGCGATGCCTATGTCAACCACTACTGCCTTGGATGCGGACGAGGAAGGAGAGGCGGTGGACCAGACGAAGTACCGCAGCATGATTGGGTCTCTTCTGTACCTGACGATGACCCAGTCGGACATTCAGTTCGCTGTCTGCCTGTGTGCTCGCTTTCAGACGTCCTCTTGGACTTCGCACAAGCAGACGGTGAAACACATCATGAGGTACTTGCGCTTCACTCCCGAATTTGGTCTTTGGTTTTCCACCGCTTCCTCTCTTATGCTTTGTGGTTATTCAGACGCCGACTTTGCCGGTTGCCGACTTGATCGGAAGTCCACTAGCATAGCACTACTACTAAGGAGTAGTTTCTCCAATGAGTCATGAGTGAGAGTGAGGGCCTAGGGGGTCTATTTATAGCTAGAGGTGGAGTAGGGGCTACTCCGGTGCCATGTCAGCGATCCGCACCACCTCCATCAGCCACAGTAGGATGAAACCATCATTGTAACCGTCTTAAATCAACGGAGGAGATCGAGTGGATGCATGGTGGCATGCAGGAAGTCGGTGGGGAGTTGGAACCACCATATGGTGATTCGGCCGAACCCTATGGCAGGTGGGCCCTGCCACTTTTCTTCTAGAAGCTGACCCCACCGGTCAGGGGGCCTGTGGGTGGTCTCTGTCCCCACCTAGGCATTCGGCCGAATGCCTTTTGTGGCCAAATGGGCTCATCTTTCGCAGGTGGCTTCTAGGCGTAATGCCCATCATAATGGTGTATGCCTTGTCCACATTTGCCATACGTGGAAATATGTCATGTTGGGCCTATGGATCCTTGTGCTGTGAATCTAAGGGTAGAGAGTATTCTTGAGGGTGTTACATGGATCATGGCGGCTAAGGTGCCAAGTGGGTCCATAGGGTGGTCGGCTGACCCCCTAAGTGGGCCCACTGGCTCCCAAAAGACCCCATTTGTCATTACCTACATCTAATAGTCATGGAACATGTGGAACTAGTTATTGGGAAAATTATGTTCATGCTATTCTTGTTTTCCTTTGAATATGAGGATGTTGACGGTGTTTTGATGGTGATAAAATAGCTTGTAATTACCATCAACAGATATCTTGAAGAAGTTTGACATGGGCGAGGCAAAGCCCCTCTTGACGCCTATGTCAACCACTACTGCCTTGGATGCGGACGAGAAGGAGAGGCGGTGGACCAGACGAAGTACCGCAGCATGATCGGGTCGCTTCTGTACCTGACGATGACCCAGTCGGACATTCAGTTCGCCGTCTGCCTGTGTGCTCGCTTTCAGACATCCTCACGGACTTCGCACAAGCATGCGGTGAAACGCATCATGAGGTACTTGCGCTGCACTCCCGAATTTGGTCTTTGGTTTTCCACCGCTTCCTCTCTTATGCTTTGTGGTTATTCAGACGCCGACTTTGCCCGTTGCCGACTTGATCGGAAGTCCACTTCTAGGACTTGCCAGTTTCTCGGGTCTTCTTTGGTTTCTTGGTCCTCTTGCAAGCAGTCTAGCGTGGCACAGTCGACATGCGAATCAAAGACCAAGCACATTGAGGTCCTCTATCACTTCTTGCGAGATCATTATGAGAAGGGCGACATTGACCTCCGGCATGTCGAGACCCACAACTAGCTTGCGGATATTCTCACAAAGCCTTTGGATCAAGCTGCGTTTTCTCACCTTCGAGGCGAGTTGGGTGTTTGCTTTCCTTTTTAGAGGAGGAATGTTTTGTGTATCATAGTTCCTTTTGTTTCTTTTTGTCTTTTCTTTGTCTTTCTTCCTTTTTGGTGTCTTTTAATGTTAATTGGTGTCATAGCATTGTGCATCTCATTTGCATTTGTGACATAGTTCATTTTCAAGCTTCATACCTATAGCTGATATAATGAATCTATGCTCTGTTTGAGGTGCTTTATGTGTCTATGGTGTTGCCTAACTTAGACTCTTTTTGATCTATATGATATTCAATAGAGCTAAGTTAGCAAAGGTTTAAAACTGAATTTATTTCCCCATGTCACCTCTGAAATGGCACTAGCATGTGTAGGCTTTTTAAGATCCTTCTTGGTGTGTTTTATATATAGCTTGTAACTATGGATCTTCATTCACTACCTTTTGCTGCGAGGAATCGGAGGCCGTAACCTCCGTAAGCCATGGTGGCTTCGATTTGTTGATCGTGTCCCCGTTTTGCTTGTGTTCTTCATGTTTTTCTTTTGCTCCCTCTTTTTCCGAGATGACTTCTCTTTGTAGGGAGTAGCCCTTGCAAATCCGTTTGAACCAAGTTGTTCGTAATCATGAGGAGCTTCTTTGCACCAAAGGAATTCTCCTCAAACCTCATGAGTTCGTAGATCGGGCGTTTTCTTTGTGAAGTTCTTTGTTCTTGAGCTTTTCCCCAAATCTCTTCTCCTCCCTTTGCTCTAAGCCAAATTGTTTTGAGACAAACAGGAGGGGAACACCCCTACTGAACTCATTTTTATAAAGATATAAGTCTGTACAAAATACAAAAAAAGAAACTAAAAAATAAAGCTAAAAAGAAGAAAGTCAATCCCTAAGAAGAGGCTGCTCTAAGCCAAATTGAGCGATGATTTCTTCGGGATAGCTCCCCAACTATACTAGGATCATGCCTACAAAGTTTGGTTGCAGTTGGTGATCATTTGGTTGAGTTTTGGGAAGTTTTGGCGGAGTGGAATCGTTTTTCGTGAGCTTCAGCTTTTCTGTTCATAAGCTCTAGACTACCCTCCGGACTACTTGGCATCAGCTCCGGACCATCGCCAATGGTCTGGTGGTCTTGACCAGTAAGTCAGCCAAGCTGCCGAGGGGGTCGGACCAAGTGCTTTTAGTCTGACGGTGAGCGTCGGACCAAAGTCCGGAGCTAGGGAGCTCCCTGTGTTGGGTGGTGGGCTGGAGTTAGCACCGGACTACTCCCCATAGTCCGACGGTGAGCGTCGGACCAAAGTCCGGAGCGTAGGCACTCCCTGCATAGCTTCTGAATGAGCGTCGGACTTTCAAAAGTGTTCGTCGGACTAGTCCGGAGGTGCTTGGGTAAGCACCAGACCAAAGGCTCCGGACCACTTCCATTGGTTCGGAGGTCTTGTCTGAACTGGTCCGGAGCTCCCTGTTGGCTGTTGTTTTCGTGTGTTTTGCTTAGGTTCTTGCCTCTTTTCTGTAGAGGTTGAGAACTTGGTTTTCCGGTTTCCGGTGAGTTTTCCTCCACTGCCGGTGAGCTCTCCTTTCTCCGTTTTCGTCTGAATGGCAGCCACCTTCATCTCCCACACCTTTCGATCAAGAGCATGCAAAAGCTTGATAGCCATCTCATGATCGTCATAAGGCAAGTTGGCTCGATTAGCACGCATCTTATTCACGATATATTGGAACCGAGTGAACATTCCGTCAACAGATTCGTCGGCCAACTGAGCAAAGTTCTCATACTCTCTATGGTACGTGTCGAAGAGTCTGGACATGATCTGAGGGTTGCCCTCATGATATCTCAAGAGTGTTTGCTAGATCTCCCGTGCCGTAGTGAGACTCGAAACCCACTCAAACTCTGGAAGAGACAGACAAGAGAAGAGAATGCTACGGGCTCTTGCGTTTGACGCATGCTGCGTAATCTGGGCCTCGGTGATCCGAGCCTCAAGAACCACGTAGTTCTCATTCTCACAAATCTCCCAAAACTTTGTGTCAAGCCCTTGGAGGTAAGTAGACATGCGCACCTTTCAATAGGCAAAGTTGGTTCCATCGAAGTAAGGAGGTTTACCAGCACCTCGCTCCGTGTCGCCTTCGCGGATCAAGAACCGTGTAAGGTGGATTGATCCTTAACCGGCTCTGATACCAATTGAAGGACCGGAAACGGTGACCAGAGGGGGGGGTGAATGGGAGCCAAATAAAAATTCCTTTCAGAAGATCTTGACCCTTGTCCCTGGCACGACCCAAAGCACGAAGTAGGCTCATGACCCACAAGTGGATGGATGTTCTAGGAGATGTCCTAGGAACATAGCGGAGCTAGTCACAAACCCGGAGAAACAAACACAAACCAAACGGATAAGACAACAACCAACCAGAGAGCTCCGGACTACTTCAGTCAAGACCTCCGGACCAATGGAAGTGGTCCGGAGCCTTTGGTCCGGTGCTCACCAAGGCACCTCCGGACTGGTCCGACTCCCTCACTTGATAATCCGACGCTTCCACAAAAACTACGCAGGGAGTGCCCAAGCTCCGGACCACAGGTCCGACGCTCACCGTCGGACTATGGAAGGTAGTCCGGTGGTCACTCCAGCTTCTACGCAAAACAACACAGGGAGCTCCCTACCTCCGGACTCTGGTCCGACGCTCACCGTCGGACTAATGAGCTTGGTCCAACGTGTGGCCGACTCCCTCAACAGAGCCACCGGACTACTCATCTATAGTCCGGAGCTCAAAAGCTGGGTGGTCCGTAAGGTGGTCCGACGCTTACGAGTAGAAAACGGTTCCCCGCGAAAATGAACTTCTCTCCACCAAATCTTCCCAAAAATCAACAAATGATCACCAACTGCAACCAAACTTTGTAGACATGATCGTAGTGCAGTTGGGGAGCTATCCCGAAGAAATCATCGCTCAATTTGGAGAGGATAAACGGGAATTCTTGGAATTGGGGGAGAAGAGAGCAAAACGAAGAACGCCACAAAGAAATCGCCCGATCTACGCACTCGTGAGGTTTGAGGAGAATTCCTTCGGTGCCAAGATGCTCCTCACGAATACGAACAACTTGGTTCAAACGGATTTTGCAAAGCTACTCCCTACAAAGAGAAATCATCTCGGGAAAAGGAGAGAGCAAAAGCAAAACGCGAAGAACACAAGCAACCGGGGAGACTCGATTAAGAAAGATAAGCCACCATGGAGTGGGTAGAGAGAGGGTAGAGAGAGAGAGAGAGTTGGGGCAAATGATTAGGGTTCAAGAGACAGGATGAGGGATACCCCTTCACCCCCTACTTATCAGGCTTTGGCTATTTCCCAAAGACCCCCTAGATAAATTGAGTGAACTACCTAGCCTAAGCATTACAGTCCAAGCTCCAGAAAATATCTACCGCATTTTGAATGGACGACCCCGCTTCCTGCTGGGAGTTGTCGTCGCCTCGACGCAACCTCCATGATTCTGCCATGTGCCATCCCCGCTTCCTCGGATGCTCCGCCTAGGTTTTGAGGCCCAAACATAGGAAACCCGCCACCGATGTCTTTGGGCTCAACTACCGAACCCCGAGTTTTGAGGCCCAAACTCGGAAACCATCCTCGGATGGTTTTGAGGCCCAAACCACCAAACCTCTCGACTCGAGCCACATTGTCTCCGCCCGGTCGGACTCCGAATCCCATGAGCCTCCGCTCGACCCGCTCGTCCACCGTCTTGACTCGGTCGACTCGGTCTACCTCCATGTCTTCTCGCACTCGCCGGTGCCATGACAATAAATGAACAGTGATGTATCAGACTTTGCCTTTGTAAAACTAAGGGAGGTGATATGAGAGGCAAATTGATGATGCTAGGCACGAGGTGCTTGATTCACCCGTATAGAGACTTGTTCAGGCCACAAACATAATCAGGTATGGAGGAGTCAACAAAACCAGTCAGTTGAGCACAGTAGACAGTCTCGTTCGAGGTGCCATGGAGAAAAACATTCTTTACATCAAGCAGATGAATTGGCCATGAGCGAGATAGTGCCAAAGTAAGAGTTGTCTGAATGGTTGCTGGCTTGACGATAGGACTGAAAGTTTCATCATAGTCAATACCTGGATGCTGCGTGAAACCAAGAAGGACCCAGCAAGCCTTGTAGCGGTCAAGAGAGCCATGTGACTTGAACTTGTGATGGAATACCCACTTGCTGGTAACAAGGTTGACACAAAGTGGGCGAGGAACCTGGGTCCAGGTGTCATTTCCTTGCAGGGTATCGAACTCATCCTGCATAGCATGTCACCACGCAGGGTTTGACAAAGTAGAGTGGACCGAGGTGGGCACTGGAGACAGTGTCGCCATGTGGAGTTTTAGGCAGTCTGTTATTAATGTCAAAGGGCAGCGATCTAGTATATTCCAATATGAATGCAAGATTCAAGATAAGGTATGCAAGCTAATTATCGACGGTGGTAGTTTCACAAAGCTATTAGTTCAGATCTTGTTCATGCTTTGTCTATGTCTAAGCGGAGGCTTCCAATGCCACGTTATATGCAATGGATGAATCAAAGTGGTACACTAAAAATTACTCATAAGGTTAGAGTTAAATTTTCAGTTGGAAATTATGTCGACACCGTGGATTGTGACATTGCACCATTGGGTGCATGTCATTTATTATTGGGTCGACCATGGCAGCTTGATCTTAATGCTACTCATGGTGGTCATTCCAATAATTATTCTTTTGTGCACAAGGGAGTTCATCATGTGCTCAAACTAATGCTTGAGAGTACTATTAAAGCTGAGGTGTTCGCCGTTGTGAAAAAGAAGAAGGAGGTTTGTGAAATTACTCCAAAGCCGAGGATGGCTTTGCTTCAAGAGAGAGAGAAAGATGTGATGATTTACTTGCGAGTTATGGCATTTAAAACCAAGTGCAACACTACTACAGAATCGACAATCACTGCCGCCACATCACTGCCGGTTGTGTTTGGGCTGGCAGTTCCACCACATCACTGCCGGTTCATGCTCTGACAGGCCCCCAATTATTGGGGACAGGGGCAGAACCGACAGTGAAACCGAACATCACTGCTGGTTCGTGGCTTGAACCGGCAGTGATGACTCTCTAGCACATCATTGCCGGTTCAAGCCACAAACCGGCAGTGATATGGTATTATCACTGTCGGTTCGTGGCTTGAACCGGCAGTGATATGCTACAGTATAAAATATCTCGATCTCCTCTCCCTCCTTATCCCCAATAGTGCGTGAGGAGTTCATCTCTCCATTGTTGCGGCTGGTGGATTTCTTGACCTCCATTGTTGACTCCTCTTCACTCTTGGGTGCTCACATCTTCTAGCTCTTGGTTAGTAACAAGCATATATTTCTTTAGAATTGAAGGTTTACATTGCTTTTTTGTGTAAATCCATAGTTTAGAGGTATACTATTTTCATGATCAAGAACAAGGTTGTTGCAATTTGTGTCCATTTTTCCTAGTTTTTAGATCCAAAATTACATGGAAAAATATATTGTAGCACTTTGTTTTTATTGGGTAATTATTGTCCAATAATTGAGTAGCTAGGTTATAAACATTCGTCTTGAAAATTATAGATAAAATTTGTAATTAGTTATATTTTTAACTTACATTTAATACTCCATGCATGCATTTAAAGATTTGTTGGGATGTGGAATATTATCGGTGTTTTGGAATTTGGAAGGGAATTAAACAAGTGCCTACATTGTTGTTCAAAAAGAGTATGCAATTAATGTTTTTTACGATGAAGCCTCCATTGTTATCTATTTGTCGTCTCACTTTTTATAGCGCGACCAAATTCAAATTATATTGAAGAATACATTATATATGTTTATGTGCTTCAAATAATATTGTTCAAAAATGCTCCTATTGAAACCCTAAACCCTAATTGTCCGCAACAGATCATACATTATGTTTATGTGCTTCATCTATTAATATTGTTCAAAAATGCTCTTATTAATATGTTCCTATGTTTCCGCTGCTCTACCCATTTTATCTGTGCAGACATGGCTCGAGGGTGGATGTACGATCTGTCATGTACAGACCCACGGTACTGCACAAGAAAGTAATGATGATGTGCCCATGCCTAGTGTATCCCTGAATGCATTACTACCTATTCATGATTACACAGAACATGTGCCAACCAATGATGATGTGTTTATGAATACATTAGCTGACGACACAGAGGAAAATGATGGCATTTCATAGCTTCTACATGATGTGCATGGGGGATTCCTTAGTGCTTCACTGTTGAAAAAATGGAGATCATGAGAAAGGATGCAAAAACACCATTGTATCAAACTGGAAGCCAACATCATGGTATTGGAGTTCAAATCAACGAATGGGTTGAGTGATAAAGGCTTCGATAACTTGTTAGGTATACTACATAAACTGTTCCCGAAGGGTACCGAGTTAGCAGAAAAGACTTACCTGGCCAAGCAAATGATTTGCCCAATTGGCCTCGAGGTTGAGAAAATCCATGCGTGTTTCAACGACTGCATATTGTACCGTGGAGAGAAATACAAAGACTTGGATGCATGTCCCAAGTGTAAAGCTCCCCGATACAAGCAAGGGCCATCAAATGAAGGAGTCAAGACTAGAGGAGGGGCCACCAAGTCCGTGTGGTATTTTCCTATAGCTCCACGAGTGCATAGGTTGTTTGCAAATGCAAAGTCAGCCAAGCTGTTGCGCAGGCACGGCGAAGAGAGAAAGAAAGATCAATGTTGAGGCACCCCACCGATGGGTCGGATTGGAGGACTATCAACACTATGTTCTATAAGAACATCGGTGGAGAGGTAAGGCATCTGTGGTTAGCTTTGAGCACAGATGGGATGAATCTGTTTGACCAGGTTAGAACCAATGATAGCACTTGGACAGTGACGCTATGTATATACAACCTTCCACCCTGGCTTTGTATGAAACGGTCATACATCCAGATGCCACTACTAATCCAAGGGCCAAAACAACCTGGTAATGATATTGATGTGCTTCTAGAACCAGTGATCAATGAACTACTATAGATGTGGGAGACGGATGTGAAGGATGTTTGGGATGAGTACAAAAAAGAACATGTCACGATAAAGGTTGTACTTGTTGCTACAATCACCGACCTGCCAGGGCAAGGTTGCTTGACTGGATATAAGACAAAAGGATACATTGGGTGTGTCGAGTGCTTGGAGGGGACTGATGCTACACATCTACCAGAAAACAAGAAGATGGTCTACATGGGACACCGTAGGCTCCTACGCCAGGATCACCCTTACCACAGGAATAGAAAAGATTTTAATGGGACTATTGAGAAACGTGGACCTCCAAAGTATCGAGACGGGAAACAGATACTTCAACAATTAAGCAAACTCACAAATGTTGTCCTTGGGAAGGGGGGAAGGGGCAATACCAGCGCCAACCGATAGTATCTGGAAGAAAAAATCAATCTTCTAGAAACTACCTTATTGGACACTTTTGAGTGTACGTCACTGTCTTGATCCAATGCACATAACTAAAAACGTGTGCGGTAACACACTTAACACGTTGATGAACACCAGGGGAACAAGCAAGGATTCTCTCGTGATATGCTTGGACATGCAACACCTGATTGTCATGTCATTATGACTCAACTTCTCCTAGTTGCCCTGCGAGGTTTCCTCCCTAAGAAGGTCCGCGCTCCAATCATAAAGTTGTGTTCGTTCTTCAACGCAATCTCTGAAAAGGTCATTGAAGGGGGCAGGCTAGACCACCTGAAGCAGGAGATAACCAAGATTCTATGCAGGCTTGAGATGCATTTCCCACCGACTAACTTCAACATTTCAGTGCATCTACTTGTTCATCTTGTGGATCAAATAAAAGCCCTTGGCCCAATGTACCTACACCAGATGTTTCCTTTTTAGAGGCTGATGAAAGTTTTCAGGCGGTATGTTTGGAATAAATTCAGACCAGAAAGGAGCATGGTAGAAGGATGGTCCACAGAGGAGGCTATTGAACTGGTCTGCATGAACAAGCTCCCCAAGGTCCTCTGGCATGGCCTGCTGCTGGTACTCTGGGTTCATCATGTTGTGGAGGTGATGCACCTCCTCATGAAGAGCATTATTGTACACCTCAAGATTGCCTACATAGTGCCCCAAGTTGAGGTACATTTCAGACAGAAGGTGCTCTCGTTCCCAGGCTTCATTCCTTTCTCCCATCGCCTCGTACATAAGACCCTCAGCGATAGTCACCTCCGTTGCCTTGGCTGCCAGATGTGCCTGATATGCCTGCAACTCAGCCTCCTTCTCCTCCACCTTGCCCTTCAGGTCGTCAGCACTGCTAGCCAACTCATCCCTGTTTATCGTCAACCAGCCCAGCTTGAGCTCCAAGTGCTCGATCTTCGCCTTGTGGCAAGCACAACAGCTAGCACCCTGCTGACTGCTCTCACCACAGTCCCCACGTATCGCCAGCCTGTGGCGAGGGACGCCCCGAGGTCCGGAAGGCATGCGAGCTGTGCGCTTAGTTCTGGCCATCCTATAGACAAGATTTCAAAGGAGGTAAGTAAGTAACAGGTCAAAATTTTAGTAGCTTAAGAACAAAATTTTAAACCCATTCCAAGTTGTATGATATGAAGCATGAAACGTTCCTACGAATACGATAATATTTACATAACATATATATAGGGCATATATATATAATCATATTCATACCATCAGCTTGATATCCTAAAGTCTACTTTCCTAAACTTGGAAAGAGAGAAAAGATGAGTTAAAGAAATTTTAAGACTCAAATTACATTTTAATTTAAGATCCAAAAACATTTTGAAAACTTTTACAACTGCAAGATTGGTAATAAGGCGAGCTCTGATACCAGCTGTGACAAAACCTCTTAAGATAGGGCCCACTTGTCAGTATTAACCAACTTAATCCCAACAGATGATTCAAACCTTAATTAGTCCGTCAGGTGTCGCCACTTTGCGCGGGTCATCCACCTCTTTTCGAGCAGGATTGCCTCATTACAACATTGCAAAAGTAAAACGAAATTTTATATTACATCAAAGTAGCGGAAATTTAAAGTCATATTACAACCATAAGTTTTGAAACATAACTTAGTGTCATATGATAATATTACATCAAGCTGCTGATAGAGTATAAACAAACAACCGAAGTACTATTGCCCAAGAGTCAAGCAAAGACAGTTTATTCTTCATCTTCATCTACACTGACCACGGTCATGCAGCAAGAAGCCACACAAACCGGGTTGTGATCCTCATCTGCAATAGGGGTTAACAAACCCTGAGTACGGGAGTACTCAACAAGACTTATCCGACAAAGAAAAGTATTTAGTGGACAAAATAGTATGCAAGTCATGGGATTCAAGGTGTGGTTTACAAGAATCAAGTATTTTGCATAAATGAGCATTTATAAAAAGAATTGAAATTCATTTATGTTATCCATAAGATTACTCAAGTACCGATCTAAATGTATGATCGATAACAAGGTAATAAACATCCCTGAAGGGATCCAACAAGTATCCAGTTTAAGTGTATTACTACGCGGTAGAGGACAGGGTCATGTTTCCATTTCCAAGGAACACGACGATTCGAACCAGTTTATCCCAGCTGGGGCTTCCCTATCACACGATACATACAGCCGCTTAAATCACGCATATGACCACTTTTCCCTGGATCCTCTCGCCAAAACCGGGGTTCCGCCACCCAAGAGCACAGTACACCTCCATCCAGTTCGCTAACTTGGAGGGTACACACTACTCTCGCCATCTCTCGACTCCCAGTGCGGGTTAACCGTTCTTCAGACGAGAATAGCCAGAGTCCAGCTTCTCGGAGTATGTGATAAGTAATCCAAAGTCACAACCCTTGAATGTCTACAACAGACGGTTCCTAATCGACACAGGCGGAAAGAACCCGCTCACCAGACACCGCTGATGGCTCTCCAACACCGTGTCCGCCTGGTCTCAGATTATTACTTCCACAACAACATCCCCTTCTCAGAAAACATAACCATTTGCCGAAGCAATACGCTATGCGTAGGTGACCGGAAATCACCTACTATTAAAGTTCTAAGCATACTAAGCATTTTTGCAAAACTTTGCATCTTTAAACAAGTGTCAAGGTTAAAGGTATAATTAATACAAGGATAAAGCTATGCATCAAGTAGGAATTTAATAAAGTACCGTAATGCAATAGTATATACATAAGTGTATGTAAAGCAATCATTTTAAATACAAGGAAATGTTTGAATGCACCGGGGCTTGCCTTGGTTTGAGGGATAAACGAACTCGGGCTCAGATTCAAGAGAGAACACCTCTTCACTAGAGGTATCCAACCCAACCAACGAACAATCTACACGATATAATGACATGTTTTAGATGATGCTTGAATAGTAAACATGATGCTCAACACAAACAAGCACGTTCTTAAGAGATGATTAAAACAGATTACACCCTGAGTACAACTTCCCTTCATGAAGGAAAGCAAAACAAGGTTATAAATCAAATTAATTAAACCCTATTTATCTTGTTTATCTAAGTTAATAATTACATCCAAAAGAACTGAGCAAACAACATTAAATCAATCATGTCCAACTTGTGTTTGTCACTGGACAATTGACCATTTGCATCAATCAATCCAAAATCACACAAACCTAAAATCATTAGGGTTTCTAAACATTTTATATCTAATTAAACAACTAGTCATGTATAAAAGTTCATCCAAAAGTTCCCAAACTTTTTGTACAGCAAGGTAACAAGGTATAAAGCTTACACAAAAATTCTCAGAATTTTTGGAGCAACACACAGAGCATGTGTTGACACAAAAAGCGTCAGATCTGTGAACACCTCGGGCTATTACCCAAAGCTCGATGTCGAGGGCGTGCCAGTCGATTTGACCAATGAATCGACAAGGATGATAACTATGACAAACTGAACGAGACGACAGCGATGTGCCCGGACGTCAAGGCTCAGGTTTGATCAAGGATAACTAGAGCAGAACTAGACGAGGCAAACAACGATGCGCCCGGATTGCCAAAGCCTAGAGGTACTCCCAAGCGGAACTAGCAAGGATTTGACGGAGATCAAGGTGATGCAACCCGTCGAAAGCTTGAAGAACTCGTTATAGCTATAACTAATGCATAAGAAAGGGTAAATTGCGATAAAAGTAGGATAAAAAGTAGAATTGGTTTGTTTTTTGAATTGGATTCTCTATTCCATAGCCCTCGGGCACATATTTATACTCCTGCATGGAGAGTTGTACAAGGACACGACACATACCCTTCCTAAAACAAACTCCTACTTTAAAGGAAACTGACTCGCGCAGGAGCCGGATAATAATATTTATTTCCTAAACAAACACACCTATTTTAATGGAAAATAAATGACTCATGCAAGAGCAATCGGCAACCATCTTTCATCGGCAATCGGCAACGAGCCTTTATCGGCAATTGGCAAGGCCCCTTTATCGGCAATCGGCAATAGCAGCTTATCGGCAATCGGCAAGACCACCAATTAACCTTTGTCGGCAAAGATCACCCAGCCTCCATCGGCAACACACTTGGCCTTTTGCAGCATTCTTCCATCGGCAATATTGGCTCATACTTTACCGATGCTGATGGAGAACGGTCATTGACCAGTCAAGCTTCAACCCATTTGACACGTGTCGAAAAACGGTGTCAACACATGCCCCCAGTTTCAGAGCGTATAACTTTACATGCCGAAATTCTCTCCCCTATAGCCGTTGCTGTAGCCGTTACCCCCGAGATAGGCGTACGGTTTCCTCGATCCCCGCGTGTGGAACTACAATTTAATAATAAAATCCCTCGATTGTAGCACGAACAGTTACAGACCACCTCGATCATCGCGCGTATCTACCGCGGGCCTCTCTACATTCCTGCACAGTGTAGAACAGAACCCAAAATACTCCTGAACAGGATTATAAAAGTTACCGGGATCCACACTGCCTTTTACCCGAGCCCATTTTCAATTTCACCTTCCTGCCTTCGTCTTCAACCTCCGGCTGCTCTCAAGAACACAAGCTCGAGCAACAGTACCCCTTTGCAATTCAAGGACGAACCATCTCTCTGACTCCAAATGGCGATCCAGGTCGACATCCTGAAGGTAAGGCTCATCCTCCACCTAATTTAACCTTTTTGCATAGTTCTTTTCCCTGCAAAAGCCTGGTTTTTATCCCCATTCTTCTTTCTGATTTGTCCCTTCTTCTTCGAACCCTAGGAACTGTACAACAAAGTGATCATCCCCCTCGCTGGTTCCAGTCTTAGTTGCCTAGGCCCAATGGGCAATCCAGACCCCACTTCCATCATCAACGCAGAAATCAACCGGATACCGCTTAGATCTGAGAGCTTCGATCTAGGACTGTGGAAGGATACATTCCGCTCATGGCCTAAACACACCAAAGGATGGAAAAACTGGTTCTTGAGGTTGGCCAGGTCACAGCAAGTATACTGGCAGGAGCGTGACTTAGATCAATGCATTAGGCTCTCAATTGCCGATGCAGAGAGGAATGAGAACTTGATGATAGCAGCTTCATATTTCTGGTCCGACAGCATGAACGCTTTCCTCTTCAGGCATGGACCGGCTACTCCCACCCTTGCCGATGTCTACATGCTAACTGGCTTGGATATCACCTCTGCCGATACACTTAGCCTCTTCACAGAAAAGCTGAGTACAAAGTGAACACCCATAGTATCGGTGGCTGGACAGGTTACATTCAGGAACATCAGAAAACCGGATCGGTAACCCAACGGGAACATGCCATCTTCTTAAACATGTGGTTGGAAAAGTTTGTCTTCTGTGGCAAAACCATCGGCCCGACCACCATGCACCTCCCTGCGGCCGAACTGCTTGCCAACGGCACAAGGCTCCCTTTAGGCAGGTATCTCCTCGGATCGGTTTACCGATTGCTTCATCAAGTATCCAACAAGCTACTGCTAGGAGAGCCCATCAGCAATCTCGGAGGCCCCTGGTGGTTTGTTAATCTCTGGTTGAATGCACATATGCACAAGGCTCTCGGGTTTGATCTATTTGCCCAACAATTCCCGAGGGACATATCAGAAGATTACCGATACGATGATGATGAGTCGGCAACTCGAGCTCCGCTTAACTTTGGAGAAGCCGTCATAATGCTGCCAGGTACCGATGCCGATGTAGAGCACTTCGGTTACTATTTCCATAAGTTCTACAACGGACTCCCCTCATCGGAACAGGCTTGGTGGCCGTATCTTAATGAACACAACTAGTTCCATTTGCTGTTCAACTTGACCGATATGAACCTGCCCGAAAACCAAGCAATTATGAGGGCCAGCATTACTCCCCGAGCCATCCCAGTGAATATCTTTGGATCTGGGAAGAACACTCCACCATCCTATGAATTTTACTATCCATCGGCAGCGGCGAGACAACTGGCTTTTGGCCAACTGCCGATCAAGCTATGCTACTCTTAGGTAGTAAGGCCCAGGCAGGCAATCTCCAGCAATTTGGATTGGAATAAAGTCATCAGCCTTCCTGCCGATGCCGATCTGTCGGACCTTGACTTGTCCTCTTGGTCGCCAACCTCCTTCATCACCAACGAAATCAAGTCTTGGTGGCAAGAATGGAAGTGTCAGCTACTCGCCAAGTCTTCACATTATTATCGGCATCTGATCGACGCCGATTACGTCATCCCTGACGACGCAGTAAGTCTGCTATCCGATGCAATTACTTTATTTGTCATCGGCATCAACACTTAACCCCTTTGCACCTTTGTACTTGACAGGCCGATGATCCAGTTCCCACAACAAGCAACAGTGGTAGGCCATTTAATCTTCGGATAATGGGCCCTGTATTGATCATCGGCAACAAAGCTCCGACGTTGGCTGCCTTCACGCCTCAACAGGTACCTACGCCGACACCTACCAGCTCAGGCTACATCGGCTGCCGCTATTGGCTTGACGCAAATTTACGCAGTAAACTCATCTTTACTTGTACCGATCACGTGTTGTTTCATCGGCAACATTTTATCTTGCATAACTTTGTATTTTCAGGCACTATGGTCATCGGCATCTGCTTCCAGCAGGCCAACGCTTTCCAGTCCGGCTGCTGATGCCCCCCGATCTTCATCCAAGCGGGTTGGCTCCCCTGCTGCTGCACCGACAAAGAAGAGGCGCTTGAGGCTAGCTTCTCCCCCACCATCGGCTCCAACTGCACCATCAGCTGCCGATGCGTCGCCAGCAAGACTGCATCTAGCTCCAGTCGCACTACCTGCCGGCGGGTCCTCGGCAAAGCCTCCATCGGTTTCTGTACCTGACCAACCGATGGATAACGCCCCCGGCCAGGAGATAGCAGCTGCTGCGACGACCGTAGCGGCATCGGCATCGGTATCAGCCGCGCTGAATGAAGAAACTCCTGCAGCAGCAGCGACATCGGCATCGGTACCATCGACTCACGTCCCCGGCGAAGGAACTCAACCTTCCGCAGCAGCAGCGACGTCGGCATCGGCACCGTCGACCCAAGTCCCCGATGTCAGAACGAAACTACCACAAGAAACTACCACTACATCGGAGGCGACGCCGGCTACAACCAGGCCAACACCAGCGGTGTCGGCTGCCTCTCCAACAAGGGCCCAGTCATCGGCATCCGCTGCCGATGTTCAGGATGAAGCTGGACCATCCAGTATGCCAAGTCCCAGGCAGGAGATCTGCTTCAAGACGGTAAGTCGATCACCTTAAAATTTATAGTTTTACAATCGGCATATTTTAACCTCTGTTTTCAGGCCCAAGACTCCCCAGACAGCCTCTTCTCCTACAGCTTGAACCTTCAGAACGAAGACGAGCGTCAAGGCTGCCTTCAAGCGGACAGCCTATTTTCTTTTGCCGTCAACGTCCCTGATGACGATGAAGAGGAAAGCTCCACCCCAGTTCTGTCGGCAGAAATCAAGTCTAGACTTGAAGAATTGCTCTCCTTACTGCTGTAAGACACCTCTCAACTCGTCCAGGACTCATCGGCGGCAAGGATTATATTCAAAGATATCCAAAGCCATCTTTCCGCCGATGCAGCAGAAACCCTCCTCCAGGCAGCTTCTATTGATATCAAACAGATCCAGTACCAGAGGCTTACTCGTCGCATTGCCAATAGAGCGGCCCAAGCCAAGAGCGAGGAAGAGAAGCTCAAATTTAAGCGCCTTGCCGATGAGAAGCACAGAAGCATCAGTCAAGCCAAAGTTTCCATCGGCAACCTTGACCAGGAAATCTCTCGACTGTCGACAAGGAAGGAGGAGCTGCTGGCAGAGCTGCAAAAGGTTGAAGGGGGTCTGACGGCTGCCAATCAACAAAAGACCCAACTGTCCGACTCCATCGGGGCTTTACAGCAAGAAAGAGATCAGTACGCTCGGCAAGCCATCTCGTGGAAGAAGAAAATCAAGCCGGTTGAGGGCTCTGCCGATGCTGACGCCAAGGAGATAGATGAAATAGATCAAATTCGCCTGCGTGCGATAAACGTTATCCACTCCTTATTCTAATGCCTGTTGTATCGGCAAGAATGTAGCCTGATATTTGATCTTGTCTTGTAATATAACACTAGTTTGTTTTTACCGATGTTTTCATAACTTTCCTTTTCATCGGTATTCGACTGAACACTATGCATCTACCCATATGCTAGGGTAATATCTCTTTAAATATTTGCCATTGATCGCTCTAGAAAATGCCACTCCCTCGAGAGTTTCCAAAATGTACGCATTACCAGGAGCAGACTGCTTTATCCGATAAGGACCTTCCCAATTAGGGGACCACTTTCCAAATTTAGAGCTCTTAGTCCCAATCGGTAAAATCAACTTCCAAACCAAATCGCCATCGGCAAATTCCTTTACCTTTACTTTCTTATCATACCATCGGGCAACCCTCTTCTTGTTCTCTTCAATACTGATTAATGCTCTTAACCGATGACCTACCAAATCTTCTAACTCATCCTTCATCAGAGTAATATAATCATCGGTTGTCAACTGATCCTGAAAAGATAATCGCCTAGAACCAGTTTTAATTTCCCAAGGTAGGACAGCATCGTGTCCATAAACCAACTGATACGGCGAGACCTTGGTTGCACCATGACAAGCCATCTGATATGACCATAAAGCTTCGTTTAATACCATGTGCCACCTCCTAGGGTTTTCTTCAATCTTGCGCTTTATAAGCTTAATGACTCCTTTATTAGTCGCTTCGGCTTGACCATTAGCTTGAGCGTAATAAGGAGAAGAATTTAACACCATGAAACTCATGCTAGCAGCAAAGTCATCAAACTCTCCCGATGTGAACATGGTCCCTTGATCGGTAGCAATGGTCTGAGGAATACCAAATCGGTAAACGATGTGCTCCTTAACGAAATCCACCATGTTTGCCGATGTCACCTTCTTCAACGGGATTGCCTCAACCCATTTGGTGAAGTAATCGGTAGCAACAAGTATGAACTTGTGTCCCTTGCTCGACGGCGAATAAATCTGGCCGATGAGATCAATAGCCCATCCTCTGAACGGCCAAGGCTTGATTATAGGATTCATTGCCGATGCAGGTGCCCTTTGCACATTACCAAACTTCTGATAGTCCTGGCACCCTTTGAAATAATTGAAGCAATCCTCCAGGATCGTTGGCCAATAATATCCATTCCGCCTAATCATCCACTTCATCTTGAATGCCGATTGATGCGCTCCACATACTCCTTCATGGATTTCACCCATCAACTCTTTTGATTCCTCTTTGCCAAGACATCTAAGCAAAACCCCATCAATTGTCCGATAATACAACTCATTATCAAGGAGCACATACTTAGTGGCTTGGAACCTTAGACGCCTTCCAACTTTCCTAGACGGATCCCTCAGATAATCGGCAATCTCCTTTTTCTAGTCATCCGCAACCGTTACCGATGTCACGATTTCTTGAATTGGCTGATATCCTGAAGCATTCTGTGCTAACCGATTGACCTCTTCATTATGCAAGCTTGGAATGTGTTCAAGGCGGTATTCTTTGAACTCCTTTAACAACTGCAAACACCGCTCATGGGCTGCAATTAGCACTTCACTTCGGCACTCATATATCCCGATCAACTGATTAATCACCAACATGGAATCACCAAAGATTTCAACAGCATCGGCACACACCTCCCTGAGTAGTTCCAACCCCTTAAGCAAAGCCTGGTACTCAGCCTGATTGTTTGTCGAAGTAGCAACAATCGGCAATGAAATCTCATACCTCTGTCCTCGGGGTGAAATCAACAGAATACCGACACCTGCTCCATCCTTGCACGTAGACCCATCAAAGAACAGAGCCCAAGGAGCAATTTCAACAAAACTCACCATATTACAGTGCTGAGTGACAAAATCGGCCATCACCTGACCTTTAACAGCCTTTGCCGATTCATACCTTAGGTCAAAGTCTGATAGCGCTAGAATCCACTTACCGATTCGTCCACTCAAAATCGGCATTGACAGCATGTACTTGACCACATCATCTTTGCAAACAACAGTGCATTCGGCCGACAGTAAATAGTGTCTTAATTTGATGCAAGAGAAGTATAAACATAAGCACAATCTTTCTATGGCCGGATATCTGGTTTCAGCATCCACCAACCTTCTGCTCAGGTAATATATTACACGCTCCTTCTCCTCAAACTCCTGAATTAAGGCTGATCTGATAACGCCGTCATCGGCAGACAAATATAACCTGAAAGGCTTCCCGTGTTGAGGTGGAACTAAGACTGGAGGATTTACCAAGTATTTTTTAATCTCTTCTAAGGCTGTCTGCTGCTCTTCTCTCCATATAAACTCTTGATCGGCTTTCAACTTTAACAGAGGACTAAAAGATTTAATCTTACCAGACAGGTTGGATATAAATCTTCTAATGAAATTAATCTTGCCGATCAGAGACTGCAACTCAGTCTTGTTTGTGGGAGCAACTACCTTGTTAATTGCATCAATAGATTTTCTGCCGATTTCAATGCCTCTCTGATGCACCATGAAGCCCAGAAACTACCCTGCCGATACGCCAAACGCACACTTGTTAGGATTCATCTTCAACCCATGCTCCCTCGTGCACTCCAATATTTTCCGCAAATCGGCAAGATGCTTTTTGAAGTCTCCAGACTTAACCACCATGTCATCGATGTAGATTTCAACTATTGTGCCGATATACTTATGAAAGATAAAATTCATTGCCCCCTGATAGGTAGCACCGGCATTCTTCAAGCCAAAAGTCATGACTACCCACTCAAATAAGCCAACGTGACCTGGACATCGGAAAGCAGTCTTGGATATGTTTTCTTCAGCCATGAATATCTGATTATATCCAGCATTACCATCCATAAAGCTAATAATTTGGTGCCCAGTAGCAGCATCGATCAGCAGATCGGCAACGGGCATCGGGTAGCCATCCATCGGCGTAGCCTTGTTCAGATTCCTAAAATCAATGCAAACACGAAGTTTTCCATTCTTTTTATACACAAGAACCACATTAGAAATCCAATTGGCATATCGGCATTGCTGGATAAATCTAGCCTCGATCAACTTGGTAATCTCAGCCTTAATATCGGGTAAGATAGTAGGATTGCATCGGCGTGCCGGCTGCCGATGTGGCTGAAAACTAGACTTGATGGGTAACCGATGTTCAACTATCGATCAGTCTAAACCAGGCATCTCTGTATAATCCCATGCGAAACAATCTTTATTCTCTTTTAATAAATCAATTAACTGCTGCTTACATTGGGAATCTAACTTAGCACTAATAAAAGTAGGCCTAGGTTTACTACCATCACCGATGTCGATTTCGAGCAAGTCATCGGCAGACGTGAAGCCCTACCCCAATTTTCTGTCATCGGCGAACTGATCCATTAAGACGACTCCTCAGGACCGACTGCTTGGATCGGTTTGATGCGGTAATCGGCAACTTTGAGGAACTCCTTGTCCCAAGCTTCGCCAGATATACACCTAGTTTGCTCATAAGTGTCCAACTCTGCTGATGCAACAGTAGATGGGGCTTCGCCACGGACGGCTTCAATTCTGTCCCCGATCCATTGCACCAGGCTCTGATGCATAGTAGAAGGGATACAACAATTAGCATGGATCCAGTCCCTTCCAAGGAGCAAGTTGTAGGTGCCTTTGCCGCTGATTACAAAGAACGTTGTCGACAAAGTCTTACTGCCGATGGTTAAGTCAACACATACGGCTCCCATGGCGGTTGACACATTGCCTTCGAAGTCCTTGAGCTTCATGTCAGTCTCGACCAAATCCCGATCGCCTTTGCCAAGCTTCTTGAACACGGCATAGGGCATTATGTTGATCGATGCGCCACCATCCACTAGCATCTTGGTCATCGGCTGACCATCCACTTTACCCTTGACAAACAGAGCCCATAAGTGCTGCCTCTCATCTTTAGCAGGCTTTTCAAAGACAGCCGTCATCGGATCCAGCATCAATTGTGCCATATCGGCAGCTTCTTCATCATCACTGACGGGAGCCATGAACTCCATTGGCAACATGACAACCATGTTTATATCTGCCGATGGGCCCCTGTTCTTATGCTTCGGCCTCCATTGCTTCTCTTCCGAGGGTTCTGCACTGTCATACAGGTCGTCGCGGCGCTGGCGCTGAATCCTCCTCTTCTGGGTTTTAGTCAAACCCTTAGGGCACCATGGAGGAAGTTTGGTCTTCCAGACGGGCTAGTGCCGCTTTCCCCCGCTTTCAACGGCACTTCTTCCGATGTTGGGATCTCTGGAGAATATCTCCTCATCGGGCACTCTAGCATTGGTCATCTCGTCCAGCTCCCTCTGGTCAACACGCCTGCCAAGCCGATCATGGGCACTGAGCTTGCCCCCCAGTCGATCATCTCCCGATCTATCCTCTCTGAGCGGCCTGGCGTACCTGGGTGCCTGATCATCAAAACAAGGTCGCTTACCTGACCGATCGGCTGTGTAGTACCCATTGCATTCTGGACCGTTATCGGCAGTGGGCAGCTTGATGCCTTCTTCCCAGCAATGAACAAAGAAGGGACACCTCCAGTGGTCTTTATGTCGAAGCCATTCCCGATGCTCCTCCTCTTCTTGCCGATACTGTTCTTCACGTGATTGCCGATGATATCGCCTCGGCTGTTTGTGAGTAATCACCACTCCAGGAGCCCTGTTGGTGCTGTTACCCTCGTCGGCAACCTTCTTACCCCTTCTATCATCGGCAAACCTCCTTGCATCGTGCTTAGGCACTTGGTAGTCAGGATCTACCGATGAGCTCCTTCTGGCAGCTTCCGATGTCAGCACCTTGGTTTTTTCACTGATCTCCACCATGTTGTTTGGGAACGGGTGCTGATCTATCTTCATCGGTTTCTGGACTTTAGAGTTTTCAAACTTGATATGCCCAGACTCGATCTCCGACTGCAACTGCTGCCTGAATACTTTGCAGTCATTGGTACTGTGTGAGGTTGCATTATGCCACTTTCAGTACCTAATCTTCTTGAGCTCTTCGGTCGATGGAATCACTTGATTGGGCGCCAACTTGATTCGCCCCCCTTGCAGCAATAGGTCAAACATCCTATCGACCTTGGTGATGTCAAAGGTGAACCTCTCAGTTTCCTTTTGGCCAAACGGACAAGACACAGGCTTCTTATCCTTCACCCATTCGGCCGCGTCGACATTTAGCTCTTCATCCGATCCAGAGTCTTCTTCTTTCCCGATGAAGGTCACCTTCTTGTTCCAAGTTTTCCTGGGCTCAAAGGCTTTGATATCTTGATCGGCAATTCTCTGCACCAGGTGACTTAGGCTCTCAAACTCTTGGGACGCGTACTTGTCCTTGATGTGCGGCAGCAACCCTTGGAAGGCCAAATCTGCCAATTGCCGATCATCTAGAACCAAACTGTAGCACTTGTTCTTTACGTCCCGCAGCCTCTGCACAAAACTCTCTACCGATTCATCGTTGCGTTGCCTCATTTTGACCAGATCGGTAAGCTTCTTCTCATGTATACCAGCAAAGAAGTACTTATGAAATTGCCTCTCCAGATCGGCCCAGGTAATTATAGAATTTGAAGGAAATGATATGAACCACATGAATGCCGATCCAGACAATGATGAAGAGAACAGTCTCACCCTTAATTCCTCCCTGCTAGCAGCTTCCCCGCACTGGATAATGAACCGGTTGATGTGCTCCATTGTTGACGTGTCGTCTTGGCCGGAGAACTTGGTAAGATCAGGCACCTTGTACCGATTTGGAAGAGGAATCAAGTCATATGCAGGCGGGTACGGGGTCCGATAGGAGTATGTGTTGACCTTGGGTTTGATACCGAATTGCTCCTTCATGACTTCGGCAATCTTGCCGACCCAGTACGCGTCCTGCTCTTGCCGACTCATTGGCTGATTGTCGACTGGTGGAGTCGGCTGACGCGCCTCTTGAAGATGTGCAGTAGTCGCGGGCGCAACACCAGTCATCTGCACACTATGCATCGGTTGACTTACCGATTGATAGTTTGGCATGCTTGGCGGAGTCAGCTGATGTGCCTCTTGAAGGTGTGCCGTCGTCGTGGGCGCAGCACCGGTCATCTGCATGCTATGCATCGGTTGACTTACCGATGGATAATTTGGCATACTTGGCGGAGTCGGCTGGACTGTAATATTCATCGGTTGCTATACCGATGATCCGCCCTAAATGTAGGTTGGGCCTCCATAATAATACATCGGCGCGCCAGGCTGCTGAGCTGGTGGTTGGTCGACCCATCCATGATTATAAAGCATCGGCATATGACTTGCCGATGGTTGATAGCTGACCGGAGCAGCCGGCTCTTGAATTCTAGAGCAATTGATCACCAGATTACCTTGGGGATTCGGAGCTCCAGCTTGAGAGTTTGCCGCTAGAGATTGACTGCCGGTGGTTATAATGTGTTGCATCGGCACAGAGCTTGCCAATGGTGGCATCAGAGGTATCTTGGGGATTACTTGGAGATCATCTGATGGCACTTGTATGGTTGGAGCAGGCGTAGAGTTGTGCATCATATGAGCCATCGGCTGTGGCTGTGCTGCCGATGCCGTAGAGTTCTTCCAGGCTGAACCGTCTCCCTGCACCAGATTAGATCCAGCATATAGATTCGGAGGCATACCGTATCCCCACCAGTTAGCGGGGCTGGTCCTGAAGTTGCCGACGCGGCTGGATCTGCGTTGAACTTGGTAGTATCGCCGGCGTTCGGTCTTGGTGATGTGGCCACATCGGCAGATGGTTCCACAGGGGTGGAAGACACCATCTGGGCCACCGATGGGCTTGCAGATGCCAATCCAGGTTGATGGTACGCTGGACCGACATATCGCGGTACGTGCCCTTCTTTGAATGTTTGCGCGAAGGCATTGTAGACGGTATTGGACAGCACGCTGGATTGGTTAATCAATGCCTGATTTATAGCAGTATTAACCATCTCTTGTAGCTTACCAGGATTGGCGTCGAACGTGACCTGCCGTGGCAACGGCGGATCCTGCTTCTGAATTGTTTCGCCGCTCCTGCTGAGGCTGAAGGATTTGAGATACAGCTGCCTGTATTCCTCCATAGCCCGCTCCATGGCCTGCTTCTGATCATCTTTCAGATCGGCCACAGACACTTCAATGACATTCCTCTGGTTAACATCGGCGTGATCAGCCATGCCGGATGTGTAGATTTGTATAATCAGGTCCCACTGGGCGTGCCAAAAGAGGTGTTGACACAAAAAGCGTTAGATCTCTAAACACCTCGGGCTATTACCCAAAGCTCGATGTCGAGGGCGTGCCAGACGATTTGACCAATCAATCGACAAGGATGATAACTATGACAAACTGAACGAGACGACAGCGATGCGCCCGGACGTCAAGGCTCAGATTTGATCAAGGATAACTAGAGCAGAGCTAGACGAGGCAAACAACGATGCGCCCGGATTGCCAAAGCCTAGAGGTACTCCCAAGCGGAACTAGCAAGAATTTGACGGAGATCAAGGTGATGCAACCCGTCGAAAGCTTGAAGAACTCGTTATAGCTATAACTAATGCATAAGAAAGGGTAAATTGCGATAAAAGTAGGATAAAAAGTAGAATTGGTTTGTTTTTTGAATTGGATTCTCTATTCCATAGCCCTCGGGCACATATTTATACTCCTGCATGGAGAGTTGTACAAGGACACGACACATACCCTTCCTAAAACAAACTCCTACTTTAAAGGAAACTGACTCGCACAGGAGCCGGATAATAATATTTATTTCCTAAACAAACACACCTATTTTAATGGAAAATAAATGACTCATGCAAGAGTCAGACTCAAACTACTATAATAATACTGGCACAGAACACCAGTTTCCTTATACTTCTTCTCGATGGAAACTTTCCATCGGCAGATCCCTTTAATCCGCACCTTCCTTCTTTGGCCACTTGTAACCCTCCGCTACCGCCAAGTGCTAAGTCACGCCCATCGGCATCGGCAATATTTTCCCGATCAGCAATCGGCAGCATCTCTTCGTCGGCAATCGGCAATGAGCCTCATCGGTAATCGGCAACCATCTTTCATCGGCAATCGGCAACGAGCCTTTATCGGCAATTGGCAAGGCCCCTTTATCGGCAATCGGCAATAGCAGCTCATCGGCAATCGGCAAGACCACCAATTAACCTTTGTCGGCAAAGATCACCCAGCCTCCATCGGCAACACACTTGGCCTTTTGCAGCATTCTTC
This sequence comes from Microstegium vimineum, assembly GCA_022036555.1. Taxonomy (NCBI): domain Eukaryota; kingdom Viridiplantae; phylum Streptophyta; class Magnoliopsida; order Poales; family Poaceae; genus Microstegium; species Microstegium vimineum. The sequence continues at coordinate 19,066,274 of CM039138.1, read as the reverse complement.
CATCGGCAATATTGGCTCATACTTTACCGATGCCGATGGAGAACGGTCATTGACCAGTCAAGCTTCAACCCATTTGACACGTGTCGAAAAATGGTGTCAACAGCATGAAAATTTATAGAAAACTCATTTTTTAATTAATTTGAGCATTTTTATAGGATTAAAAACATACTGAATAAAGACATGTTATATTTTTATTAAAAACTACACATCACAGAGAGAATACACTAAATTTTGCAGAATTTAAACATGCACAGATTTAAACATAAAAAAATAACAAAATATACTACTGCACAAAACTGACGGCTGGGTCTCGCCCGTCAGTGGCACAGACGCTCGAGCGGCGCCGACGACCACAAAACACGGTGGCATGTCGCCGTCGGTGACCAAACCGAACGGCTACCCCTCGAACCTGCATCGGCTCTCCAAGCCGAACCAACCGAGGTGCGCGGCGACCAAAACAAACCCTCAGAGACGCCTCATCGACGGTGACGGCGGAGATCGGAGTTCGTCCTCTCGTACGCCGACGAGCCCAGGCCTCGATCGGAGAAGCTAGGCCTCGATCGAAGAAGCTAGGCCTCGATAACGACTCAGGGGACAACCACGAGCAAAACGCCCCACAAAAACGAGACTAAGACCTACCCAAGAGACCTAGTCGACGGCAATGGAGGCGACCCGAGCTCGACCGCACATACACTGACGGACACAGGCCTCGATCAGCTCAACCAACAACCCCAACATGCTTAGCGGCCCCCAAACAACGCGAAGCGCACGCAAAACGAACTCAGAGCTAAACGCAACATCCTCATCGACAGCCATGGCGGTCGGCGGGGATCTGCGTGACGTGCGCTGGAGAAAACACGCATGCGCTCGAGGGCAACTACCCCTCGAAACAAACTTAGGACGGCTAGTCGAAGCTAGCGCAAGAATCAGATGAGAAAAAGATCAACTACAACGACTAGACAACGAACATACCGCCACGTCGAACATGAACAGCGGCGGCGCTCGAGGACAGAGCTCGAAGGCTCGATTCAAGGACAACCGAGGGTGCAGAGAGGTCGAGGAGCTCACCCTGGTCATGAAGCGCTTGCAAACGCGGCCGGAGACGAAGCAGGGACAGCTGTTGACGGAGACGTGCCGGCGGAGACGATGAACCGAGTGGCAACGAAGATGTTCCCGGAGCTATGGTCCACCATTTGTAAAACGGAGAAACCAACAAGGATCAGTGATGAACAAGGAGCAAGAAACACAAGATGAAAAGGCAATGTGGCTCCTGCGTAGCCTGGTCGAGGACTAACCAGAGCAGCGGCGCTCTCGTCGGAGTTGAGGAAGACGGAGCCGCACTGGACGAATGCAGGCTCGATGGCTTTAACCAACTCACCCCGAGAATGCGCGAGGTCAAAGAGAAGACAAAGGCAAAGGATTGAGTGGTTGGTAGAGGCTAACAAGCTCAGACGAGCTTGTCGATGATGGTGGAGTGCTCGACGGAGCAAAGCAGAGCGATGATGTGGCGTGGAAAGGGAGGCAGGTGTGGACGGTGTCCCGTTTTGAAGACGGCAACGGTTCCGCGATGCCGCCACGCACACGACAAGACGTGAGTAAAGGACAGGAGTCACACGGTGGCATTGACAGGTGTCTGGCCAGATGTCGACGTCGAGCTCAACGTCGCCATGCAACTGTTTGATGAAAAGACTGAACTGCCCCTGTGACTATTTTGCAAATTGCTCAGGCTTCCAGAGGTTTTCATGAAAACTTTGAATACAAAAGTTGCTCAAAATTTCATGATCTACAACTTTGTCAAAACTCACATTTTCAAAATCGACCTAGAAATGAAAATGCAGTTTTGAAATTTGAGAACCCTTTAAAAGGAATTGCCCCCTTTTCAAATACTTTTTTTTTAAAAAACAAGAACAACACTAGAAACACTGAAAACACAACAAAAGCAAAACAACAGAGCTCTACAACTTTGCTTAAACAACCATAAGAAAATTCTTTATAGATTTTGAAAATCATGTTTAGGGTTTAATCCACCCCCTCTGGGAATTAGGGTTTGGATCCAAATTTTAATTTCGAGAATTTGAAAAGATGACCTGCATTCAACAATTGATCAAACATAGAAAAGTAAACTCATTTTAGTTCAATGCATAGCCAGATTTTCAAACAAATGAATGATGCTTAATGCATATGATGACATGATCAGTTTTTAATTAAGCGATTAACACCAGGGGTGTTACAATCGTTCCCCCTTAAAGAAATCTCGTCCCGAGATTTAGGAGTGAGACAAAGTAATGGAAAAGGAAACGTATCAAGAACTTTTCTTTTTCACATCATCCTTGTTACAACTATGACCAGGTTTTACAAAACAACTCAAACGATAGAAGCATAAAACTCTGGGAAATTCTCTAAAAGATAATCTTCAGATTCCCACGTAGCTTCTTCTTCTGAGTGCTGATTCCACTGCACCTTGTAGAACTTGATGGTCTTGCGACGAGTAATTCGATCCTTTTGATCGATAACCTTTACAGGATACTCAGAGTAGGTCACATCAGGTTCTAACTGCACTCCTTCAACTTCCACCGTTGTATCTTTAATTTGAAGACACTTCTTCAATTGTGATACGTGAAACACATCATGAATGGCAGAGAGAATGTCAGACAATTTCAAATGATAAGCCACCTTGCCAATACATTCCAGAACTGGGAAAGGGCCGACATAGCGAGGTGCTAACTTGCCTTTCACTCCAAAACGAGAGATTCCTTTCATAGGTGTGACTTTCAAATACACATTATCTCCCGGTTGATATAGAAGTGGCCTTCTTCTTTTGTCAGCATAGCTCTTTTGCCTTGACTGAGCTATTTCAAGATTGATGCGAATCTGTTTAACTTTATCTCCAGCTTCCTTAACTAAGTCAACTCCAAAGAACTCACGTTCTCCGGGTTCCGACCAATTAAGAGGAGTTCTGCAACCACGACCATACAAAGCTTCGAATGGTGACATTTTTATGCTCTGTTGGTAACTATTGTTGTAAGAGAACTCTGCCAAAGGTAAGCATTCATCCCACTTCTCTGCAAAGTTAAGAACACAACATCGCAACAAATCTTCAAAAATTTGATTGACTCGTTCAGTCTGACCATCGGTTTGAGGATGATAAGCAGTGATGTACAAAAGTTTAGTACCCAAAGATTCATGGAGATGCCTCCAGAAAGCTGAGACAAACTGAGTCCCACGATCTGATATGATGGTTTTAGGAATGCCGTGAAGACTTACTATTCTTGCCAAAAACAACTTGGCGTAAGCAACCGTAGGATGTTTTGTTTTCACTGGTAGAAAATGTGCAGATTTGGTCAGCCGGTCAACAATGACCCAGATAGAGTCATATCCGTTGGATGTGGTAGGTAAACCTACTATAAAATCCATACTGATGTCTTCCCATTCCAAACTGGAACTGGCAAAGGTTGAAGTTGACCTCCTGGTTTCAAATGCACTGCTTTCACTCTCTAACAAGTGTCACACTTGGCCACATAGCCTGCTATCTCAATCTTCATCTTTGTCCACCAAAACTTCCTCTTCAAATCCTGGTACATTTTGTTGCTTCCAGGGTGAATGGACAAACGAGAAATATGAGCTTCATCAAGAATAGCTTGTCGTAACTTTGGAACTTTAGGTACCACAAGACGGTCCTTGAACCAAAGTACATCAGATTCATCTAACTTAAAATAGGCGGGTATCCCAGATTTCACCTTTGCTTTAAGATATGCGATGCCTTTATTGGTCTGTTGAGCCTCGATAATTTGATCACGAATGCTGGGTTCCACCGATATGTTAGCTAGACTGCCATGCTGAACCATAGATATGCCTAGCCTTTTTAACTCATAATAGAGTGTGGAATTTACCGTCTTTAGGCTCAGACAATTGCAACTAGCCTTACGACTTAAGGCATCAACTACAACATTTGCCTTACCTGGATGGTAATGCACTTCAAGATCATAATCTTTGATAAGCTCTAACCACCGTCTTTGCCTCATATTCAGCTCAGACTTAGTGAATATATACTTTAAACTCTTATGATCAGTATAGATATGACAAAGGTTGCCCAGAAGATAATGCCGCCAAATCTTCAAATAGTGGACAACTGCCGCTAATTCCAGATCATGAGTTGGATAGTTCTCTTCGTGCTTCTTCAACTGTCTAGAGGCATAAGCAATGACCCTTCCTTCTTGCATCAAGACACCCCCAATACCAATACCGGATGCATCACAATATACATCAAAGGGCTTCTCAACATTAGGTTGAGCTAATACGGGAGTTGTGGTCATTAACTTCTTCAAAGCATGAAAAGCTTCTTCGCACTCAGCAGACCACACGAACTTGGTCTGGTTCTTTAGTAGACTGGTAATTGGCTTCAAGACTCGAGAAAAGTCTAGAATAAACCGACGATAATAACCAGCCATACCAAGGAAACTTCAAACTTGATGAACTGTCGTTGGTGGCTTCCAATCCAGAATGTCCTTCACCTTACTAGGATCAACTGCCACGCCTTCGTTGGACAGAACATGTCCTAGGAATTGCACTTCCTTCAGGCAAAACTCACACTTGCTGAACTTAGCATAAAGCTGGTGCTCTCGCAATCGAGTTAAGACGATCCGGAGATGATGGGCATGCTCTTCTTCATTCTTGGAATAGATAAGAATATCATCTATGAAGACAACAACGAACTTATCCAGCTCCGGCATGAATACTGAATTCATCAGATACATGAAGTACGCCGATGCATTAGTCAAACCAAACGATATTACCAGATATTCATAAAGCCCATATCTAGTGGTAAACGCCGTCTTGGGGATATCTTCGGGACGAATCTTGATCTGGTGGTACCCCGATCTCAAGTTGATCTTGGAAAACACTCTAGCTCCAACGAGTTGATCAAAGAGAAGATCAATCCGCGGCAAGGGATACTTGTTCTTGATGGTCACCTCGTTCAAGGGACGATAGTCAACGCACATGCGAAGGGTATGATCCTTCTTCTTCACGAAAATTGCAGGACAACCCCATGGCGATGAACTAGGTCGAATGAAACCCTTATCGATCAACTCATTTAACTGAGTCTTCAACTCGGCTAGCTCTTTAGGAGGCATCCGATAGGCCCTTCTAGAGATAGGTGCGGTGCCAGGCTTTAACTCTATAGAAAACTCAACATCTCTATCCGGAGGTAAGCTAGGTAAGTCATCAGGAAAGACGTCTGGAAATTCACGCACTACTGGAATATCATATATTCCAACTGCAACTGTAGTACAAACTCTTCCTACTTCCCTTTTTGGCACAGAAAGTTGAATCAAGAGTTGAGATTTACTGCCAGGCACATCTACCTTGATAGTTCTGTTTAACACATCGATCACAGCTTTGTGCTGCTGCAACCAATTCATCCCTAGGATCACATCTAAACCCTGGTTAGGAAGGACTACCAAAGTCGTGGGAAAGATATGCCCACCCAGACTCAATGATACTTGATACACCAATTCTTTAGTTGAGATTCGACCACCAGGTGTTTGCACATGAAAGTCCATGTTTAACTCAGACAAAGGAATACTAGGCTTGAGCACAAATGACTTATCAATGAAGGAATGTGATGCACCAGAATCAAAGAGTATAACTGCAGGTTGATTGTTGATAGGAAACATACCCTGCAATACGGGTTCTCCTTCTGGCATCCCTTCACCCTGGGTATGAAACACCCGCCCAGTCTTCTGCTCATTCTTGTTCTTCTGAGCCCCAGCATTCCCATTCTGCTTCTGCTGCTGCTGATTTCCAGCGAACTTCTGATTATACTGCTTTGGAAGAGGACATACATTGGAATAATGCCCCACCTTTCCATAGTTGAAACAGGCATTGCTGGTTTGTTTGTCCACCACTTGATTGTTGGGACCAGCATTCTTCCTAGGATACTGAGAACCCCCAAAGAACTGTTGTCCAGACTTCTGTTGCTGCTGAGGAGGACGATACTGAGAACGGCTGTGGTTCTGAGGGTGGTAGATGATCTTCTGCCTCTTCTGATTACCACTAGAAGACCCAGCAAATGATTTCTTCTTCTTCGCCTCCCTATGGATGCGCAAAGAATTCTCAGCAGAGATAGCCATGCTCACAACCTCATGGTAGGTAGCATTAGGATTATGATTAAGCATGGTGTGCAGCTTAGTTGAGAGCCCCCTGAGAAACCATCTCTTCTTCTTGGCATCAGTACTGACATGTTCCACAGCATACTGTGAAAGATGGTTGAACTTGCCCACGTACTGGATAACAGTGGAATCCCCCTGCTTCAAACTTAGGAACTCCTCCAACTTAGCTTCCATGACACCATCAGGAATATAGTGCGCACGGAAAGCCTCACGAAACTCCTTCCAGGTGGCACGATGACCTGCCGGCTGCATAGCTGTAAAGGTCGACCACCAAGCTCCTGCTGCCCACGAAGCTGTTGAGCTGCAAAGACGGGCTTCTGCACCTCTATGCAATTAATCATCTCGAACTTCTGCTCCATGGTGCAGAGCCAATCATCAGCTTCTAAAGGCTCTTCTGCCTTGGTGAACACCGGAGGACATGTGTCAGTGAAATCGACATAAGTTGCCTCCTGGTTATTGCGACCACGACGTTCATTGCCACCTTGCTGGTGATGTTGAGCTAGCTCATTCAAAAGGCGAGCATTGTCTGCTGAAACACTGATCAATGCCGCCAAAGCTTGTGTCAAGGTTGGTGGTGTAGGTGGTGGATCAGGTAATTCACCATCTTGAGCCCCAGCATTGTTATGTTCAGCCATCTGTTTGTACAAACATACTTTTATTGAAAACATGATCATAAAAGTATCAAGGTGCACAAACATATATTACATGACCATCATAACACAACAGTGCTGAAAACTAAAGAGCTCTGAAAGCGATAAAGGTAAATTAGATTACAACATCCACTACTCGCATCCGAATTAAAAAGCTAGACGAAACATGATCTACTCGTCGTCACTGAGGACTACAACCTCCACCTTCTGCTCGTCCTCGACGATCACCACTGGCTCTAGCTCCGGTGCAGCTCCACCCTGGCCCTCAGGTGTAGGTGCAAAGAACTGGTCTGCATGAACAAGCTCCCCAAGGTCCTCTGCCATGGCCTGCTGCTGGTACTCTGGGTTCATCATGTTGTGGAGGTGATGCACCTCCTCATGAAGAGCATTGTTGTACACCTCAAGATTGCCTACATAGTGCCCCAAGTTGAGGTACATTTCAGACAGAAGGTGCTCTCGTTCCCAGGCTTCATTCCTTTCTCCCATCGCCTCGTACATAAGACCCTCAGCGATAGTCACCTCCGTTGCCTTGGCTGCCAGCTGTGCCTGATACGCCTGCAACTCAGCCTCCTTCTCCTCCACCTTGCCCTTCAGGTCGTCAGCACTGCTAGCCAACTCATCCCTGTTTATCGTCAACCAGCCCAGCTTGAGCTCCAAGTGCTCGATCTTCGCCTTGTGGCGAGCACAACAGCTAGCACCCTGCTGACTGCTCTCACCACAGTCCCCACGTATCGCCAGCCTGTGGCGAGGGACGCCCCGAGGTCCGGAAGGCATGCGAGCTGTGCGCTTAGTTCTGGCCATCCTATAGACAAGATTTCAAAGGAGGTAAGTAAGTAACAGGTCAAAATTTTAGTAGCTTAAGAACAAAATTTTAAACCCATTCCAAGTTGTATGATATGAAGCATGAAACGTTCCTACGAATACGATAATATTTACATAACATATATATAGGGCATATATATATAATCATATTCATACCATAAGCTTGATATCCTAAAGTCTACTTTCCTAAACTTGGAAAGAGAGAAAAGATGAGTTAAAGAAATTTTAAGACTCAAATTACATTTTAATTTAAGATCCAAAAACATTTTGAAAACTTTTACAACTGCAAGATTGGTAATAAGGCGAGCTCTGATACCAGCTGTGACAGAACCTCTTAAGATAGGGCCCACTTGTCAGGATTAACCAACTTAATCCCAACAGATGATCCAAACCTTAATAAGTCCGTCAGGTGTCGCCACTTTGCAGCGGGTCATCCACCTCTTTCCGAGCAGGATCGCCTCATTACAACATTGCAAAAGTAAAACGGAATTTTATATTACATCAAAGTAGCAGAAATTTAAAGTCATATTACAACCATAAGTTTTGAAACATAACATAGTGTCATACGATAATATTACATCAAGCTGCTGATAGAGTATAAACAAACAACCGAAGTACTATTGCCCAAGAGTCAAGCAAAGACAGTTTATTCTTCATCTTCATCTACACTGACCACGGTCATGCAGCAAGAAGCCACACAAACCGGGTTGTGATCCTCATCTGCAACAGGGGTTAACAAACCCTGAGTATGGGAGTACTCAACAAGACTTATCCGACAAAGAAAAGTATTTAGTGGACAAAACAGTATGCAAGTCATGGAATTCAAGGTGTGGTTTACAAGAATCAAGTATTTTGCATAAATGAGCATTTATAAAAAGAATTGAAATTCATTTATGTTATCCATAAGATTACTCAAGTACCGATCTGAATGTATGATCAATAACAAGGTAATAAACATCCCTGAAGGGATCCAACAAGTATCCAGTTTAAGTGTATTACTACGCGGTAGAGGACAGGGTCATGTTTCCATTTCCGAGGAACACGACGATTCGAACCGGTTTATCCCAGCTGGGGCTTCCCTATCACACGATACATACAGCCGCTTAAAGCACGCATATGACCACTTTTCCCTGGATCCTCTCGCCAAAACCGGGGTTCTGCCACCCGAGAGCACAGTACACCTCCATCCAGTTCGCTAACTTGGAGGGTACACACTACTCTCGCCATCTCTCCACTCCCAGTGCGGGTTAACCGTTCTTCAGACGAGAATAGCCAGAGTCCAGCTTCTCGGAGTATGTGATAAGTACTCCAAAGTCACAACCCTTGGACGTCTACAACGTACGGTTCCTAATCGACACAGGCGAAAAGAACCCGCTCACCAGACACCGCTGATGGCTCTCTAACACCGTGTCCGCCCGGTCTCAGATTATTACTTCCACAACATCATCCCCTTCTCAGAAAACATAACCATTTGCCGAAGCAATACGCTATGCGTAGGTGACCGGAAATCACCTACTATTAAAGTTCTAAGCATACTAAGCATTTTTGCAAAACTTTGCATCTTTAAACAAGTGTCAAGGTTAAAGGTACAATTAATACAAGGATAAAGCTATGCATCAAGTAGGAATTTAATAAAGTACCGTAATGCAATAGTATAGACATAAGTGTATGTAAAGCAATCATTTTAAATACAAGGAAATGTTTGAATGCACCGGGGCTTGCCTTGGTTGGAGGGATAAACGAACTCGGGCTCAGATTCAAGAGAGAAAACCTCTTCACTAGAGGTATCCAACCCAACCAACGAACAATCTACACGATATAATGACATGTTTTAGATGATGCTTGAATAGTAAACATGATGCTCAACACAAACAAACACGTTCTTAAGAGATGATTAAAACAGATTATACCCTGAGTACAACTTGCCTTCATGAAGGAAAGCAAAACAAGGTTATAAAGCAAATTAATTAAACCCTATTTATCTTGTTTATCTAAGTTAATAATTACATCCAAAAGAACAGAGCAAACAACATTACATCAATCATGTCCAACTTGTGTTTGTCACTGGACAATTGACCATTTGCATCAATCAATCCAAAATCACACAAACCTAAAATCATTAGGGTTTCTAAACATTTTATATCTAATTAAACAACTAGCCATGTATAAAAGTTCATCCAAAAGTTCCCAAACTTTTTGTACAGCAAGGTAACAAGGTATAAAGCTTACACAAAAATTCTCAGAATTTTTGGAGCAACACACAGAGCATGAAAATTTATAGAAAACTCATTTTTCAATTACTTTGAGCATTTTTACAAGATTAAAAACATACTGAACAAAGACATGTTATATTTTTATTAAAAACTACACATCACAGAGAGAATACACCAAATTTTGCAGAATTTAAACATGCACAGATTTAAACATACAAAAATAACAAAAGATACTACTGCACAAAACTGAAAAAGGGAAAAACCCTTCATCAACCCACTGACGGCTGGGTCCCGCCCGTCAGTGGCACAGACGCTCGAAGCGGCGCCGACAACCACAAAACACGGCGGTGCGTCGCCGTCGGTGACCAAACCGAACGGCTACCCCTCGAACCTGCTTCGGCTCTCCAAGCCGAACCCAACGAGGTGCGCGGCGACCAAAACAAACCCTCAGAGACACCTCATCGACGGTGACGGCGAAGATCGGAGGTCGTCCGCTCGTACGCCGACGAGCCCAGGCCTCAATCGGAGAAGCTAGGCCTCGATCGAAGAAGCTAGGCCTCGATAACGACTCAGGGGACAACCACGAGCAAAACGCCCCACAGAAACGAGACTAAGACCTACCCAAGAGACCTAGTCGACGGCAATGGCGGCGACCCGAGCTCGACAGCACATACACCGACGGACATAGGCCTCGATCAGCTCAACCAACAACCCCAACATGCTTAGCGGCCCCTAAACAACGCGAAGCGCACGCAAAACGAACTCAGAGCTAAACGCAACATCCTCATCGACGGCCATGGCGGTCGGCGGGGATCTGCGCGACGTGCACCGGAGAAAACACGCACGCGCTCGAGGGCAACTACCCCTCGAAACAAACTCAGCACGACTAGTCGAAGCTAGCGCAAGACTCAGATCAGAAAAAGATCAACTACAACGACTAGACAACGAACATACCGCCGCGTCGACCATGAACAGCGGTGGCGCTCGAGGACAGAGCTCGAAGGCTTGATTCAAGGACAACCAAGGGTGCGGAGAGGTCGAGGAGCTCACCCTGGTCACGAAGCGCTTGCAAATGCGGCCGGAGACGAAGCAGGGACGGCTGTTGACGGAGACGTGCCGGCGGAGACGATGAACCGAGCGACAACGAAGATGTTCCTGGAGCTATGGTCCACCATTTGTAAAACGGAGAAACCGACAAGGATCAGTGATGAACAAGGAGCAAGAAACATAAGATGAAAAGGCAATGTGGCTCCTGCGTAGCCCGGTCGAGGACTAACCAGAGCAGCGGCGCTCTCGTCGGAGTTGAGGAAGACGGAGCCGCACTGGACGAATGCAGGCTCGATGGCTTTAACCAACTCACCCCGAGAATGCGCGAGGTCAAAGAGAAGACAAAGTTAAAGGATTGATTGGTTGGTAGAGGCTAACAAGCTCAGACGAGCTTGTCGATGATGGTGGAGCGCTCGACGGAGCAAAGCAGAGCGATGATTGTGGCGTGGAAAGGGAGGCAGGAGTGGACGGTGTCCCGTTTTGAATACAGCAACGGTTCCGCGATGCTGCCACGCACACGACAAGACGTGAGTAAAGGACAGGAGTCACACGGTGGCGTTGACAGGTGTCGAGCCAGATGTCGGCGTCGAGCTCAACGTCGCCATGCAACTGTTTGATGAAAAGACTGAACTGCCCGTGTGACTATTTTGCAAATTGCTCAGGCTTCCAGGGATTTTCATGAAAAACTTTGAATACGAAAGTTGCTCAAAATTTCATGATCTACAACTTTGTCAAAACTCACATTTTCAAAATCGACCTACAAATGAAAATGCAGTTTTGAAATTTGAGAACCCTTCAAAAGGATTTGCCCCCTTTTCAAATACTTTTTTTAAAAAAAACAAGAACAACACTAGAAAGACTGAAAACACAAAAAAAGAAAAACAACAGAGCTCTACAACTTTGCTTAAACAACCATAAGAAAATTCTTTATAGATTTTGAAAGTCATGTTTAGGGTTTAATCCACCCCTCTGGGAATTAGGGTTTGGATCCAAATTTTAATTTTGAGAATTTGAAAAGATGACCTACATTCAACAACTGATCAAACATAGAAAAGTAAACTCATTTTAGTTCAATGCATAGCCAGATTTTCAAACAAATGAATGATGCTTAATGCATATGATGACATGATCAGTTTTTAATTAAGCGATTAACACCAGGGGTGTTACAATACATTGATGAGCACAAGCAGTTTCTGCAAAGTAAGCACATAGGGAGGTCACAGGCTTGTCTTGAGAAAAAACATAAGGAGGAATTCGGTGACTGGTTTCGATGCCAAAGGCTAGGAATGGTGACGGGATGTCAGCTAGATCTCTTAGCCCCCGGACCTTCGACTACGCTAATGATGTACCAAGGATATCAAATAAATGGTTTACATTTTACACAAAAAAAACAAGATGGAAAGAACACCAACCAAAACAGTGGTGTTCGTTTCGATGCCCACGATGAGTACGGCACGGTGGTGGCAACATACTATGGTTTCATAGATGAGATATGGGAGCTAGACTATGGGCATCAGTTGAAAGTTTCTCTTTTCCATTGTTTGTGGGTTAGACTGAATGAAATCAACAATGACAAGGATGGGTTCACTACCGTTGATCTATCCAAGACCGCATACAGAGATGACCCCTTCGTCCTTGCAAATGATGTTTTGCAAATCTTCTATGCAAGGGATAACAATACAAATGGAAGACTACATGTAGCATTGCAAGGCAAAAGGAAGATTGTCGGTGTCGACAGAGTTACAGACGAAGAAGAGTACAAGGGTTATCAAGAAATGGCTCCTTTTAGGGTGGACGTTACCCTACATGTCCTTGAAGAGGGTGACGAACCTGCTTACCTCCGGAGTGATCACGATGAGGCCATCATCATGCCTGCACCATGAATAGTTAGAGTATCATAAACTATGTAATCCTTAATGAAATGTTGTTTTAGTAATTTGAGATCATATGGAGTTGTAGAGATTGTTGAGTTGTACCACGTTGTTGATTGATGTATGTCATGTCAAAAGTGAATTCAAAAACTATAAAGAATTAGACCTTGAGTGTATAAGCAATAATGTAGAGCTCCTCAAAACTAGCAAAAGCTATTTTGGAAGATTTTCAACTTCTATTCAAATTTTTGGAGTAATTAGAAAGGGGGTAATTGAATTTTAAACCCTTATTCAAATTCAAAATGGAATTCAAAAACTATAAAGAATTAGACCTTGAGTGTATAATTAATAATGTAGAGCTCCTCAAAACTAGCAAAAGCTATTTTGGAAGATTTTCAACTTCTATTCAAATTCTTGGACTAATTAGAAAGGGGGTAATTGAATTTTAAACCCTTATTCAAATTCAAAATGGAATTCAACAACTATAAATAATTAGACCTTGAGTGTATAAGCAATAATGTAGAGATCCTCAAAACTAGCAAAAGCTATTTTGGAAGATTTTCAACTTCTATTCAAATTTTTGGAGTAATTAGAAGGGGGTAATTGAATTTAAATCCCTTATTCAAATTCAAAATGGAATTCAAAAACTATAAAGAATTAGACCTTGAGTGTATAAGCAATAATGTAGAGCTCCTCAAAACTAGCGAAGGCTATTTTGGAAGATTTTCAACCTCTATTCAAATTTTTGGAGTAATTAGAAAGGGGGTAATTGAATTTTAAACCCTTATTCAAATTCAAAATGGAATTCAAAAACTACAAAGAATTAGACCTTGAGTGTATAAGCAATAATGTAGAGATCCTCAAAACTAGCAAAAGCTATATCGGAAGATTTTCAACTTCTATTCAAATGTTTTGAGTTATTAGAAAGGGGGTAATTGAATTTTAAACCCTTATTCAAATTCAAAATGGAATTCAAAAACTATACATAATTTGAATATGCTCCTTTATCAAAAGTTGTAGACAATGAAGAATTATGCAACTTCCATGTTTGGAATTTTTCAAGTTCTAGTAAAAAATTAGGAGAAATTTTAATTCTAAGACAAAGACAAAATTCCCATATCACTATCGGTTAGTAAGAAAACGACAGTGATGCACCACTATGACTGTCGGTTCTACTAACCAACTGGTAGTGATGGCCCCCCTATCACTGGCGGTTCAAAAAACCGGCACTGATGTTGCCTCATCATTGCCGGTTCTATATACAAATCGGCAGTGATAGGGGACATCACTGCCTGAAGGACCAAGAACGGCGACCAGAGGGGAGGGGGTGAATTTGAGCCTCAAATTTCTTTCGAAATATTCGGGCCACTCTTCCCAAAAGCAAAACCCATTTGATGGGTGCTCAACCTCCCCCGAGATGGCTATCAAGCTTTTGCATGCTCTTGATCAGAAGGTATGGGAGATGAAGGTGGCTGCCATTCAAACGAAAACGGAGAAATGAGAGCTCACCGGCAATGGAGAGAAACTCACCGGAAACTCCAAAACACAGGTTCTCAACCCCTAGGGAAAAGAGGCAAGAACGTAGGCAAAACGGGCGAGAACAGCAACCGTCGGACCACTCTGTCAGGACCTCCAGACCATAGCACAAGGTCCGGAGCCTTTGTCCGACGCTTCTACAGGTGACCGTCGGACTGGTCTGACGCCCATTTTGGAAAGTCCGACGCTCACACAGAAACCACGCAGGGAGTGCCGAAGCTCCGGACCACTGGTTCGACGCTCACCGTCGAACTATGGGAAGTAGTCCGGTGCTCACTCCACCCTCTGCGCAAAACAATACAGCAAGCTCCCTAGCTCCGGACTTTGGTCCGATGCTCACCGTCGGACTAACGCACCTGGTCCGACGCCCTTCGCTGCTTGACACGTTAGCTGGTCAAGACCACCGGACCACTTGCAATGGTCCGGAGCTCAGGGAAAGTCGTCCGGAGGGTGGTCCGACGCTCTCGAGCAGAAACTCTGAAACCCGCAAAAACAGTTTCCACTCTGCCAAATCTTTCCAAAACCCTAGCAAATGATCACCAACTGCAACCAAACCTTTTAGGCATGATCCTAGTGCAATTGGGGAGCTATCCCGAAGAAATTATTGCTCAATTTGGCTTAGAGCAAAGGGAGGGGAAGAGATTTGGGGAAAAGCTCAAGAACGAAGAACTCCGCAAAAAAATCATCCGATCTACGCACTCGTGAGGTTTGAGGAGAATTCCTTCGGTGCAAAGAAGCTCCTCACGATTATGCACAACTTGGTTCAAACGGATTTGCAGGAGCTACTCCCTACAAAGAGAAATCATCTCGGGAAAAGAGGGAGCAAAAGCAAAATGCGAAGAACACAAGCAAAACGGGGACACGATCAACAAATCGAATCCACCATGGCTTACGGAGGTTACGGCCTCTGATTCCTCATAGCAAAACCAAGTTCTTACAAAGGTTGGTGGAAACAACCTATGGATCTCATGAACTAGAGAGAGAGAGAGAGGGTGCAAGTGATTAGGGTTCAAGAGATAGGACGAGGGATACCCCTTCACCCCCTACTTAACGGGCTTAGGCTATTTCCCAAAGACCCCCTAGATACATTGAGTGAACTACCTAGCCTAAGCATTGCAGTCCAAGCTCTGGAAAATATCCCCCGCATTTTGAATGGACGGCCCCGCTTCCTGCCGGGAGTTGCCGTCGCCTCGACACAACCTCCAGGATTCCGCCACTTGCCATCCCCGCTTCCTCGGAAGCTCTGCCTAGGTTTTGAGGCCCAAACCCAGGAAACTCGCCACCGGTAGCTTTGGGCTCAACTATAGAACCCCGAGTTTTGCGGCCCAAATTCGAAAACCGATGCGGATGGTTTTGAGGCCCAAACCACCAAACCACTCGACGCGAGCCACCTTGTCTTCTCCTGGTCGGACTCCGAGTCCCCTGAGCCTCCGCTCGACTCGCGCGTCCACTATCTTGACTCGACCGACTCGGTCTACCTCCATGTCTTCTCGCACTTGCCGGTGCCGAGTACTAGCCACCATAGCTAGTCCGCTGGTGCCCATTGTAACAAAACCGCCCAAATTAAAAAAACTTAAGTCCAAAAACCGATCGCCGATGCGATAAATTTTCGTCCTTAGGCTTTCATAACCCCGGTAGTCCGTGAAACCACGACGGATTTCATTCCTGGCTCATTCATAGCCGAGAATCGCTTTAGTTCAACAGACCATCCATACGTTACATAAAATTCAAATACGAATACATCAGAGTACGAATTTTAAAAGTTATTACATAACCAAATCTCTTGCAGCGGAAATAGTTTTGAAACCAGCTCACACACCTTAGTTCATTACAGTGCCAGTACTAAGTCGTTTCTCCCCAAAAGCATAGATGAGGTTTCAGAGATGACCATAGCCCATGGTCCTAGTTGTCGCCCATAGTAGAGTAGAGATAGTTGATGCAGTACCCGTAGTACATCTACCCATCTGCAACAACATTGGGAACGAAGCCCTGACTACGTGAATGTACTCAGCTAGACTTACCCGTCTTAAACTAAAATAAAGATACCAAGGATAATGCAGACTTTCTGTGGTAGTACAAGGTCGAACTCTCTTTTGTGGCAAAGCATTTACTATAGAGTACTTAATAGTGAAGCCATATTTATTAAATATTACCTGTCTTCTAGATTAGCACTTGGACTAAGCAATACACTTGATTAAGCATACAATAACCAGTTTGCCCTTCTGGTCTCATCATATCATTCCATCGGAACCATTCAAGTAATTAATTGTTCCCACGCCAGTGTAGCAATTGTCAAGTTCTCACTACGAGGAGAGACCGCGATTTGAATCGAATTCCTATCCAGCTGGAGGGTTTATTCCTCACCCAAACTTCGCAGCCCTTGAACGGGGGCGCGGCAGTCGCCTATTCTACCATTCAGACCAAGGTCGATTCAGAATCATACTAAACAAGCCCAAGGACCGCCCAGCACCCCGTACTTCTAGCCCAGTGATAAGCTAGCCTCGGCCTTACACTCCGCGTCCTCGTCACCCCGCAACAGCTTGCGATTCGCTTCGTCCTTGGTTCGACCAGTAGGTAGGTTTCGCGGTTCGAACGAGTTATCTTGCCAGCTAAAGTTGGAGGCATGCGTTCAACATGACAAGAGGGACACCACCCGATCGGCCCACCAAAACGGCAGACACATATGCAAAATACCGGCCTAGGGCACACAACTCACCTAGATGTTGCCAGTATCAGACGTACGGACAATTTACCAACCTTCCCAGTTGTCTTTCCATTCATGATGTTTTTCATACCCTCGGCTTCGCCACGTAGAGCAATACGTGACTTGTGTTACCGAGGAAGTCATCTTCAATTAGCAAGGCTAAGCATCTACCTTTGCTATGCTACAAGGATATAAGGATATCAAAAGCAAGGAGGGTAGTATGCAACAATTAGGTTCACCCAACTCCTATACTTAATGCAACAACATAGTATAACATAGTAAATTAATATCATAAGGTACTGTTAAAATGCACCGGGGCTTGCCTTTCTCGAACGAGCTAGGCTGGTGATCGGGACACTCCTGGAGTTCCTCTTCTGGTTCCTCATTCACGTGCCCTTCGTTGGCTCCTTGCTGTCTGGCTTCGTCCTGCTCCTGGTGAAGGTCGTACTGTGCTTCCTCCTGTGATCCTGTATGATGCATATATGCAATTGATATGAGACAATGTATAGTATTAACCCATTCAAGACGATGAATATGCTGAGACGTGATATGCTCATGATGTTCTTTTTTTATGTGTTCTCGAGTAGGTGCAAATTTCTTCTCTGGTAGTTAGTTAGTATGATTGTAATTTAACAATTTACTTAACACAGAAGTAACCAACAAGGAACAGCAGGGTTCAGCTTTAGGCTTACTTAACCTAGTTGGTTGATTAATGCTTCAAAGATACACCAAAGCTTAATTAACAACTTAACCTTTCTTCTTAGCAAATTTGTTAACTAGAAAGCAACACAGAACTGCACACCCTAGAGAAACACTTCATTAAATTCTACAAAAATTACAGTAGCTTAAGCAGGGGCTACATAGCCTACTCAAATATTTCCAGGTTAACAGTAGCAGTATTCTACTCTGTACAAAATTAGCAAGTTTAAAAATAATAATAGCTTAAAAATACTTAGTACAGTGAAAGTGATGAACTAACCAGATTAGTATTTTTCCCAGTTACTATTCCCTACTGTAAATCTACACAAAATGTTATAGCTCCTTTTACCCAGAAACCTATTTACTAAAAATCTTACAAGTTAACAACCTAAACACATTTTAATTGTTAGTTATTCAAATTTCCATAGAAACTACTCAAGATATAATTTTGCTAGCTTTTAACAACCATTTAGGATTTATTGGAACAAGAATTATCATTTTAGCAATAGCACAAAATAGCTTAATTGATTTATGCAGTTTTAATTAGTTTCAGTATTTATTTAATCCTATATAGAAACGTACTACAAAATACACATGCAATATTTTTCCAGGGTAGATCTACTTATAACAAGTACTCACAATTTATTTCAGGATTTTTAGATCAATATTCAATGAGATATGATTTTTACTAATCATTTTACATTTTCTGAAAATGGGAAAACAAAAGGGGTTAGGCCTTTCGGCCCAACAGGCCACACAGGCCCATTCGGCGAGGCGGCCTAGTTCCAAAGGGGAACCAGCGCCTGACAGCGGAGGCCCGTGCGAGGGGGACCCCACGCGTCGGTGACACAGGGCGGAGACGAGGCTTTCGCCGGCGATTTCTCGCCTCCGGCGGTGCGGTGTGGCTCTATGGACGTGGCTACACGAGACGAATCTAGCGCAACCACAATCGCGTGCAAAGGTGGCCGGAGCGAAGCTCGCTGGTGTCCATGGCGGAGCGGCGACGCGGTCACACGACGGCAAGCCGAGATAGGCCACGGTGTCTTCGATTAAGCGGGGCTAAAGCTTCGCAGAGCTACGACGAGTGCGGAGATTGCGCTAACGCGGAACGACGGCGCCCAGAGGGGTGCGGTCCACGGCGCAGTGCGAGACGGCGGCGGCGCAGAGCTCGCGCTCGCGCGGAGCGGCAGGGTGGAGTCTTACCGAGGCTTACCGGTCGTCGTTGGGGGCTTGGGAGGCGAGGCGGAGCTGTTGTGGAGATGGAGAGGGTGGCGGCGCTCCGAGGCGGCCGGAACGGCGGTGATGCCGCTCGGCGTCACGGCGGCGGCGCGCTCTGGTGCGCACGCGAGAGCGAGGGCGAGGCGAGAGCTGGAGAGGGGGTGGCGCTCGGCAGGGGACAGAATGGAGGGAGGAGGAACCGGGGCGCGTCCGCCTCGGGTGTAGGCGCGGCTCGGCCAGAGCTCGGCGGCCATGCGGGTGTCGTCGGCGCGCATGGCGGCCACGCGGCGCTCGGCATCTGCGCGCAGTCGGGCGCATGCGTGCGGCGCGTGAGGCACAAGCGGGAACTGGCGCAGGCGTTCGGGGCAGGCCGGGCTGGCTTGCTCGGCTGGGCCGCTTCGTTGGCGCCAGCCCAGTAAGGTAAGGAAATCCTTTACCTTTTTCTATTCTAATTCAATTCTTTGTTCTGATTTGTTTCTTTTTCAAACTGGTTTAAAAACTCAAAACCAAGCTTTGGTGTGAACACCAAAGTTGTTCCAAATATTTTAAACTAACTTTTTGCTTGAGAAGTCAAGTTCAGATTCCTTATAGT
The DNA here is from genome assembly GCA_022036555.1 of Microstegium vimineum. Lineage (NCBI taxonomy): Eukaryota > Viridiplantae > Streptophyta > Magnoliopsida > Poales > Poaceae > Microstegium > Microstegium vimineum. Next base: position 19,046,752 of record CM039138.1, on the reverse strand, counting down.
TTTTGAGTTAAGATTTAAAACCAATATGTGAAACCTTTCTTTTAATAAAAGATCATGAATTCAAAATGGCTTTTAAACTTTGTTTCTCATTTTAAGCACAGGGCTTTAAAAGCAAGATTAATTAAGTGTAGTGTTTTCAAGATTGGATTCAAACACCAAGAATTTATGAATTCAACTTACTTTCACATTCTAAGGAAAGTTAACTTAAACTTGATTTCAATATGAGATGCCATGATGCTTCATGATGATGCTTATGAAATGGATGATTTGCAATGATCATGTGGATTATGCAAAGCTTAACACCAGGGTGTTACAACCCTTCCCCCCTTAAAAAAATCTCGCCCCGAGATTTAGGTACTAACCATTTGTCACAAAAGCTGGGGTAGGCTTCCCTTAAATATTCTTCGGTTTCCCAAGTTGTGTCTCCTTCGTCATGGCAACTCCATTGTATTTTATAAACCCGAGTAACCCGGTTACGAGTCACTCGATCCTTCGTATCTAGTATCTTTATTGGTTCTTCATGATAGGTCAAGTCCGATCTGAGATTGATATTCGTGGTTGCTACTTCTTCTTCTAGCACTCGCAAACATTTCTTTAGTTGCGACACATGGAACACCGGAAATATCGAACTCATTTCTTCTGGTAGTTCCAATTTGTAAGCCACTTCTCCCTTTTTCTCTAGAATCTTATACGGTCCCACGTATCTTGGTGCGAGTTTTCCTTTTACACCGAATCTTTTCATTCCTTTCATGGGTGACACCTTCAAATACACATATTCACCTACTTCGAATGTCAGAGGTCTTCTTCTTTTATTTGAGTAGCTCTTCTGACGAGACTGAGTTGCCTTCATAGTCTGGTGAATGGTACGAACCTTCTCTTCGGCTTCATCTATGAAGTCAATACCATAGAATCTTCTTTCTCCTGGCTCCACCTAGTTGGCAGGTGTTCTACACTTATGACCATACAAAGCTTCAAACGGAGCCATTTTGATACTCTCTTGATAGTTGTTGTTGTAAGAAAACTCTATCAAAGGTAACCACGATTCCCATCAACCTCCTGAAGACATCACACAAGCACGAAGCATGTCTTCTAGCACTTGGTTCAATCTTTCCGTTTGGCCTGAAGTTTGAGGGTGGTACGCAGAACTGCGGATAAGACTAGTACCCAAACCCTTGTGTAACCGTTCCCAGAAGTGAGCGGTAAACTGAGGACCTCGGTCTGACACTATTGTCTTTGGTACACCATGCAATCTAACTATCTCTGCGAAATACTTATCAGCATATTGGGGTGGTCTGTCCATAGTCTTGACTGGTAAGAAGTGAGCAAACTTAGTGAGTCTATCCACAATCACCCATATTGAGTCATTTCCTTTTTTCATAGTCGGAAGGCCTGTGATAAAATCCATGCTAATATCATCCCACTTCCAAACTAGAATTGGCAATGACTGCAAGAGTCCGGCAGGTCTGAGGTGAATAGCTTTGACTCGACAACAGACATCACATCTGGCAACATAAGCTGCTATCTCTTTCTTCATTTTGGTCCACCAAAATCTGGATCTCAAATCGTGGTACATCTTATTACTACCAGGATGAACTGACAGTTTAGAATTATGAGCTTCATCCATAATCCTGTTTCTGAGTTCTCGACTCTTGGGTACGACGAGACGATCCCTAAACCACAATACATCTTATTCGTCAATACGGAATTGCGGGGCTAAGCCCTTCTGTACTTTGATTTTGATATGGGAGACTCCTTTATCCGAGGCTTGTTGCTTGATAATATTGCTCTCTAGTGTACAACTAAGCTGAATGTTGAACAACACTTCTGGGTGCAATAAGTTGAAACCATCTTCGAACAGAGGTTGCATTATGTGGCAATGTGATTTTCTGCTCTATGCGTCGGCCACTACGTTGGCCTTTCTCGGATGGTATTGCACATTCAAGTTGTAATCTTTAATCAATTCCAACCATCTTCTTTGCCGCATATTCAATTCAGACTGTGTGAAGATATACTTGAGGCTCTTGTGATGAGTAAAAATATCGCACACATTACCGAGCAGGTAATGCCTCCATATCTTCAGGGCATGCACTACCGCAGCAGGCTCTAGATCATGCGTCGGGTAGTTGACTTCATGCTTCTTTAGTTGACGCGAGCCATAAGCAATGACCCGGCCTTCCTGCATTAATACACAACCCAAACTGGTCTTTGAGGCGTCGCAGAAAACATCAAATGGCTTCTCGATATCTGGTTGGGCTAGCACTGGGGCGGTGGTTAACAATGTCCGCAAGGTGTGGAAAGTTGTTTCACATTTTTCCGTCCAAGCAAATTTTTGATCCTTTTGCAACAGGGTCGTCATTGGTTTGGCAATCTTGGAGAAGTCAGGTATGAAATGACGATAGTATCTAGCTAAACCAAGAAAACTCCTTATCTCATGCACCGAGGTAGGTGCTTTCCAATCCATTACTTCCTGAATCTTGCTCGGATCTACTGAAATTCCATTTTCTGACAAAATGTGCCCAAGGAATGGGACCTTTGTGATCCAGAATTCGCACTTGCTAAACTTGGCATAAAGCTTGTGCTCCCGAAGTCAGGTTAAGATCGCCCTCAAGTGTTCTTCATGATCCTCCTCGTTCTCTGAGTAGACCAAAATGTCATCGATGAATACGATCACAAATTTGTCTAGCTCGGGCATGAACACTGAGTTCATTAGATACATGAAATATGCAGAAGCATTTGTCAAGCCAAAAGACATGACGAGATACTCGTACAATCTGTATCTAGTAGAAAAGGCGGTCTTAGGTACGTCTTGTGGTCTGATTTTTATCTGATGATATCCGGACCTTAGGTCTATCTTGGAAAAGACACGTGCCTTAGACAATTGATCGAACAGCATGTCGATGTGCGGTAGTGGATACTTGTTCTTAACGGTCACGACGTTTAACGACCGATAATCCACACACATCCGCAGAGAGTTATCTCTCTTTTTCTTCATGAACAAACCAGGACATCCCCAAGCTGACTTGCTTGGCTGAATCAGGCCCTTATCTAGCAAATCTTTCAGTTGTGTTTTTAGTTCTGCTAGTTCATTGGGCGGCATCCGATAAGGTTTCCGCGAGATCAGTGCAGTTCCTGGTATCAGCTCTATAGCAAACTCAACTTCTCTGACTGGGGGAAGACCAGGTAGTTCCTCCGAAAAGACGTCGGGAAACTCACACACTACAGGGATTTCTGTTAAAGAGACGGTATATAGCGCACTAGAAGTGCCAACTAACCTAGTTTCCTTGGTAAACATACTTGAAAAGTACCCCTACCCATGGGATCCTTAAGAGATATGTTTCGGCTCTTAGTGTCTAACACCACATCCTATTCTTTCATCCACTCCATCCCTAGTATGATATCCAAAGCTAGGCCTGGCAGGATTACTAGGTTTATTCAAAACTTCCGGTTGGCTATGGTAAGGATTACTCCTTGGACCATCTGGTTGGTCAACAAGTCAGCCCCGGCTGAACTTATATGATAACCATACTCCAATTCCTTAACTTTTAACTCATGTTTTTTAACGAAAGATTGACTGGTGAACGAATGTGATGATCCGGAATCGAACAAAACAACTGCAGGATACTGATTAACAGAGAACATACCAGCGGTGACTGGCTCTCCAACGGGGATCTTGTCAAGGTTGGTGAAGTGCACACGGGCATTGAATTGCGTCTGTTGTTTGGGATGATTTACACAACCCTTCGCGAAGTGTCCCATTTGACCACACTTGAAACAGGGTCCTCTCACCGCGGTGTTAGCTCCTATCAGCGGATTCTGAGCGGCTTTGGCATTGGGAGTTGCCACTTTGTATGGCTTCACATTCCTCTGAAAACCTGGAGCATTTTGCTGCTTGCGTTGGGGCGTCTTGAACCTTGCTCCCGGTGTAGGGGGACGAAACTGTGGTCGGTTGACAAACTGTGTGCGTGCTTGAGAAGCACCTGCTTCAAAGGCTCTCTTCCTGCTCTTAGATGCGGTGTATAGGTTATTGTGGTTCTCTTGGGTTAAGCAGTCACTGACAAAGTCATTGAACATTGTCCTGGAGGAATTTCCCATTGTTTTCAGCATCTTGGGGCTAAGACCCCGCTTGAAGCTAGCCATCTTTTTGCTCTCGGTGTCAACAAACTCTGTGGCGTAGCGTGGGAGATTGTTGAAAGCATGTAAGTATTCCATCAAACTCTTTGTTCCTTCAATCAGCTTCATGAATTCCCCCCTTCATGGCCATGAGACCAGGTGGTATGTAGTTGCCACGAAAGGCGGTGGTGAAACGTGCCCAGGTAATTTGGTCACCCTCACGGTAGGTAGCACGGTGATGAGTCCACCAGATCCCAGCGGGACCTTGAAGTTGATGAGCTGCATATTCCGCCTTTAGGGTCTCTGTTAACATAAGGATACAAAACTTTTGTTCCATTGTATTGATCCATTCATCAGCTTCTAGAGGTTCAGAAGCTTCCTTGAATATCGGTGGTTTCGTATCAAGGAAATCCTTGAAGGTACTGTCCTGGTTTCCAGTAGGAGCTCCGTCCCCTCCGCCTCTGCGGGTATTCTTTGCAATGTTGCGTAAGGCAGCCTCCATATTGAGCTGTAGATTCTCGATGTTGCGTTGACTTCCCAGAAACTGGTTAAAGAAAGCCTCTGGAGACATCGGGGGAGGAGGAGGTGGTGGTTGATCAGCACCACCACGAGCACCACTGGCTGCGGTATGGCGGGTTTCAGGCATCTGCATACGATAGTATCAAGTTAGTAGACCGCAACGAGGTAGGAGTTGTAGGTGACGCATAATTATGCCATACTAAATTAACGGGCGCAACACACAATCCACTCAATAAATTAGAGGCACAATAATTCAACTACAATCACCACGTCGCGTTCATCCACATGATAACTAACATAGCACACCATCGCATGTCTCGTTTGTCAGCATACATACACTGGACTTTAGTACCGAGCGTTAACAAGTTACGCTTACATCCCATCCAACAACACATGGTTACATGCAACCATGGCACAAAAGCAACAAAAGGCTAACTATCACGAGGCTCCAAGCACCTAGGTGTGTGACCCATTGTCACTGTCCACCTCTGACATCACGGCGTTGCCCACCTTAGCCGCCCCTGGAAGAGGGTGAAGCTGGTAGTACACCTAGTGCACCTGCTCGTGCAATGCGTCGTTGTAGGCGTAGGCGACGTTCAGCTGGTCCCTAAAATTTGCCTCAGCGTTCCAAGTAGCGTTCCTCTCTAACACTGTGCGTGCAAGCATCCGCTCACTGCTTTGGACAGCTGCATAGGCCTACTCCCTCTGATTCCTGATCACTGAGAGATCCTGAGCCAACACTTCCTTGTCATGCTCTAGCTTGGTCTTCTGTAGCTTCACCTGCTCTAGCTCCTTCTGAAGGGTCTCCATGTCCATTTTGCACTCATGGCGAACCTCATGCCTGTCGGCACAAGCACCACGGTAGTTGTCCTCCACGCATGCAAAACCCATCTCTAGGTCGTGGTAGGCCTTCATCATGGCGAACATGGCGCTCATAGCAGGACCGGTGCTGCTCTGACCCTCCTCTGGGCCTCCTGTCAAAGTTGTCCCCTTGGGCTGCTCCCACACAGTGGTGTGAGGGCTGCCACTAGGGAATAACCCTGGCAAGGCACGAGCTATAGCCTCTGGAGCTGTCTCGATGATGCTCAAAAGCACCCTGTAGGCTGCACTGCAGGCACCTTCCCAAGGTGTCCTTCCTTTGCCTCCAAACATCCAACCCCCAAGGTGCAAGTGTCCTATGTCAGGCGGAATAACAGCCTCCACGTAGACAAAGGTACCGTCTCCAAGGCTCTCCTTGCTCCAGTAGTAGCGAGGTGCCTTCTCCTCTGGGTAACCCGCTGCACTGAGGACCCTCCAGAGAAGAGTGGGCATGCCAAACTTCTCTAGAAACTTGCTCTTGAGGCGAGGGCTCCTGGTGGCAAGCTGGTGGCGAGGGACTTTGCCTCCGGTGGACTTGCAAGCAGTGGACTTGGTACGGGCCATCTGTAGCAAAAAGGTATAAGAGAGAGTTGATAAGAACCAATCTTTATACCCAAATAATTAAGAAACAATTTTTAACTTGCAAGGAAAGTAGTGAAATGAATGACATGATGACATAATATGATGCATGCACATAATGTACGTCCTCACATAGAAAAGTAGAGAAGTAAGATATCATACTAGGCGGTGGCATACATCGTTCTCTCATATATACGTAACTATTCGTACTAACGAAAGCGCTGTTATGTACCTGTAAAAAATTCATTTCAGCCCATCCCTCACAGTATGAAATATGCATTGCAAAATATAATCCTAGTACTTCCATATATACACTCCCAAGTATACATATGAAGCACCTGTAGCCAGTTCTTCGTCCTAATGACGACATCGTCATTACAGACGACACTCCCACACAAGGATACCTTCTCATGAACTTATGTAAACAAGGTCATGGTTAAGCATCATATAAGCATTCCCCTAGTATCGGCAGTGTATCCGACCATGCTCTCACAACTCACACTTACCAAGGCGTAGCGGCAATCTGATCCATACATTACCACTCAAGTTAATGAAACCCATACAATTTAATCCTGTATGGACAAGTAAATAGAAATATGATGCATCACCCCCCAAGTCAGTACTTAGATAAGCCACCTAGATCCTATTGGGCGTAAGAGGCACGACTACTGGCACACTCTTAGTTTAGTGAAATAGTATTTTTAAATACCCATATGAACAGTACCATTGAACTAAGGCTCTGATACCAGCTGTAACAGAACCGCCCAAATTACAAAAACTTAAGTCCAAAACCGATCGCCGATGCGATAAATTTTTGTCCTTAGGCTTTCATAACCCCGGTAGTTCATGAAACCACGACGCATTTCATTCCTTGCTCATTCATAGCCGAGAATCGCTTTAGTTCAACAGACCATCCATACGTTATATAAAGTTCAAATATGAATACATCAGAGTACGAATTTTAAAAGTTATTACATAACCAAATCTCTTGGAGCGGAAATAGTTTTGAAACCAACTCACACACACTTAGTTCATTACAGTGCCAGTACTAAGTCGTTTCTCACAAAAGCATAGATGAGGCTTTAGAGATGACCATAGCCCATGGTCCTAGTTGTCTCCCATAGCAGGGTACAGATAGTTGATGCAGTACCCGTAGCACATCTGCCCATCTGCAACAACATTGGGAACGAAGCTCTGAGTACGCGAATGTACTCAGCTAGACTTACCCGTCTTAAACTAAAATAAAGACACTAAGGATAATGCAGGATTTCTGTGGTAGTACAAGGTCGAACTCTCTTTTGCGGCAAAGCATTTACTATAGAGTACTTAAGAATGAAGCCATATTTATTAAATATTACCTATCTTCTAGATTAGCACTTGGACTAAGCAATACACTTGATTAAGCATACAATAACCAGTTTGCCCTTCTGGTCTCATCATATCATTCCATCAGAACCATTCAAGTAATTAATTGTTCTCACGTTAGTGTAGCAATTTTCAAGTTCTCACTACGGGGAGAGACCGCGATTCGAATCGAATTCCTATCCAGCTGGAGGGTTTATTCCTCACCCAAACTTTGCAGCCCTTGAACAGGGGCGCGACAGTTGCCTATTCTACCATTCAAACCAAGGTCGATTCAGAATCATACTCAACAAGCCCAAGGACCTCCCGGCACCCCGTACTTCCAGCCTAGTGATCAGCTAGCTGGCCTCAGCCTTACACTCCGCGTCCTCGTCACCCCGCAACAGCTTGCGATTCGCTTCGTCCTTGGTTCGGCCAGTAGGTAGGTTTCGCGGCTCGAACGAGTTATCTTTCTAGCTAAAGGTGGAGGCATGCGTTCAACATGACAATAGGGACACCACCCGATCGGCATGCCAAAACGGCAGACACATACGCAAAATACCGGCCTAGGGCACACAGCTCACCTAGATGTTGCCAGTATCAGACGTATGGACAATTTACCAACCTTCTCGGTTGTCTTTCCATTCATGATATTTTTCATACCCTCGGCTTCGCCACGTAGAGCAATACGTGACTTGTGTTACCGAGGAAGTCATCTTCAATTAGCAAGGCTAAGCATCTATCTTTGCTAGGCTAACAGGCTAACAAGGATATAAGGATATCAAAAGCAAGGAGGGTAGTATGCAACAATTAGGTTCACCCAACTCCTATACTTAATGCAACAACATAGTATAACATAGTAAATTGATATCATAAGGAGCTAGGCTGGTGATCGGGACACTCCTGGAGTTCCTCTTCTGGTTTATGCAGTTTTATGCATAATTGATTTATGCAGTTTTAATCAGTTTCAGTATTTATTTAATCCTATACAGAAAAGTACTACAAAATACACATGCAATATTTTTCCAGGGTAGATATAATTATAACAAGTACTCACAATTTATTTTAGGATTTTTAGATCAATATTCAATGAGATATGATTTTAACCAATCATTTTACATTTTCTGAAAACGGGAAAACAAAAGGGGTTAGGCCTTTTGGCCCAACAGGCCACACAGGCCCATTCGGCGAGGCGGCCTGGTTCCAAAGGGGAACCGGCGCCTGACAGCGGGGGCCCACGCAAGGGGGACCCCACGCGTCGGTGACACAGGGCGGAGGCGAGGCTTTACCCGGCGATTTCTCGCCGATGGCGAGGCCTCCGGCGGTGCGGTGTGGCTCAATGGACGCGGCTACGTGGGAGGAATCTAGCGCAACCCTAATTGCGTGCAAAGGTGGCCAGAGTGAAGCTCGCCGGCGTCCATGGTGGAGCGGCGGTGCGGTCACACGGCGGCAAGCCGAGACAGGCCACGGCGGCTTCGATTAAGCGGGGCTAAAGCTTCGCAGAGCTACGGCGAGTACGGAGCTTGCACTAACGCGGAACGACGGCGACCAGAGGGGTGCAGTCCACGGCGCAGTGCGAGATGGCAGCGGCGCAGAGCTCGCACTCGCGCGGAGGGGCACGGCGGGGTCTTACCGAGGCTCACCGGTCGTCGTTGCAGGCTTGGGGAGGCGAGGCGGAGCTGCTGTGGAGATGGATAGGGCAGCCGAAATGGCGGTGATGCCGCTCGGCGTTGTGGCGGCGGCGCGCTCTGGTGCGCGCGCGAGAGTGAGGGCGAGGCGAGAGCTAGAGAGGGGATGGCGCTCGGCAGGGGACAGAATTGAGGGAGGAGGAACCGGGGGGCGTCCGCTTCGGGTGTAGGCGCGGCTCGGCCAGATCTCGGTGGCCACGCGGGTGTCGTCGGCGGGCATGGTGGCCACACGACGCTCGATCGGGTGCACGCACGCGGCGCGTGAGGCGCAGGCGGGAACCGGCGCGGGCATTCAGGGCAGGTTGGGCTGGCTTGCTCGGCTGGGTCGCTTCGTTGGCGCCGGCCCAGTAAGGTAAAGAAATCCTTTTCCTTTTCCTTTTTCTATTCTAATTCAATTCTTTGTTTTGATTTGTTTCTTTTTCAAACTGGTTTAAAAACTCAAAACCAAGCTTTGGTGTGAACACCAAAGTTGTTCCAAATATTTTAAACTAACTTTTTGCTTGAGAAGTCAAGTTCAGATTCCTTATAGTTTTTGAGTTAAGATTTAAAACCAATATGTGAAACCTTTCTTTTAATAAAAGATCATGAATTCAAAATGGCTTTTAAACTTTGTTTCTCATTTTAAGCACAGGGCTTTAAAAGCAAGATTAATTAAGTGTAGTGTTTTCAAGATTGGATTCAAACACCAAGAATTTATGAATTCAACTTACTTTCACATTCTAAGGAAAGTTAACTTAAACTTGATTTCAATATGAGATGCCATGATGCTTCATGATGATGCTTATGAAATGGATGATTTGCAATGATCATGTGGATTATGCAAAGCTTAACACCAGGGTGTTACACCCAAGGTCCCTCAGTCCGAGCCCCACTTCCTCCCTTCACCGCTCTGAGTCCATCGGCACGGCAAGCCTCTACTCGACCTTCTCCACGTCATTGATCACAGTCACTAGGCATAGCACCTGCACACCACAAGCCGATAGACAGGCACACATTTGCTTTTGCAAAGGGTTAGAATAAACCGCTCAAACTGAAACACTCACGTGTTGGACAATCACTCATCATCAAAGCTGAACATACATGGGCACTTATCCACCATGTGTTCGCAATCTCCCCTTGATGAGTGCATTGTCAACACAAGTGAATTACAGATTTGAGCCACAAGGTAAAGCTCTCCAAATGACCAAAAATCTAAGAAAGCCAAAACGGGGTCACTTGAGAGAAACAAAAACAAGTCCAAAAACTTGGTTCCCAAAGACATGGGCAACGGCTCAACGCAACCAAGCAAACCAAAGCTAGCCCTCAAGAAGTGGCACAAAAACAGGCTCAACACCGCTAGCAAGAGCTAGATACCAATCAGAGCTCTCAAAGCTCAGACTTCTAATTTAAACACTAGGGGAGCTCAAAAGATACCAATTGAAACCACTTACGTCCCCTAATGCTTAAGAAGCAATCGAAACCTGTCGAAGTCAACAAGACAAGCTAGACCCTCCAGAAGTGGCAAAGGCTCAACACATCTAGCAAAAGCTCCGCCTTGGCAAAAGCACACTCAAGAAACCAAATGAGATCCTTAGGGCAAAAGAAGCATACAAAACTCCCCCTTGACCAAAGAAGCTCTAAACCAATGAAACCAAAGAGATGCACTCTTTCTCCCCCTTGGAAGTCGATGGCTGAAAATGGAATGAAATGCACATCTCTCCCCCTTGTTGACACATGTTGCTCATCAAACATCAACAACTCAAGATCCGGCTACAAATGCCATGAAATGCAAAATGAGTGCAAAAGCTTCATACTTAGAGCTAGGACAATGAATAGATGCTCTAAGTGTTGTGATCCTGTAAGAATAGGAAAAGCTCTACGTGACCAACAAAGACTCAAGTTTAGCTTAAGATCACTTTAGAAGCTATTTTAGAGAGCATTACATGTGAGAGCAGAGAAAGAGTATCACCTCATAAAGACAACTAGACATGGCAAACAAGATAGGATCTATCTCAAAGCAATCTCATGTATAGCAAGTAAAACTATCCCTAGCAAAGTTCATACAACAAGCCATTGACCCAACTGAATAAATTTTCCAAATTTTAGAGTTTTGTAGCCAATTTTCAGTTTTAGGCACATTTAAGTTGTATGCGAGTGGTTGTAAGCAAAGTTATGCCACTGCTTACCAACCGGGCGAAGTCAAAGGACTTGACACACCGGTTTCGGTCATACACAACACCACTAAAGTATCAACCCATATGGGAAGCAGTCTTGAACACACGGTGAAGTGCTCACAAAGCAGACCCAACTCGATCTTTCCAAATCACAAAACAGAGAGCAATTTCATTTTAGATATTAATCATGGTGCTCAAAGGTAGTGAATGAAACAATGAAGAGCCATAGTTACACGCTATATACAAGGCAACCAAGAAGGATCTTCAAAAGCCTACACATGCTAGTGCCATTTCCGAGGTGACATGGGGAATTAAATTCAGTTTTAAAGCTTTTCTAACTTAGCTCTATTGCATATCATGTAGATCAAAAAGAGTCTAAGTTAGGCAACACCATAGAAACATAAAGCACCTCAAATAGAGCATAGATTCATTATATCGGCTATAAGTATGAAGCTTAAAATGAGCTATGTCACAAATGCAAATGAGATGCACAATGCAATGACACCAACTAACACAAACAAGACACCAAAAAGGGAAGAAGGACAAAGAAAAGACAAAAAGAACCAAAAAGAACTATACACAAAAAAATCTTCCCTCAACTAAAAAGGGAAGCAAACACCCAACTCGCCTCGAAGGCGAGAAAACGCAGCTTGATCCAAAGGCTTCATGAGAATATCCGCAAGATGGTTTTGGGTCTCGACATGCTGGAGGTCAATGTCGCCCTTTTCGTAATGATCACGCAAGAAGTGAAAGCGGACCTCAATGTGCTTGGTCTTTGAATGAAGCACAGGATTTCTAGCCACACAAATTGCACTCGTGCTATCGCAAAGCAGAAGCACCTTAGTAAGCTCAAGACCAAAATCTCTGAAAGTGGCTATCATCCAAATCAACTAAGAGCAACAACTAGCCGTGGCAACATACTCAGCTTCGCATGTCGACTATGCCACGCTAGATTGTTTGCGAGAAGACCAAGAAACCAAAGAGGACCCGAGAAACTGGCAAGTCCCAGAAGTGGATTTCCGATCAAGTCGGCAACCGGCAAAGTCAGCGTCAGAGTAACCACAAAGCATAAGAGAGGAAGAGGTGGAAGACCAAAGACCAAAGACCAAATTCGGGAGTGAATCATAGGTACCTCATGATGTGTTTCACCGCCTGCTTGTGCTAAGTCCGTGGGGACGCCTGGAAACGTGCACACAAGCAGACCGCGAACTGAATGTCCGATCGGGTCGCCGTCAGGTACAGAAGTGACCCAATCATGCTTCGGTACTCGGTCTGGTCCACTGCCTCTCCTTCCTCGTCTGCATCCAAGGTAGTAGTAGTTGACATAGGCATCGAGAGGGGCTTTGCCTCTCCCAAGTCAAACTTGTTCAAGATATCCTTTGTGTACTTGCCTTGGTGCGCAAACGTCCCTTCCCGGGTTTGCTTGATTTGCAACCCGAGAGAGAAGGTCAACTCTCCCATCATGCTCATCTCAAGTTCCCTGCTCATAAGATCTGCAAACTTGGTAACAAGAGCATGAGAAGAACCACCAAAGATGATATCATCCACGTATATTTGGACAAAGAGAGTGTCTTTGCCTTGCTTGAGGAGAAACAACGTTTTATCTACCGATCCTATTTTAAAGCCCTTAGCAAGCAAAAAGGTTTTTAGCCTATCATACCATGCTCTAGGTGCTTGTTTCAAACCATACAAAGCTTTGTGAAGTTTAAAAACATGGTTTGGAAACTTGGGATTTTCAAAACCGGGAGGTTGTTTAACATAAACTTCCTCCTCTATGTAGCCGTTTAAGAAAGCACTTTTAACATCCATTTGAAAAAGTTAGAACCCCTTAGAAGCCGCAAAAGCTAAAAGGATTCTAATGGCTTCTAACCAAGCTACGGGAGCAAAGGTTTCCTCATAGTCTATTCCCTCCTTTTGACAAAAGCCTTGAGCTACCAACCTAGCCTTGTTGCGCACTATCACCCCATCCTCACTTTGTTTATTTTTGAAAACCCATTTGGTACCTATGGGGTGGCAACTAGGTGGTGAAGGAACTAAGACCTAAACGCGGTTTCGCTCAAAGTTTTCTAACTCCTCATGCATGGCATTAACCCAATCCAGATCCATCAAAGCGTGTCCAACATCTCAGGGCTCAAAAGAAGCGACAAAAGCTGAATAAGCAAAGTGAGAGATATAGGACCTAGACCGCGTGACTCGACGATCGATGTCGTCGATGATGTTCTCCGGTGGGTGCTGCCGCTGGATGTGGCTGGGAGCCTGCCTGGATGAAGTGGCCTCCCCCTCGACAGCAGCTAGAGCTCCCTTAGGTGCAACGGGCACCGACTGAGGAAGCTGCTCGAATGGCCCCATGTAGATGAAGTAGTCGGATCGGGACCGTGAGCCGAAGTGGACGTCGCAAGGTCGACGGGGGCAGCCGGTGGAGTCGGCTCTGGATCACCCCAATCGGCATCGTCTTGCTCCTCCTCCACAAAGATGCTAGTGTTAACCTCATCATCACATGCAATCTCAAAAGCGGTGGAAACACAGGGCATAGTCTCATCGAAGGTAATCTCACAAGTCTCCATCACTCGGTTAGTCTCAAGGTTAAGTGCACGATAAGCACGAGAGTGAGTAGAATAACAAAGAAAGATACCGTCAGAAGACCGTGACTCAAATTTGTCCAACTTACCGCCCTTTTTGAGGATGAAGCACCTGCACCCAAACACCCATAGGTGACTTACCTTGGGTGGTCTCCCAAATCGCAGCTCTTAAGAGGTCTTTCTCTTGAAAGCTCGGAGAAAAATGCGATTGGAAACATAGCAAGCAGAACTGATTGCTTCGGCCCAATACCGCCTAGGAGTCTTATGCTCATCGAGCATCGTCCTGGCCATCTCAACAAGGGTCCGATTCTTGCGCCCTACAACACTGTTCTACTAGGGAGTGTGAGGTGAGTAAAAGTTATGATCGAGACCCAAAGAAGAACAAAGAGTTGCAAAGTGAGCGTTCTTAAATTCTGTGCCATTTTCACTACGGATAGCTCTCATGGCATTCTTAGGTAACTCATTTTGCAATCTCAAAAGCAGATCTCGAACACGTGGAAAAGCCTCATCCTTATTCTCCGAAAAGAACACCTAAGAGTACCTCGAGTAGTCATCAATGACTACAACCAAATACCACTTCCCTCCCTCCGACCTAACCCGAGATGGACCAACTGTGTCCATGTGTAAGAGCTCGTCGGGTCGAGTGGTCATGACCTCAGTCACAGAAGGATGGGAAGCGGCAACCATCTTGCCATGCCTACAAGGATGGCAAACCAAATCCTTCTCGAACTTCAGCTTTGGCAATCCTTGGATAAGGTCCATTGTGCTAAGTCTTGCAAGAAAGTCAAAACATAAATGTCCCAATCTCCTATGACACTTCCAAAGCTCGGAAGAAGATCCGGCAAGAAGACAACGAGAAGGTTCAGAAGAGATAGAAAAATCCGCACGAAAAACCTTCCCGAAGGGTAAAATCCGACAAACAAGCTCACCACGAGAGTCCAAAATCCGAGAGAGATTAGGCTTAAAGCTCACTTCAAAACCGTCATCAAGGAGTTGTGAAACCGAAATAAGGTTAAAATGCAAATTCGAAACTGAAGAATCATGGCCCTGGTTGGTTTCGGTGATTAACGACAATTAGAGATTATTATGGCTAACGTGTGTTTTGCAGAGGCTATGCGTAGCCTAGCCATGGTGATTAAGGAAAATGGGCTCTAAAGGTCATCACTTAGCCCCCAAGATGGATATCGTTTCGGTTGTTAAGGAGACATGATGAAGACCCTAGAATGATAGGCTAAGTGCCATAAGGAGATGAAGGGCACTTAGAATTAGATAGGTCTTCTCTTTTTACCTTTGACCGTACTATTAAGAGGGGTTGAGACTAGTAGCTTGACTTAGGAAAGCTTCATGTTTAGGTGTGGTGCACACTTGATTTCCTTAGCTCTAAGCAAGCCTATGGTGACCATAAGATAGCCCAGAACAACTTCCATTTTCATCGCGACGAAAAACAGAGTTGTCAAAATCATTTTCTGGGCGACGGACGCTCCTGGCAGGGGCGCCGGACGCTGGGTGGTTGAGTCCACAGCGTCCGTCGGCCTTCCAGAGAGGTTGTTTTCTGGCTAAGTTTTTCAGGGTGCGTCGGACGCTGTCCGTCGGCCAGGCGTCGGACGCTGCGAAGAGCGTCCGTCGGCCTTCCAGAGAGGGTGTTTTCAAACCCTGCCCAGTTTTCAGCGTCGGACGCTGTGGCTGAGCGTCCGTCGCCCAGTGACGTAGGGTCCGTCGCTGGGAACAGTGTGTCAGAACTAGCCGTTAGACAGAGGCGTCGGACCGTCCGTCGCCTAGGCGTCGGAGCGTCCGTCGCCTCAATTATGAACAGAAACTAGCCGTTGGGCATGCGACGGACCATCCGTCGCCTAGTCGACGGAGCGTCCGTCGCCAACTTAAAATGTCAGCCCGAGGAAGTTTTCAGAGGGTCTATTTATAGCCCCTCTCACTTCTCTCCCACAGTGCCTTTGCTCATTTGAGTTGCTGAGTTCGTTGAGAAGGTTGTGAAGAGAGCAAGAGCCCTAGAGAGAGAGAGTGATTCGCAAATCCATCCATCCTCTCTCTAGTTCATCCAAGAGTTCAAGTGTGCATCCTCTAGTTGTGAAGCTTGAGTGAGTCAAGCGAAGATCGAGGCTTGTTACTCTTGGTGATCGACATCACCTAGACGGTCCGGTGGTGTTCGAAGGAAGGTGATCGCCGGAAGATTGTCGGCGGCCCTTCTCCATCGACGTGTGTGATCGGTTGTGGGCGATTCACCGAGCCGGAGTGGCGAAGAATCAGCCCGTAGAGAGCACTCATCCCTTGCGCGGGATTGAGGGGGAGCTATACCTTGCGAGGTGCTCCAACGAGGACTAGGGAGGAGTGTCGACTCCTCGATACCTCGGCAAAATATCGCCGTGTCAAGCATCTCTTTCCCTAGCTCTTTATTACCGCATTACTTTCCGCACTTGTCTTTCAATTCATACTTGAATTGTGTAGGAAGTTTTTCGCTTTCCTTTGCTTTGTTACCGCTTTCTAGCTAGGACACACAAGCGGTAGGCACTAGGGGGTTAATTGGCTCTTTATAGGTTTAATTCTTGTTTAGAAATTAAAAAGAGCCCAATTCACCCCCCCTCTTGGGCATATTGATCCTTTCAATTGGTATCAGAGCAAGGTTGCTCTAAATTAGGCTTCACCGCCTAGAGCAAGATGTCCCATGGGGATGGACCACCTCCCATGTTCGATGGAGACGACTTTCCTTATTGGAAAGTTCGTATGGAGGCCTACCTAGAGGCCGTTGACGTGGGCGTGCTCAAAGCCGCCACAAAGGGAGGCACTCTCTTCGCGGAGGACCTCAACTTTGAAAAGCACAATGCCAAAGCAAAGAACATACTCTTTCGTGGCATTAGCAAGGATGTCTTCAACCGAGTGCGTAATGCCAAAGACGCATTTGAGATGTGGACCACTATTTGTGCACTTCACGAAGGCACAAAAAGTGAGCGTGAAGAACGCTATCACTTGGTTATGGCTAAGCTCAATTCTTTATCTATGCATGCAAATGAAAATGCAAATGAAATGTACTCACGACTAAACATTATTGTAGAGGAATTGAATGGGCTCGGTCTCAACCAAATGGAACCGGCCGATGTGGTACGCAAGATTCTTTGTGTCTTGCCCATTGAGAAGTATGGCCACATCGTCATGGTGCTTCACCAAGGAGATCTCTCCGCCGCTACACCAACACAAATTTTGGGCAAGATCAATGCCCATGAGATGTACATGAAGATTGGCGATAGTGGCTCATCTTCCTCCTCCAAGAAGAAAGAGAAAGAGAAGGAGGAAAAGAAGGACTTGGCTCTCAAGGCATCCTCGTCGGAGAAGCACAAGATGCAAGTCGTGTATGAGAGCACAAGCGATGATGATGATGATCTCACTCTCATGGTGAAGAAAACAACCAAGATGTTGAAGAAGCTAAGCAAGAATGGAGTCAAGTTTGACTCAAAGAAGAAGAAATTCTTCACAAGCTCTTCAAGAAAGCCCCTCTCCAAGATGGATTGCTACAATTGTGGCAAACTTGGACACTTAGCTCATGCTTGTCCCGAAGAAAAGAAAGACAAGTACAAGAACAAGAAAACTAACAACAAGTTCAAGTACAACAAAGGCAACAAGGTTGAGTCAAGTGATGAGGAGAAAAAGGATGACAAGCCATTCAAGAAGAAAAAGAACTTCAACTTCCACAAGAAGAAGAAGAATGGCAAAGCCTACATTGTTGGTGATTGGCTCACCGACATTGAAGAATCAAGTGACTCATCCGGAGATGAAAGTGAAGAAGAAAAGGTGGCCGCTTTGGTGATTGGTTCATCTACTCCACCGCCACCCCTCCGTCATCTCCGGGCTCATCCTCTACACACCTATGCCTCATGGCTAAAGGTGACAAAAAGGTACAAAAAGAGGATAGTGATGATGAGGCTAGCTCTAGTGATGATAGTGATGATGAGTTTGAGGCACCTTCCTATGATGAGCTAATTGAAATTTGCAATAAATACACTAAGCTCATTAGGAAGTATAAAGGCAAAAGTGAATCACTAGAGAAAGCAAATGGTAACTTGCATGCTAAGCTTGATGACTTGACTAGTGCTAATGATGAATTGAAGCTTGAGAACAAATCTCTCTCATCTAGCACTAGGGAGCTCAAAGCCTCACTCAAGCAAGTAAATGAGAAACATGATAAGCTTGAGAGGTCAACACAAGAGCTCCATTCAAGGTACAACTTGCTAAAAGATGACTACAACCAAGTTAAAAATGAACATGGCACACTTGTGATAGCTAATGAATTGCTTTCAAATGATCTTGCTACACATGTTGCTATTAACCCGGTTGTTAAGTGTGATATAGCTACTTCTTGTGAGGACTTGCTTGATGAAGTTGCTAGTGAGCAAAATACAAAGTGCAAGGGCAAGAAGGTAGTTGAGGCCGACAAGCATGATGACTATGTGAACATGAGGCAAGAAAACTCCAAGCTCAAGGAAGAGCTAATCAACCTCAAGGCAAGCAAGCCACTCACTATCAAGTCGGCCAAACAAGATGACAAAGATGCAATGACCTTGATCAAGTCTCTCAAAGAGGAAAATGCAAAGCTCAAGGTTGAGAAGATCAAGCTTACAAGTGGATTGGAGAAGTTCACCAAGGGCCACAACCTTCAAAGTGAGCTCTTGATGAACACTATCATGAAGACCGACAAGACCGGCATTGGGTTCAAGGAGAACCAAATCATGAAGGCCAAGGTCAAGATAGAAGCCAAGAACTATTACAAGAACAAGGCTATGAGAAGCAACTATGACACACCAAAGCCCAAACCCAAGAAGTGCTTTGGATGTGGTCAAGAGGGTCATCTTCAATCCCAATGCAAGACTCCACCTCCCAAGACCTTGCCCAAGCACATAAGGCCTTTCGCTCATGATGCACACTTCATCATCAACAAGGACTCCAAGGGTAGACCTCAAGTTGTTTTTCTCGGTCCCAAGATGAAGAACAAGCCCAAAGTGCTATGGGTTGCTAAGGAGTTGGTGGACAAGGCTATGGGACCTCGCCAAGTGTGGGTTCCCAAACAACAAGCCTAACGCCAAGTTGCTTGTGTGTAGGTGAACTACAAGACCGGTGGAAGTCATTGGGTGATTGATAGTGGATGCACTCAACATACGACCGGTGACTCCCGGATGTTCACCACACTTGAGGAAGATTGTGAAGGGCAAGACAAGATTACCTTTGGGGACAATTCAAAAGGCAAAGTGCAAGGTCTAGGCAAAGTGGCAATCTCAAATGATCAATCTATATCAAATGTCTTGCTAGTACAATCATTGAGCTTCAACTTGCTATCCGTGGGACAACTATGTGATCTTGGTTTCCAATGTCTCTTCACTCCAAATGAGGTAGTTGTGTCCAAGATTGAAGATTCATCATTGATATTCAAAGGGTTTCGACACAACAATCTCTACCTAGTGGACTTCACCTCAAATGAAGCTAGTTTGCAAACATGTCTTTTCTCAAAGAGTTCTTTGGGTTGGCTATGGCATAAAAGATTAGCACATGTGGGAATGTCAACTTTGAAGAAGCTTGTCAAAAAGGAATTGGTTAGAGGTGTGAAGGATGTGGTGTTTCAGAAAGATAAACTTTGTAGTGCGTGTCAAGCCGGCAAGCAAGTAGCAAACACTCATCCAACCAAAGCTTTCATGTCAACCTCAAGAGTTCTAGAGCTACTCCACATGGATCTTTTTGGACCTACTACCTATGCTAGCCTTGGCGGCAATCTCTTTTGCTTGGTGGTAGTTGATGACTACTCTAGATACACTTGGGTGTTCTTTCTTCAAGACAAGGGAGAAACTCAATCAATATTCAAGAAGTTTGCAACTAGAGCCCAAAATGAATTTGATGTGAAGATCAAGAAGATAAGAAGTGACAATGGGACCGAGTTTGTAAACACCAAGATTGAAGACTATTGTGATGAAGTTGGAATCAAGCATGAAGTATCCGCCACATATACTCCTCAACAAAATGGTTTAGTAGATAGGAAGAACCGGACACTTATCACACTTGCAAGATCAATGCTTGATGAATACAACACCCCCGAGAAGTTTTGGGCCGAAGCAATCAACACCGCATGCTATGCGGCCAACCGGCTATTTGTCCAAAGGCTTCTCAAGAAGACCCCCTATGAGCTTGTGAATGGAAAGAAACCGGATATATCCTTTTTCCGAGTGTTTGGTTGCAAAGTGTACATCTACAAGAAGCGCCAACACTTGGGCAAGTTCCAAAGAAGATGTGACATTGGTTTCTTAGTTGGGTATTCACTTAAATCCAAGGCATGTATTTAACAAAGCCACCGGCTTAGTTGAAGAAACGTATGACTTGGAGTTTGATGAAACTAATGGCTCTCAAGAAGAGCATGAAAATCTTGATGATGTAGGTGATGAACCCTTGAGGGAGGCCATGAAGAACATGCCAATTGGTGTTATCAACCCACAAGAGGTGGAAGAAGTTGAAGATGAAGCGAATCAAGATCCTTCTCCACCTAACACGCCTCAAGTTGATGAAGAAGATCAAGTGAGGGAGGCTCAAGAAGACACTCACATCCCTCAAGATCAAGCCGAGGCCGAAGCAAGCAATGTTGAAGCACCGCAACCTCCTCCCCAAGTGATCAATAGAAGATCTACACCTATGCTTCAAGCACATCCTCAAGATCTCATCATAGGGAGTCCATCAAGGGGGGTAACAACACGATCTAAACTTGCTTCTTGAAGGACCGAGAACGGCGACCAGAGGGGGGGGGGTGAATGGGAGCCGTAAATTTCTCTAGAAATATTCGGGCCACTCTTCCCAAAAGCCAAACCCAGTTGCTGGGTGCTCAACCTCCCCCGAGCAACGCGAGAGGGGATTCAGACGAAATCGGAGAAATGAGAGCTCACCGACAGTGGAGGAAAACTCACTGGAAACCCCAAGATAGAGTTCTCAACCCCTATGAGAAAGAGGCAAAAACCCTAAGCAAAACAGCCAGAAAAACAGGCGACGGACACTCCAGGACAGGGCGACGGACGCTCCAGGACAGGGCGACGGACGCTGGCGACGGACGCAGAGAGATCGTCCGTCGACCTTCCAGAGAGCACTGCAGAAGAGAAGCAGAAGGCAGGGCGTCGGACGCTGGGCGACGGACGCTTGGATGAGCGTCCGTTGGCGTCGGACGCTGCGCGACGGACGCTTAGGCGAGCGTCCGTCGGCCTTCCAGAGAGCCAGACGAAAACTCAGAAAAACGGGCAGAAAACCCCACGCGACGGACGATCGCGACGGACGCTGGCGTCAGCACGACGTAGCGTCCGACGCCTAGACGGAGAAGCCTCGACGGACCGTCCGACGCCCAAATACAGAGCGTCCGACGCACCCGAAACGCAGAAAACGCGAAAAACGGATCTCTCTCCGCCAAATCTTTCCAAAACTCGACCAAATGATCACCAACTGCTACCAAACTTTGTAGGCATGATCCTTGAGCAGTTGGGGAGCTATCCCAAAGAAATCATCGCTCAATTTGGGTCGGAAAAACGGGAACACTCGGATTTGGGGGAAAAAGGGAAAACGAAGCACACCGCAAAGAAAATGCCCGAACTGTGTACTCGAGAGGTTTGAGGATGGATCCTTCGGTGCAAAGATGCTCCTCTCGAATACGAACAACTTGATTCAAACGGATTTGCAAGAGCTACTCCCTACAAAGAGAAATCATCTCGGGAAAAGAGAGAGCAAAAGGAAAACGCGAAGAACACAAGCAAAACGGGGTCACGATCAAGAAATCGAAGCCGCCATGGCTTACGGAGGTTACGGCCTCCGATTCCTTGCAACAAACTCGAGTTCTTACAAAGGTTGGTGGGATCAACCTAGGGATCTCATGAACTAGAGAGAGGTTAGAGAGAGAGAGAGTTGGGGCAAATGATTAGGGTTCAAGAGATAGGATGAAGATACCCCTTCATCCTCTATTTATTAGAGGCTTTGGCTATTTCCCAAAGACCCCCTTAGATACAATGAGTGAACTACCTAGCCTAAGCATTGCAGTCCAAGCTCCGGTAAATATCTCCCTCGATTTGAATGGACGGCCCCGGTTCCTGCTAGGAGTTGCCGTCGCCTCGACGCAACCTCCAGGATTCCGCCACGTGCCATCCCCGCTTCCTCGGAAGCTCCGCCCGGGTTTTGAGGCCCAAACCCGCGAAACCCGCCACCGGTAGCTTTCGGCTCAACTACCGAACCCCGAGTTTTGCGGCCCAAACTCGAAAACCGACGCGGATAGTTTTGAGGCCCAAACCATCAAACCACTCGACGCGAGCCACCTTGTCTTCGCCCGGTCGGACTCCGAGTCCCCTGAGCCTCCGCTCGACTCGCGCGTCCACCGTCTTGACTTGGTCGACTCGGTCTACCTCCATGTCTTCTCGCACTCGCCGGTGCCAAGTACTAGCCACCACAGCTAGTCCGCCGGCGCCCATGGTCCCTCAGTCCGAGCCCCGCTTCCGCCCTTCACCGCTCTCAGTCCATCGGCACGGCAAGCCTCTACTCGACCTTCTCCACGCCATTGACCACTGTCACTAGGCATAGCACCTGCACACCACAAGCCGATAGACAGGCACACATTTGCTTTCGCAAAGAGGTTAGAAGTAGACGCTCAAACTGAAACACTCATGTGTTGGACAATCGCTCATCATCAAAACTAAACATCATGGGCACATATCAACCATGTGTTCGCAATCTCCCCCTTGATGAGTGCATTGTCAACACAAGTGCATTTTAGATTTGAGCCAACAAGATAAAGCTCTCCAAATGACCAAAAGCTAAGAAAGCCAAAACGGGGTCACTTGAGAGAAGCAAAACGCATCCAAAACTTGGTTCCCAAAGACATGGGCAACGGCTCGACGCAACCAAGCAAAACAAAGCTAGCCCTCAAGAAGAGGCAGAAACGGGCTTAAAACCGCTAGCAAGCCAAAGATACCAATCAAGGCTCTCAAAGCTCAGAATACCAATTGAAACACAAAGGGAGCTCAAGGAAACCAATTTAAAACGCATAAAAACTCAAGAAGCCAATCGAAACCTGTCGGAGCCAAAGCACAAGCTAGACCCTCTAGAAGAGGCAAAGGCTCAACACATCTAGCAAAAGCTCCCCCTGGGCAAAAGCATACACAAGATACCAAGGAAGGGTGAAAAGAGCCAAAGAAGCAAGAATTTCACAAAAAGCACATTTTCTCCCCCTTGATCAGATATCTCTCCCCCATGCTTTCTTCCCACAATGCACAACTCTCCCCCTTAAGTGTAGATGGAGTGAAATGCACATCTCTCCCCTTGTTGACACATGAATCTCATCAAAACTCAAAACTCAAGAACCGGCCACAAATGCCATGATATGCAAAAAGAGTGCAACAAGCTTCATACATAGAGCAAAGACAATGAAAGGATGCTCTAAGTGATGTGATCCTGTGAGAATAGGAAAAGCTCTACGTGCCCAACTAAGACTCAGGTTGAGCTAAAGATCACTTTAGAAGCTATTTTAGAGAGCATTACATGTGTGAGCAAGGAATGGGTATCACCTCCTAGAGACAACTAGACATGGCAAACAATATAGGACCTATCTCAAAGCAATCTCATGTATAGCAAGTAAAACTATCCCTAGCAAAGATCATACAACAAACCAATGACCCAACTGAATGAATTTTTCAAATTTCAGAGTTTTGCAGCCAAAAATTCAGTTTTAGGCACATTTAAGTTGTATGCGAGTGGTTGTAAGCAAAGTGATGCCACTGCTTACCAACCGGGCGAAGTCAAAGGACTTAACACACCGGTTTTGGTCATACACGACACCGCTCAAGTATCAACCCAAATGGGAAGCAGTCTCGAACACACGGTGAAGTGCTCACAATGCAGACCCAACTCGATCTTCCCAATTCACAAAACAGTGAGCAATTTCATTTTAGATCAATTTTTAAGCATGGTGCTCAATGGAAGTGAATGAAACAATGAAGAGCCATAGATACAAGCTATATATAAGGCAGCCAAGAAGGACCTTCAAAAGCCTACACATGCTAGTGCCATTTCAGAGGTGACATGGGGAATTAAAATCAGTTTTAAAGCTTTTCTAACTTAGCTCTATTGCATATCAAGAGATCAAAGAGAGTCTAAGTTAGGCAACACCATAGACACATAAAGCACCTCAAACAGAGCATAGATTCATTATATCGGCTATAGGTATGAAGCTTAATATGAACTATGTCACAAATGCAAATGAGATGCAAAAAGTAATGACACCAATTAAAAGAAAAGACAAAAAAAGAACAAAAAAAGAAAAAGAAACACAAAGAGCTTCCCTCAACTAAAAAGGGAAGCAAACACCCAACTCACCCCGAAGGCGAGAAAACACAACTTGATCGAGAGGTTTTGTGAGAATATCCGCATGCTGGTTTTGGGTATCGACATGCCGGAGGTCAATGTCGCCCTTCTCATAGTGATCTCTCAAGAAGTGAAAGCGAACATCAATGTGCTTGGTCTTAGAGTGAAGCACGGGATTTTTGGCTACACTAATGGCACTCGTGCTATCACAAAGCAGAGGCACTTTAGTAAGCTCAAGGCCAAAATCGTTCAAAGTCGCAATCATCCAAAGTAACTGCGAACAACAGCTAGCCGCGGCAACGTACTCAGCTTCGCACGTCGACTGTGCCACGCTAGACTGTTTACGAGAAGACCAAGACACAAGAGAAGAACCGAGAAACTGGCAAGTCCCAGAAGTGGACTTCCTATTAAGACGGCAACCGGCAAAGTCGGCATCAGAATAACCACAAAGCACAAGAGAGGAGGAGGCAGAAAACCAAAGACCAAATTCGGGAGTGAAGCGCAAATACCTCATGATGCGTTTCACCGCCTGCTTGTGCGATGTCCGTGGGGACGCCTGAAAGCGAGCACACAGGCAGACGGCGAACTGAATGTCCGGTCGGGTCGCCGTCAGGTACAGAAGCGACCCGATCATGTTGTGGTACTCCGTCTGGTCCACCGCTTCTCCTTCCTCATCCGCATCCAAGGCAGTAGTAGTTGACATAGGCGTCGAGAGGGGCTTTGCCTCGCCCATGTCAAACTTCTTCAAGATATCCTTCGTGTACTTGCCTTGGTGCACAAACGTCCCTTCTCGGGTTTGCTTGATTTGCAACCCGAGAAAGAAAGTCAACTCTCCCATCATGCTCATCTCAAATTCCCTGCTCATAAGATCTGCAAACTTGGCAACAAGAGCATGAGAAGAACCACCAAAGATGATATCATCCACGTAAATTTGGACAAGGAGAGTGTCTTTGCCTTGCTTGAGGAGAAACAACGTCTTATCTACCGATCCCATTTTAAAACCCTTAGCAAGCAAAAAGGTCTTTAGCCTATCATACCATGCTCTAGGTGCTTGTTTCAAACCATACAAAGCTTTATGAAGTTTAAAAACATGGTTTGGAAACTTGGGATTTTCGAAACCGGGAGGTTGTCTAACATACACTTCCTCCTCTATGTAGCCGTTTAAGAAAGCACTTTTAACGTCCATTTGAAAAAGTTTAAAACCCTTAGAAGCCGCAAAAGCTAAAAGGATTCTAATGGCTTCTAAACGAGCTACGGGAGCAAAGGTTTCCTCATAGTCTATTCCCTCCTTTTGACAAAAGCCTTGCGCTACCAACCTAGCCTTGTTACGCACTACCACCCCATCCTCACTTTGTTTGTTTTTGAAAACCCACTTGGTTCCAATGGGGTGGCAACTTGGTGGTGGTGGCACTAAGACCCAAACGCGGTTTCGCTCAAAGTTCTCTAACTCCTCATGGATGGCATTAACCCAATCCAGATCCATCAATGCGTGTCCAACATCTCGGGGCTCAAAAGACGCAACAAAAGCCGAATGAGCAAAGTGAGAGATACGATATGACCTGGAGCGTGTGGTACGCTCGTTGATGTCGCCGATCATAGTCTGAGGAGGGTGGTGATGCTGAATGTGTAGCGGTGCCTCACGTGAAGAAGTCGCCTCCCCCTCGACAGCAGCTGGAGCTCCCTCAGGTGCAACGGGCACCGACTGAGGAAGCTGCTCGAACGGCCCCCATGTAGAGGAAGTAGAAGGGTCCGGGCCGTGAGCCGAAGTAGACGTCACAGGGTCGATTGGGGCAGCCGGTGGAGTCGGCTCGGGATCACCCCAATCGGCGTCGTCCTGCTCCTTCTCCACAAAAATGCTGGTGTTCACCTCATCATCACCTGCAAGCTCAAAAGCAGTGGAAACACAGGGCATAGTTTCATCGAATGTAATCTCACTAGTCTCCATCACTCGGTTAGTCTCAAGGTTAAGTGCACGATAAGCACGAGAGAGAGTAGAATAACCAAGAAATATACGTCAGAAGACCGTGATTCAAATTTATCTAACTTACCGCCCTTTTTGAGGATGAAGCACCTGCACCCAAACACCCGTAGGTGACTTACCTTGGGTGGTCTCCCAAATCGCAGCTCATAAGAGGTCTTTTTCTTAAAAGCCCGAAGAAAAATGTGATTGGAAACATAGCAAGCAGAATTGAGTGCTTCGGCCCAATACCGCCTAGGAGTCCTGTGCTCATCGAGCATCGTCCTGGCCATCTCAACAAGGGTCCGATTCTTGCGCTCAACAACACCATTCTGCTGGGGAGTGTAAGGAGAGGAAAATTGGTGATCCAAACCCAAAGAAGAGCAAAAAGATGCAAATTGAGCATTCTTGAATTCTGTGCCATTATCACTGCGAATAGCTCTCATGGCATGCTTAGGTAGCTCATTTTGCAATCTCAAATCAGATCACGCACATGCATAAAAGCCTCATCCTTACTCTCCAAAAAGAACACCCAAGAGTACCTCGAGTAATCATCAACGACTACAATCACATACCACTTCCCTCCTTCCGACCTAACCCGAGCTGGACCAACTGTGTCCATGTGTAAGAGCTCGCCAGGTTGAGAGGTCATAATTTGAGTTACGGGAGAATGGGAAGCAGCAACCATCTTACCATGTCTGCAAGGATGGCAAACCAAATCTTTCTCGAACTTCAGCTTTGGCAATCCTTGGATAAGGTCCATTGAGCTAAGCCTTGCAAGCAAGTCAAAACTCAAATGTCCCAATCTCCTATGCCACTTCCAAAGCTCGGAAGAAGAACCGGCAAGAAGACAACGAGAAGGTCCAGAAGAGATAGAAAAATCTGCACGAAAAACCTTCCCGAAGGGTAAAATCCGGCAAACAAGCTCACTACGAGAGTCCAAAATCCGAGACAAGTTTGGCTTAAAGCTCACTTCAAAACCGTCTTCAAGGAGTTGCGAAACCGAGAGAAGATTTAAATGCAAATTCGCAACCAAAGCAACATCCTTGAGGACAAAAGACGAATTGACTCGGATGGACCCCCGGGAGACAACCTTACCTTTACTCTTGTCCCCGAAAGTGATGTACTCGGTGTGGCGCACGGGGTCGAGGCTGGAGAACCACTTGGCACTTCCGGTCATATGGCGTGAGCATCCAGAATCCACAAGCCAAGTCTCCTCCAGTCCTCCTTCCTACATCAATAAAAAGACATAGAGTGAGCAAACGGACCAACACTGGGGTTAGTAAACTGTGAAGGATACCAGTGTTGTCCCACTTGCCCAAAGAATGGGTTAGGAGAAAAACCAAACATCTCCTGCCCCACGGGAGGATAGCGATCACCACGATAGGGAAAACGTGGTCCGCTAAAGAAGGGTGGAGTAAAACCACCGCCACGAGGCCCGTAGTCGTATGGGTCACGACCGGTACCCCGCCGGGCACGACCACCACGTGGTCTCGCCTCCTGAGGCCTAGCACCTTGAGGCATTGTACCTCTAGGCCTAGAAGTGCGCCTCTGAACTTCCGGTTCACGTGCCCCAACTCGTGGGTGGTACATGTCCCGGTTGTTCAACTCAACCTGCCTCCGATCATCTCTCTTCCTCCTAAAGCAAAACTCAGCCAAGTGCCCATCCCGCTCACAATACTCACAATGGTACCTCACTACACTCTTGGTAGGCACTCTCTTGTTGGGTTGGGTGACTCTCGCTTTCTTAGGAAGGGGATCACTAGAGATGTCTGGCAGTGTATCAAGTGGGTTGCGAAGGTGACTTGGTTTGGCAATCCACACTTGCTTCTGTGGAGTGGTTTTGGGTGGCTCTTCAAACACACCATCTCTCACAGGAAACTTGGAGGGTCGGTAGGCTTAGGTGGAGTGATCTTGGTAAGCTTGGGTGTTGTTGTGGATTTCTCATTCTTGCTCAAACCACTGCACTCACCGATCTTACCGAACAAGCTATCGTCCTTCCCACCTACAGCAAAGCCTACTCCCGTGCTGCCAGCTCGCTTGCACTGGCTAAGCATCATCCCCAACTGCGGCTCTCGGCAAGACACCCAGCTCAAGATGGACCGAAGGTATGTGTTTTCTTCCTCGGCACGCATCTTGTCGTGTCTGCACGATGCGATCTCAAACTCCAAAGCCTCAAAGCGATCCAACTCTCTAGTGCTATCTGAGCTGACCTTCTCTAGCACAGCAATCCTAGCATCCTTTTGTGCCAGCTCAGAACGCAAGCCTAAGCAAGACTTGCATGCACCAAGTAAGCTAGGCCTAGCCTTCATCTCACTAATCTCCTCAAGTAGAGTGCCATATTTGTCCTGAAGTGTGACAAGATCAGACATGTGGATGGCACAAGCATCACACTCTACCTCCTCGGTAACCACCACTTGTGCCTTAGCAAACTCCAGCTCATGAAGCGTGCTAAGGTACTTTGCTTTGAAATCGTTCCTCTCACAAGCGGCACGCTTGAGCAAAGCATCCTGACTAAGCAAGGTATCGTTCAGAGACTCAAGCTCGAGAGAGAGGGATTCGATGGTGGGTCATACCTCGGGTGTGTCGGAGTCGTAGTCGGGGACATCCTTGAACTTCCCGACCTTGCCTTCTTCAATCGCCAAGGTGCAGAAACCACCGTGCTTGGCGTTGGCGTAGAAGTAGAGGCCGTTGAGCTTGTCCTCAACCTTTCCCTTCGACTCATCGTCGCTTGAGGAAGAACCCCCGTCGGAGGAGGCATCGATGTCGCTGAGGGAGGCGAGGAAGGCTCGGTGCTTGGCCTTCACCTTGTCGATCACCTTCTTGGAGAACTTTCGGTTGTAGCCGCCCTTGGCCTTGTGCTTGTCCTCGAAGCGGTGCTCGCGCTTGTCCTTGCGCTTGGTGAAGTCACCCGCAGCTTTCTTGGGGCAGTTTGCGATGAAGTGATCCTCATCACCGCAACGGTAGCACCCCTTTGCTGAGCCACCACGCCGACGGTTCAAACGGTTGTTGTGAAACCGTGAGAACTTGGTGATGACCAAAGCCAGCTCATCATCTCCAAGCGCCTCCACTTGTTCCTCTGTCACAGACATCAAAGACAAAGCGAACGAAGAGTGTGAAGGGTTAGAGGAAGAAGAAGACACACCGCCGGGGCCGGAAACCAACGCCATGGATGGGTTCGACGGGTTCTCAAGCTTGGCCCGGGTCTGGTGGTCAATCTCCGAGGACTTGAGCTTGCTGAATAGCTCGTCCACGGTCAGTGCGTCATAGCCTGGTGACTCCTGGATGGCAGCCACCTTCATCTCCCATACCTTCCGATCAAGAGCATGCAGAAGCTTGATAGCCATCTCATGATCATCATAAGGTAAGTTGGTCCGATTAGCACGCATCTTGTTGACGATAGATTGGAAGCGAGTGAACATCCCGTCAACAGATTCGCCGGCCAACTGAACGAAGTTCTCGTACTCCCTACGGTACGTGTCGAAGAGTCTGGACTTGATCTGAGGGTTTCCCTCATGATATCGCACAAGTGTTTGCCAGATCTCCCGTGCCGTAGTGAGACTCGAAACCCGCTCAAACACAGGTTCTCACCTCCCAAGACCTTGCCCAAGCACATAAGGCCTTTCGCTCATGATGCACACTTCATCATCAACAAGGACTCCAAGGGTAGACCTCAAGTTGTTTTTCTCGGTCCCAAGATGAAGAACAAGCCCAAAGTGCTATGGGTTGCTAAGGAGTTGGTGGACAAGGCTATGGGACCTCGCCAAGTGTGGGTTCCCAAACAACAAGCCTAACGCCAAGTTGCTTGTGTGTAGGTGAACTACAAGACCGGTGGAAGTCATTGGGTGATTGATAGTGGATGCACTCAACATACGACCGGTGACTCCCGGATGTTCACCACACTTGAGGAAGATTGTGAAGGGCAAGACAAGATTACCTTTGGGGACAATTCAAAAGGCAAAGTGCAAGGTCTAGGCAAAGTGGCAATCTCAAATGATCAATCTATATCAAATGTCTTGCTAGTACAATCATTGAGCTTCAACTTGCTATCCGTGGGACAACTATGTGATCTTGGTTTCCAATGTCTCTTCACTCCAAATGAGGTAGTTGTGTCCA
The DNA here is from genome assembly GCA_022036555.1 of Microstegium vimineum. Lineage (NCBI taxonomy): Eukaryota > Viridiplantae > Streptophyta > Magnoliopsida > Poales > Poaceae > Microstegium > Microstegium vimineum. Next base: position 19,016,484 of record CM039138.1, on the reverse strand, counting down.
AGATTGAAGATTCATCATTGATATTCAAAGGGTTTCGACACAACAATCTCTACCTAGTGGACTTCACCTCAAATGAAGCTAGTTTGCAAACATGTCTTTTCTCAAAGAGTTCTTTGGGTTGGCTATGGCATAAAAGATTAGCACATGTGGGAATGTCAACTTTGAAGAAGCTTGTCAAAAAGGAATTGGTTAGAGGTGTGAAGGATGTGGTGTTTCAGAAAGATAAACTTTGTAGTGCGTGTCAAGCCGGCAAGCAAGTAGCAAACACTCATCCAACCAAAGCTTTCATGTCAACCTCAAGAGTTCTAGAGCTACTCCACATGGATCTTTTTGGACCTACTACCTATGCTAGCCTTGGCGGCAATCTCTTTTGCTTGGTGGTAGTTGATGACTACTCTAGATACACTTGGGTGTTCTTTCTTCAAGACAAGGGAGAAACTCAATCAATATTCAAGAAGTTTGCAACTAGAGCCCAAAATGAATTTGATGTGAAGATCAAGAAGATAAGAAGTGACAATGGGACCGAGTTTGTAAACACCAAGATTGAAGACTATTGTGATGAAGTTGGAATCAAGCATGAAGTATCCGCCACATATACTCCTCAACAAAATGGTTTAGTAGATAGGAAGAACCGGACACTTATCACACTTGCAAGATCAATGCTTGATGAATACAACACCCCCGAGAAGTTTTGGGCCGAAGCAATCAACACCGCATGCTATGCGGCCAACCGGCTATTTGTCCAAAGGCTTCTCAAGAAGACCCCCTATGAGCTTGTGAATGGAAAGAAACCGGATATATCCTTTTTCCGAGTGTTTGGTTGCAAAGTGTACATCTACAAGAAGCGCCAACACTTGGGCAAGTTCCAAAGAAGATGTGACATTGGTTTCTTAGTTGGGTATTCACTTAAATCCAAGGCATGTATTTAACAAAGCCACCGGCTTAGTTGAAGAAACGTATGACTTGGAGTTTGATGAAACTAATGGCTCTCAAGAAGAGCATGAAAATCTTGATGATGTAGGTGATGAACCCTTGAGGGAGGCCATGAAGAACATGCCAATTGGTGTTATCAACCCACAAGAGGTGGAAGAAGTTGAAGATGAAGCGAATCAAGATCCTTCTCCACCTAACACGCCTCAAGTTGATGAAGAAGATCAAGTGAGGGAGGCTCAAGAAGACACTCACATCCCTCAAGATCAAGCCGAGGCCGAAGCAAGCAATGTTGAAGCACCGCAACCTCCTCCCCAAGTGATCAATAGAAGATCTACACCTATGCTTCAAGCACATCCTCAAGATCTCATCATAGGGAGTCCATCAAGGGGGGTAACAACACGATCTAAACTTGCTTCTTGAAGGACCGAGAACGGCGACCAGAGGGGGGGGGTGAATGGGAGCCGTAAATTTCTCTAGAAATATTCGGGCCACTCTTCCCAAAAGCCAAACCCAGTTGCTGGGTGCTCAACCTCCCCCGAGCAACGCGAGAGGGGATTCAGACGAAATCGGAGAAATGAGAGCTCACCGACAGTGGAGGAAAACTCACTGGAAACCCCCAAGATAGAGTTCTCAACCCCTATGAGAAAGAGGCAAAAACCCTAAGCAAAACAGCCAGAAAAACAGGCGACGGACACTCCAGGACAGGGCGACGGACGCTCCAGGACAGGGCGACGGACGCTGGCGACGGACGCAGAGAGATCGTCCGTCGACCTTCCAGAGAGCACTGCAGAAGAGAAGCAGAAGGCAGGGCGTCGGACGCTGGGCGACGGACGCTTGGATGAGCGTCCGTTGGCGTCGGACGCTGCGCGACGGACGCTTAGGCGAGCGTCCGTCGGCCTTCCAGAGAGCCAGACGAAAACTCAGAAAAACGGGCAGAAAACCCCACGCGACGGACGATCGCGACGGACGCTGGCGTCAGCACGACGTAGCGTCCGACGCCTAGACGGAGAAGCCTCGACGGACCGTCCGACGCCCAAATACAGAGCGTCCGACGCACCCGAAACGCAGAAAACGCGAAAAACGGATCTCTCTCCGCCAAATCTTTCCAAAACTCGACCAAATGATCACCAACTGCTACCAAACTTTGTAGGCATGATCCTTGAGCAGTTGGGGAGCTATCCCAAAGAAATCATCGCTCAATTTGGGTCGGAAAAACGGGAACACTCGGATTTGGGGGAAAAAGGGAAAACGAAGCACACCGCAAAGAAAATGCCCGAACTGTGTACTCGAGAGGTTTGAGGATGGATCCTTCGGTGCAAAGATGCTCCTCTCGAATACGAACAACTTGATTCAAACGGATTTGCAAGAGCTACTCCCTACAAAGAGAAATCATCTCGGGAAAAGAGAGAGCAAAAGGAAAACGCGAAGAACACAAGCAAAACGGGGTCACGATCAAGAAATCGAAGCCGCCATGGCTTACGGAGGTTACGGCCTCCGATTCCTTGCAACAAACTCGAGTTCTTACAAAGGTTGGTGGGATCAACCTAGGGATCTCATGAACTAGAGAGAGGTTAGAGAGAGAGAGAGTTGGGGCAAATGATTAGGGTTCAAGAGATAGGATGAAGATACCCCTTCATCCTCTATTTATTAGAGGCTTTGGCTATTTCCCAAAGACCCCCTTAGATACAATGAGTGAACTACCTAGCCTAAGCATTGCAGTCCAAGCTCCGGTAAATATCTCCCTCGATTTGAATGGACGGCCCCGGTTCCTGCTAGGAGTTGCCGTCGCCTCGACGCAACCTCCAGGATTCCGCCACGTGCCATCCCCGCTTCCTCGGAAGCTCCGCCCGGGTTTTGAGGCCCAAACCCGCGAAACCCGCCACCGGTAGCTTTCGGCTCAACTACCGAACCCCGAGTTTTGCGGCCCAAACTCGAAAACCGACGCGGATAGTTTTGAGGCCCAAACCATCAAACCACTCGACGCGAGCCACCTTGTCTTCGCCCGGTCGGACTCCGAGTCCCCTGAGCCTCCGCTCGACTCGCGCGTCCACCGTCTTGACTTGGTCGACTCGGTCTACCTCCATGTCTTCTCGCACTCGCCGGTGCCAAGTACTAGCCACCACAGCTAGTCCGCCGGCGCCCATGGTCCCTCAGTCCGAGCCCCGCTTCCGCCCTTCACCGCTCTCAGTCCATCGGCACGGCAAGCCTCTACTCGACCTTCTCCACGCCATTGACCACTGTCACTAGGCATAGCACCTGCACACCACAAGCCGATAGACAGGCACACATTTGCTTTCGCAAAGAGGTTAGAAGTAGACGCTCAAACTGAAACACTCATGTGTTGGACAATCGCTCATCATCAAAACTAAACATCATGGGCACATATCAACCATGTGTTCGCACTTCTTATGTTGAACATCACTCCTTTGTTTCCTTTGTTGAGCCTTCTAGTGTGGAGGATGCACTTGCGGATCCGGATTGAGTGAACGCCATGCACGAAGAGTTGAACAACTTCACCCGGAACGAAGTGTGGACACTAGTAGAAAAGCCCAAAGGAGCAAGAATCATTGGCACCAAGTGGGTGTTTAGGAACAAGCAAGATGATCAAGGCGTGGTTGTGAGAAACAAGGCAAGATTGGTGGCAAAGGGGTTCTCCCAAGTTGAAGGCTTGGATTTTGGGGAGACTTTTGCACCGGTTGCAAGACTAGAAGCCATTCGTATCCTTTTGGCATATGCTTCACACCATAAAATGAAACTCTTTCAAATGGATGTGAAGAGTGCCTTTCTTAATGGTTTCATTAATGAACTTGTTTTTGTCTCACAACCTCCCGGGTTTGAAGACCCAAATTGTCCTAATCATGTGTATAGGTTGTCCAAGGCACTCTATGGATTGAAGCAAGCTCCAAGAGCTTGGTATGAGAGGCTAAGGGACTTCCTACTCAAGAAGGGTTTCAAGATCGGGAAAGTGGACACCACACTCTTCACCAAGGTGCTAGATGGAGAGATCTTTGTTTGCCAAGTATATGTCGATGACATTATATTTGGGTCAACAAACCAAGGTCATAGCAAGGAATTTGGTGCATTGATGTCCAAGGAGTTCGAGATGTCGATGATTGGCGAGCTAACCTTCTTCCTAGGCTTCCAAGTGAAGCAATTGAGGGAGGGCACCTTCATATCTCAAGAGAAGTACACTTATGATGTGCTCAAGAAATTCAAGATGGAGGATTGCAAGCCAATCAAGACCCCAATGCCTACAAATGGGCATCTCGATCTCGATGAGGGAGGTAAACCAATCGACCAAACTCTATATCGTTCTATGATCGGTAGCTTACTTTACCTCACTGCTTCTAGGCCGGATATCATGTTTAGTGTGTGTATGTGTGCTAGATTTCAAGCAAACCCTAAGGAGTCGCACCTTTGTGCGGTTAAAAGAATCCTTAGGTACCTAAGGCACACCCCTAGCATGGGTCTTTGGTATCCCAAAGGAGCTCCCTTCCAACTAGTTGGCTATTCCGATTCGGATTACGCCGGGTGTTAGGTTGATAGGAAGAGTACCTCCGGCGGGTGCCACATGCTAGGAAGATCACTTGTTTCTTGGTCCTCAAAGAAGCAAAATAGTGTGGCATTGTCAACCGCCGAAGCGGAATACATTGCCATGGGAGCAAGTTGTGCACAAATCCTATATATGACTCAAACACTCTTTGATTACGGCGTGTTTTTAAAAGAAGTTCCACTTTTGTGTGATAATGAAAGCGCCGTAAAGCTTGCAAACAACCCGGTTCAACACTCTCGCACCAAGCACATAGATATTCGCCATCACTTTCTTAGAGATCATGTGGCTAGGAAAGATATAACACTAGTTGGAGTTAAGAGCGAAGAGCAATTGGCGGATATCTTCACTAAACCACTCGATGAAACAACCTTTTGTAGGTTGAGAAGCGAGTTAAATGTGCTTGATCACTCTAATTTCACTAAAAGATGATCTTGTGTGAACCACGCATCCATATGTAATATAACATGTTTAATATGGTAATGCACATAGGCTTGGCTAACGCGGTTAAGATAACCGCCCACGAAGCTGTGACAAAGCTTAACCACGGTTTAAACTTGCAAGCAACCTAGATTCTTTTTTCTTTTTGCATAAGCATATGCATGTGTGTTATTTGCCCTTTCCTTTTCGGTTAAGTTTCTTGAGCATCCTCTATGATTGTCCACTTAGGGGGAGCATTCCAAGCTCAAGTTCCTCATTTACCCCCTCTTGTGGCCATATGATGACTCCTTGGCACTTCCATTTGAATATTTTGAGCTAAAAACTAAATTTAAGCCTATGGCAAAATAATTGAAAATGAGTGTTTGAGAGATGGTTCTCATATCAAGTGCAATCAAGTGTTATTTGGATCTTATTGGGATTGGAACTTGGTTGGGAGAAAGACGCAAAAAGAAAATTTGAAAAATTCCACTTTTTATGCGTCGGACGCTGCCGACGGACGCTCGGTGTCAATTGCCTCAGCGTCCGTCGCGATCGTCCGGAGATTAACCTTGCCCGCGAAAAGGGCGACGGACGCTCTCCCAAGCGTCCGTCGCGGTCAATACGGCTGGGCATTCCAAATCGGCTCTAGAAGCTCGACGGACGATGCCGTCGGACGCTCCCCGAGCGTCCGGCGCATGCCGACGGAGCGTCCATCGCCTATGCGTCGGACCATCCGTCGCGAACTAATCGGCGAAATTTTTTTGAAAACCCCCGATCTCATTTGTTTCGCCCGAATCCGCTCAGTTCGCCGCCGCGTCTCTGACCAAACCCTAACCGCCGCACATCCGTCCAGCGCCGCCGTGAGCCTTCCCTAGCGCCGCTAAGCACTGTTCCACCTCGCCGCCGGTCAGATCCGCGCTCCTCCCTGCTCTGCCCAGCGCCGCCGTGGCCTTTTCTGCGCCGCTGCCTCACCCTGTCCCAGCGCCGCCGCCTGCCCTGCAGTGTTCTTGGCCGCGCCGCAGCTGCTCTATCAAGCACCATCGCCGTCCCTTAGCGCTTTCTCAGCAGTGCTTCTCATCTTATCGAGGAGCCCCTCTCCAAGGAGACTGTTCGATCCTTTTTGGGTGCAAAGGTGAAACTCCCGATTCATTCTGTGACTCTCACTCAAAATTGCAGTTCACTTCTCCACCTTGCCAACCCCTAACCTTTCATCTCTCTATCTTGTTTAGAGTGTGGATTGGTTTGCGAACTGTGGATTGTGGATTGCGATTGATCGGGGAAACTCTCTTCCTTTTTCTCTCCTTTTTGGACAGAGGCTCGAGGTATGGCAGTGGATATCGCGTTTCTTTTCTTTCCTTATTTCATGCCTCTATAGACCCACTTTCCTTTTAGCTATATGCTTATGGTTCTTATGTATATCTCTATCCTTTCCGACGAGCAGGGTCAGTTTGTTAGTTGATCAGAGACTCAGACAGTGGGCAGTGACGGATAACTCGGGGCAAAGCCCGCGAGTACGGATCGAGGCAAAGCCTCGCGAGGACAGTCTAGGGCCGGCGTGCCACTCTTTGATCTGCTTGGTTCCAGAGGATCAGGGACAGTGTCTGTTTGGCAGTGGAGCTGTGCTTTGATTGTTGAGTTTTCCTGTCAGTGGTTTGTTTGCTAAAGTTTGGAAAATGGCCAGGACGAAGAATGCAGGTCCTGTCCCCGGTAGTGGTGGTGACCCTCCACCTCCACCGCGTCCACCCACTGACCGCGGGAAGGGCAAACAGAAGGTTATCTCGAGGAAGCGCAAGAGGCCGGCCATGGATCCGGATTCAGTAGCCGCTCTTGCAGTAGCAGAGGCAGCCGAGAGAGCTGAGCGAGGAGGACGTCGCGCCGGCTTGAGGCTCTCACCTCACCATGGAGCGTGTAGTGAGTCCCCTCCACCTCCAGTGTCAGAGCCCGTCGAGGCTACAGAGGCACCAGCTACAGAGCCAGTCCCAGCGACTGAGCCGACAGAGGCCGCGGGCCACTCTACCATTGGAGAGCTGATGAGCCGTCGTGTTACTCGTTCCCGAGGCTCAGGTGCACCACCCAGCCCTCCAAGACCCCGGCTCCCAGACCCCGTGAGGCACCAGGTCAGGACACTTACAGCGAAGCAAGTTCAGATGCTTCGGTTCGTCGACTTCCAGTCCTGGTTCCCACCTCAGAGGGACCCCCGTGCCGGACCTGAGTTCTATACCACAGTGCACGAGGACTTCTACCGAGCGTATGTTGACACCGATGCTCCCTTCAGGGCCCACAGAGTGTGCCCAGCTACTCAGATTGAGGGGATCGGCGGTCCAGAGATCCTGCAGCATCTCCAGTACATCCAGGGTTTGACAGATCTGATGGGTCGCTCAGGGGCATATCAGAAGGAGTGGGTCTATCAGTTCTACGCCTCTCTGTGGATCTCACCTGATCACGAGTTCCTTCACTTCGCATATCGGGGACGTGACTTCAGGGTTACAGCTGCCAGGTTCCGAGAGCTCTTTCACCTTGGATCTTCACCTACCAGGATCCACAGTCTTTGCTATGGGGATCAGGAGGCTCCTCGCAGACCTCACGATGGCATAGTACCATCCACAGACTTTGTCAGTCCGTGCTTTCAGCAGCCGTTCACTGAGGGTTCGAGCCGGATGCCACGTGACCTCACTCCTCTGGCTCGGATCCTCCACGAGGTTCTCAGACGGACCATTCTACCCAGGATTGGAGCTAGGGATACTATCACTCGACTTCAGCTTTGGCTCCTAGCTCACATTGTCCGGAAAGAGCAGTTCGATCTATGGGATCTGATAGTGAGCGAGCTCGAGGACATCATAGCTGCTGGTTTTAGAGGTCATTGGTAGCTACAGTTCGCACATTGGATCTCTTACTTGGTAGTTGCCAAGACTGGGTCAGGGGTTATGAGAGTCACCCTCACGAGGTCAGCTATAGAGTTTCCTATCTATTCGATGAGCCAGCTTGTGGCTCATGGGCAGCTACCTCGCCCCAGCAGAGCTTACAGACCAGGCACGAGACAGGCCGGAGTGCCACCACAGTCAGCCGAGGTCACCGATGCCACAGTTGAGCAGATAGCTCAGGTAGAGCTAGCTGGTTTGGACGCCGAGATCGATACAGCTGCAGAGACAGTGTTTAGAGAGGATCTCGATTCTGACAGCACGTACGAGGACTACCAGCCCGTGCACGAGTATACACCTATGACACATGACCACGAGGCTGGTGGGTTAGGCACAGCTGCAGCAGCTCCAGCTCCAGGCTCCAGCTCCTCAGAGGCTACCTTGTTTTCTATACTCTCAAGGATGCAGGAGGAGCAATCTCGTCAGGTAGAGGAGCAGAGACGACAGGCTGCAGACCTACGGAGGCTCACTGAGCAGCAGCTGGCCGCTCAGGCACAGACACAGGCTAGGCAGGATGAGTTCCAGCGCTAGTTCCTAGCCTACCAGCTCCAGCAGGCAGAGATCCAGAAGACTCAGACTCTTCTACTTGAGCGTCTTCTAGCCTCTAGCTCCGGGCAGACCTCGACGCCACACTTTCAGTTGCCCGCAGTCTCTCAGCAGCAGCAGTTCACCTCTCCGCCACCGCAGCCTCCAGTAGTAGTGGTGCCCACTCCAGCGTTATCGTCCAGAGGACAGCAGAGTCAGGCACCAGCTACACCTCCCTTCCAGCCAGTAGCTTCTCCAGAGTACTAGACTCCGAGGACCCAGGTCTCCTCTTGGATAGGTTCACCCGGAGAGTTCCAGACGGGATTCACTCCTACCCGGGGAACTACACTAGCAGAGGCCTCGCGAGATCTGTCTGCTTCGTACCTGGAGATCATGGGAGAAGACTCCCCAGAAGCACCTCAGCAGGTCACACCAGCTCCAGAGACCGCAGTGGATCTTCCGACGACAGGCACTCACCAGTCCTCAGTTGCGTCGTCGGAGATCGCACCTGAGCAGTTGGCACAGACAATCACCACACCTCCAGCTGCCGTTCAGACGGATGCCATATCTTTAGCAGATGAGGTCACAGTGGCAGTGTCCTCTCCTGGTCAGACTCAGCCTATAGAGGTTGCAGCGGCAGTGTCCCTAGTGGCACTAGCAGTGACCACGTCCCCTCGCCTTGAGTTTTCACTCGTCGGGCCCCCAGGCCCACTACTACTGAGGCAGGACCGTCCGAGGCACTAGCAGAGTCTCCACGACAGTCAGTTGAGACCGTAGCTCCAGAGGTGCTAGTGACAGCTTCAGAGGCCACCCCAGTTGCACCTACACCAGCAGAGACCGTGTCAGATGAGTCAGACGAGTCCGACCTTCAGGACTTCATTATGCTGGATCGCCGAGCTGCCGCTACTTCGCCTTCTTCTCCAGCCCCAGACTCGTAGTTTTTGGTGCTAGACGCCAAAGGGGGAGAGAGGGTCGAGTATAGAGATAGGGGGAGGGATTTGGATCTTTGTATGCTTTATTTCCCCATACTCTTTCATCATATCTACTTCTATGCATTTGTCTATATGTGTGATGTGATGATGGTTGATGTATATATGTGTATATATGGTTGCATGTGACAAACTCTTGATTATCTCTAATACATCTTGTGAGTTGTCTCATGTTCATGGTATATCTCCCTGCTTAACGATATTTGAGCTTCCGCGCTTTACTCCGATACATCCTTTGAGAATATCGTGAAGTACTGCTTCTTCATTCATATCCTTAAGTACCATGTTTTGTGATTTGGCTTGGGTGAGCAAGTGTACTTCATTAACTTCTCACTAACCCTTGCTCAACCATTCCAAGTCACCCTCGATTCTTAACCAAAACTCTTATCCATACTCGAGGTTCTATTGTCGTCAATCACCAAAAAGGGGGAGATTGAAGAATCATGGCCCTGGTTGGTTTCGGTGATTAACGACAATTAGAGATTATTATGGCTAACGTGTGTTTTGCAGAGGCTAAGCGTAGCCTAGCCATGGTGATTAAGGAAAATGGGCTCTAAAGGTCATCACTTAGCCCCCAAGATGGATATCGTTTCGGTTGTTAAGGAGACATGATGAAGACCCTAGAATGATAGGCTAAGTGCCATAAGGAGATGAAGGGCACTTAGAATTAGATAGGGCTTCTCTTTTTACCTTTGACCGTACTATTAAGAGGGGTTGAGACTAGTAGCTTGACTTAGGAAAGCTTCATGTTTAGGTGTGGTGCACACTTGATTTCCTTAGCTCTAAGCAAGCCTATGGTGACCGTAAGATAGCCCAGAACAACTTCCATTTTCATCGCGACGAAAAACAGAGTTGTCAAAATCATTTTCTGGGCGACGGACGCTCCTGGTAGGGGCGCCGGACGCTGTCCGACGCGTCGGACAAAGGCGCCGAATGCTGGGTGGTTGAGTCCACAGCGTCCGTCGGCCTTCCAGAGAGGTTGTTTTCTGGCTAAGTTTTTCAGGGTGCGTCGGACGCTGTCCGTCGGCCAGGCGTTGGACGCTGCGAAGAGCGTCCGTCGGCCTTCCAGAGAGGGTGTTTTCAAACCCTACCCAGTTTTCAGCGTCGGACGCTGTGGCTGAGCGTCCGTCGCCCAGTGACGTAGGGTCCGTCGCTGGGAACAGTGTGTCAGAACTAGCCGTTAGACAGAGGCGTCGGACCGTCCGTCGCCTAGGCGTCGGACCGTCCGTCGCCTCAATTATGAACAGAAACTAGCCGTTGGGCATGCGACGGACCGCCTCAATCATGAAGAGAGCAAGAGCCCTAGAGAGAGAGAGTGATTCGCAAATCCATCCATCCTCTCTCTAGTTCATCCAAGAGTTCAAGTGTGCATCCTCTAGTTGTGAAGCTTGAGTGAGTCAAGCGAAGATCGAGGCTTGTTACTCTTGGTGATCGACATCACCTAGACGGTCCGGTGGTGTTCGGAGGAAGGTGATCGCCGGAAGATTGTCGGCGGCCCTTCTCCATCGACGTGTGTGATCGGTTGTGGGCGATTCACCGAGCCGGAGTGGCGAAGAATCAGCCCGTAGAGAGCACTCATCCCTTGCGCGGGATTGAGGGGGAGCTATACCTTGCGAGGTGCTCCAACGAGGACTAGGGAGGAGTGTCGACTCCTCGATACCTCGGCAAAATATCGCCGTGTCAAGCATCTCTTTCCCTAGCTCTTTATTACCGCATTACTTTCCGCACTTGTCTTTCAATTCATACTTGAATTGTGTAGGAAGTTTTTCGCTTTCCTTTGCTTTGTTACCGCTTTCTAGCTAGGACACACAAGCGGTAGGCACTAGGGGGTTAATTGGCTCTTTATAGGTTTAATTCTTGTTTAGAAATTAAAAAGAGCCCAATTCACCCCCCTCTTGGGCATCTTGATCCTTTCAGCAACCAAGGCAACATCCTCGAGGACAAAAGAAGAGTTCACTCGGATGGACCCCCGGGAGACAACCTTACCTTTACTCTTGTCCCCGAATGTGATATACTCGGTGTGTCGTACGGGGTCGAGGCTGGAGAACCACTTGGCACATCCGGTCATATGGTGTGAGTATCCGGAATCCACAAGCCATGTCTCCTCCAGTCCTCCTTCCTACATCAATAGAAAGACACAGGGTGAGCAAACGGTGCAACACTTGGGTTCGTAAATTGTGAAGGATACCAGTGTTGTCCCATTTTCCCAAAGAATGGGTTAGGAGAAAAACCAAACATCTCATGTCCCATGTGAGGATAGCGATCACCACGATGGGGAAAACATGGTCCACTAGAGAAGGGTGGAGTAAAGCCACCGCCACGAGGCCCGTAGTCGTATGGGTCACGACCGGTACCCCGCCGGGCACGACCACCACATGGTCTCGCCTCCTGAGGCCTAACACCTTGAGGCATTGTACCTCTAGGCCTATTAGTGCGCCTCCGAACTTCCGGTTCATGCACCCCAACTGTTGGGTGGTACATGCCCCGGTTGTTCAACTCAAACTGCCTCCGATCATCTCTCTTCCTCCTATAGCAAAACTCAGCCAAATGCCCATCCCGCTCACAATACTCACAATGGTACCTTACCGCATTCTTGGTAGGCACTCTCTTGTTAGGTTGGGTGGCTCTAGCTTTCTTAGGAAGGGGTCACTAGAGATGTCTGGCATTGTGTCAAGTGGGTTGCGAAGATGGTTCGGTTTGACAATCCACACATGCTTCTGTGGAATGGTTTTGGGTGGCTCTTCAAACACACCATCTCTCACAAGAAACTCAGAGGGGTTGGGAGGCTTAGGTGGAGTGATCTTGGTAAGCTTGGGAGTTGTGGTGGGTTTCTCATTCTCGCTCAAACCACTGCACTCACCAATCTTACGGAACATGCTATCGTCCTTCCCACCTATAGAAAAGCCTACTCCCGTGCTGCCAGCCCTTTTGCATTGGCTAAGCATCATCCCCAACTACGGCTCTCGGAAAGACACCCAGCTCAAGATGGACCGAATGTATGTGTTTTCTTCCTCGGTACGCATCTTGTCGTGTCTGCACGATGCGATCTCAAGCTCCAAAGCCTCAAAGCGATCTGACTCTCTAGTGCTATCTGAGCTGACCTTCTCTAACACAGCGATCCTAGCATCCTTCTGTGCCAGCTCAGAACGCAAGCCTAAGCAAGACTTGCACGCACCAAGTAAGCTAGACCTAGCCTTCAGCTCACTGACCTCCTCAAGTAGAGTGCCATACGTGTCCTGGAGGGTGACAAGACTAGACATGTGAATGGCGCAAGCATCACACTCTACCTCCTCGGTAACCACCACAGACGCCTTAGCAAAATCTAGCTCATGAAGCGCACTAAGGTACTTCGCCTTAAAGTTGTTCCTCTCACAAGTGGCACGTTTGAGCAACGCATCTTGATTCATCAAGGTGTCGTTCAGAAACTCAATCTCGAGAGAGAGGGATTCAATGGTGGGTGATACCTCGGGTGTGTCGGAGTCATAGTCGTAGTCGGGGCCATCCTTGCGCTTTCCGACCTTGCCTTCTTCAATCGCCATGGTGCAAAAGCCACCGTGCTTGGCGTCGGCGTAGAAACATAGGCCGTTGAGCTTGTCCTAAACCTTTCCCTTCGACTCATCATTGCTTGAAGAAGCAGCTCCATTGGAGGAGGCATCGATGTCGTTGAGGGAAGCAAGGAAGGCTCAGTGCTTGGCCTTCACCTTGTCGATCACCTTCTTGGAGGACCTTCGGTTGTAGCCACCCTTGGGCTTGTGCTTGTCCTCGAAGTGGTGCTTGCGCTTGTCATTGCGCATGGTGAAGTCGTCCGCAGCTTTCTTGGGGCAGTTTGCGATGAAGTGATCCTCATCACCGCAACGGTAGCACCCCTTGGCTGAGCCACCACGCCAATGGTTCAAACGGTTGTGGTGAAACCGTGAGAACTTGGTGATGTCCAAAGCCAGCTCATCATCTCCAAGAGCCTCCACTTGATCCTCTATCATAGAAATCAAAGACAAAGCGAACAAAGAGTGTGAAGGGTCAGAGGAGGAAGAAGACGTACCATCGGGGCCACAAACCCACGCCATAGATGATTTCGACGGGTTTTCAAGCTTGGCTCGGGTCTGGTAGTCAATCTCCGAGGACTTGAGCTTGCTGAACAGCTCGTCCACGGTCAGGGCATCATAGCCCGGTGACTCCTGAATGGCAGCCACCTTCATCTCCCACACTTTCCAATCAAGAGCATGCAAAAGCTTGATAGCCATCTCATGATCATCATAAGGCAAGTTGGCTCGATTAGAACGCATCTTGTTGACGATAGATTGGAAGCGAGTGAACATCCTGTCAACAGATTCGCCGCCCAACTGAGAGAAGTTCTCATACTCTCTACGGTATGTGTTGAAGAGTCTAGACTTGATCTGAGTGTTACCCTCATGATATCTCAAGAATGTTTGCTAGATCTCTCGTGCCGTAGTGAGACTTGAAACTCGCTCAAACTCAGGAAGAGACAAACTCGAGAAGAGAATGCTACGGGCTCTTGCATTTGACGCATGTTGCGTGATTTGCAACTCATTAATCTAAGCGCCAAGAACCACATAGTCAGCACTCTCACAAATCTCCCAAAACTTTGTGTCAAGCCCTTGGAGGTAAGCAGACATGCACACCTTCCAATAGGCAAAGTTGGTGCATCGAAGTAAGGAGGTTTACCAGCACCTCGCTCCGTGTCTCCTTCATGGATTAAGAACCGTGTAAGGTGGATTGATCCTTAACCGGCTCTGATACCAATTGAAGGACCGAGAACGGCGACCAGAGGGGGGGGTGAATGGGAGCCTCAAATTTCTCTCGAAATATTTGGGCCACTATTCCCAAAAGCAAAACCCAGTTGATGGGTGCTCAACCGGCAGTGGAGACAAACTCATTGGAAACCCCAAAACACAGGTTCTCAACCCTAGGGAAAAGCGGCAAGAACCTAGGCAAAATGGGCAAAAACAGCAACCGTCGGACCACTCTGTCAGGACCTCCAGACCATAGTACAAGGTCTGAAGCCTTGGTTCGACGCCCACTTTGGAAAGTTCGACGCTCACACAGAAACCATGAAGGGAGTGCCGAAGCTCCGGACCACTGGTCCGACGCTCACCGTCGGAGTACGAGAAGTAGTCCGGTGCTCACTCCACCCTCTGCGCAAAACAATACAGCAAGCTCCCTAGCTCCGGACTTTGGTCCGATGTTCACCGTTGGACTAACGCACCTGGTTCGACGCCCTTTGCTGCTTGACACGTTAGCTGGTCAAGACCACCGGACCACTTGCAATGGTCCGGAGCTCGGGGAAAGTCGTCCGGAGGGTGGTCCGACGCTCTCGAGCAGAAACTCTAAAACCCGCGAAAATAGTTTCCACTCCGCCAAATCTTTCCAAAACCCTACCCAATGATCACCAACTGTAACCAAACTTTGTAGGCATGATCCTAGTGCAGTTGGGGAGCTATCCCGAAGAAATCATCGCTCAATTTGGCTTAGAGCAAAGGGAGGGGAAGAGATTTGGGGAAAAGCTCAAGACTGAAGAACTCCGCAAACAAATTGTCCGATCTACGCACTCGTGAGGTTTGAGGAGAATTCCTTTGGTGCAAAGAAGCTCCTCACGATTACGCACAACTTGGTTCAAACGGATTTGCAGGAGCTACTCCCTACAAAGAGAAATCATCTCGGGAAAAGAGGGAGCAAAAGCAAAATGCGAAGAACACAAGCAAAACAGGGAGACGATCAAAAAATCGAAGCCACCATGGCTCACGGAGGTTACGGCCTCTGATTCCTCGCAGCAAAACCAAGTTCCTACAAAGGTTGGTGGAAACAACCTAGGGATCTCATGAACTAGAGAGAGGGTGCAAGTGATTAGGGTTCAAGAGATAGGATGAGGGATACCCCTTCACCCCCCTACTTAACGGGCTTTGGCTATTTCCCAAAGAGCCCCCTAGATATATTGAGTGAACTACCTAGCCTAAGCATTGCAGTCCAAGCTCTGGAAAATATCTCCCGCATTTTGAATGGATGACCCCACTTCCTGCCGAGAGTTGTCGTTGCCTCGACGCAACCTCTAGGATTCCGCCACGTGCCATCCCCGCTTCCTCGGAAGCTCCTCCTAGGTTTTGAGGCCCAAACCCAGGAAACCCGCCACCGGTAGCTTTGGGCTCAACTATCGAACCCGAGAGTTTTGCGGCCCAAATTCGGAAACCGACGCGGATGGTTTTGAGGCCCAAACCACCAAACCACTCGACGCGAGCCACCTTGTCTTCGCCCGGTCGGACTCCGAGTCCCCTGAGCCTCCGCTTGACTCGCGCGTCCACCGTCTTGACTCGACCAACTCGGTCTACCTCCATGTCTTCTCGCACTTGCCGGTGCCGAGTACTAGCCACCATAGCTAGTCCGCCGGCACCCATGGTCCCTCAGTCCGAGCCCCGCTTCCGCCCTTCACCGCTCTCAGTCCATCAGCACGGCAAGCCTCTACTCGACCTTCTCCACGCCATTGACCACTGTCACTAGGCATAGCACCTGCACACCACAAGCCAATAGACATGCACACATTTGCTTTCGCAAAGGGTTAGAATAAACCGCTCAAACTGAAACACTCATGTGTTAGACAATCACTCATCATCAAAGCTGAACATACATGGGTACTTATCCACCATGTGTTCGCACTGCCGGTTTGTAAAAAGAACCGGTAGTGATGAGCTCGAGTATATAACCGTTGGGGCGCGTTCGAAATTTTCAGATGCGCGCCAGTTCTCCACACTTAGCCGCTCCTCGCTCTACTCGACGACGCCGCTCGACGCCGCTGCCGGTCCACGCCACCGCCGTTGCTCCACGCCAACGCCGCTCAGCAGGACGCCGGTCCACGCCAGCCCACGCCGCCGCCGTTTCTCCACCATCGGTCCGCTCCTTCGGCTGTCACCGCCCGACGCGCTTGTCGGCCAGTGGACGCGCCACCGCCGCTCGTGCCCTACCGCTTCCTAACGCTGTCGTGCCCTACCGCTTCCTCGACGTTGCTAGCACACAGGAGCGCCTCACGTCGCCGACATCGCCACACCCCTGTTTTGGTGAGCTGCCCACCACCTGTTCGATAGAATGCCCATAAGGAGATCTGCTTGGAAGAGGAGAGGAAGGAGGGAGAGGAAGGAGGGAGAGGAGAGGAGAGGAAGGATGGAGAGGTAGATAGATAAGGAGATCTGCCCATCTCTGTTTTGTAGGTTTTCTTTTTAATTTTTTTTCAAAGCATTTTCAACACATGCATATCTATATATAGGATTATATATAGAGAGAGGTAGATAGATAGAGAGATAGAGAGAGATATGGATAGATTGATAGATACATAGGTATATAGAGAAATAGATAGAGAGAGGTTCATCCTTATAGAGAGATAGGTAGTGATTAGAGAGATGTGTCTTTCATCCTTATAGAGAGATAGATAGAGATAGATAGAGCGAGATATGTTATCATCCTATGCTAGTATATATGATTCACTTATGCTTGTATATATGATACACTTATGCTTGTATATGTGTTAGCATCCTATGCTTGTATATATGATTCACTTATGCTTGTATATATGATTCACTTATGCTTTTATATATGATACACTTATGCTTGTATATATGTCATCATCCTATGCTTGTATATATGATTCACTTATGCTTGTATATATGATACACTTATGCTTGTATATATGTCATCATCCTATGCTAAATGAAATGGTTGAGTCTATCTACCTATAAATGTAAACCCCCATGACTTATGACTTATAATTGTCATGTCCAGAAACATGACAATTAAGCGCCTATTCACCACCCGTCGCCCTGCAACCGAAGCGCCACAGGATCCAACTAGTGGTGGCGGTGGCAGTTACCAAGGAGACGATGACAACAAGCAAGGGGATCAAAGACCATGGAGCCCTAGCCATATGCTGGACCTAGAATAAGGAGACGAGGTAATAACTTAGGTCATAGCTAAAAACACGGTAGAGCTAGCCAAAAAAGTTTTATGGGGACTTATTTATAAATTTTGAAGCAGGTTCCGCCAGAAGGTCCAAGTACTTGTGAGGGTACCAGTAGGACTAAGCGTGGTGCAACAAAACTCCCTCAGACAAGTAGACGCTGGCACATCTCTCAGTTCAACCAAGTAGGGGAGCTGGTGGAGCCTATTAAAGCACTGGGCCCATATAAGAGTACCATGGGGGCACTTGTAAGTGACTTCATCCCGATCAAATACAGGAAGTGGAATAGCAGTGAGCAAGACCCGTGGAGGGTTTCAGAAAGTGAGAAGGAACTAGTTTGGAACAAGATTAGAGGGTATTTCACTTTCCCTAATGATTATGATGAGGCGACAGTCAAGAAGAAGGCCAAGCAAATCATGGGTCACTCCTTCAAGAATTTCAAGGGAAAGTTGCACAAGCTTATCACGGAGGAAAAAGAACCGAATTTTGCATGAGGTGAACTCAGCAAGCAGAGGCACTTCTTTGAGGAGTTCAAGGCTTACAAGCTATCCGAAGAGGCCAAGGCAGCAAGCGAAAGAAATAAAGCAAACTCTCTTAGGGCAAATAATCCTCACCATCTAGGATCGCGTGGGTATGTAAGGAAGATTCCACAATGGGAAGCCCGAGTCGATGAACTAGAGCAGAGCGGCGTTACGCCTCAGACAAGCGATTGGCAGCCCAGATCAGTGAACTACCGACTCGCAAGGGGGCATAATATAATGGTGATGGGAGGCTTTCCGCCAGCGCTGAACCCATCACCAATCTCCTCCAGAAGATTTCCACGATCACTGAGGAAGTGCATAGAGGGGCCCGCATGTCTGATAGAGAAAATGACGTGCTCACGCAAGCACTTGGAAACAAGGAGCACCCCGGTGGCACTAAAGGAGTCGGGGTAGTTTCCTGGGAGAAAGAATTTGAAGGTGAATCTGCTTCCTATAGGAGCCGAGCGAGGGCTAGAATGCAAAGAGAAGAGGAGTTCCAAAGGATGCGACAGGAGCTAGAACAGAGCATGGAAGCATGGATAGCTACTCTAGTGGCGAGCGCTATGCAATCCCATCTTTGAATAGCCCAGTGCCCGGCAAGGGCCACATTATCTGTGGCTCAACCCCAATGCCTGACGATGAAGAGGTCAATGCTCCTCATCCGGTGGATGACATCAAAGAACCTGTGAATGTCAGGTTGTACATCCGTCAGCAGTGGACCAAAGACAAGGTGGTGGTCGGACAAGAACGTCATTCATGGCAAGCCACTACCACTCGGGTATGCCAGGGTCAGCATTGATAAGATCTTGTACAAGAAGTACAATAATATACATATTGATTTCCCAGTGGAGGAAGATAGGCCATGTCTAGTTCACAACTTGGGCACTCCTGTCGCCTGGCGCAAACGCTTCATCAATCTAGATGAGCAACTATCTTCGGATGATGAGGATGACAGTGAATCAACCCGATCGCCTCCGCTAAGAGTTTTCTCTCCTCGTCAAGATCCATCGACACCTCCTCCACCGTCAAAGGAGAAGACACCTTCTCCACCGCCAAAGGAGAAGACTCCTTCTCTACCACCAAAGGAGAAGACTCCTCCTCCTCCGCACCTCCACCAGCCTCAATGTCCTCAGGACTGGGATCTCGATGGCCTAGCTGTAGATCAGGTTTGACTTCGCAACAAAAGAGGTCATCAGCTTCGGTTGGTAAAGATCACAAGACGACTAGTAAAAGGCGGAAGCCGACGCCAACTAAGGACGAGATTCTACGGGCTCAGATTGCAGAAAAGGCCACCCAACTTGCCTTGTTTGAACAATTGGCTTATATACCTGAGCACTTATCACAAAGACAATTTGAAAGGCAAAGCAAAAATAAGGGTAATCAAGAAAGAGCTAGAGAAATACACACCTCAGATTTGCTACAGATACAAAACTTGTCCATGGAACTGAACATAAGCATGGAGGAGGCCGAAAATATCTATTACGGAAAAAACGAATTTCAAAATGTCACAGTTGTATACAAGTTTCAACTAGGCAAGCATATGGTCGCCAGCCAAGAAGAGTATAGAAATTTGCCAACAAACATGCGGCAGTTGCATGATTATTATATCATAGATAGTAACAGCAGCAAAGACGTACAAGAATGTAACCTTTGAAGTATGCATCCCTTCCTGTCTGATTTTTAATCATCCCGAAGAAGTTGTGCATACTATTTATTTTGAAGACCTCTTTCAACTCTTTCAACGACGCTCGTTGGATGCGTAGATTATGATGTTATGGACTCTGTAAGTACCATACCCTAACAACGTTATAATAAACTACGTGATCTGCATTTGAATATGTCCATGTTTATTTTGCAGGTGTATGGCAAAATTATGCCTTAAACAACGAAAGAGCCATTTTGACTTCTTGGACCCCATCTTTGTAAATGAGAAAACATGCAAAGCCGGTCTCACAGATCCCTATGTATCAAAAAGTTTGAAGATTGAGTTTGTTGAAAGAATGTTCTCAGTCCAAAAAACAAACGCACTGGTAACCTACAACTGTGAGTATGTGTTCTCGACCCTTACTTAAGTGTTTTTCTTGATATGTCATTTAATAACATGGACTTTGTGATTCAACTATCGAGGTGTGGGACTCAAGGAATAAGTCACTTAAGCTTATCGACCCCCTTGTCACAGTGCTAAATAAGTAAGTGAATCCGATATCACAACACTTTTCAATCACATATGATATTGTAAGTAATGTTCTCAACCTTCACACTTCATTTATATTGTCACATAGAATGAAAACGTTACCTGATTGGACAAATGTGGAGCCTAGGATGCAAAAGAAATGGAGAGCCCAATTCAAAGTGCAATATATGGAGGGGGTCAGAACCCTAGATCAATCAATGGGGAACAACAAATGCGGGTTCTATGTGATGTGGGCAATGCTTGTCTACTTTGGCGCAAAACTAGGAATAGGAGATTCCATGGTACGTAGGCATCTCATTTTAATTCTATTGTTTTGTCTTATGTTTGTGCATCTCAATAGCATCTTGTATCAATTTACAGCGCAAAGAACAGAACCACAACAGGTTGCTACATTTTGAGATAAAAGGATTTCAAAAGGAGATAATGACTCTTATTCTGGACGAGATAGGGTACAGGAAAGGATCTCTAGCCATTGTGAAGATTGACAACTTTAAGAAGAACTACGGAAAGACCGCCTCGAAAGGCTATTGTAATGCGACATTTAATTCGATACTTTAAGTTTTGTTTGGATGTTTTGTAATAATTATTATAAATGTGTGATGGGTTTGTATTGTCGTTGGTCCACAACCACCTTCAATTCACATTGATATCAAATGGTTCGATAGCAAACACCTCCACGACCTCCCACCCCACCACCTCTACCATAAACCCTAAACCATAAACCCCATATGAAAATAAAACAATTAATAAAATGCAAATTTAAAAAATAATATCACTGCCGGTTCAATTAAAACCGATAGTGATATGCAGACCTTCACTGTCGGTTGGTGGCACAAACCGGCAGTGATGGCTCAAGCATCACTGTCGGTTTGGCATAACCGGCAGGGATGAGTTATGCCGGTTAAAAAATCGTCACTGAAGGGGGGGTTTTAAACCGGCACTGATTTGGGTTTTCCGGAGTAGTGCAAACATTCTGAAACTGAAATTGCTAATGTAAAAATTCAGAAAAATCATTTGGGCTCATTAGCTGTTCATGTGAAGGAGAATGAGGAAAATATGGCTGTAATTGGTGAAACTGCTAGTTCCATCAAGGGAGCTCATAATTATAAGCCAAAGTCGAGGATGACTTTATTTGAACAAAAGGAGAATGATGAGCCCATAGCTTTGAAGATGCTCCTGCCAAAATGTCTAGCGACAATTCAAATATAGTGGCCGAGAATTCTTTAATAAAAACTGTTAATCAGTTTGGTTGTTTCGGTGCTAGGACAGAGGAAGCTTCAGTATGTGCTGCTTCTAGTTCTGAAATTTCCAGCAAGGGAAGAGATAATGTTATGATAATTACTTCTCCAATTCACGCTTCTGACGAAAACTTTGGCAAGTTTGAAATTTCAAAGCCAGCTATAAATAAACCATATACGGAACTTAGGTTTGTATCCAATTTTGTGCATCATGAAGAAACGAATACAAGTAAAGATATGGTAGTTGCAAAAAAGAAGTCAGTGGAAATTATTCTAAAGCCGAGGACGGCTTTGTTTCAAGAAAGGGAGAATGATGAACCCATGGGACATCAAATTATATATGAAAATTTTATTGGAAATTCATATAAGGTAATGAGTAATTCTTGTATACAATTTGGTTCATTCTCCTCTATTGAGATGCAAACCTATATGAAAGGAGTTCATGGCAGAGTTGATACCGTTCCAGGCAAGAGCATATATGTAGGAGCCAATATTCATAAGAAAATGGAAGAAAAGAAAAGGCTAAAACAATATATTTTTGTTGGCTCCATCAAAGTTGAGATTATAGGTGAGGCACCAGGTTAATGCACAGGACCCTTGCATGTTCGACAATTGAAGAGACGTGATGGAGCAGGACCTTTGCATGTTCAAGAACTACAGAGATGTGATTGGAGCATAAATATGGTAATTAGCAAACTTGTCCTATTATTTTATTATTTTCATTTAGAGAGTAACGTAGTTACCTAGCTAGCTAAATAAGGCTAGTCGTATTTTCCTTATTATGGCTGAACTCTAGTTATGTTGCGGGCTAACATGGACCTGATACATAGCCCATCTCAGTTTGTTGAGCGCAAGGCCTGCGTGCCTTTATCTAGGGGTACCATCCCTTGTATGAGATTATATTGGATTTTATTTTATTTGTGGTGGTATTCCCCGTCAAACCGCCGCTTAAGAAACCCTAGAAGGATGATTGATCCAGATCCTTGTGGATTTGTGTGGAGTGCGTGATTGAGCTGCTACAGCTTGGGTGCATCGCTTGGATCTCTTGGAGTTCCCCGTCTTCTGATCGTGTTCGTCGTAACCTCGGGTGGAAGAATTCTATCAAGGATCGGATTGCAATTTGTAAGCCGGTCTCTATTATAGCTACTGCTCATATCTGATTTCTCTGAAGAATTGTTTTCGCTTGTGGATAATGTATCCTATTATATACCGTGTGAACTCTGTGCTTCATCTATTATTTTTGGCTATCGTACGGAGCGTTCCTACCCTTTTGTTGAGAAAGCTTTTAGATGTTGATTTGGATCCAAAATATTATATATTCGTTGGTGCCACTGATATAGGCAGCTTGTCTTTAAGTATTGTTGTCGTCAGGTTTCTTGCAAATTGATCAGCTCGGTCTTTTATTTGGCACACAATAGTTTAACTCCAACGACAGCGGCTACTGTTTGGCGTGTCTGGGATAGATCAACTGAATTTATTGCCAATAACCCGTGGCGGATTCAGGATGCGATCAACGGGGGGCTAAGTAATAAACACGATGATTGACAATGAAAATATAAGACTAATACTTACTATCTAAATTCATGTCAAGATTTTTTTTTTGAAGATTTTGGTGAATTTTATAAAGATTTAATGGAAAAATAAGTGAATTTAATATAGATTTCATAGAGAAACGAGTAAATTTATACAAATTCTAGTACGCAAATGAGGCCATAGGGGGGGGCTGCAGCCCCCCAGCCCCCCTGCATCCGCCATTGCCAATAACTGAATTTATTGTCAAGCGCTAAATATTTTCTAGTGGCCGATAGAAATTCAGTATATATTGATTCTTGATTTATTGTATCATGAAAGATTGGACAAATTCTCGAACAGCGTAGGCGTGTCTTCATCACATCCCGTCCTTGCCACGTGTGTGCATGCTGTGTGCATAAGTGACAGGTGATCGACAGGGGCACCGTGGTAGTAGTGCGGCCGGTGGGGTGACCGGCACTGTTGGAAGCAACCTGGGACGAGGCATCCGCAGAGGCAGCAACACCAGTCATCCTAATGGAGGAGGTGACGCTGGGAGCAGTATGGCTAGTGTCTGGGGGGATGCCGAGGCACCAGCCGAGATGAAGGGCTGGGTGTCGGCGTACTGTTGCTGCTGCCTAGGCTGCCCGGGGTGAAATCTAAAAAATCAATGCGAACACATGGTGGATAAGTACCCATGTAGTTCAGTTTTGTGATGAGTGATTGCCTAACACTTGAGCGGTTCAGTTTGAGTGGCTTACCCTAACCCTTTGCGAAAGCAAATGTGTGCCTGTATATCGGCTTGCGGTGTGCAGGTGCTATGTCTAGTGACAGTGGTCAATGACGTGGGAAAGGTATAGTAGAGGCTTGCCGTGCCGATGGACTGAGAGCGGTGAAGGGCGGAAGCGGGGCTCGGACTGAGGGGCTATGGGCACTGGCGGACTAGCTGTGGTGGCTAGTACTTGGCACCGGCGAGTGCGACAAGACATGGAGGTAGACCGAGTCAACCGAGTCAAGACGGTGGACGAGCGAGTCGAGCGGAGGCTCATGGGACTCGGAGTCCGACCGGGCGAAGACACGGAGGCTCGAGTCGAGCGGTTTGGTGGTTTGGGCCTCAAAACCATCCGAGGACGGTTTCCGAGTTTGGGCCTCAAAACTCGGGGTTCGGTAGTTGAGCCCAAAGCTACCGGTGGCGGGTTTCCTAGGTTTAGGCCTCAAAACCTAGGCGGAGCTTCCGAGGAAGCGGGGATGGCACATGGCGGAATCCTGGAAGTTGCGTCGAGGCGACGGCAACTCCCGGCAGGAAGCGGGGCCGTCCATTCAAATGAGTGGCTGAGAGTGATCGGCTTGGATTACAATGTCTTAGGGCTAGGTAATTCGGTCTTGTATCTAAGGGGGTCTTTGGGAAATAACCAAAGCCCGTTAAGTAGGGGATGAAGGGGTATCTCTCAACCCATCTCTTGAAACCTAATCACTTGCCCCCTTTCTCTCTCTCTCTCTAGTTCCTGAGATCCCTAGGTTGTTTCCACCAACCTTTGTAAGAACTTGGTTTTGCTGCGAGGAATCGGAGGTCGTAACCTCCGTAAGCCATGGTGGCTTCGATTTCGTGATTGTGTCCCCGTTTTGCTTGTGTTCTTCGTGTATTGCTTTAGCTCTCTCTTTTTCCCGAGATGATTTCTCTTTGTAGTGAGTAGATTTGCAAAATCCATTTGAAACAAGTTGTTCGTATTCGTGAGGAGCTTCTTTGCACCGAAGGAATTCTCCTCAAACCTCATGAGTGCGTAGATCGGGTGATTTCTTTGAGGTTCTCTTTGTTCTTGAGCTTTTCCCCAAATCTCTTCTCCTCCCTTTGCTCTGAGCCAAATTGAGCGATGATTTCTTCGGGATAGCTCCCCAACTGTACAAGGATTATGCCTACAAAGTTTGGTTGTAGTTGGTGATCTTTTGGTTGAATTTCGGGAAGATTTGGCGGAGTGGATTTGGTTTTCGCGGGGTGCAGAGTTTCTGCGTGGGAGCGTCGGATTACCCTCCGGACCACCCAGCTTGTGAGCACTGGGCCATAGGTGAGGAGTCCGGTGGCTCTGCTGAGGGTGTCACTCACGCGTCGGGCCAGGCTCATTAGTCCGACAATGAGTGTCGGACCAGGTGTCCGGAGCAGGGGAGCTTACTGTTTTTGTTTGGCTCAGTGGCTGGAGTGAGCACCGGACAACTCTCCATAGTCCGATGGTGAGCGTCGGACCAGAGTCCAGAGCTTGGGCACTCTCTGCATGTTTTGGGTGTGGGCGTCGGACTTCCAAAGGTGACCATCGGACTAGTCCAGAGGTTCTTGGGTGAGCACCGGACCAAAGGCTCTGGACCACTTCCATTGGTCCGGAGGTCTTGTCTGAACTAGTCCGGAGCTCCCTGTTGTCTATTGTTTTCGTGTGTTTTTGCTTAGGTTCTTCCCTCTTTTATGTAGAGGTCGAGAACCTGGTTTTCGGGGTTTCCGGTGAGTTTTCCTCCACTGCTGGAGTGAGCACCCAACAACTGGGTTTCGTTTTTGGGAAGAGTGGCCCGAACATTTCGAGAGAAATTTGAGGCTCCCATTCACCCCCCTCTGGTCGCCGTTCTCGGTCCTTCAATCAAGGATGGTGGAATCCTGGGGTGAGGAGGACATATCGGCGAAGGGAAACACCGTCTCATCAAATACCACATGATGAGAGACGATGATCTGGTTTGAGTGAAGGTCAAGACACCGATATCTCTTGTGATTGGAGGAGTACCCTAGGAAAACAAACAGAGAGGAGCGAGGTGATAATTTGTTTGGAGTTGTGGATGACACGAAGGTGGTTGTACGTGTGAAAGCATCTAGGCCCCATGGTTTCGGTGATTAATGAAAATGCAAGATTGCTATGACTAACGTGTGTTTTGTAGAGGCAAACTTGTTGAGTTAGGTCACATGTGATGGATGATGAATGGGCTTAATGGTATTCATTCCCCCAAGATGGATTTCCTTTCGGTGATGGACATCAAGGTTGAAGCTTAGGCTAGGTATAAGTGTCACAAGGTTTGAGAAGGACACTTAGCTGGCCTTTATTTTCCTTTGGTCGTACTATTAAGGGGGTATGAGATTAGTAGCTTGACCTATGAGAAGTTTTGGATGTAGGTGTGGTGCACACTTGTCAAACCTAGTCCTAGATAGTCTACAAACAGCCCTTCAGATGAATAGAGCAAGTCCCTTTCACATAGTATCAAGATTCGAAGTGATTAGGGAGCTCTAAGAGGCTCCGGACTACATGTCCCTAAGGCTTCAGACCAATGGTGAGGGTCCAGACCCTAGGGTCTGCGCAAATGTTGAGAAAGGAAGCTGCGGAACCCAACCATTAGGGCTCCGGACCAATGTCGAGCAGTCCGGTGCTTAGCTTGAGTGTTGTGTAACTAGGGTTAGCATCCGGACCAGTTCAGAGCTCGCGTCCGAAGCTCAGTCCGGAGTGAAACAGAGAGGTACAAAGAGGGTAAAAAGGCGTCGGACCTAGTTGGGTGCCGACCTCCGGACCAATGTTGAAGTGAGCCCGTAACACTGGTCCGGTCCTGTGGTTCGCAGAAATCTATTAAAGTGAGTAACAGCTAGTTTCGGGGTTGGGGCTATATATAGTTGCCCAACTCGTCCATTCTAGCTCTCTTGGCTAGTTGAATACCTGAAGAAAGCTTGTGAGAGTCCTTGAGAGCTCAAGAGCCTAGTGAGGAGTGTAGTTTAGTGATTCATACACCTAGATCCTCATTAGTGAGATTGGGAGTGACAAGTGTGCATCCATCCACCTTCCTAGCCTTGATTGGGTCAAGTGAAGGTCTTGTGCTTGTTACTCTTGGTGATCGGTAGCACCTGGCTTGGTGGCGATCGAAGGTTTGGGGACCACTCGGAGCTTGTGGGTGGCCTTCCTCCAACTCTTATGATCGGTTGTGGGCGATTCACTGAGATGGAGAGGCGAAGAATCAGCCTGGAGAGAGCACTTGATCCTTGCATGGATCGAGGGGGAGCGATACCCTTGTGTGGGTGCTCCAACGGGGACTAGGATTAGTGTCGACTCCTCGATACCTCGGCAAAACATTGTCGTGTCAACACCCTTCTTCTCCCTACCTCTTTCATACTTGCAATTTACTTTCAAGCAGTACTTTCCGCACTAGTTCTCATGGCCTGAGTAGAATTGCATAGGGTGTTCTTAATTTACTTGAATTGCCACTTGCTTAGTTTTCATATCCATAGCTTGTTTACACACACATAGGCACTTAGGGTAATTGGCATTGCTTAGGATTTAATTTTTGTTTTAGAAATTTAATAATCCCAATTGACCCCCCTCTTGGGCATCTTGATCCTTTAAGCATGCCATATAATGCAAAGTAGGGAGTTTGGCCGTCCAAGTTTTTTGTGGGGTGGCGATTGAGGAGGTAGGTTGTAGTGTGTAAAGAATGCACCAATAAATGGGAGGGAGACTGGCCTGGAATAGAAGGGATCACACAATGTTATTGATGGCGCAAAGAGTGTGCTCAGCCCGCCCATTTTGTTGGGAGGTGTATGGGCACAACATGCGGAGAACGACACCGTGGGTGAGGAACATGCGAGTCGAGGAATGATCGAATGCGCAGCCATTGTCACACTCGAACGCCTTAATGGAGGAGTCGAACTGCATGCACACATATGAGAAAAATTAGAGATGGTGCCAAAGGTGTCAGATTTGAGGCGTAAGGAAACGTCCAGGTATAATGAGTGTGTGATCGTCCAAAATGACAAGATAATATTTGTATCCAGACACACTAACAACTGGGGATGTCCAGAGATCACATTGTATTAAATCAAAAGGACCAACAACACGAGAGTTTGACAAGCTAAAAGGGAGGCGCACATGGTGACCTAGCTGACAAGCATGGAAAACATGAGTATCGTGGTGCTTACTACATGAAATATCATTGAAACTGATGAGTGTTGACGGTCCTTAAGTATCAATTTTAACCGTCAACTAAACATAAAAAAGGATCCATATGCAATTCCCATCTATATATAGGGGGGTTTACTAATGAAATTCCACAAGTTTTGGTGAATGCCTGTTTCTACAGGGGTTTATCAGGAAATATGGAGGAAATGCCCACATGTAAGGTTTACATAGAGATAATTATCATCCGCAGGAAAAAGAATAATCTAGAAGGGTCAAGAAGGCGCGGAAAGGAGCGAGAGGGCGAGCGGGCCCACAAGCAGGGCGCCCACCCTACTCCTGTGGCCAATCATGGCCAACTTCGCGGATCGCGCCTAACCGCCTTTGAGGATGAATATAAACCCTTCGCCTAAGGTCGTTTTGATCCGACGGCCAACGTTCATTTGAAGAGGCTATATAAGAAAGGCCCCTGACCCCCTGAGGATAGTCCCCATTATCATAATTCATAGAGAGAGCAAAAGCTAGGGTTTGGAGATGAGAGGTGTCCCTCAAATGGACATTCTCTCTTCTCTAAACTAGAATAGATCTAGATAGTAGAGAGATGGAGAGCGAGGGAAGATTAGAGGAGATGTCGGCCTATTAGTGCCTCCTCCAATTGTACTTCGACATGATCAAGACCTAATCAAGCTTGCTCCTGAGATCACTCTGGTAATCTACTTATTATTTCATTGATCAATTACTATTTCTGGTTTGCAACTCTTTCGAGTACTTTAATCTATAGGACCCTATAGGTTAGAGGAGTAGTATAGGTGTAAGCACGGTGCTTAGACCTAGATTACTTGTGAATGTCTCCTACATTCCGGACCCGTGGGTGTAACGCGGAAGTGACAGTTCCGTTGTTACCTTTGTATCCCACATCCTGTTTGTTGGACTCGCATGGCTGGATACCTATGGTTAAGCATCCTCTGTGGTGTCTCTTTTCACGTGGTAAGTCCCCAGATATAGATATATCTCCTTGATATTAGAAGTAGACAAACCCCAATTATCCTCTCTATTCTCTTATTATCGCCCCTACATTAGATTATTCTCCCTTACCTTTAACCTTGTTTTGACCTTATCTTGTTCTTACCATATACTTTATCTTCACTCACTTATCTTTTCTGGTTAAGTTAGAGCATAGTTGATTCTCCCATTTTCCTGTGGATTCGATATTTAAAACTTGTCCTGGGTGAAAGCTACAACGGTATCCGTGCGCTTGCGGATTTATCTGTGTGCGTCTAAAATACCCAACAAGCTTTCTGGCGCTATTGCCGGGGAAACGGTTGCTGAGTTAACTACGAACTAGCTTAGTCATTTATTTTCTAAAAAATATATATATATATTTATCCTTCCTTATCTTTATCCTTTTCCTCTATCCTTTACTTTTATTCTTCACCTCATCTCTGCTATTCTTTCTTCTTACCTATTTCCTGATCTCTTGTCTATCATGGAGAATAACATTCCTATCTATCAATATGGTAGACTCACGGGCACATACCTCAAACCACCAGAATCTTCAAAGCCTATCATGACATCTAGTTTTGAGATAAACCCGAAATACATAAAATTTCTTCAAAAACAACCTTTCTCGGGAGAAGATGAGGAAAACCCATACACACACCTGGACGAATCTGTGACCTCCTTCGCATAGAAGGCATGTCCGATGAGACCATTCAATGGAAGATTTTTCCGTACTCCTTAACGGGAAGAGCTAAACATTGGTACAAACTCAACATAGGAAGTGTTCAAGGTGATTGGAAGGTGCAATCCAATAATTTCCTTAGAAAATATTTTCCAATCACCAAAGACGTTGATCTTCGGAATGAGATTCTTACTTTTAGACAACTAGAAGAGGAATCTCTTGACGAATCATGGGATCACTTTATTGACCTTACTCTCCCTAGCCCAAATCTTCGTATTCCAGAACCTATTCTTCTACAACACTTTTTTATAGGCCTTAGTAGGAAAGATAAGGAATCCCTTAATACAACCTCTAGAGGATCTTTCCTTTGCTTGTCTACTAGTAAAGCAAGGAATTTGATTGATAGAATGAGTGGAAAGACTCCTTGCCCTAGCATTCAGAAGTCAATCCCTGAGAAAGAAAAGGATCAGTTCCTGGACAAAAATAGGAGGTTTCGATAGCCAAATCACAACCATTCCAATACCAAGATTTAGCTATCAATCCTAAACCATCAATACCCCAAAATTCTCCAAGGAAAGAAGAAATTCCAACCTTGGATCTTCCAGATGCTGATGGTTTAAACTTCTGGTTTCATGAGAGACTTTCAAGCAGAGATAATTCAAATTCTTGCAAGAAGGGTTCTCTTAAAGAGTGTCTTGGTTCCTACTACGAAGAAGACGAAGATGGCATGTCAAGTGATGCCATAGAAGGAAAGCTAAGCCATATAGAAAATTCTATCTTCTTCCCTACTATGTCCACAAATCATGAACCCATCCTTGACCTCATAGACTCCTCCATCCCTTTCCTTCCCAGTCTCATGATGATCCTAAAAATTCACCAAGACAATCAGAGCATAGGAGTCATGAAGACCATGAGGATGACCAAGAGATGCTACGACAATGGTTGGAATGTGTAGAATGGATGCAAAAGGAAGAAGCCTTAATGGATTCCAACCTTGGCTCAATTTCAAATGGTGAGCCTTTAACTCTCTTTGAAGATGAGATTCATCCATCTATAGAAGAGAACATCAATCCAGGTGAAAATCCGAACATTCAGATTGGAGACGAAGAGGGCATCAATGAGCATGGGATCTATCCTGTAACCACTTCAATAACTCCATGCTCATATAAAACATCTCCCCAATCAGTTGTTCTCTACAATCTCACCACTTTCGAGATCTCCAACCCCCTCTTCCTTTCTATTTATAAAAACTTTAAAAGGGCGGTTGTCGATGCATATGTCTATAATAAATATTGCAGATCTCGTTGAGTTGATCTTGATATAGGTGCACATAGGTTGGTGTTGGAGGGGAAACCACTTCACCAACATAATAGTAATTTGATGGTTTCCCAAGGACAAAGCTTAGCATCCTAAAATAAGCACTTACTAGATCATAACATGAGTTTCCACTTGTTTGCAATAATGCCTTATGTAATGAGCATAGAAATATAATTGTAAAAATATTCCTTCGGGTATTCTTGTCACTAACCTTTTCAGGATTGGAGCAAAAAGATCGACAGGAAAACAAGCACAAGGTATGTCCAACCAATCATCATGCAGCATTGAATTAAATTCATCCAAACTTGAATTTTAGCAAAATTCAAGCTTGGGGGAGTAACTTACATAAAAACATCATTTACCATATTGCTATCTTGGTTGTGCCTACCTTTTAAAGCCATGCTGAATTTGTTAAACACTAATCATTCTCTCCATATGAGTAGATCTCTATAATGCCTTCATGCTACCTTTGTCTATCCTAGTAAGTGTTAGTTTGGAAGTACTGCACATACTTCTATTGGCTTTTAAATTAAGCGTGGTGCTTAGGTTAAATAGCCTTCCTTAATTTGATTAGACATGGAGTCTAGTTTGGTTATTGAACTAAAAATTGCTTGTATAGACATTGACATATTTTGTCGGACTAACCCCTGTAGGAAAAACTTTCAATATCAAAATGGGAAGTCCTAAGATAAACTCACACTGGAGATAAAGAGAGAGACACATGAAGTTTGACAACATGCACAAGGAAGACATAGCTCATTCATCATAGAGGTATGATCCATGGAATAAGAAGAAGAGTGCCACAACAAGATATAATCAAAAGCACTCACTCCATGGAAGAGATTGGGAAAAATTCCACCAAGCCCCCTTAAGGCAAAGAACATCATGGGAATTCAAGACAGTGAACGAGTGCAACAAGGAGACAAAAGTACATGAACAAGATGCACAACCACTAAGAAAGGAAAGCTTCCATAAGGTGATACTGTACCGACCACTCCTCAATAATCAAGGTAACATCTCAAGGTAAGTGAATATCACTTTTATAAGCTTCTCCTTGATTCTAGCATGCACATAAATAAAGACACAAACATGTATGAGTTACAACTCCAATTAATCCAACCTGATTAATTCAACATGTCTATTCCTTTAATCTTTGTTCCTAGTACAACTTTCTTGATCTCACTGTCTTAACCATATGAGCTAAAATGTTGCACATCCAATCTTTAGAAGATGATAGTCATAAAGAAAGATATATACACAAATAGACTATCCTTCTATAGGTTGAGCAATCTGATCTGACAAATATTTTTAAATGTTATACTCATGCTCATCTTCTGCTCTTATCACCCATCAACTTTATCTTGCTCGCTATGCTTAAGGTTAGAGAAGAATGAATAGACTTTTGGTTCTGTTGGTGTTTTCCACCAACAGGGCCCATGCACTTGATCTCTGCCTTGTCTCTATGAGCAGACACATTTTGAGCAACAAGGAGGAGTTTTTTAACTCCCAAATTCAACCAAGTAAAGGACCTGGATCTATGGAAACACACACATTGAGCAAGATGTGTTAACACACAGCAAGCAGAAACCAATCGGTAACGACAGCCGCGACGATTAAGGCAATAAAGACTCCGAAGGAAAAATAAAGTCAGGATATTGTGTTTTTTCCTTTAATATCTTGTAATCGTATCCTTTTAGGACTCATATCATGACAAGGGTATAAATATAAACCCTTGGCTATTGTAAAAACGTTCACAACCAAATCAATACAACTAGCCCCATGCAAACTTCGAGTCCTTTTTGTCGTGTCGTCGAGTTCTTCGAGAGGAATCATCGATCCGTCGACCTCCGTAAGTCCCGGCAACCTTGTTATCATGTCTAGTATCATGCGATGGATTTAGATATCAATGCAAGTAGTCTTGTTTGTTTTCAATGATCGTGCGGCGGATCTTTGCTTAATAATCAAGAAGTCTTTGCTTGTGTTTTGTTTATGAGTAGATGTCGTGCGGCAGATGTTTACTTATTATGCTTAGCAAAAGCAAGATAGTTATAGGCTCTATTAGATTTGTCAAAATCTATTAGATTCATCAAGTTATCATGTGTTGATTTGCCTTAAATATTTTACATGTTTGCAAATACTCTTTTGCCCAATCTAGATTGAAGAGGTTCGGCTCTTTCCGTCGTTATAGATCTATTCATGTTTTAACAATGCTATTTCAATAGTTAGATCTTACGTTTTATAATAGCCGAATTGATTCAATCTAGGTTGTCACGTGTGGCGGGTTCATGCATGCTATTTCATGTTCAAGTTTTGATAAAGCTAAGTATCGTGCGGCAGGTGCAAGCTTAGATTGGTTTGATCGTGTTTTCTTACATGTTTTCCTTCATCATGGATCCCAACTCGGCCAGATTGCCGAGCTTGGTCATGATTTAACTTTTGGACATTTGGTTCATTCATACGTACTTTTCCCATGCATGTATATTCGGCAATCAAAGTGCCACGTGCTCTTTGCTTTAGCCGAATGATCTATATACCATGTTGGCAGATAGCTTTCATAGTTGTATGTCGTCGTAAGTGGCTTCAGGGCCGTACATATGGACCTGTCTGGTCTTATCCGGCACGTTCCAGTTTATATCTAATGATTATCATCCCTTGTTAGTTTCAGGTCAAACTGACTGGCATGTTTTCGGTTCTCGCAACACCCGGGCACCCGATTGAAGCCACGCTTTCTGGCTTGCTATGTGTGAGATATAGTACGTCACTTTTTGTGTCAACACACTTTCTGGCACGCTCGGTGGGACCCCACATCTCAAGATGGTTTAAATCCACAACAGCCTGATTCTGGATGTGACTATGGAAGAGTTGTCGGAGGATATGAGGAATCTGATCCAACAGACATGTGACAATTTTCGGAATAAATGCTTGATGTCTTTCTCAAAGAACAAAAGCAACAAGTTTTCCAGAAGCAGTCACTCCCAAGAACCCTCCTTCCACATCAAACTGATTACACGGAAGAGGAGGAGGCTCATAAAGTTGGTGAGGTGATCTACAAAGCCATGAGCGAAACCATGACAAATTATCATACAACTTTCCTGAACACTTTCCGCCAGATCATGGTCAGCACGTTCGGGCCAGCCGCCGATAAACCCTTTGAGGAAACACATGGTCCGATACGAGGGGCAACATTACTCCATGTGCCGAAGTACCAGGAGAAGACCGCTGAGGATGGTGGAGCGCCTGACATGGCCCAAGCTAGGATGGTTCCTCACCAGAAGCAGCAATATCCCATGACTCACGGCCAACTTGCATTCGGCGCATCAGGGAGCATCCCACAATCGAATTTCAAGGTATCCCCAATAGCAAACAGATTGCAAAAAAGCATGTACGGGGAGGGGTATCAAGAGTTTGTCGATTACAGCGCCATTAATGCTCTCTAGAATCCTGGATACGGGAACCCAGCAGGGCTACCATTTGAAGGGCAGGCATGTGGGGCTTCGAATTCCAGTGTTGATATTATCATGGATAGGATGGCAGACATGATGAAGAATCAGTTTGGCCTAAAGCCAAAGAACCAGTCATACGCATACAAGTCCACTTGTCCAGAATGGTACAACAGAGTGGCTCTCCCTCCAAGAGTTAAGGCTCCTATAGATTTGACCAAGTTCTCTGGCCAGCATGACACCAGCACCATAGAACACATCAGCCGATACTTGATGCAGCTGGGAGAAGCGTCTATAGATGATGCTTGGAAGATTTGGTATTTCCCTTTGTCCCTAACAGGACCAGCCTTCACATGGTTCGCGTCTCTACCGGCAAACTCCATTAGCAGTTGGGCAGACCTGGAGCAGAAATTCCATGTGTATTTCTTTACAGGCACCAATGAGAAGAAACTAGTCGATCTTATGAGCTTGAGATAGAAGGTTAATGAGACAGCCCAGGAATATCTCCGTAGGTTCAGGGAGACCAAAAACCTCTGCTATTCTCTGAATTTACCAGATGACCAGTTGTCGGTGATGGCAGTGGCAGGCATGCAGCCGAACATCAGAGAGAAGCTGTTTCGTATGGACTTCAAAGACCTTGGGCAGTTGTCACAATGGTTGGCAATGATGAATAACCAGGCTCAAGGGTTCAGGAGGGATAACCGTTTCTAGAAAGGTGATATGAGTAATACAGTGTATCAGAGTTTCCTGGAAGAAGCGACAGAGTTTGAAGACGAGGATGAAGTCGCTGCAGCCGAACTGGTCTGGGCAAAAGAACTAACCCAAGTTAATCAACAATGGTTGAGGCAACAGAAAGGTACTTACGACTTTGATGTATCCAAATTAGACAAGTTGTTCGAGTTATTGTTCAGGGAAGGACGCATCAAATTGCCTGAAGGGCACCCCATGCTGTGCCCTGAAGGAGTAAAGGACAAAAGATTTTGCGGCTACCATAATACTAATTCCCATGCCATCAATGATTGCTGAGTGTTCAGGATGAAAATCCAGAAAGCTATTTAGGAAGGGCATCTAAAGTTTGACGGCAAGATGAAGATTGATGCTAATCCTTTTGCACAAAACACAGTGTCTTTCTCTATGAATATGGTTGTCGTGGATGACTCCAAAGGCAAGGGAAAGATGAAGGTACTAACCTCAGACAGAGCGGAAAGAACTAGTGTTGTTGAACATGATCAGCAGATTACATATGGGGAGCTTCGGCAACGAGGACAGTTCCAGAATAGCCAAACTGAAAGAGGAGAAGCCTCCAAACCCAGGGTCACGACGAGGATTCTGTTGAACAAATGGCAACGGGAGCAAGAGCAGTATCAGAGATGGATACATTACAAGGAACAAGAATTCATAGAGGAATGTCAGAGACATGAGGAAGAAGTGTATCGGAGGAAATAGGAGCACTTGAGGGAGCAGGAGCAGTCTCACTGGGAATGCTCGTTCTTGAAGCATTGTTGGAATGAAGGCCTGAAGCTGCCTACTAGGGACAATTGCCCTGAATGCAATGATCAGTATTCAGGGTATAGGCAGTCCCGAGTCAACCGCCGTCCGGTCCATGAAAGACTTGGAGAACATGCTCCTAGGGATGATCGACATTTAAAAATAGGCGACTCAGAGGATCGGTAAGGTAAAAGGTTTTCCGATCAAGAGTGGGTTCACTCTGAGGAGAGAGAGCGCCGGGAATACGTGTGGTAGAACGGATGGTGGTGTCCACCAGGGCTGAAGAAGAGCCAGAAAAGGAGGGTGCAACGCTTGAGGAATAGAGAGCTAACACACGTGATTGCCAAACGGAGACCAACGTGGCGTCCTGAGAAGAAATCCGATGAACACGAACGTTCGTCTGATGCATACATGGCCTTCTTCTTCCCGTCAGAATTTATAGCTCCCAAGGACCAAGATATCTAAGAGGAAGTGTCCTCATATGTCGATGAGAGCGAGTGTTAGAATATGATGGTCCAGCTTGTCCTGACTCAACGGGCAGTGTTCGATAAACTGGCCAGGCATCGGCACTTGAAGGCGCTTTACGTGAAGGGATACATCAATGGCAAGCCTTTGACCAAGATGTTGGTTGATGGAGGAGCTGCCATCAATATCATGCCTTATACTACCTTTAGGAAGCTCGGGATGACCAATGAGGAGTTGTTGAAAACCGACTTGGTACTCAGAGACTTTGCTGGCAACCCTTCCGACACTCAAGGAGCAGTACACGCCGAGTTGATGATTGGGTCAAAGACTCTGATCACTACCTTCTTTGTCATCGATGGCAAGGGGGCATATAGTCTGCTCTTGGGAAGAGATTGGATCCATGCTAACTGTTGCATACCTTCAACCATGCATCAGGCTCTCATTCAATGGATTGGAGATGATATTGAGATCGTTCATGCTGATGATTCGGTAAGTGTTGCTGCCACAGAACCTGTCAACTGGGAGTATGATGGCTTCGATTGTTTCTCTAGAAAGATTTGGGGAGAAGGTCCTATGAATGTCTCCGGCAAGGGCCAACAGCCGATCCAAGCAGTCGGCTCTGAGAGCAATTTTTAATGGGGAAGCCAATCGATGACAGTGAAGGGAAGCTGGGACGTGTCTTCATGTTGGCCGATAAACTAGAAGAGATAAATGTTGGTGATAATGTTAAACCAAGGCCGATGTTCATCAGTGCAAATTTAGACCAAGAGCATATGTTGAAGCTGATAGACCTACTAAAAGAATTCAAAGATTGTTTTGCTTGGGATTATACAGAGATGCCCGGACTAGATCGTTCTATCATTGAGCATAAATTGTCGATCAAGCCTGGATATCGTCCTTTCAAACAACCTCCCCAGAAGATTTTCAAAGAAGAGGTACTGGCCGATGTAAAGAAGGAAGTTGAAAGATTATTGGAAGCAGATTTTATTCGGCCATGCAGATATGCAGACTGGGTTTCAAACATAGTCCCGATGTACAAGAAAAATGGAAAGATGAGGGTCTGCATTGATTTTAGAAATCTCAACAAAGCTACCCCAATGGATGGTTACCCAATGCCAGTTGCCGATCTGCTCGTCGACGCGCCGGCTGGTTATGAAGTCATCAGCTTTATGGATGGTAATTCTAGTTATAACCAAATCTTCATGGCAATAGAGGATATTTCAAAGACAACCTTCATATTCCCTGGTCATATTGGTTTGTTTGAATGGATTGTCATGACTTTTGGTTTGAAGAATGCCGGTGCAACCTATCAGAGAGCTATGAACTATATTTTTCACGAGTTGATCGGCAAAATTGTGGAAATCTATATTGATGACGTGGTGGTCAAGTCTAGAAATCATGAGGGGCATTTGGCCGATTTGAGGAAGACCTTGGATTGCCCTAGGAAGCATGGTTTGAGGATGAACCCGAACAAGTGTGCCTTTGGAGTCTCGGCTGGTGAGTTTTTAGGCTTTCTAGTCCATAAAGGAGGGATCGAGGTTGGCAAGAAGAGCATGGAAGCAATGGACAAGGTGGTGCCTCCAACCAATCTCACAGAGTTGCAATCACTACTGGGCAAGATTAATTTTGTGAGAAGATTCATATCTAATTTGTCAAAAAGAGTGTTGCCCTTCTCTCCACTGTTGAAGCTTAAAAAAGATCAAGAGTTTGTGTGGGGTGACGTACAACAGAAGGCTTTTGATGAGATCAAAGAGTACATGAAGGCACCACCCGTATTGGTACCTCCGCAACTTGACAAGCCTTTTAAGTTGTACGTGGCGGCCGACAACCTGACAATAGGGTCGGCCCTCATGCAAGAGTTTGAAGGGAAAGAAAGAGTAATAGCTTACCTTAGCCGAAAGCTGCTGGATCCAGAGACAAGGTATTCAACTATAGAAAAGCTTTGCTTATGTGTGTTTTACTCATGTACCAAGCTTCGGCATTACTTGTTAAATGCCGAATGTGTAGTAGTTTCTGAGTTCGATGTGATAAAACACATGTTATTGATGCCAATTTTAAATGGAAGAATTGACAAATGGATTTTAGCTCTGTCAGAATTCGATCTAAGGTACGAATCGGCAAAAGCAGTAAAAGGTCAGGTTATTGCTGATTTTGTTACCCAACACCGTGATCCTTCTGCTAAGATGGTAACCATTGCACCATGGACTTTGTTTTTTGATGGTTCATCTTGTACCAAAGGTGGTGGTGCTGGTATTCTCTTGATTTCTCCTAGAGGGTTGACTTTTGAGTATGCCATCCCCATTGGATTCTTGGTGACTAACAATCAAGCAGAATATAAAGCATTGCTTAAAGGACTCCGACTGCTTGTCAAAATGAAGGTTGTTGTTGTTGAAGTTTTTGGGGATTCTGAGCTGGTAATTAACCAACTGATCGGCCAATATGAATGCAAGAGTGATATGTTAAAGGGATATTATGAAGGTGCCGAGAGCTTCTGAAGAGTTTCCAGGTAGCCACATTGCATCATATCCCTAGGGGGCATAATGAAGAAGTAAATAGACTGGCTCAAACTGCTTCGGGATACCGAGAAGGTCAAGAAATTAACGCTTTGGATGAAGGTCAGGTAATTGGTGATTGGAGAAACGAAATTGCTGATTATTTAAAAAATACATCACAAAAAGTATCCTGAAAGCTCAGATATAAGGCTATCAAGTTCGTGCTCCTTGATGACCAGTTGTACTA
Organism: Microstegium vimineum; assembly: GCA_022036555.1. Classification (NCBI taxonomy): domain Eukaryota; kingdom Viridiplantae; phylum Streptophyta; class Magnoliopsida; order Poales; family Poaceae; genus Microstegium; species Microstegium vimineum. Next base: position 18,977,693 of record CM039138.1, on the reverse strand, counting down.
CAAGTCCATAGATAGAGTACTCCTCAAATGTTTGAATCAAGAGGAGTCCAGATTGCTGATGTATGAAGTGCATGAAGGAGTATGTGGTGCATATCAGTCGACTTACCGGATGAAATGGATAATAAGGAGAACTGGTTATTTTTGGCTAACCATGCTTGAGGATTGTTTTGAATATTACAAGGGGTGTCAAGACTGTTAGAGATTTGGTAATATTCAGAGAGCTCCATCATCGGTTTTAAACCCAATTGTCAAGCCTTGGCCGTTCAAAGGATGGGGCATAGATTTGATTGGTCAAATTAATCCTCCTTCTAGCAAAGGACATAAGTTTGTGTTGTTGGCTACAGATTATTTTACAAAGTGGGTTGAAACTATTCCCCTAAAAAGGGTTACATCAGGAAACATGGTCGATTTTGTTAAGGAGCATATAATTCATAGATTCGGGATTCCTCAAACCATAACAACAGATCAAGGGACTCAGTTTACTTCGTCTGAGTTTTGTGATTTTGCCGAGGAGATGGGAATCAAATTGTACTACTCTTCTCCTTATTATGCACAAGCCAATGGCCATGCTGAAGCATCAAACAAGATCATGATCAAAATTATTCAGAAGAAGATGGATGAAAAGTCGAAGAAGTGGCATTCGGTTCTTAACGAGGCTTTGTGGTCTTACCGAATGGCTTGTCGTGAATCTACTCAAGCGTCTCCCTATGAGTTGGTTTATGAGCATCATGTTGTGTTACCGTGGGAATTACAATCAGGATCCAGACAGATTACATTGCAGAATGATTTGAGGAAAGAAGATTACAAGGGTCTGATGATGGACGAATTAGAAGATTTGCATTTAGTTCGTCTCAAAACATTGGAAAATATTGAGAAAAATAAAGTACGTGTTGCCAGGTATTATAACAAGAAGGTTAAGGAGAAACAATTCGCAGAAGGAGATTGGGTATGGAAAACCGTATTGCCGATCAGGACAAAGGACAGAGCATTCGGCAAGTGGTCTCCGAATTGGGAAGGACCTTTTCGAGTGGTAAGGTGCGCGCTTGGCAATGCGTATATCTTGAAGACTCTACTGGGAGAAGAATTCGCTAGGGCTATTAATGGAAGATTTCTTAAGAGATTTCATCCCAGTGTAGAGGTTGGAGAATAAACAGACTTGAGGAGTCTTATACACAAATAGCCGATATGGATGTATCGCCTTTAGCCGAAAAATAATCTGAAGATCTCAGAGAATAGCCGACACGGCATGTGTCGCCTTTAGGGTAAAAATCAAACACATCGTGCAAGCATTCTCTAGATTGGTCGTTCTCAGAAAAATTTAAACAAGGAGAAAACTAGTAGGGATCCTGAATATTTCACAGAACAAAGTATTTTACATAAGATTCCTAATTACAAGCTACTCCTCAAACAACTTGTTGAGGACAGTCTAGGCATCTGTGACTTCAGCAAGGGCGGTTGCATGGTCTTCATAGCTCTCCAGAAGATCGTCGATGTCTTCGACACTCTCTAGAGGCACTTTACCACGAAAGCCAGTTGGCTGGAAAAAGAAACCCTCATCACGTTGGGTAGTCATTGCCGCGAACCCTAGAGTCACGTCGTGGTGCACGCCGTGAATAGCGACTTGATTAATACGGACATCCGCATTATCAAGGCATGCCTCGGCGGTTTCTCCTTGGGCGTTGACCTTATCGGCGATCTTGTTCGTCGTGGTTTTCAAGCGCTCAGTTTCTGCAGAAAGCGCTGAAGAAACATACGAATCGGGTAACCATACAAGATCAGAAAAGAGAAGGTCAAACAGGATTGCTTTGGCTAACCCGTGATGGCGTCGCAGAGCTACTTCCGCTGGTCCTCCCACTCGAGTTGGTCAATGCCATATTGTTTGGAGGTCTTCTCCAACTCTGTGTGGGCCTCGTCTCTTTCACCCTTGAAGGTGACCGCCTCCGCAGAGGTGTAGGGGACGTCCGCGGCGTTCGAACCTGAACCCAAGTCCCAGGGGTTGGAGTGGTAGTAGCCTGAAGACTCGGAAGGGACGGATATCAGAGTTCCCGGTGAACCTGCTATCGCCGGAGGGAGAGGGATGCTCTGACCGGTGGAGATAACCCTAATTCTGTTGAATAAAGAGAGAAAATCAGGGTTAAAAGGGTGGATAAGAAGCAGAAGTGCGAGGGGGCAAAAGACTAATTCTCACCCGCGCTGTCGATTGCGCCATGCTCGGCTTCCTTCAACTTCTCCTTCGGCAGGATGCTTGCCATGGTTATTGCCTCCCGCCATTGATACTGTAAAAGTTAGGTTTTTTCTCTGGATTGGTTTGAACAGAGAAAGTGGGGAGACGAGAAGGCTTGACTGAAGGCGATGATGGTGGCTAAAAGAGAGGGCTTATTTATAAGCGGAATGGGAATACCAAACGGCAAACTAGGGTTTTTCCTCTCAAGTGGGTCGTTACCGGGCCAGGCCAGACTCAGATATATCAAAAGTCGCTCAGCTATATCCCTAAACCAAAAACGATCGGTTATCTAAAAACTAGAGATGAATCGGCTATGCTGTAATCGGGAAGAGTAACAGAGCCGATTATACTATCATACAAGCAGGAATATATAAGAGGCAAGATAGTAAGGACAGTCAATTGTTCAGAAACAAAATGTGCTGCACTTAATCTACTACAAGCTATATCTCTACCGATGCAGAACATGATTGATGGCATCGAGGGCCTCAGTCTTGATTCGGCTAACGTCATCCAATACTTTTTGGTCTTCGTCTTCAGAACTTTGGATGCTGGATAGTTTTGCTTTGAGTTGTTGATTTTCATTCAAAATGATTGATATTTTTGATGAAGTTGCTTCTATAGAGTTCGGCAAAGTTGTCATCTTGGCTTCATGAGATTGAATTTTGACATTCAGTTTAGATAATTGAGCTTCTAATCTGATTCTCTCATCCTTCATGACTTTCAGCTCGGATTCCAGAGTCACCAGTGAATCTTTAGCAGCCTGAAGATTGGAGTATAAAGCTTTAGCCTCTTGTTTCTTCAGAGACTTGTTATCCTGCAAAGCAGTCCTAGAGGCTATATTTTTGTTTGCTCTCTTCACCATAGCAAAATAATCATCAAGTTTGGTTGCAGACTCCAAATAGGCCTTGAGAGCAGATGGAAGATCTTGATTGATGAGCTCAAGGATATCCTTTATCTGATCTAAATCTTGGACCAAAATGTTGATGTCCTTATTCAGCAGGTGAGCTATATCCTGCAACCGGGCTTGATTTTCCTCTGATAGAGCCTACTGGGAGGTAGCTTCTTCCCCTTTCTCACTGATGAAATCTTCGACGGTGAAGGAGAAACTGGTGGTTGGTTTGGTAGTATTCTTGAGGAAGAAAGGAGTGTTCCTGAGTTAGCCGAATGGGTAAGATGTGCTAAAAGGATAGTTTAAGATGATATATTACCTACTGTGTTGATTGAGCCTCAGGATGGATTGTGTCTTGATCTGGTTGAAGACTGGATTGGATACCCAAGGATGCTGAACCTGGAGCTGGACTAGAGGAATGTTCTCCTGCTAGATCCTCTAGAATTTTATCTATTTCCAACAATGCAGGTGGTAGAGTGTGAGAACAGAAAATAAATGCTTCATGAAAGATAAGGAAGTAATTAGCCGAATAGTACCAATGTGTTTGGAGGTTCCATGAGCATCTGTACTCTCGGTTTCATGGGTCTCTGTATCTGCAACTTCATGGGTATCTGCATCCTCAGTAGGGGCTTGAAGAGGGATATCTGTTGTTGGAGAGTTGCTTGACCCAGGAATTTCAACATGTGGCTGCAGCAAGAGGTGATTAGTATAAAGGCAATCAAAATTGGTGATGAGTAAGGTTTATTGCTGAATAAAGATTCATACCTTAGGGGATCTCTGAACTTTCTTGGACCTTACCTTTCTGGTCACATGAATGTCCTCAAGTGTCTTCCTTTTGCCTTTTTCTCCTAAAGATGCAGTAGCTAAAACTGCAGGAGTCTTCATGAAGATTACTAGAGTGGGAGCATTGTAGCCCAATGCAGGTTTAGGCCCAGCTTTATAATAATCCACTGCTTTAATAGGAGGAGTAGGCTCGAAATCCTATACATGGCCAGATTTTAGAATGGGAGATAAATTCAGAGACAGGAGATGACTAGTGCAATGAGATTACCTCACTATCAGGAGAAAATTGAGGATACAAATCTTGGCATAAGGGGTGGACTGGTATGTTGAAAATGTGGTTGTGCCACTCTTACCACCAGGAAGAGAAAAGGGAGTGGGAAGCATCCACTAGTCCAAAGGGAGAAGGTTCATATGTTGGCAAATCTTGTCCAAGCTCAAAGACTTTTCTGGCTTCTGTTTCATTGGTGATCAGTTCCCTGTATCTTATGATTGATGAGAAGAAAGGTCTTGGGGGCAGCTGTCCACATCCTAATTGCCTGGATACCATATTGGGGTTGTAGAATTCATAGGTAGGATTCACCTCTCTCCCATGACGGAATTCGGCTGGCAGAATGCAAGGTTTGATAAAAGAGTTGAAGATCTCTGTGGACACTTTGTCAGAACAGCCAGATTCGTAGCTGAATTTATAGGGGAAAGTTAAACTATCATTCTCTTTGTAAGGGAGTCAAAGCACATTGTTGAAGCCCTTGAAAAATAGCTTGAAAAGATGACCAATGTCCATGATAACACTGATGGCAGATGCTGCTTCTTCATAGGTTTGGCGGCTCTTGGTCTTTGTTGTACTGCCTTCGGCATAGTTAACCGAAGGAAAGCTTAAATTATGAAGAGTTACAGACACTATCTGATGCATATAAAGTTGAAGCCACATCTGAATAAACCACCAGGGGCCACTCACACAGGAGATCTCCTTGTCATGGTACATTTGAATAGTGATCTGATGCATCATGTGGTAAACAGATCCTAAAAGATATTTGCCAAGAGGAATTAGTGTGCCTGCAGCCAAATCTTCAACCATTATCATATTATTCAGGGTTGGCTCATTGGATTTTCCACAAAAGATAAACCTGGAGAGCCACATGTTCATAAAGGCTCTGTTTCCTTTTCAGAAACAACACCAGCTGCTTCCATGTAAGTTTGAATGTACCCAACCCATCCACCTCCGGATTTGACAGCTCTCTGGTTGCTTTTGCCCTTATACTGGCATGGGTATACTGTTTTGGACACGTTTAAGCCAGTCATCATGAATACGTCGGCCAAAGTAGGAGTCATCATAGTGTGGCCGAAGACAAAAGCGTTGATAGTGTTAGACCAGAAATGAGAGGCTGCTATTAGGAGGGGTTCGTTTTTGGGCATTTCTGATAGAGATAGCTCTAGATAGTGGGTGATATCTTGGCTGTCCTAGTTGCTGCTATTCTTGTTCAACATCCTCCGGTACCAATTTTGCCATCCGGCTATTGGGGGAAGCGGCCAAGTCTTCAAAGTGTTTGGCCATCGGTTTGGCGGGTTGACTCTAGATTTGAAAGGAATCCTCAAGGTTTCCTTCTCAATAACCTCAATTGGGTCAGGATTGCCCATGGGACCAAGAAGGTAGGAATCAGGGTTTGCAGCATAAGGAATCAAAATCTCATTCTTGTATTCCTTCGAGAAATAATGGAATCGAGAAAACGAATGAGTTAGGAGAGAAGCAGGAAAATCGATCGGGGATTGCCGAATACATGAGAAAATGAGTTGAAATTTTAGCTCTGGAATCTCATCCTGAGTCGCCATTGAGGGTTCGAAGCAGATTTGAGAGTGCCAAAGTATGGATTTCTTGGATGGCGGTTGCGGCGTTGAATAGTATAAACCTAAGGGGAAAAGGAAGCTTGCGGTCAATTTCAGAATAAACGGCTTTTATCCCGAAATTGAGGGGGCATGTGTTAACACTAGATTTTGGCATACTTAGAATGACAGGTGGGCCAGTGTGAAGGAAGACTGCTAAAGACAGGTATTTAGGGTATTCGGTAAAATCTATGCGGTCGGCTAATATCCAGAGATTCGGCAATTGGTCATGCGGTCGGCTACTTCGAAGGGAGAGGCAGTTTTTCGTTGAAGCGACAAAAACGGCAAGCAGAAACCAATCAGTAACAACAGCCGCGACGATTAAGGACATAAAGACTCTGGAGGAAAAATAAAGTCAGGATATTATGTTTTTCCTTTAATATCTTGTAATCGTATCCTTTTAGGACTCATATCATGACAAGGGTATAAATATAAACCCTTGGCTATTGTAAAAACGTTCACAACCAAATCAATACAACTGGCCCCGTGCCAATTTCGAGTCCTTTTTGTCGTGTCATCGAGTTCTTCGAGAGGAATCATCGATCCGTCGACCTCCGTAAGTCCCGCCAACCTTGTTATCATGTCTAGTATCATGCGGTGGATTTAGATATCGATGCAAGTAGTCTTGTTTGTTTTCAATGATCGTGCGGCGAATCTTTGCTTAATAATCAAGAAGTCTTTGCTTGTGTTTTGTTTATGAGTAGATGTCGTGCGGCAGATGTTTACTTATTATGCTTAGCAAAAGCAAGATAGTTATAGGCTCTATTAGATTTGTCATAATCTATTAGATTCATCAAGTTATCATATGTTGATTTGCCTTAAATATTTTACATGTTTGCAAATACTCTTTTGCCCAATCTAGATTGAAGAGGTTCGGCTCTTTCCTTCGTTATAGATCTATTCATGTTTTAACAATGTTGTTTCAATAGTTAGATCTTATGTTTTATAATAGCCGAATTGATTCAATCTAGGTTGTCACGTGTGGCGGGTTCATGCATGTTATTTCATGTTCAAGTTTTGATAAAGCTAAGTATCGTGCGGCAGGTGCAAGCTTAGATTTGTTTGATCGTGTTTTCTTACATGTTTTCCTTCATCATGGATCCCAACTCGGCCAGATTGCCGAGCTTGGTCATGATTTAACTTTTGGACATTTGGTTCATTCATACGTACTTTTCCCATGCATGTATATTCGGCAATCAAAGTGCCACGTGCTCTTTGCTTTAGCCGAATGATCTATATACCATGTTGGCAGATAGCTTTCATAGTTGTATGTCGTCGTAAGTGGCTTCAGGGCCATACATATGGAACTGTCTGGTCTTATCCGGCACGTTCTAGTTTATATCTAATGATTTTCATCCCTTGTTAGTTTCAGGTCAAACTGACTGGCACGTTTTTGGTTCTTGAAACACCCGGGCACCCGATTGAAGCCACGCTTTCCGGCTTGCTGTGTGTGAGATACAATACGTTACTTTTTGTGTCAACAAGATGTTACCAGCGTCCATACTTAAATGCTCCACTTTGAACAACTGAGCAGACGGAGAACATGAGTGACACCGTATCAAGAGATGCAGTTATTAAGGTCTTCACCTGGAATCAAATGATGCACCTAAAGAATGAACATGGTAAGAAGTCTTGCTTAGAGGACTCAAAACACTGAACCCTCGTCGGGAGGTAAAATCGGCAATTATCTATATTTATCTTTTCTACATTAGTTTTCCTTTTTTCTATCATTTGCATAATCATTTTCCTTTATCATATTTACTTTTCTGCATTAGCATTGCAAATATTAGTTTGTTGCATGGCATCATAAAACCTAAAGCCCCATGTGAGTAGACTTGTGGCTTAAAACCCATAGGTATATTCGCTATGGTGGCATAAAAATAAAATAAATATGTTTTCATCTTATAATAAAAATATAAAAATAGTAAGTGTATGATCCTGCTAAATAAATGAAATTTATTAGAGGAAGCTTGATAGGATCAAAGCTAGAGATTTATGGCTAACACTTTATTAGTTCCACAAGCTTTGTTGTCTATTTGAGCTCCACAGAATTCAAGAATCAAAGGAGCTTGCAGACAGAGGTCACCCTACCCGCTGTCAGAGTATTGTCTCAACAGTCACTCCGACGAATACCCCTTTCCTACCTGCCAGCCACATCAAAATAAATTACATCAAAATCTAGCTTGGGGGAGAGCACCCCCATGTATCCAAGTAAGTATCCTTATCCTCTCAGGTTCACTTTTATTAGTTACATAAATTAATTCAAATAAAAAAAATGTGAGCACATGAAGGTTCACACTTAAATAATTATGAATTACAAAAGTTAAAATTTAGATACTTTTTATATTTATGGATTTATCATTATCTACTTTATCCTTAAGAGAGTTTTCTATTTAGTAATAATAATTGGTATTTTTAGTTTGTTTTTAGAAGCTGCTAATAATAAAGAAGAATTATGGCAATAACTCTATGGAAATGATGAATAGTTGCTCTGCCATAATTGCTTTCAAGTACCTAGTTTTCAACCTTGAATTCTCCCAAGTTTTAGATATAACTGTTTTGACATAAGATTTGCTCTGAACCTAAGACTTGTGAGTTGCAAATGCTTGAGCTAAGTCTAGGTAGTTGTTCCTAGCAATACTAGAGTTCTGGAGAATTTATATTTGGAAAATTTGAAAATATTACATGATGAGTTTCTGTATGAAGAGAGCTTGAATTCCTACCACAGCCATATATACATGCCTGGTAGATTAGGGAAACATTCACTATCATATTTACTACTTGTATTTGCATTGAGTTTTGTCAAGCTTTGTTGACCCTTAGAAACTTGTCATGCTTTTAAAATCAAGATCGCGTACACGCCACTCATTTATGCTACTTCTACCCTGGAGGTACGCATCCACATATATGTCATTCAGATCCACCAGAAAAATGCTCTACTCCTACCTTGGGAGTAAGTAACCAAAAATATCTCAGTTCTCCACCTATCCATATATTCCATTGCCCCAGTTATAACTGATCCAAAGATTTCCTTGTTATCATCTCTCAAAAGCGTCATTATAGAAAGAGACTTGGGGTTGTCAAAAAAAAATAAAGAGAGTAAAACATGGACAAGTGTCCTATCAAAACAATGGGTACTTAGATGCCAGCCTCTCTGAAAAAAACAAGCAATCCCAAGTTCTCTCAAAATTCCAAGTTCCAATATATATATATATATATATATATATATATATATATATATATATATATATTCAAGGAGCAGAGTAGAATTACGTTTCCACCATACACCATTATATATCCACCACATATCCAACCTCATACATCCACCATATATCACATACACATGCACATCTTAATTTGATTGTATGCCTTGTTTCTCTGGATCCATTGTTTGACTTTACAATTAATGCTTTGCAAGTATGTATGTGATGTTTCTCCCCACCTATGAACCCCATATATTGCCTATTAGTTATAGGGTGAAAGAGAGAAGTCACATTGTTACTTTGCCTGTTCCAAATAATATTCTGAGAGAAGGCATAACACCATTGTTGCCTTGGTGAGGATCCACAAATATCACATATAGAGAGACTTGAGACGGTCATACAAAAGAGACTTTGAGTTTTATTTTGAAAACTTTGCAAAACTCCAGGATGAAGGTAAAGTGAAGAGCTTGAGACATAGTGCTTGGCCTTATCATTCTGCTTTTCAATTACTCAAGACCCAAGTGATGGCTATAAGCCCCAAGTCATAATAGTTTACTCTAATCCAGAGGAGAATTCTTGTTTGAATGCATGTATACCTTTAAGGCGTGAAAGCATTGTAGCAACTCCTGATCCATCATAGAGTTAATCTTTGCTCAGGGACGAGCGAAAGGTAAGCTTGGAAGAGTTGTTGGCGGTCCTTAAGTATCAATTTTAACCGTCAACTAAACATCAAAAAGGATCCATATGCAATTCCCATCTAGATATAGGGGGGTTTACTAATGAAATTCCACAACTTTTGGTGAATGCCTGTTTCTGAAGGGGGTTATCAGGAAATATGGAGGAAAGGCCCACATGTAAGGTTTACACAGAGATAATTATCATCCGTAGGAAAAAGAAGAATCTAGAAGGGTCAAGAAGGCGCGGGAAGGAGCGAGAGGGCGAGCGGGCCCACAGGCAGGGCACCCGCCCTACCCCCTATGGCGCCCGCCCTACTCCTGTGACCAATCACGACCAACTTCGTGAATCGCGCCTAAGTTCCTTTGAGGATGAATCTAAACCCTTCGCCTAAGGTCGGTTTGATGCAACGACCAACGTTCATTTGAAGCGGCTATATAAGCAAGGCCCCTGACCCCCTTAGGGTAGTCCCCATTATCATAATTCATAGAGAGAGTTAAAGCTAGGGTTTGGAGATGAGAGGTGTCCCTCCAATAGACATTCTCTCTTCTCTAAACTAGAATAGATCTAGATAGTAGAGAGATGGAGAGCGAGGGAAGATTAGCAGAGATGCCGGTCTGTCGGTGCCTCCTCCGGTTGTACTTCGACATGATCAAGCCCTTATCAAGCTTGCTCCTGAGATCACTCTGGTAATCTACTTCTTATTTCATTGAGCAATTACTATTTCTGGTTTGCAACTCTTTCGAGTACTTTAATCTATAGGACCCTATAGGTTAGAGGAGTAGTATAGGTGTAAGCGCGGTGCTTAGACCTAGATTACTTGTGAATGTCTCCTACATTCCGGACTCGTGGGTGTAACGCGGAAGTGACAGTTCTGTTGTTACCTTTGTATCCCACATCCTGTTTGTTTGACTCGCGGGGCTGGATACCTATGGTTAAGCATCCTCTGTGGCGTCTCTTTTCACGTGGTAAGTCCCCAGATATAGATATATCTCCTTGAGATTAGAAGTAGACAAACCCCAGTGATCCTCTCTATTCTCTTATTATCGCCCCTACATTAGATTATTCTCCTTTACCTTTAACCTTGTTTTGACCTTATCTTGTTCTTACCATATACTTTATTTTCACCCACTTATCTTTTCTGGTTAAGTTAGAGAGTAGTTGATTCTCCCGTTTCCCTCTGGATTCGATATTTAAAACCCATCCCGGGTGAAAGCTACAACGGTATTCGTATGCTTGCAGATTTATCTGTGTGCGTCTAAAATACCCAACAAGGAGCCTGGATAGGGCCTCGTGATCAACATGACCAAGATGACGACGACAAAGGGTGGTAGAGGACGTGGCAGCAGTGAGGGTGGTGGTGCTGGGTGGTGCCAGCGGAAAGAATGGGTAGAGGTCAACCGTACTATTGCACCAGGTCATCACGGTCCATGTTTGAAGGTCCTTCATAGACAGGTCAAAAGGATCAAACTCGATAGAATAGTTATTACCAGTGGTGAAGCGATGAACAGAAATTAGATTCTTAATAATGTTGGGTGAGATTAAAACATTAGAAAGAATTAAATGACGTCACGAAGTAGAAAACAAGTGAGATCCAACGGAAGTAACAAGAAGTGAAGCTCCATTTACCAATAATGATAGATGAAGGACTTGATGACAAAAGAGTATGAGAGGATGAAATTATACCAGCGTTGTTGACCATGTGAGCAACAACACCGGAGTCAAGATACCTAAAAGGATCAAGATGCCCAAAAGGGGGGGTGAATTGGGCTTATTTCAAATTTCTAAAGCAAATATGAAATCCTAAACAAATGCCAATCACCCCTAGTGCCTACCGGTTGTGTGTCCTAGCTAGAAAGCGGTAGCAAGGCATATAAAGGAAGAACACCCTACACAATTCTAGTATGAATTAAGAACAAGTACGGAATGTAAAGGGCCAGGGAAAGAGATTCTTGACACAGCGATGTTTTGCTGAGGTATCGAGGAGTCAACACTCTCCCCTAGTCCTCGTTGGAGCACCTCGCAAGGTATTTCTCCCCCTCAATCCCGCGCAAGGGATGAATGCTCTCTACGGGCTGGTTTTTCGCCACTCCGGCTTGGTGAACCACCCACAACCGATGAACAAGTGGGTGGAGAAGGGCCACCAACAATCTTCCGGCGATCACCTTACTCTGAGCACCACCGGACCGTATAGGTGATGTCGATCACCAAGAGTAACAAGCTTCAACCTTCACTTGACTCAATCAAGCCTCATAACTAGAGTGGATGCACAACTTGATCTCTTGGATCAACTAGGGAGAGGATGGATGGATGGATTTGCAAATCACTCACTCTCTCTCTCTCTAGGGCTCTTGATCTCTTCCCACACCTCACACGGTTTCTCAGCAATCCAAATGAGCAAAGGCAGGTGGGGAAGGCAAGGGATGGGGTATAAATACCCCCACACACAACTAGCCCATGGGCTGATGAAAATCAGCTTTTAAGTTGGCGACGGACGCTCCGACGCCTAGGAGACGGACGCCCCGTCGCCTGCACCAACGTCTAGTTCCTGTTCACTTCAAATAGCCAATGGACACTGCACCTCAGCGTCCGGCGCAACTGGCTATTCTTGGGTCTCTCTGTAAGGTCGACGGACGCTCCTCAACGTCTGATGCAAAGCCGATGGACAGCGTCCATCGCCATCGAGCTTTCCTGGTACTCACTATAGGGCCAACGGATGCTCGGGGGGTAAACCCTCAGCGTTTGGTGCCACTGTCTGATGTGACGGACAGCGTCCGTCGCCTAGGACTTCAGCGTCCATCGCCTAGAAAACAGAGCTCTCAACTTCAGTTTTCGTCACGATGATTATGGAAGTTGTTCTAGGCTATCTTACGGTCACCATAGGCTTTCTTAGAGCTAAGGTTGTCAAGTGTGCACCACACCTAAGTTATGAAGCTCTCCTAAGTCAAGCTACTAGTCTCAACCCCTCTTGATAGTACGGTCAAAGATCAAATAAAGCCCTATCTATACTAAGTGTCCTTCATCTCCTTATGTTACTTTGACCTATCACTCTAGGGTCTTCATCATATCTCTTTGAAATATGAAACGATATCCACCTTGGGGGCTAAGTGATAACCATTGATGCCCATTCACATTGATCACTATGGCTAAGCTACGCATAACCTCTGCAAAACACACATTAGCCATAATAATCTTCATTTGTCATTAATCACCGAAACCAATAGGGCAATGATTCTTCAATCTCCCCCTTTTCGGTGATTGACGACAATAATCCTCGAGTATAAGATATACGAGATGAATGGTTAGGATTTCAAATGACTTGGTTAGGTGGAGCAAGCCTTAGTGAATAAGAGAGAATGATACTTGCTCATCCAAGCCAAGCCACAACATGTACTCAAGGATATGAAATAGAATCGGAGCACCTCATGATATGCTCAAAGATATATCGGAGTATGTCGCGGAAGCATAAAAAACATTAGAGCATAGAGACATATCATGAAACACGTGAGAACTCACAAACATGTATTAGTGAAGCATAAGAGTTTGTTACACACAAGAGTATCTCACAAGCAAGCACCACACATATATGCAATGCATGAAACATAGACATGATGCATGAGTACAGGGGAAAAATAAATTACACAAGAAAGAATCAAATCCCTCCCCCTATCTCTGATACTCGACTACTACCCTCTCCCCCCCTTTGGCACCAAGCACCAAAAACTACTAAGGATCTGGAGCATCTGGAGGTGGAGCAGTCGGGTCGCGAGGACGAAGGTCAAACTGTGAGTAGTCTGGGCTGTCGTCACTGTCCTCTGCTGCCTGACCCTCTGAAGCTAGCGTTGACTGTGAAGCGGTCTAGGTAGGCTGAGCTGAGGTGGACTCGGTAGCAGCTGACTCTCCTAACTCCCCCTGAGGATCTGAGAGTGTGATGGTCTACTCTGGAGCCTTTGACAGTCTTGCCTCGGTAGTAGCGGGCCCAATGACCCAACGAGAGTAAACTCGAGGTGGAGGAGAAGGTGCCACTGCAAGCTTGGCAAGGGTGACTGCTGCTACTAGCTCTGCTAGTTGACCCTCTAACTGAGCTGGTACCTCTGACTCCACTGCCTCAATAGAAACTATGGTGGCATTTGTGGTGACATCAACAAGAGGAGGTGTAGTCACTGTCTGGGTCGAGCAGCCTGGTCCAATCTCCGACGAGGCAACTGAAGAAAGGTGGGTGCCCATCGCCGGAGGAGTAACCTCAAGTGTCTGAGTGTCATGAGCTGCTCCAACTAGTGAATCCTCACATGTGATCTCTCTGTAAGAGGCTGTGAGGTCACGAGTAGCCTCCTCTATGGTAGCACCCTGGGTAGGTGTGAAGCCAGCCTAAAACTCTCCGGGGCAGGCTAACCATGATGACACCTGGGTCATCGGCGTCCAGTAAACTAGCGAGGCTGGTGCCTGACTCTGAAGCCCACTAGGTTGTAAGGCTGGAGTCGGTACCACAACATGTGTATGCTCGGCCTGGGAGGTAAACTGCTGATGAGAAGTGCTAGGTAGCACAAGCGGAGGTGTCACAGAAGGTCTGGTGCTAGAACTGAGAATCCGACTGAGTAGCTCTGTCTGGTGTCGCTGGATCTCAGTCTGCTGCCTCTGAAAAATACGAAACTGAATTTGAAACTCATCCTGCCTAGCCTGTGACTATGCCGAGGCTGCTAGATGCTGGGCTGCAAGTCTACGAACCTCCTCTGCCTAACGTCTCTGCTCCTCAAACTGACGTCACTGCTCCTGAGCCTGACGATGTAGCTCCTCTGTCTGTCTCTGCTGCATCTGAGTGAATAGGGCTATCAGAGTGGCCTGTGAAGAGTCTGGAGCAGGTGGTGGAACTGAGCTGGATCCACCGGCCTCATGGTCGTGTGACCTGGGTATGTACTCGGGAATCGACTGGTAGTCCTCGTCTGAGCTGTCTGACGAGAAGTAATCTCGTTAAGTATCATCAGCCACAACATCTATCTGAGCATCCAGGTCTGCAAGCTCTGCCTCTACTAGCCCCTGAACTGTGGCCTCCTACTGCTCCTCAAACTCGGGTGCAATACCAGTCTGGCATGTGTGAGGGCCCTGAGTACGTCTGCCACGCCCTTTGCCACCGTGAAGAACCAGCTGACTCATGTTATACTCCGGAAAGGTTGTGGCTGACTCGGTAAGAGTGGTAAGAAGCACAGCTGACTCTCCCCGAGAAACCATGAGAAAAGAAATCCAGTGAGCATATTGGAGCTGCCAGTGACCTATGAATCCTGCTGCTATGATATCCTCCATCTCGCTAACCAGTAAATCCCAAAGGTCAAACTTCTCCATCCGGACTACATGAGCTAGGAGCCAGAGATGAGGTTGAGTTAATGTATCGCGAGCTCCTATCCGGGGGAGAATCGTACGCCTGAGTACCTTGTGCAGAGTGCGAGCAATCGGCGTGAGATCACGCGGAAGACGACTGGACCCATCTCCAAATGGTTGTATGAAGCAAGGCCGTACAAAGTTAGACGACGGCACCACTCCATTGTGTGGTTGACGAGGTGCCTTCTGGTCACCGTAGCACAAGTTGTGGATCCTTGTCTCTGAGGCCTCAAGGTGGAAGATCTCCCTGAACTTGGAGGCGGTAACCCTGTAGTCACGACTTCTGAAGTCGTAGTGAAAGAACTCATGGTCTAGTGAGATCCACAATGAAGCGTAGAACTGTCTCACCCAGTCCTCCTGGTAGGTGCCAATATCTAGATGCACCTCTGTAAGTGTTGGGCAATATCTAGGCCACCGACGTTCACTATGTGTTGACACCGTTTTTCAACACGTGTCAAATGAGCTAAGGCTTGACTGGTTAACAGCTTTTTTCTATCGGCATCGGGAAATCTTGAGCCAATATTGCCGATGGGAATATACTGCGAGAAGGCTAAGTGTGCTGCCGATGGAAGCTGGATGATCCTCGTCGACGAAGGTTGATTGGATAGCTTAATCTATGAAGTTGCTAATGTCGATTGCCGACAGAAGCATTACCGATTGCCGATAAGGAGGCATCATTGATTGCCGACAAAGAGGTATTGCCGATTGCCGATTGCCGATGAAGAATCATTGCCAATTGCCGATGAGGGGTCATTGCCGACTACCGAAGGGTGGTTGCCGATTGTTGATAGGGAGTGATTGGTAAAGACTGTTACCAGCAAAAGGTCGTTAATCAGGAAATGTTGCCGATTGCCGATCGGGGAAATATTGCCGATCCCGATGGGCATGGAATGCTGATGGGCGTGACTTAGCGCTTGGTGGCAGCAGAAGACTGCAGGAGGCCAAAGAAGGAAGTCGCAGGGATCTGCCGATGAAAAGTTTTCATCGTAGAGGAGTATAAGGAAACTGGTGGTTTGTACCAGTATTATTATAGTAGTTTGAGTCCGACTCTTGCATGAGTCGTTTGTTTTCCTTTAAAATAGGTGTAGGCAAATAAATATTATTGTTTTAGATCCGACTCCTGCGAGAGTCAGTTTCCTTAAAGATAGGAGTTTGTTTTAGGAAGGATATGAGTCGTGTCCTTGTACAACTCTCCATGCGGGAGTATAAATACGTGTCCGAGGGCTACGGAAACGACAATCAATCCAATCAAAAAACAAACCAATTTTATCTTATTCTACCTTTTATCGCAATTTACCCTTTTGCATTAGTTATAGTTTTTAACGAGTTCTTCAAGCTTCGACGGGCTGCATCACTTTGATCTCCGTCAAATCCTTGCAAGTTCCGCGTGGGAGTACCTCTGAGCTTTGGCATTCCGGGCGCATCGTTGTTTGCCTCGTTCAGCTCTGCTCTAGTTATCCTGATCAAGCCTCAATCCCAGCATTCGGGCGCATCGCCGTTGTCTGGATTGGATCTTGTTCTAGTTATCCTTGATCAATCTAAGCTTTGACATCTGGGCACATCGCCGTTGTCTCATTCAGTTTTGTTCTAGTTATCATCCTTGTCGATTGATTGGTCAAATCGACTGGCACGCCTCCGGAATACCGAGCTTTGGGTAATAGCCCGAGGTGTTCGCAAATCCTGACGTTTTTTGTGTCAACACTATGCACTGGAAAGGACAAACTCTGTGTGCATGAACTGGTGCGTCAGTCTCAACGTACCCTCGGTAGAAATCCTCGTTCATGGTGGTGTAGAAGGCTGGACTAGCAGGAGGGTCTCGCTGACCAGGGAACCAAGCTTGAAAGTCGACAAAATGCAGAGTCTAAATCTGCTTTGTCGTGAGGGCGCGGACCTGGTGTCTGACTGGGTCTGGCAGACATGGTAGAGGTAAAGATCTGTCACCTCGCCTCGGATCATCGGGCCTAGGTGGCACCGAGCCACGAGAGCGAGTGACTCGTCTGGCCATCAACTTCTGAACAGAAGAGTGGCATGTGGCCTCTACCTGCTCGGTGTCCTCTATCTCTATAGCCTCTATGGGCTCAGTCTCTGGAGATACCTCTGTCTCTGAATGCGAGGGGGACTCACGACGCGCTCCATAGCGAGGAGAGGAACCAATCCTCAAGCCGGCGCGATGTCCACCCTGCTCGGCAATCTCTGCTGCCTCGGTTGCTGCTAGTGCTGCCACTGAAGCTGGATCCATTAGTGGCCTCTTTCGCTTCTTCGATACCTGCTTCGCCTTGCCCTTCCCCCGATCAGTGGGCGGATGCGGTGGAGGTGGAGGGTCACCACCACTACCAGGGACAGGGCCTGTGTTCTTCGTGTGTGCCATTGCCGGGCACGAGAAGAACAAGAACTCAATTGCCGCTGAGAAGAACAACTTTGACTGACAAAGAATCCCCAAGAACCACAGACAGCTGAACCATTGATCAACCACTAACAATCCCAATCAATCTGTAAGAGTGTCTCTGAAAGCTCTGGATTGTCACTCTCGAGGCTTTGCCTCATTCCGTACACACGGGCTTTGCCCCGAGTTAACTGTCACTACCAAGCAAACCACTGACCCTACTGCACGATAGATAGATAGATAGATAGATAGGGTATATATAACGATATAAGCATATATATAGGGTTAAGAGTTTCCAATTGGAAAGCATGAATTGGATAAGAAATAGATCGAATCTGTCAAGGTACCTTAGACACAGTGACAACAAAATAGAAGAGGTGAGAATCCTCGATCAATTTCAATCCAACCCGTAAACCTAACAAGGGATAATTGAGGGAAATATTAGGTTAGGGTGGTGGCAGTTAAGATAATGGAAGAAAAGGGAGAGATCAAACCCTAGGATTTTGAATTGATGATAGCAACAACTAGGGGATCACCTTAGATGGAAAAACACAGTAGAACACCCTCGACAGCGCTCCTGGGGGTAGAGCACGGTGAGGAGGGGGACTGCTCGGCGCCTCTGCTCGGCTGAAACGCGCGAACAAAGAGAGTAGAGAGAGGTAGTGGCGGTGGGCAATCAGCGGCCGGCGCTATGAGAGAGGCCTCGCCGGCGGCAGGGACCTCCGGTGAGAGCGGGGCGGCGCAGTGGGGAGCTAGGGAGAGCGGCGGCGGCGGATAGAGAATAGCGGTGGACAGAATCAAATGAACCAGACCGAGGAAGAAGACGGTTTTTCAAAAAGATATGTGCCCTATAAGTTGGCTACGAACCTCCAGATGGGAGCGACGGACGCTCCGACGGAGAGCGACGGACGCTCCGACGGAGAGCGACGGACGCTGTGGAGAGCGTCCGGCCAGCGTCTATTGCCCTTACAGAGAGGGTTCGGAGAGCTCCAGCTCACGACGGATGCATCTGACGCCCTCGCGACGGACGCAGGGGAGCGTCCATCGTCCCTCAGTGAGCGACTTTTGCTCTGCGGACAATCATGACAGACGCTGAGGCATAGAGGGCCGAGCGTCCGTCGGCAGCGTCTGATGCCTTGTTCAAAGTGTTTTTCAAATATGATTTTTGCGCATTTCTCCCAACCAAGTCCCAATCCCAATAAGAACCAAATAACACTTGATTGGACTTGATATGGGAACCATCTCTCAAACTCTCATTTGCAATTAGTTTTCCATAGGCTTTAACCTTAGGTTTTAGCTCAAAATAGTCGAATGGAATCGCAAGGAGACATCATATGGCCACAAGAGGGGTATAGACATGACTTGAGCTTGGGATGCTCCCCTAAGTGGACGAACCCAGTGGATGCTCAAAATTAACTGAAAAGAAACAACAAGCAACAAATGCAAATGCAATGCATTACTTGGAATTTGAATCTAGGTTGCTTGCAAGTTTAAACCGCGGTTAAGCTTTGTCACACGCTTTGAGGGCTGTTATCTTAACCACCTTAGCCAAGCCAAAGTGCATTACTAAATTAAACATGTTATATTACACATGATGCAAGGTTGGTTCACACAAGATCATTTTTTAGTGAAGTTAGAGTGATCAAGCACATTTAACTCGCTTCTCAACCTACAAAAGGTTGTCTCATCGAGTGGTTTTGTGAAGATATCCACCAATTGTTCTTTGCTTCTAACTCCCACTAGTGTGATATCCTTCTTAGCTACATGATCTCTAAGAAAGTGATGGCGAATATCTATGTGGAGTGTTGAACCGGGTTGTTTGCAAGTTTTACGGCACTTTCATTATCACACAAGAGTGGAACACTTTTTAAGGTAACGCCGTAATCAAGGAGAGTTTGTGTCATGTATAAGATTTGTGCACAACATGCTCCCGCGGCAACGTATTCTGCCTCGGCAGTAGACAAAGCCACACTATTTTGCTTCTTTTAGGACCAAGAATCAAGTGATCTTCCTAGCAAATGGCACCCTCCAAAGGTACTCTTCCTATCAACCTTACGCCCGGCATAATCCGAATCGGAATAGCCCACAATTTGGAAGGGAGCTCCTTTGGGATACCAAACGACAATGCTAGGGGTGTGCCTTATGTACCTAAGGATTATTTTTACGGTACTTAAGTGTGATTCCTTAGGATTCTCTTGGAACCTAGCACACATACACACACTAAACATGATATCCGGCCTATATGCGGTGAGGTAAAGTAAACTACCAATCATAGAGTGATAGAGAGTTTGGTCAATCGGTTTACCTCCCTCGCCAAGGTCGAGATGTCCATTAGTAGGCATGGGGTCTTGATTCGCTTGCAATCCTCCATCTTGAATTTCTTGAGCACATCTTGAGTGTACTTATCTTCAGATATGAAGGTGCCCTCCCTCAATTTCTTCACTTGGAATCCAAGGAAGAAGGTAAGCTCACCAATCATGGACATCTCAAACTCCTTGGACATCAAGTCACCAAATTCCTTGCAATGATCTTAGTTTGTTGACCCAAATATAATGTCATCTACATATACTTGGCAAACAAAGATCTCTCCATCTAGCTTCTTGGTGAATAATGTGGTATCAACTTTCCCGATCTTGAAGCCCTTCTTGAGTAGGAAGTCCCTTAGCCTCTCATACCAAGCACAGGGTGCTTGCTTCAATCCATAGAGCGCCTTGGACAACCTATACACATGATTAGGACAATTTGGGTCTTCAAACCAGAGAGGTTGTGAGACATGGACAAGTTCATTAATGAAACCATTTAAGAAGGCGCTCTTCACATCCATTTGAAAGAGTTTCATTTTGTGATGTTAAGCATACGCCAAAAGGATACAAATGGCTTCTAGTCTTGCAACCGGGGCAAAGGTCTCTCCAAAATCAAGGCCTTCAACTTGAGAGAACCCCTTTGCCACCAATCTTGCCTTGTTCCTCACAACCACGCCTTGATCATCTTTCTTGTTCCGAAACACTCACTTGGTGCCAATGATTCTTGCTCCTTTGGGCTTCTCTACTAGTGTCCACACTTTGTTCTGGGTTAAGTTGTTGAGCTCTTCATGCATGGCATTCATCCAATCCGGATCCGCAAGTGCATCCTCTACACTAGTAGGCTCAACAAAGGAAACAAAAGAGTGATGCTCAACATAAAAAGCAAGTCTACATCGAGTTGTTACCCCCTTGATGGACTCCCTATGATAAGGTCTTGTGGATGAGCTTGAAGTATAGGTGTAGATCCTCTATTAGTCTCTTGAGGAGGGGGATGTGGTGCATCAACATTTTGAGTTTCCGCCTCGGCTTGATCTTGAGGGATGAAGGTATCTTCTTGAGCTTCCCTCACTTGTTCTTCATCAACTTGAGGCGTGTGAGGTGGAGAATGTACTTGATTTGCATCATCATCAACTTCTTCCACTTCTTGTGGGTTGATGGCACCAACCAGCATATTCTTCATAGCCTCCCTCAAGGGTTCATCACCTACATCATCAAGATTCTCAAGCGCTCCTTAGGAGCCATTAGTTTCATCAAACTCCAAGTCATACATTTCTTCAACTAAGCCGGTGGATTTGTTAAATACACGATATGCCTTGGATTTAAGCGAATAACCAACAAGGAAACCAATGTAACAATGCCTTTGGAACTTGCCCAAGTGTTGACGCTTCTTGTAGATGTAGACTTTGCATCCAAACACTCGGAAGAATGATATATTCGGTTTCTTTCCATTCACAAGCTCATAGGGGGGCGGGTATTCTTGAGGAGCCTTTGGACAAATAGTCGGTTGGCCGCATAGCATGCGGTGTTGATTGCTTTGGCCCAAAACTTCACGGGGGTGTTGTACTCATCAAGCATAGATCTAGCAAGGGTGATTAGTGTCCGGTTCTTCCTCTCTACAACACCATTTTGTTGTGGGGTATATGTGGTGGAGACCTCATACTTGATTCCAAATTCATCACAATAGTCTTCAATCTTGGTGTTCACAAACTCGGTGTCGTTGTCACTTCTTATCTTCTTGATCTTCACATCAAACTCATTTTGTGCTCTAGTTGCAAACTTCTTGAATATCTCGGTTGTCTCTCCCTTTTCTTGAAGAAAGAATACCCAAGTGTACCTAGAGTAGTCATTAACTACCACCAAGCAAATGAGATTTCCTCCAAGGCTAGCATAGGTGGTAGGTCCAAATATATCCATGTGGAGTAGCTCTAGGACTCTTGAGGTTGACATGAAAGCTTTGGTTGGATGAGTGTTTGCCACTTGCTTGCCGACTTGACATGCACTACACAATTTATCCTTCTCAAACACCACATACTTCTCAAACACCATCTCTTTCTCGACAAGCTTCTTCAAGGTTGACATGCCCACATGTGCTAATCTTTTATGCCATAACCAACTGCGAACACATGGTGGATAAGTACCCATGTAGTTCAGTTTTGTGATGAGTGATTGCCCAACACTTGAGTATTTCAGTTTGAGTGGCTTGAACTAACCTTTGCGAGAGCAATGCGTGCTTGTCTATCGGCTTGTGGTGTGCAGGTGCTATGCCTAGTGACAATGGTCAATGGCGTGGAGAAGGTCGAGTAGAGGATTACCGTGCCGATGGACTGAGAGTGGTGAAGGGCGGAAGTGGGGCTCTAATGGGGATATTACCTCGGCATATCCCCAGGGACCTTATGGGCCTACCGATCAGAAGATGGCCCGGTGCAGAAGACGTAGACGTGCAGCACATGACGTGCACCGCATGAATAGTACCATACTGGCTACTTTACTTGTAACTCTGTTCCTTTGGCATATATAAGGAGGGACAGGGGACCCCCCAAAACACAATCTCTCAGATCCCTCTACAATCCCCTAGATCGCATCTACGGGTCTTGTAAACTAATACTCATATCAATCCAGCCACCAAAACATAGGACGTAGGGTATTACGGTGATTTACCAGCCCGAACCTGTCTAAATCGCCGTGTCTACGCTCTCTGTGTTACGCTTGATCGCCGTCGCCACAGCTCCGCCTACAATCTACTACAGTGGGGTACCCCCTAGGTAGGCTGCGACACGTATTTCATCGACAGTTGGCGCGCCAGGTAGGGGGTGTGTGCAACGACATCATGGGTCGTCAAGTGATCATCTTCCCCGTCGACGACCCTCGTCGATGGTCCCTCGTCGTCACCTTCGTCAATAGTCTGTCGCCTCCGCCCTTGCTGCCCCTTGTCGTGACCAGATTGGATCTATGATCTGGACTGGTGGCGGTACCATCCTTGCTTTGGAGATCGTCATCAATTCGCCATGCTCCCCTCATCATCCCTCGCCGACAACATGCCTCGTCCCTCATCGCGATTCGTCACGGATCTCGCCGATCTTTACATGATTGTTAAGTTCCTCCTAATTCCATATGTGCATCATGTATTACCCATTCTACGTGTTTGTATTGCAGGTACCAGGATCGTCGTCAAGCCTATTATTGGCGCTTGGATGATATCGTTCCGGTCGCCATCGACTTCCTCGAGCAGCCTGGCTGGAGCCAAAGAACTTCAGAGTTGGGGTTGTCGGTCCGGCCATAAGCGTGCATCCTCATGGTTGCGCTATGCCCAGTCGGCAGTCCTCCCGAGTGATGTCCAACCTCTCTACGAGCGGCTCCCGGTGCCATGGGGAAGGGATAAGCTCGGGCTGAAGTCTCTAAAAGCTACATGCCCAGTTGCTCGGGGACTGGCCTCGTCATTGACTCACCACGGCTCTTACCGACCACATCGCCCCTCGTTGCTCATCGTCATGGCTCATGCCGACCACATCGCTCTTCGTCGTCGACTCGTCACGGCTCTTGCCGACCACATCGCTCCTTACAGCCGACTCGGGGACTACGCGTACTAATGTTATTTTTTAATAATTGTACCTTTTTCTAGATGTTTTGCAGCTTGGCACCACGTGTCCACTACACCAACTACAGTCTCGGGGACTGTCTTCGTCATCGACTAATCGCGAGTCTTGCCGACCTCGTCGCCCTTCATCATCGACTCATCACGGCGCTCTCCGACCTCGTCACCCCTTGTCACCGACTACAGTCTCAGGGACTGCTCTCATCGTCAACTGCAGTCTCTGGGACTGGCCTCATCGCCAACTCATCATGACTCTCGCTGACCTTGTCTACGACTCACCTTCGTCATTGACCAGAACCTGCTGGTTGAGCTGGCGTGCCATCAAGTTGCTCCATGCTATCCGGATCAGGGTGCTGATTTTGGGTAGCGCGGGGGCCCTGATGGGCATGTTATGTCTGCTGTCTTGGGGACTACGCTAGCCACAGTACACTATAAAGCTCGGCACCACGTGTCTACAACACCTACTACCAAGCTCGGGGACTAGGTGGATACACTTCACCTTGCGGTGAATGTATTTGCTTTTCTCTTCGACAAGTGCCAAGTTGGACTTGTACAGACTTGTACTAGGATCTTGCTGTTCCTTATAGTCTTGCAAGCTCCAGGTGGATACACTTCATCAAGAAGTTCTTTCAAAATTTTCTTCAGCACGTCACATCCTCCCGACAAGCACCTGCAGACTTACGATGGAGCGACCTGCTCGCTAATCAAGCTACGACGCTCTCGACCAACCCGACCTGGTCGGAAGACTTCTCCGGACCGAATCTCGACCAGGTCACCTAGTTGGAACTCTACATCGACATTCATAAAGGAAGGCAACCAGGCCGCGTCTCCTCGGAATGCTCCAGGGAAGCTCGCCAGAAGGATGCAACGTGCTCAGGGACTTGTTGGGGATATTACCTCGGCATATCCCCGGGGACCTTATGGGCCTACCGACCAGAAGATGGCCCAGCCCAGAAGACGTAGACGTGCAGCACACGACGTGCACCGCATGAATAGTACCATACTGGCTACTTTACTTGTAACTCTGTCCCTTTGGCATATATAAGGAGGGACATGGGACCCCCCAAAACACAATCTCTCAGATCCCTCTACAATCCCCTAGATCACATCTACGGGTCCTGTAACCTAGTACTCATATCAATCCAGCCACCAAAACACAGGACGTAGGGTATTACGGTGATTTACCAACCCGAACCTGTCTAAATCATCGTGTCTACGCTCTTTGTGTTACGCTTGATCGTCGTCGCCACACCCCCGCCTACAATCTACTACCGTGGGGTACCCCCTAGGTAGACTACGATGTGTATTTCGTCGACAGGCTCGGACCGAGCGACCATGGGCATCGGTGGACTAGCTGTGGTGGCTAGCGCTTGGCACCGGTGAGTGCGAGAAGACATGGAGGTAGACCTAGTCGACCGAGTCAAGACGGTGGACGCGCGAGTCGAGCGGAGGCTCATGGGACTCGGAGTCCGACTGGGAGAGGACAAGGTGGCTCGAGTCGAGTGGTTTGGTGGTTTGGGCCTTAAAGCCATCTGAGGAGGGTTTCCGAGTTTGGGCCTCAAAACTCGGGGTTCAGTAGTTGAGCCGAAAGCTACCGGTGGCGGGTTTCCTGGGTTTGGGCCTCAAAACCTAGGCGGAGCTTCCGAGGAAGCGGGGATGACACGTGGCGGAATCCTGGAGGTTGTGTCGACGCGATGGCAACTCCGGGCAGGAAGCGGGCCGTCCATTCAAACGAGTGGCTGAGAGTTATCAACTTGGATTACAATGTCTTAGGGCTAGGTAATTCAGTCATGTATCTAAGGGGGTCTTTGGGAAATAGCCAAAGCTTGTTAAATAGGGGATGAAGGGGTATCCCTCATCCCACCTCTTGAACCCTAGTCATTTGTACCACCTGTCTCTCTCTAGTTTATCTCTCTAGTTCATGAGGTCCCTAGTGTAAGGATTTGCACTTTGATTTTAAGTGGGAATCGGAGGCCTTACCCTCCGTAAGCCATGGCGGCTTTGATTTCGTGATTGTGTCTCCTTTTCTTGTGTTCTTCGCTAATCGTGTTTTTGCTCCTCTCTAATCCTCCTTGTTCTTGTGATGATTTCTCTTGATTGAGAGCGAGTTTTGCGATTCCGTTTGAACCAAGTTGTGCGGGATCACGAATAGAAGATTTGCATCGAAGGGCTTCGTCCCAAACATCTTGAGCGCATAGATCGGGTAATTTCTATTTTGTGTTCTTCGATTTTGGAGTTTTTCCTGAAATCTTTTTGTTCCCGTTTACTCACACCAAATTGAGCGATGATTTCTTCGGGATAGCTCCTCCATAGCACTAGGATCATGCCTACAAAGTTTGGTTGCTATTGGTGAACATTTGGTAGTGATTTGGGAAGATTTGGGGAAGAGGCGATTCAAAATCGCCCCCAAATCGCGTCTGTCCAGCCAACCGCCAACAGTCCGGGGTTAATTCCGAGACAGTCCGGGAGTCGGGGCAGAACCGGTGTTTCTCGTTGTGTTTTTCTGAGTTTTGCCGGCGGACTGTCCGGGATTTTTCGTGGACTGCCTGCAGTTCAAATCCGCCCAACAACACTGATTTTGGACATTCTATTGGGCATTTTTCGGCTTAACGGTGGACTGTCCGGGGCCAATTTGCAGACTGTCCGCAGGTCATTTTTCAGCAAGGGCGGACAGTCCGCGGTTCTCTCTCGGACATTCCGCAAAAGCTGCAGAACTGTTTTGCTTGTATCTCACTCATCCGGACTCTGAATCAAGTTATGTTTGTTGCGTTGGATTCATATTCACGTAAGGAACATGATTCGGTATTTTTGAGACCAGTTCTCATAAGTATTTTTGGGTGTGCTCTTGCCTCTTCTCTATAGGGTTTGAGAGTACCTCTCTCGGTGTATCGATTTTGAGTTCATGGTTTCGATCTTTCACCAACCTTCTCCGACCGCTCCGCTGCACCTCTAGGGTTCTTCCTAAGGTGTCCACCTACTTGTTAAGCCGTGTGCGTGTCGTTTCTTCCGAGCTCGCTTTTTGGGTGTGATTTTGGGACAAGGGTCAAGCAATAGAAGTTTCTAAAAGGAATTTTTATTTGGCTCCCATTCACCCCCCCTCTGGTCGCCATTCTCGGTCCTTCAATTGGTATCAAAGTCGGTTAAGGATCAATCCACCTTACATGGTTCTTGATCCGCGAAGGCGACATGGAGCGAGGTGCTGGTAATCCTCCCTACTTCGATGGAACCAACTTTGCCTATTGGAAGGTGCGCATGTTCGCTTACCTCCAAGGGCTTGACACAAAGTTTTGGAAGATTTGTGAGAATGAGAACTACATGGTTCTTGAGGCTCGGATCACCGATGCCCAGGTTACGCAGCATGCGTCAAACGCAAGAGCCCGTATCATTCTCTTCTCTTGTCTGTCTCTTCCAAAGTTTGAGTGGGTTTCGAGTCTCACTACGGCACGGGAGGTCTGGCAACCCTAAGATTAAGTCCAGACTCTTCGACATGTATCGTAGAGAGTACGAGAACTTTGCTCAGTTGGCCGGCGAATCTGTTGACGGGATGTTCACTCGCTTCCAATCTATCGTCAACAAGATGCGTGCTAATCGAGCCCACTTGCCTTATGATGATCATGAGATGGCTATCAAGCTTTTGCATGCTCTTAATCGGAAGGTGTGGGAGATGAAGGTGGCTACCATTCAGTTGTCACTGGGCTATGATGCTCTGACCGTGGACGAGCTGTTCAGCATGCTCAAGTCCTCGGAGATTGACTACCAGACCTGGGCTAAGCTTGAAAACCCGTTGAAACCATCTATGGCGTTGGTTTCTAGCCCCGGCGGTATGTCTTCTTCCTCCTCTGACCCTTCACACTCCTTGTTTTCCTTGTCTTTGATTTCTGTGACAGAGGAGCAAGTGGAGGCTCTTGGAGATGACGAGCTGGCCCTAGTCATCACTAGGTTCTCACGGTTTCGCAACAACCATTTGAACCAACAACGTGGTGGCTCGGCCAAGGGGTGCTACCGTTGCGGTGATGAGGATCACTTCATCGCAAATTGCCCCAAGAAAGTTGCGGGCGACTTCACCAAGCACAAGGACAATCGCGAGCACCACTTCGAGGACAAGCACAAGCCCAAGGGCGGCTACCACCGAAGGTCCTCCAAGAAGGTGATTGACAAGGTGAAGGCCAAGCACCAAGCCTTCCTTGCCTCCCTCAGCGACATCGATGCCTCCTCCAACGGAGGTGCTCCTTCAAGCGATGATGAGTCGAAGGGAAAGGTTGAGGACAAGTTCAACGACCTATGCTTCTACGCCGACGCCAAGCCTGGTGGCTTTTGCACCATGGCGATTGAAGAAGGCAAGGTCGGCAAGCGCAAGGACGACTCCGACTATGACTCCGACTAGAAATAGGGTACCCAAATTACCAGACTCTACAAAAACAAAAATCACCATCAGGGGCTCTTTCGCCTCGCCCGAGCCAAGATGGCGTCGCCCATGACGTCATCGACCCTTGGGGCCTCTTCCGCCCGTGACACCATCAGCAATGACTTTTCCAGTGGACACATCCTTGATTGCCCTCTGGTGGGGGGCACGCCACCACTCCCCGAGTGTGGAGAGCAGGATCCAACCAAAAGGATGGACTCCACACTTTCCACCGTCCGGGAGCGATTCGTGCAGGGGGTGGTGACACCCCTCTTCCGCCCCAAGGAGAGGATAAGAGGAAGCTATGCACATCTCGCAGAGCTTCCTCTTAATCCAACCACTAGGCAGAAGGGGACACAAGCACCCCCTACGCAGAACTTCCTCTGAATCCATTCTTGCTCTAAAAAGGCCGTCCGCCAGGGCGGCTCGGAGGGCTCTCCGACGGGACCTCGGAGGAAGAACTTAGGGAAAACCATACTGTGAGAATGTGTGCTTTCCCGCAAGCAGCCGCCCATATTTATAGCCCGCCAGGGCACTCACGTGACAGTCGGTCCGTGAAGCTACAGCTCCGCCTCCCAACCACATTGCACTGTGCGACGGCACCCACTTTAAGGGCGCACAGCCGTGCAGCGAGGCTATAAATGGCCAAGCAGATTGCGGACTCAGGGCACGCCATTCAGAGTCTGGACTGCAGAGCGAGCAATTCTCTGGCACCACTCCTCGAACGGGAAAGACACGGCACATCCGCTTTTGGGCTACAGGGAAAGGGGGCGCAGTCAGACCCCGGAATCCGACAAACATATCTCCGACCGGTCAATCGACCGTACAGGTCGAAAGACAACATGGCACAGAGCCCACTCGTCACCTCAAGGGGCGTCAGCCCGAGGCCAACAGCACAGCCCGTGCCAGGGCTGGCGTGCGACCGGAGGTCTGGCCCTGACGTGCGGAGCAGCCCACTCTCTCTCCCTCCCCGCCTCGTGGGGGAAGCGAAGGGTAGAAGTCTTCCGAATAAGCCCTTCGGAGGAAAAATCTCCCTCCTAAGGCCTCGGGGGCTACACTAGGCGGGTGCGCTCGCGCGCACCCACCGGAATACATAGAATCGGACGAAACCACCATAAACGCTCTCGGAAGCCTCCGGTGTTGTCCTTCACTACATCGAAGGCTCCGGGGCTACTGTCGGATACCTAGTAATAGGGTACCCAAATTACCAGACTCTACAAAAACAAAAATCACCATCAGGGGCTCTTCCGCCTCGCCCGAGCCAAGATGGCGTCGCCCGTGACGTCATCGACCCTCGGGGGCTCTCCCGCCTCGCCCGAGCCAAGGTGGCATCGCCCGAGACGTCATCAACCCTCGGGGGCTCTTCCGCCTCGCCCGAGCCAAGATGGTGACGCCTGTGACATCATCAACCCTCAGAGGCTCTTCTGCCTCGCCCGAGCCAAGGTGGCGTCGCCCGAGACGTCATCAACCCTCAGGTGCTCTTCCACCTCGCCCGAGCCAAGATGGCGTCGCCCGCGACGTCATCGACCCTCGGGGGCTCTTCCGCCTCGTCCGAGCCTATGTGATGTCGCCCGTGACATCAACTACCCTCGGGGGCCCTTCCACCCCGACCGAGCCTGGCAAACATCATTCATGACGACCCTCGGCCTCGGAGACTTCACCGCCACACCGCGGCCCAAGGCACTCTAGCCCACATAGTCAAAAGGTCCACAATACCCTTCGTCCTCACGGATAGGGCTCAGAGCATGAGCCACCATGTCGACCCCTGTTCACCGTGCTGTACAAGGTCCTGTGTTGCCTAACCGACGACTTCCACGCGTGATATCCACGCCATGGCTCCGAAGGACACTCCAACAGGGATTAGGGCGTCATCAAGCACTCTACGACGGAATGCGGGGGTGCTTGGTCCTGTGCGACCAACCCCTGCCCATACCCGGAAAGGGGGAACAACAGGGTTCCCGGTCGCACGGGGCATGGCTACAGCTCGTCAGGGGCGAACAGGACTCAGACATGCGTCCACTGGCGCAACCTTCCTCAGGAAGGAAGACAGGATGAAGACAAAGGCTTCCTTCGGCAGCAGCCCAAGCCGGGCCCACGTTCACTCCATCTCTCTCTACTCTACTCCTCCATCTCTCCCTACGTATAAAGGGAGGGAATGGACCCCTAATCTCAGGGGGACTCGACATTCCAACTCTCATTCACACACACTCAAACTCGCACACACGCGAGCACTCACCAGAACCAAGAACCTCATACGCACGAGACCTGGGAACCGCCTTCCCTCTCTCACCAAAAGCTTGTAGCTCCCCTCTACGAGCTCTCCGCGCTCGGTAATACAACCCCGCAACACACTAGACGTAGGGCGTTCGTGCCTGAACCAGTATAAACCTCCGTGTTCTCCGAGCGCAACCATCCGAACTCCGACACGCTTAGAAATTTACTTGTTGGCCATTTAGAGCCCGCCATTTTAGACACCGACAGCAGTGGTTTGAGCATGAGTGAGAAACCCAACACACCTCCCAAGTTTACCAAGTTTTCCCCACCTAAGCCTACCAACCCTACCAAGCTACCTGTGAGAGATGGTGTGTTTGAAGAGCCACCCAAAACCACTCCACAAAAGCAAGTGTGGATTGCAAAACCGAACCATCTACGCAACCCACTTGACACAC
Source organism: Microstegium vimineum (assembly GCA_022036555.1). Taxonomy (NCBI): domain Eukaryota; kingdom Viridiplantae; phylum Streptophyta; class Magnoliopsida; order Poales; family Poaceae; genus Microstegium; species Microstegium vimineum. Next base: position 18,947,319 of record CM039138.1, on the reverse strand, counting down.
TGCCAGACATCTCTAGTGATCCCCTTCCTAAGAAAGCTAGAGCCACCCAACCCAACAAGAAAGTGCCTACCAAGAGTGTGGTGAGGTACCATTGTGAGTATTGTGAGCGGGATGGGCATTTGGCTGAGTTTTGCTATAGGAGGAAGAGAGATGATCGAAGGCAGTTTGAGTTGAACAACCGGGACATGTACCACCCACCAGTTGGGGTACGTGACCCGGAAGTTCAGAGGCGCACTACTAGGCCTAGAGATACAATGCCTCAAGGTGCTAGGCCTTAGGAGGTGAGATCACGTGGTGGTCATGCCCGGTGTGGTACCGGTGGTAACCCAACGACTACGGGCCTCGTGGTGGTGGCTTTACTCCACCCTTCTCTAGCGGACCACATTTTCCCTATTGTGGTGATCTCTATCCCTCTGTGGGGCAGGAGATGTTTGGTTTTTCTCCTAACCCATTCTTTGGGCAATTAGGACAACATTGGTATCCTTCACAACTTACTAACCCCAGTGTTGCACTGTTTGCTCACCCTATGTCTTTTTATTGATGTAGGAAGGAGGATTGGAGGAGACTTGGCTTGTGGATTCCGGATGCTCACGCCATATGACCAGAAGTGCCAAGTGGTTCTCCATCCTCGACCCCGTGCACCACACCGAGTACATCACATTCGGGGACAAGAGCAAAGTTAAGGTTGTCTCCCGAGGGTCCATCCGAGTGAACTCTTCTTTTGTCCTCAAGGATGTTGCATTGGTTGCAAATTTGCATTTTAACCTTCTTTCGGCCTCGCAACTCCTTGATGACGGTTTTGAAGTGAGTTTCAAGCCTTCTCTCTCTCGGATTTTGGACTCTCGTGGTGAGCTTGTTTGCCGGATTTTACCCTTCGGGAAGGTTTTTCGTGCGGATTTTTCTATCTCTTCCGAACCTTCTCGTTGTATTCTTGCTGGTTCTTCCTCCAAGCTTTGGAAGTGGCATAGGAGATTGGGACATTTGAGTTTTGACTTGCTTGCAAGGCTTAGCTCAATGGACCTTATCCAAGGATTGCCAAAGATGAAGTTCGAGAAGGATTTGGTTTTCCATCCTTGCAGCCATGGCAAGATGGTTGCCGCTTCCCATCCTCCTGTGACTGAGGTCATGATCACTTGAGCCGGTGAGCTCTTACACATGGACACAGTTGGTCCAGCTCGGGTCAGGTCGGAAGGAGGGAAGTGGTATGTGGTTGTAGTCGTTGATGACTACTTGAGATACTCTTGGGTGTTCTTTTTGGAGAGTAAGGATGAGGCTTTTCCTTTGGTTCAAGATCTGATTTTGAGATTGCAAAATGAGCTACCTAAGAATGCCATGAGAGCTATCCGCAGTGACAATGGCACATAATTCAAAAATGCTCACTTTGCATCTATTTGTTCTTCCTTGGGACTCGACCATCAGGTTTCCTCACCTCACACTCCCTAGGAGAACGGTGTTGTTGAGCGCAAGAATCGGACCCTTGTTGAGATGTCCAGGACGATGCTCGATGAGCATAGGAATCCTAGGCGGTATTGGGCCGAAGCACTCAGTTCTGCTTGCTATGTATCCAATCACATTTTTCTCTGAGCTTTCAAGAAAAAGACTTCTTATGAGTTGTGTTTTGGGAGACCACCCAAGGTAAGTCACCTACAGGTGTTTGGGTGCAAGTGTTTCATCCTCAAGAAGGGCCGTAAGTTGGACAAATTTGAGTCATGGTCTTCTGACGGTATCTTTCTTGGTTATTCTACTCACTCTCGTGCTTATCGTACACTTAAACTTGAGACTAACCGAGTGATGGAGACTTGTGAGATTACCTTCGATGAGACTATGCCCTGTGTTTCCACTGCTTTTGAGCTTGCAGGTGATGATGAGGTGAACACTAGCATCTTTGTGGAGGAGGAGCAGGACGATGCCGATTGGGGTGATCCCGAGCCGACTCCACCGGCTGCCCCCATCGACCCTGTGACGTCTACTTAGGCTCACGGCCCCGACCCGACTACTATCTCTACATGGGGGCCGTTCGAGCAGCTTCCTCAGTCAGGGCCCGTTGCACCTGAGGGAGCTCCAGGCAGGCTCCCCGCCACATCCAGCAGCAGCACCCACTGGAGAACATCATCGGCGACATCGACCGACGAGTCACGCGGTCTAGATCCTATCTCTCTCACTTTGCTCATTCTGCTTTTGTCGCGTCTTTTGAGCCCCGAGATGTTGGACACGCTTTGATGGATCCGGATTGGGTTAATGCCATGCATGAGTTAGAAAACTTTGAGCGAAACCGCGTTTCAGTCTTAGTTCCTCCACCACCTAGTTGCCACCCCATAGGTACAAAATGGATTTTCAAAAATAAACAAAGTGAGGATGGGGTGGTAGTGTGCAACAAGGCTAGGTTGGTAGCTCAAGGCTTTTGTGAAAAGGAGGGAATAGACTATGAGGAAACCTTTGCTCCCATAGCTCATTTAGAAGCAATTAGGATCCTTTTGGCTTTTGCGGATTCTAAGGGTTTTAAACTTTACCAAATGGACGTTAAAAGTGCATTCTTAAACGACAACATATAGGAGGAAGTCTATGTGAGACAACCTCCCGGTTTCGAAAATCCCAAGTTTCCAAACCATGTTTTTAAACTTCACAAAGCTTTGTATGGTTTGAAACAAGCACCTAGAGCATGGTATGATAGGCTAAAAACCTTTTTGCTCGCTAAGGGTTTTAAAATGGGATCGGTCAATAAAACGTTGTTTCTCCTCAAGCAAGGAAAAGACACTCTCCTTGTCCAAATATACGTGGATGTTGTTGTCAAGTTTGCAGATCTTATGAGCAGGGAATTTGAGATGAGCATGATGGGAGAGTTGACTTTCTTTCTCGGGATGCAAATCAAGCAAACCCGGGAAGGGACGTTTGTGCACCAAGGCAAGTACACCAAGGACATCTTGAAGAAGTTTGACATGGGTGAGGCAAAGCCTCTTTCGACGCCCATGTCGACTACGACTGCCTTGGATGCGGACGAGGAAGGAGAGGCAGTGGACTAGACGGAGTACCGAAGCATGATCGGGTCGCTTCTGTACTTGACAGCGACTCGGCCGGACATTCAGTTCTCCGTCTGCTTGTGTGCTCGCTTTCAGGCGTCCCCACGGACTTCTCACAAGCAGGCGGTGAAACGCATCATGAGGTACTTGTGCTTCACTCCCGAATTTGGTCTTTGGTTTTCCACCGCTTCCTCTCTTGTGCTTTGTGGTTATTCCGATGCCGACTTTACCGGTTGCCGTCTTGATCGGAAGTCCACTTCTGGGACTTGCCAGTTTCTCGGGTCTTCTCTTGTGTCTTGGTCTTCTCGCAAACAGTCCAGCATGGCATAGTCGACGTGCGAAGCTGAGTACGTTATCATGGCTAGCTGTTGCTCGCAGTTTCTTTGGATGATTGCCACTTTGAAGGATTTCGGTCTTGTGCTTACTAAGGTGCCTCTACTTTATGATAGCACGAGTGCAATTAGTGTGGCCAAAAATCCCGTGCTTCACTCTAAGACCAACACATTGATGTTCGCTTTCACTTCTTGCGAGATCATTATGAGAAGGGCGACATTGACCTCCGGCATGTCGAGACCCACAACGAGCTTGCAGATATTCTCACAAAACCGTTGGATCAAGCTGCGTTTTCGCGCCTTCGGGGCGAGTTGGGTGTTTGCTTCCCTTTTTAGTTGAGGGAAGCCTTTTGTGTATCATAGTTCTTTTTAGTTCTTTTGGTCTTTTCTTTGACTTTCTTTCTTTTGGTGTCTTTTTAGTTGTTAAATGGTGTCATTGTATTTTGCATCTCATTTGCACTTGTGACATAGTTCATTTTAAGCTTCATACCTATAGCCGATATAATGAATCTATGCTCTGTTTGAGGTGCTTTATGTGTCTATGGTGTTGCCTAACTTAGACTCTCTTTGATCTCATGATATGCAATAGAGCTATGTTAGAAATGCTTTAAAACTGAATTTAATTCCCCATGCCACCTCTGAAATGGCACTAGCATGTGTAGGCTTTTGAAGATCCTTCTTGGCTGCCTTGTATATAGCTTGTAACTATGACTCTTCATTGCTTCATTAATCACTACCTTTGAGCACCATGTTTAATATCTAAAATGAAATTGCTCTCTGTTTTGTGAATTGGAAAGATCGAGTTGGGTCTGCATTGTGAGCACTTCACCATGTGTTCGAGACTGCTTCCCATATGGGTTGATACTTGAGCGGTGTCGTGTATGACCGAAACCGGTGTGTCAAGTCCTTTGACTTCGCCCGGTTGGTAAGGAGTGGCATCACTTTGCTTACAACCACTCGCATACAACTTGTAATGTGCCTAAAACTGAAATTGGCTGCAGAACTCTGAAATTTGGAAAATTCGTTCAGTTGGGTCATTGGCTTGTTGTATGAAATTTGCTAGGGATAGTTCTACTTGCTATACATGAGATTGCTTTGAGATAGATGCTATCTTGTTTGCCATGTCTAGTTGTCTCTAGGAGGTGATACCCATTCCTTGCTCACACATGACATGCTCTCTAAAATAGCCACTAAAGTGATCTTAAGCTCAACTTGAGTCTTTGTTGGGCACGTAGAGCTTTTCCTATTCTCACGGGATCACATCACTTAGAGCATCTATTCATTGTCTTAGCTCTATGTATAAAGCTTGTTGCACTCATTTTGCATTTCATGACATTTGTGGCCGAAATCTTGAGTTTTGAGCTTTGATGAGCTTCATGTGTCAACAAGGGGGAGAAATGTTCATTTCATTCATATTCAACCAAGGGGGCGAAAATCAATGCATTTTGATACTTGAATTAGTCAAGGGGGAGAAATTGGAAATTTTCTCCTTTTGAGCTTTGGTTCGCTTTGGTTCTTAATCGGTATCTCTTTTGCGTACTTGGCTCGTTTCACCCTTCTTGGTATCTTGAGTGTGCTTTTGCCCAGGGGGAGTTTTTGCTAGATGTGTTGAGCCTTTGCCTCTTCTGGAGGGTCTAGCTTGTCTTGTTGGCTCCAACAGGTTTCAATTGGCTTTTTGAGCCTTATTTGGTTTTATTGGTATCTTTGAGCTTCTCTTGGTGCTTCACTTGGTTTTTCTGAGAGTTGAGAGCTATGTTTGGTATCTTGGCTTGCTAGCAGTGTTGAGCCAGTTTCTGCCTCTTCTCGAGGGCTAGCTTTGATTTGATTGGTTGCGTTGAGTCATTGCCCATGTCTTTGGGAACCAAGTTTTGGACTTGTTTTGCTACTCTCAAGTGACCCCGTTTTTGGCTTTCTTATCTTTTTGGTCATTTGTAGAGCTTTACCTTGTGACTCAAATCTGAAATGCACTTATGTTGACAATGCACTCATCAAGCGGGAGATTGCAAACACATAGTGGATAAGTACCCATGTAGTTTAGTTTTGTGATGAGTGATTGCCCAACACTTGAGTATTTTAGTTTGAGTGGCTTGAACTAACCTTTGTGAAAACAATGTGTGCTTGTCTATTGGCTTGTGGTGTGCAGGTGCTATGCCTAGTGACAATGGTCAATGGCGTGGAGAAGGTCGAATAGAGGCTTACCATGCCGATGGACTGAGAGCGGTGAAGGGCGGAAGCGGGGCTCGGACCGAGGGGCCATGGGCGCCGGCGGACTAGCTATGGTGGCTAGCGCTTGGCACCGGCAAGTGGGAGAAGACATGGAGGTAGACCAAGTCGACCGAGTCAAGACGGTGGATGCGCGAGTCGAGCGGAGGCTCATGGGACTCGAAGTCTGACCGGGAGAGGACAAGGTGGCTCGAGTCGAGGGGTTTGGTGGTTTGGGCTTCAAAACCATCCGAGGACAGTTTCTGAGTTTGGACCTCAAAACTTGGGGTTCGGTAGTTGAGACGAAAGCTACCAGTGGTAGGTTTCCTGGGTTTGGGCCTTAAAACCTAGGCGGAGCTTCCGAGGAAGCGGGGATGGCACGTGGCGGAATCCTGGAGGTTGCATCGAGGTGACGGCAACTCCCGGCAGGAAGCGGGGTCGTCCATTCAAACGAGTGGCTGAGAGTTATCGACTTGGATTACAATGTCTTAGGGCTAGGTAATTCAGTCATGTATCTAAGGGGGTCTTTGGGAAATAGCCAAAGCCCGTTAAATAGGGGATGAAGGGGTATCCCTCATCCCACCTCTTGAACCCTACTCATTTGCACCACCTCTCTCTCTCTAGTTTATCTATCTAGTTCATGAGGTCCTTAGTGTAAGGATTTGAACTTTGATTTTAAGTGGGAATCGGAGGCCTTACCCTCCGTATGCCATGGCGGCTTTGATTTCGTGATTGTGTCTCCTTTTCTTGTGTTCTTCGCTAATCGCGTTTTTGCTCCTCTCTAATCCTCCTTGTTCTTGTGATGATTTCTCTTGATTGAGAGCGAGTTTTGCGATTCCGTTTGAACCAAGTTGTGCGGGATCATGAATAGAAGATTTGCATCGAAGGGCTTCGTCCCAAACATCTTGAGCACATAGATCGGGCAATTTTTATTTTGTTTTCTTCGATTTTGGAGTTTTTCCCGAAATCCTTTTGTTCCTGTTTACTCACACCAAATTGAGCGATGATTTCTTCGGGATAGCTCCTCCATAGCACTAGGATCATGCCTACAAAGTTTGGTTGCTATTGGTGAACATTTGGTAGTGATTTGGGAAGATTTGGGGAAGAGGCGATTCAAAATCGCCCCCAAATCACGTATGTCTAGCCAATCGCGGACAGTCCGGGGTTAATTCCCGGACAGTCCGGGAGTCGGGGCAGAACCGGTGCTTCTCGGTGTGTTTTTCAGAATTTTGCCGGCGAACTATCCGGGATTTTTCGCGGGCTGTCCGCAGATCAAATCCGCCCAACAACACTGATTCTGGACATTCTGTTGGGCATTTTTTGGCTTAACAGCGGACTGTCCGGGGCCAATTTGCGGACTGTCCACAGGTCTTTTTTCAGCAAGGGCGGACAGTCCGCGGTTCTCTCTCGGACATTCCGCAAAAGCTGCAGAACTATTTTGCTTGCATCTCACTCATCCGGACTCCGAATCAAGTTCCGTTTGTTGCGTTGGATTCATATTCACGTAAGGAACATGATTAGGTACTTTTGAGACCAGTTCTCATAAGTAGTTTTGGGTGTGCTCTTGCTTCTTCTCTATAGGGGTTGAGAGTACCTCTCTTGGTGTATCGGTTTCGAGTTTGTGGTTTCGATCTTTCACCGACCTTCTCCGACCGCTTTGCTGCACCTCTAGGGTTCTTCCTAAGGTGTACACCTACTTGTTAGGCTGTGTGCGTATTGTTTCTTCCGAGCTCGCTTTTTGGTGTGATTTTGGGACAGGGTCAAGCAATAGAAGTTTCCGAAAGGAATTTTTATTTGGCTCTCATTCACCCCCCCCCCTCTGGTCGCCGTTCTCAGTCCTTCACCAACCCAAAGAATTCTTGGATAATATACAAGTTTGCAAGCTAGCCTCATTGGAAGTGAAGTCCACTAGATAGAGGTTGTTGTGCCGAAATCCCTTGAATATCAATGATGAATCTTCCACTTTGGTCACAACCACCTCACTTGGAGTGAAGATACAATGAAAACTGAGATCACACAATTGACCAACTGAAAGCAAGTTGAAGCTGAATGATTGTACTAGCAAGACACTTGAGATTGATTGATCATTGGAGATAGCCACTTTGCCAAGCCCTTGCACTTTCCCTTTTGAATTATCCCCAAAGGTAATCTTGTCTTGATTTGCACAATATTCATCTAGTGTGGTGAACATCATGGGGTCGTCGGTCGTATGTTGAGTGCAGCCACTATCAATTACCCAATGGCTCCCACCGGTCTTGTAGTTTACCTACAGACAAACAACTCGGAGTTAAGCTTGTTGTTTGGGAACCCACACTTGGCGAGGTCCCATAGCCTTGTTAACCAACTCCTTAGCAACCCACAGTACTTTATGCTTGTTCTTCATCTTGGGATCGAGAAACACAACAAGTGGTCTACCCTTGGAATCCTTGTTGATGATGAAGTGTGCATCATGAGCAAATGGACTTGTGTGCTTGGGCAAGGTCTTGGGTGGTGGAGTCTTGCAATCATAAGCAAAGTGACCAACTTGACCACACTCAAAGCATCTCCTTGGCTTGGGCTTTGGCTTGTCTTGATTGTTGCCATTGTACTTGTTCTTGTAATAGCTCTTTGCTTCAATCTTGACTTTAGCCTTCATCACTTGGTTCTCCTTGAACCCAACACCCATCTTGTCATTCTTCATGATGGTGTTCATCAAGAGCTCACTTTGAAGGTTGTGGCCCTTGGTGAATTTCTCAAACCACTTGCAAGCTTGATCTTCTTATTCTTGAGCTTTGCATTTTCTTCTCTAAGTTTGTTGATCAAGGTGGTAGCATCCTTGTCATCTTCCTTGGCCGACTTGATGGCTTGTTTGACTTGAGATTTATTAGCTCTTCCTTGAGCTTTGAGTTCTCTTGCCTCATCTTCAAGTAGTCATCATACTTGTCGGCCTCAACTACCTTCTTGCCCTTGCACTTAGCATTTTGCTCACTAGAAACTTCATCAAGCAAGTCCTCACAAGAAGTAGCTATATCACACTTAACAACCAGGTTAATAGCAACATGTGTAGCAAGATCATGTGTAAGCAATTCATTAGCTACCACAAGTGTGCATGTTCATTTCTCACTTGGTTGTAGTCATCTTTTAGCAAGTTATACCTTGTGTGGAGCTCTTGTGTTGACCTCTCAAGCTTATCATGTTTCTCATTAGCTTGCTTGAGTGAGGCTAGAGTACTAGATGTGAGATTGTTGTTCTCAAGCTTCAAATCATCATTAGCACTAGACAAGGCATCAAGCTTAGCATGCAAGTTTTCTTGGACCTCAAGTAGTTTGTCATTTTTACCTTTGTACTTCCTTATGATGCTAGAGTATTTGTTACAAATTTTAATTAGCTCATCATAGGAAGGTGCTTCATCATCACTACCACTTGAGTCACCACTATCATTATCATCCTCTTTCTATACCTTCTTGTCACCTTTAGCCATGAGGCATAGGTGTGTAGAGTATGAGCTCGGTGATGATGGAGGAGGTGGCGGTGGAGTGGAAGAACCAATCACCAAAGCGGCCACCTTCTCTTCTTCACTTTCATCATTGGAGGAGTCACTTGAATCCTCAATGTTGGTGAGCCAATCACCAATAATATAAGCCTTTCCATCCATCTTCTTGTGGAAGTCTAAGTTCTTCTTCTTCTTGTAAGGCTTATATTTTTTCTTGTCATCATCACTTGAATCATCTTGTGCACCCTTCTTGTTCTTGTAGTTCTTGAATTTCTTGTTCTTGAACTTCTCTTTCTTCTCTTCGGTGCATTTATGAGCTAGATGACCAAGAATCCCACAATTGTAGCACTTCATTTGTGAGATAGGCTTCCTTGAACAGCTTGTGAAGAATTTCTTCTTTGAGTCAAACTTGACTCCATTCTTATTTAGCCTCTTCAACATCTTGGTGGTCTTCTTCACCATGAGAGCGATGTTGTCTTCATCTTCATCACTATAGTCCTCAACCACCAATTGGATCTTGCACTTTTCCTTGGTGCAAGCCTTGAGGGCCAAGTCCTTCTCCTTGTCTTTTTCTTTCTCTTTCTTCTTGGAGGAGCATGAAGAGCCGCCATCACCGATCTTCATGTACATCTCATGAGCATTGATCTTGCCCAACACTTGTGTTGGTGTAGAAGTAGAGAGATCCCCTTGGTGAAGAACGGTGACGATGTGGCCATACATGTCAATTGGCAAGACAAAGAATCATGTGCACCACATCGGCAGCTTGCATTTGGGTGAACCCAAGTCCATTCAACTCCTCTACAAGAATATTAAGATGTGAGTACATCTCATTAGCATTCTCATTAGCAAGCATGGTAAAGGAGTTCAACTTAGCCATGACCAAATGTAGCGTTCCTCACGCTCACATTTGGTCCCCTCGTGGAGTGCACAAACGTTTGTCCAAACATCATATGTGGTTTTGCAATTCCGCACACGGTTGAACACATCCTTGCAAATGCCACGAAAAAGAATATTCTTTGCCTTGGCATTGTTCTTCTCAAAGAAGGGATCCTCGGCGAACATTGATCCACCCACGGTGGCGGCTTTGTGAACGCCAACATCCACAGCCTCAAGGTAGGCCTCCATCCGCACTTTTCAATAAGGAAAGTCATCCCCATCAAACATGGGTGGCGGTCCATCCCCATGGGACATCTTGCTCTAGGCGGTGAAGCCTAATTTAGAGAAACCTGGATCCGATACCAATTGAAAGGATCAAGATGCCCAAGAGGGGGGTGAATTTGGCTTATTTCAAATTTCTAAAGCAAATATTAAATCCTAAACAAATGCCAATCACCCCCTAGTGCCTACCGGTTGTGTGTCCTAGCTAGAAAGTGGTAGCAAGGCATATAAAGGAAGAACACCCTACACAATTCTAGTATGAATTAAGAATAAGTGTGTAATGTAAAGAGCTAGGGAAAGAGATTCTTGACACGACGACATTTTGCCGAGGTATCGAGGAGTCGACACTCCCCCTAGTCCTCATTGGAGCACCTCGTAAGGTATTGCTCCCCCTCAATCCCGGGCAAGGGATGAGTGCTCTCTACGGGCTGGTTTTTCACCACTCCGGCTCGGTGAACCACCCACAACCGATGAACAAGTGGGTGGAGAAGAGCCGCCGACAATCTTCCGGTGATTAGCTTCCTCCGAGCACCACCGGAACGTCTAGGTGATGTCGATCACCAAGAGTAACAAGCTTCAACCTTCACTTGACTCAATCAAGCCTCACAACTAGAGTGGATGCACAACTTGATCTCTTGGATGAACTAGGGAGAGGATGGATGGATGGATTTGCAAATCACTCACTCTCTCTCTCTCTCTAGGGCTCTTGCTCTCTTCCCACACCTCACAAGGTTTCTCAGCAATCCAAATGAGCAAAGGCAGGTGGGGAAGGCAAGGGATGGGGTATAAATACCCCCACACACAACTAGCCCACAGGCTGATGAAAATCAGCTTTTAAGTTGGTGACGGACGCTCCGACGTCCAGGCGACGGACGTCGCCTGCCCCAATGGCTAGTTCCTGTTCACTTCAAACAGCCAACGGACACTCCATTGCATGGCGACGGACGCTGCACCTCAGCGTCCGGCGCAACTGGTTGTTCTTGGTTCTCTCTGTAAGGTCGACGGACGCTCCTCAGCGTCCGACGCAAAGCCGACGGACAGCGTCCGTTGCCATCGAGCTTTTCTGGTACTCACTGTAAGGCCGACGGACGCTCAGGGGGTAAACCCTTAGCGTCGGGCGCCACTGCCTGATGCGACGGACAGCGTCCGTTGCCTAGGACTTCAGCATCCGGAGCCCAGAAAACTGCTCTCTCAACTTCGGTTTTCGTCGCGATGAAAATGGAAGTTGTTCTAGGCTATCTTACGATCACCATTCGGCTTGCTTAGAGCTAAGGTTGTCAAGTATGCACCACACCTAAGTTATGAAGCTCTCTGAAGTCAAGCTACTAGTCTCAACCCCTCTTGATAGTACGGTCAAAGATCAAATAAAGTCCTATCTATACTAAGTGTCCTTCATCTCCTTATGGCACTTAGACCTATCACTCTAGGGTCTTCATCATATCTCTTTGAAATTCAAATCGATATCCACCTTGGGAGCTAAGTGATAACCATTGATGCCCATTCACATTGATCACTATGGCTAAGCTACGCATAGCCTCTGCAAAACACACATTAGCCATAATAATCTTCATTTGTCGTTAATCACCGAAACCAATAGGGCCATGATTCTTCAGTACCATTCGTTTCATCTAGGTGGAGTTAGCAACATGGTGCTGAAGTTACAGGCGAGGGATGATATGTCCAAGGATCCTCTGTGCATGGGAGTCCACGCCTATTGTTGCGGTGATGGTAGGGCATAGCCAAACCCAAGGGGGGCGGCGCCATAGCTTTATGGCGCAAGGTAGGGCTGCAACTGTGGCTGCAGCATAGCCATGAGTGCCGCTTGTGGTGGGCAAAACGACCCCCATTGAGCGCTGTCGGATGGCAGCTGCTATGTCGAGAATTCGACCGTGCCCGCTCACGTGTTGTAGAGGAGCGGGAGCGGATGTGGGCCACCAGTAGCAGGCGCGCTAGCTTGCTGGTGTTGCTACTGCTTGCCGCCATGGTCGCAGTGTTGCTGACGGTTGCCCTGGCCACAGCCGGAGCTACTTGAGCTGCCACTAGTGCCTCTGCTACGGGTAGGGGTAGCACGGGCCACGGGGCCAAACGACAAACGAGTCGGTGACGAGAGCTGGCGGCGTGGGTGTAGGTGGTCGGTCGGTGTTGGTGGTGACATCGTTGAGTTCGATCTCCTCAAGGAGAACTGGCGTACGTGCCTCTGCGAAGGTCGGGAATGGCTGGCGTAGCTTGATATTTGTTACCATGGGGCGGAATTTGCCCCTAAGGCCGCAGAGCAGCGTGAGAACGAGGGTGCGGTTGCCGACAGTGTCACCAAAGTCGTGGAGGGTTGCGGCCACTGTCTTGAGGTAGTGGTAGAAGTCCGTGATGAAGGATGATCTTTGCTTCGCCGTGCGAAACACGGTGGACAGAAGCAACGCGCGCAATTCACGCTGGCAAGGAATTCGTTATTGAGGTGAAGCCAGGAGACTCGAGCATTGGGGTTCTTCAGCATGGTGGGCTGTTGTAGGTCCGCGTTGATCGTTCTGTAGATACACGTGAGGACAGTTTAGTCCATCTGCACCCTCGGCGGCCGATTGGCGTTAACCATGTCGGTGAGAACGGGATCAGTAAGGGCATGCTTGCCCCGGACAACGAGGAAGAGGGCACGCCAACGGTTGTAGTTGTTGGCCATGCAATCCATGACCACCGGCACAAGAACCTTGATGCTGAGGACGGTGATGGCGGCGGCATGGATGTCGGCGTGCTTGGCCTCATAGCCGTCGAGGGTGGTGGTGCGGGCGGCCTCAGCTTGGCGGCAGCAGGCCTCGGTGGCCTCATGATCGCGCTGCTCCTGTACCTCGCGGGCTAGGCGCTATGCATCGGTCTCGGCCATTAGGTCATGGATAGTCAATGGGTCATGGAGGCCGGCGGGTACGTAGATGTGATCCTCTAGGAGATGTGCGCGCACACGATCTGGTCTGGTGTTGCGTGATGACGAAGAAGGGCGTCGGTGCCGCGGTGTTGTCGCAAAGTGGAGGATGACGAGTGATGTCGTGATCAGTCGCGGTCCCTGATCACAGGCGTACAATAGATGTCAGTCGCGGTCGATCCCGGCTCGTAGACGTCGGTCACAGTCGATCATGGCTAGCAGACGGGCGACGGAGGTACAAGCGTCACGGTTGACGGATAGGCGTTGTGGATGACGGACGGGCTCGTAGTTGATCGTGGACGGTTTGATCACATGTGGATGGAGTCACGCGTGGATGAATTGGTGAGGCCGGCGAGTGGAGATGGGCCCAACGACAGTGGCACGACGAGATCGCGTGCGTGCAAGGGAGCGAGGCCGACGAGCGAAGGATTTGCTCGACGGCGGCCAAGACCAACCGATCGTGGGGATCGGCGGTGGCTAGGGATAGGTGTGCAGAAGCGGAGGGTACGGATCGTAACCTCCTCTGATACCATGAAAGAGTAGGAATTGAGGAATACTCAATGCATTACTCAAGGACACGTAGTGTTTACATATAGGCTAGGTGGGGAGCCTTGGTAGGCAGGCTCACGATCCCGATTACATTCCAACACAGACCACGGACCTAGATGAAGAGAGCAGAACCCACCCGTCGTTGCCTTCAGTGCTGCCCCGCGCGTTGGGTCACAAGTCATGATGATGCTGGTGGTCATCGAGAGGGGGCAACCGTGGAAGGGAGAGTACCATGGAAGAAGAGGAGAGGCATCGCAGCAAGGCCCACGGCCGGTGTGGCACCCCTCGGCGGCTTCGTCTTCAGCACGGGGTCGCCGGAGGTAGGTTGCAGGGTAGTGCTCGGCGGTCGTGATGTCGCCGACTGCAACATGGGGTGTCGGTGTCAACCCTATCCTTCATCGGTAAAGAGAAGACCTGTATGGGCGAGTTGAGGAGCACCAAGCACGCGGGCAGGAGGGCCGATGGCACTAAGAAAATTGTAAATTTGGGACTCCAAACAATGAGCTTCGCAGATTTGGGATACCAAACATTGACTTCACAAAAACGGGTCTTCAAACGCAGGCATGGCACTCGTAGCCGGCGTGGCACACACAGGGGTCTGGCGCTCGCGGTCCCGGCCAACGCGGCACACACAGAGGCCTAGATGCGTGTGGCCTGGGCAACCTGATCACCTTCTTTTCCGTTGGCTCGAGGTTGAGGAAGAAGCTGCCTTGTAGGGCCCACCTGTCAACGAGTGAAGGGATAGTGAAGCGGGAGGAGAGGCGCTACCACGATGGCGGACTACGTGGCGTGTCACCTCAGCAAAAATGACAAATACGTAGGAGGTTTACTGTTTTGCATGACAAATATGTAGATGCTTGTGTAAAATTGGCAAACGGAGGAGTGACATCTGTAATGATGACAATAAGTTAAATCTCCCTAAGGCTGATGCACTTTGGCCAGACTGCAGCGTAGTTCGAGAAGATGGGTACCTGGATGGCAAACCATACGTGAAGGGAGGCACTGAGAATCGGACGGCTCATGTGGGCCTATTGTAGATCTACATGAAACTGAGTGAGGTGGAAAGGGAAGTACCATTGATGAACAGTGAAAAATATGTTCATGTTTAGAGATCTTTATAAATGTTTCAAAATTTTATTTTCAAAGATGAAGGGCTAGAATTGTTAGCCATTGAAAATTATTTATGTACTAGTGCATATAGTACATAGTTTTGCTTACATCTAGATATACGCTATATTTAGATATATATATAGTAAAAACTACTCCTTTCATTCTAAATTTTAACTCACTTTTGGTTTTCTAGTTTTTTAATGTTTGTTAGACATACTATGTATCTACGCGCATTAAAAAACTGTATATGTCGAAAACCAAAATGACTTACGGTTAAAGAGAGTATGTATCTAGATACAAAACCAAAACAATCTATAGTTTGGAACCAAGACAGTAATCGTGAGAAGAATAAAGAGTAACATTTTCACAGCACATCTAACAATGTACAAGTAATATTCGTTATTTGGTTGCCAAGCCAGAGTAAGCAGTAATTTTGTATCAGTCTATAGAATATGATGGCAGTGCCAAGATAAAAGTGAAATTTGGGCATCATGCAATTCGTTGAGGATCTCTGTATAACACCTCCAAAACAGCTTTCGATCAGCACTTGACTTGAATATATCCTGTCTTAACCAAGGGATCTTCAAAGACAGTCACCTAAATCTGAATGGAGTTCTGAAGACAATTCGCCTGCAAGAACAAATATATTCTGTGGTAAGGACTATACATCTTTAAACAAAGATACAAAATATACAGCAGACAACCCATTTGACTGACGAAATGCAAACTGATCAGAAGAGAACTTTTAGGTAAAGGCTTGCATGCTTAGGCATGTTGATTACACATCTACAGATCCAATGTGGCAGCAAATACAGGAATAGCATGTATTTTCAAGAATCAATTTTAATGTGCATGTGCGTTATGGCAGCAATGTTTAACTAGTAGAATGAAATAGATGGCTAAACAGTAAGTTCAAGGTAGTCAGCACTCCGGATTGCAAATTTGACCATTCAGGCTGATATGAATTCTTATCAATTCTTGAGACAACTGAACAGGAAAATGCACATATGGTGCACCATTAAACTTCTGAAACATGACCGGTAAGGTAGAATTCTAAAACAGAAACTGACATCTATCTACTCATCTAAACGTCTATCCCAAATTATAAGATATTCCAAGAATCTTAGAGAGTCAAAACATCTAATGTTTGACCAAACTTATATAATAATATAATAAGATTTATTATGTCAGTTTTTTAAGCAATTATATTTTCATAATATACCTATTTGATATCATAAATCCTTATAATTTTCTTCATAATTTTGGTCAAACATAAAAAATTTTGACTCTATAAGATTCTTGGAATATCTTATAATTATAATTAGGAATGGAGAGAGTACTTTTAAAAAAAAAGTGACTTGCTAATGCATTGTGACATATCTCTTGGACTTAAACGAAACATACTTCATTACCCACAGTCCACCACCCTAGCAATCATTAGATACTGTTGGTGTCTAAAATAGCGGGGTCTACACGGCCAACGAGTAAATTTCTAAGTGTGTCGGAGTTCGGATGGTTACGCTCGGAGAACACAGAGGTTTATACTGGTTCAGGCACGAATGCCCTACGTCCAGTGTGTTGCGACGTTGTATTACCGAGCGCGGAGAGCTCGTAGAGGGGAGCTACAAGCTTTGGTGAGAGAGGGAAGGCGGTTCCCAGGTCTCGTACGTATGAGGTTCTTGGTTCTGGTGTGTGCTCGCGTGTGTGCGAGTTTGAGTGTGTGAATGAATGTTGGGATGTCGAGAGAGCGGGATTGGAGGTCCATTCTTTCCCTTTATACATAGGGAGAGATGGAGGAGTACAGCAGAGAGAGGGGGAGTGAACGTGGGCCCGGCTTGGGCTGCTGCCAAGGGGGAGCTTTGTCCTCATTCTGTCTCCCTTCCTAAGGAAGATTGCGCCAGTAGACACAAGTTCGGGTCCTGTTCGTCCTTGTTGTGTTGTAGTCATGCGTCTTGTGACCGGGAACTCCGTTGTTCCCTTACCTGGGCATGGGCTGGGGCTGGTCGCACAGGACCGGACACCCCCGCGTTCCGTCATACAGGGCCGATGACGCCCTAATCCCTATTGGAGTGTCCGTCGAAGGCATGACATGGATGTAGTGTGTAGAAGTCGCCGGTTAGGCAGCACATGACCCTGTACCGTAGGGTGAACAGAGGTTGGCATGGCGACTCATGCCTTGAACCCCATCCCTGAGGACGGAGGGTACTGTGGACCTTTTGACCATATGGACTAGGGCGTTCCAGGCTGTTGACGGCGGTGAGATCTCCGAAGGTGAGGGACGTCACGGATGACGTCTCCCTGGCTCGGATGGGGCGGAAGAGCCCCCGAGGGTTGATGACGTCACGGAAGATGCCACCCTGGCTCGGGTGAGGCGGAAGAGCCTCTGAGGGTTGGTGACGTCACGGATGGCGTCACCTTGGCTCGGGCGAGGTGGAAGAGCCTCCGAGGGTTGATGACGTCACAGATGACGCCACCTTGGCTCGGGCGAGGCGGAAGAGCCTCCGAGGGTTGGTGACGTCACGGATGGCGCCACCTTGGCTCGGGCGAGGCGGAAGAGCCTCCGAGGATTGATGACGTCACGGATGACGCCACCTTGGCTCGGGCGAGGCGGAAGAGCCCCCGATGATGATTTTGTTTTTGTGGAGTATGGTAAATTGGGTACCCTATTTCTAGGTATCCGACAGTAGCCCCAGAGCCTTCGATGTAGTGAAGGACTACACCGGAGGCTTCCGGGAACGCTTATGGTGGTTGGTTAGATTTTTGGATTCCGATGGGTGCGCGCGAGCGCACCCGCCGGGTGTAGCCTCCGAGGCCTTAGGAGGGAGATTTTTCCTCCTAAGGGCTTATTCGGAAGTCTTGCACAGTGCTTGACCCTTCGCTTCCCTCACGAGGCGGGGAGGGAGTGGACTGCTCCATACGCCAGCCCTGGCACGGGCTGCACTGTTGGCCTCGGGCTGACGCGCCTTGAAATGACGAGTCGGCCCTGCGCTGCGCTGTCTTTCGGCCTATACGGTCGATAGACCGGTCGAAGACGTGTTTGTCGGATTTCGGGGTCTGACTGCGCCCCCTGTAGCCCAAAAGTGGGTGTGCCGTGTCTTTCCCGTTCGAGGAGCGGTGCTAGGGCACTGCTTGCTCTATGGTCAAGACTCCGAACGGCGCTCCCTGAGCCTACCATCTACGCGGCCATTTATAGCCTCACTGAACTCTCTTGAAGTGGGTATCGTCGCACAGTGCGATGTCGTTGGGAGGCGGTGTTGTAGCTTCATGGGCCGGCTGCCGCGTGAGTGCCTTGCGGACTGTAAATAGGGGCGGCTGCATGTGGGAAGATTCACATCCTCACAGTATGGCTTGGCCTAGATTCTTCCTCCGAGGTCACGTCGGAGAGTCCCTTGAACCGCCCTGTCGAGCGGCCCTTTGAGAGCAAAATTGGATTCAGAGGAAGTTCTACGTTGGGAGCGCCACCGTCTCGTGTCGTCGGACGGGAGATATCGGGGGGAGTTTTGCGACATGCGTAGTTCTTCCCCGTCATCTCATCCCACGGGACGGTCGTGCTCCCTCGCCGTCTCCCATAGCAGGGGGCCAAGGATGCGTCTAGCGGAAAGACTGTGCGGTCCGCCCGTACAGTTTTCTAAGCTAGACATTCCTTAGGCCTGCTGGTGGCGATGCCACCGTTGGGAGACGGTGGACCTGCAGGCTAGTGAGCCTGGTCGCGTCCAGGCGAGGATGTGTCAGTGCCGCCCCCCGAAGCCCTAGGGATCAGGAGGCGACCGTCCGCGCTTGCGCACGGGGTTGCCTTGATCATGTAGCACCTGTGTAAACACTGGTGCTGTATGCCTAGTTCATCTTCGAGCGAGTGGCCCTGAACGCCGCCTCTCGGTGCTGGTGAACGCCCTCCCGGAATAGGGCGGGGCGTGTCACCGGACCGACGGGTGTTCCGTGGCCCGACGTTCGAAGCGCGACCCAGAAAAATACTTGACCAACTTGTCATGCCTTTTTTTGGGGATGCAGTCAACCGCGCAGGTCCTGGATGACGGTGGTGCAGTCGCTGCTCCGTCACGAAAAGACGAAGCAGGGGCAGTTGGCTTGTTGGGCGTTCGCCTGATAGGTAGCCCTCGGAGCGACGTTACCTGTGTGCGCAGGGCGTTTGAAGCTTGACCTGTTTCATTTTCCTTTGGACCTCGGCCAGGATCCCCCTTCAATCCATCTTGTGTTTGATTAGGTGTATGACGATTTGGTCTGGCCCTTGTCGCACTTGAAATGTATGTAACCTTCGCAAGGATTAGCGTATAAGAATGTGACGTTCGTTTGTCGTTTTTACCTGTGTGGAGCTCTGACGCGTGAGGTTTGGTGCGCCTTTCTCCCTCTCCGTTATCTAGTTGCTTGAACCGGTAGGAGAGGTGCGGTGGCAGCCCCCGAGTCTCTACTCAATGTAAAGAAACGTCTTGGGTCTGTGCCGTCTTTTCGTACATTCCCCACGCTTCTCTCCGCGAGAAGGGGGATATGAGCCGAACCATGCTATCCTCGAGGCGGAAGAACCAAGGATGCTCGTCGAGGTAATAACGGGCAAATCTGATTGGGTTGCTCGGTTCCCGTTCGCTGGGGTTCCGGCTTGTGACCCATGTCGTGACTCACCCCAAATCGGTTTAATCTAGTAGCTGGGTCCGTTCGATGGGTCCCGAGGGCCTGCTGCCTTCCTTTGGTAGGAATACCATGAACCAATCATTCGTAAAGACGGACTCAAATACGAAATTGGGAATGGCCTTAGCATCCGGTTGCTAGGCTAATGACCATTGGCGTGTCCATTCCCTATTCGCCCCTCGCTCTGTCGTTCTGAGACGGCCATTTCGAAACCCCGTTGGGTTGGCCTTCGTATCTCTCAACCGTAACGGGCCATCGGGGCGTCTATAGCCCTTATCCCTTAGTCTTACCTGGACCCGGAGGCCGTCCCCGCTGATGTTTGTGTGCGCGCGTTCGTCCGATTTCTGGAAGTGTCAGGTGAACGAAGTTGGGGGTCGGAACGAGCCCTGCTTGCACTTGGGGGTAAGCGTGGCGTCCTTGCGAATACCATAAAAAACGTTTTCGCACGCGAGCGGGGATAGAATTTGAGCGAAAGCGGTCGAATATGGGGAGGAGAAAACAACCCCTTTATCCAACCCCCGAGTAAGACATGCAACCACAGGCTGGGAGCGCGTCCTGCTTAGCGTTCGGGTTGCGCGTGGCCTGCATGGCGTATATCGAATCTCTTCTAAAGGAAAGATACATGCGGATGTATGTGATTCGGGGGAGATGTTTAGGGATAGAAGCGACGTAGCTTTTCGATGTTCCAAGCGTTGGAGAAGACTTGGCTATCGGGACCCACAGTGGCGATCTTGTAGCGTCCGGGGCGGAGGACCTCCACCACGACGTACGGCCCTTCCCACGGCGGCGTGAGTTTGTGTTTGTCTTTGTTGCTTTGCCTGAGCCGAAGCACTAGGTCACCGATGTTGAACCCGCGCTTGCGGACGCAGCGGTCGTGGTACCTCCGAAGGGCCTACTGGCACTTTGCGGAGTGTAGGAGGGCGATGTCCCTTGCTTCGTCTAGCTGGTCCACGGCGTCCTCCATGTTGGCTTGGTTGCCCTCCTCGTCGTAAGCCTTGACCCACGGGGAACCATACTCTAGGTCGGTGGGGAGCACGACCTCCGCCCCGTAGAGCATGAAGAAGGGGGAGCAGCCAGTGGCTCTGCTCTGGGTCATTCTAAGGCTCCAGAGGACGGCTGGCAATTCCGCGACCCAACGGCCTCTGAACTTTTTAAGCCGGCTGAAGATTCTTGGTTTTAACCCATGCAGGATCGTCCCATTGGCGCACTCGACCTACCCATTCGTTTGGGGGTGCGCGACGGGGGCCCAGTCCACACGGATGTGGTTCCTGTCGCAGAAGTCCAGGAACTTCTTGCCGCTGAATTGGGTGTCGTTGTCGGTGATGATCTTGTTGGGCACTCCGAATCGATATATTATGTCCGTGAAGAACATGACTGCCTGCTCCGACTTGATCCGGGCGAGGGGGCGTGCCTCGATCCACTTCGAGAATTTGTCGATGGCGACGAGAAGGTGGTCGAAACCCCCGAGCGCCCTGGACAGCGGTCCCACTAGGTCCAATCCCCAGACCACGAAAGGCCATGTGAGGGGGATGGTCTGTAGCGCCTGTGCGGGCAGATGAGTCTTGTTGGTGTAGAACTGGCACACTTTACAGGCGCGTACTACCTCCGTGGCATTTGCTACGGCTGTTGGCCAGTATAAACCTTGGTGGAAAGCCTTTCCGACGATCATGCGGGGGGCTGCGTAGTGCCCGCAGTCTCCCGCGTGTATGTTCTCCAACAGCCTCACACCCTGCTCCGTGGGGATGCAACGCTGCAGGATTCCCGTGGGGCTACGCCTGTAGAGTTCTTGGTTGATAATGACGAAAGACTTGGCGCGCCGCACGATGCAGCGTGCTTTGTTCCTGTTGACACAAAAAACGTCAGGATCTGTGAACACCTCGAGCTATTACCCGAATTCGATATCCAAAGGTGTGCCAGTCGATTTGACCAGTTAATCGAAAAGGACGATAACTAGAACAAAATCTGAACAAGACAACGGCGATATGCCCGGATGCCAAGACTCAGACTTGTTTCAGGATAACTAGAGCAGAGCTGAACGAGACAACAGCGATGCGCCCGGATGTCAAGGCTCAGATTACTCCCACGCGAAACTTGCAAGAGTTTGACGGAGATCAAGGTGATGTAGCCCGTCGAAGCTTGAAGAACTCGTAGATAGACTAAGACTAATGCAATAAAAGGGTAAATTGCAGTAAAAGTAGATAAGAGTAATTGATTTGTTTGATAGATGATTGATTTTTTTCTCACGACCCTAGGTACATATTTATACTCCAGAAAAGGAATTACAGACAGACACGACTCGTACCTTTCCTAAACAAAACTCTATTTTTAAGGAAATAACTGACCCACGCAGGAGTCGGACCCAAATAACAATAATATTTTCCTAAACAGACATCTCTATTTTTAAAGAAAATAAACGACTCATGCAAGAGTCAGACTCAGACTTCTATAATAATACTGACATAAGATCACCAGTTTCCTTATGTCTTTTCTTCGATGAAACTTTCCATCGGCAGACTCTTCAATCTACAACTTCCTTCTATTGCCATCAGCAATCCCTTGCTGACATCAACTGCCATGTTACCTTGTGCCCATCGGCATCGTCACTCCATGCCCATCGGCATCGGCAATACTTCCCAATCGGCAACCTTGCACTTCTGGTAACTTGTTTCCTCCAATTAATCCTTATCGGCAAGAATTATCCAGCTCCCATCGGCAACAAACTTATCCTTCTTGCAGCATTCACTCTCATCAGTAAATTTGACCGATGACTTTCCGATACCGATAGAAAACAGCTACCGATCAACGCAAGTCTTAGCTCATTTGACACATGCCGAAAAATGGTGTCAACACATGCCCCCCAATTTCGGAGTGTAGAATTTTTACGCGCCGAAATTTTCTCTACTGTAACTGTTCCCTCCAAGATAACTACATAACTTCCTCGATTACCGCGCATAAAATCACAATTTATTAATAAAATCCCGTGACCATAGCGTGAACAGTTGCAAGCCTAATCATACCTCCTTGATTATCGCGCACATCTATTGCACGCCCCTCCATATTTCTGTTCAGTACGAATAAAAACTCCAAAAATACCCCTGACCAGGCTTATAAAAGTTATCACAATCCAATCTGTTTTTTACCTTGAGTCTACTTTTACTTTCACCTGCCCTCGTCTTCAACCTCGGCGGGGGCTCCGAAGAACAGTTCCGTGAGCTCAAGCAATAGTAATTTCTTCAAGTAGAGTATGAATCGCAAGGACTTCTCCAGCTCCAATGGCGATCCACTTCAACGTCCCCAAAGTAAATCTACTTCCTCCTCACTTCATTTTCTGCAAGTTCCTTTTCCGTATCAATTCTATAATCCTTTTCCCCTTTCTTTCTTTGTTTTTTTTTCTGAAACCTAGGAACTATACAACAAAGTAGTAATCCTCATTGAGCAATCCAATTTCAACTGCCTAGGCCCAATGGGACACCCCGATCCTACCAATCTGATCAACGCAGAGACCAACTGCATCCCTTTCAAATCTGAATGCTTTAGTCTAGGGTTATGGAAAGATGTTTTCCGCTCATGGCCCAAACCCACCAAGCGATGGAAAAACTGGTATCTCAGAATAATCAGAACACAGCAAGTTTACTGGTCAGAGCGTAACCTAGATCAGTGCATCAGGCTCTCCATTGCCGATATGGAGAAGAATGAGAATATGATGATGGCGGCTTCTTATTTCTGGTCCGATATAATGAATGCCTTTTTATTCAGACACGGACCAACTACTCCCACTCTTGTCGACGTGCATATGCTTACCGGCCTCGATGTCTCCTCTGCCGATATCCCCGCCCTGTTCAATAGGAAGGCTGAGTATAAGGTGAACACACGCAATATCGGCGGCTAGACTAGTTACATCCGGGAATACCAAAAGACTGGATCGGTAGGTCAAAGGGAGCATGCCATCTTTTTGAATATGTGGCTAGAAAAGTTTATCTTCTGTGATAGAACAGTCGGACCTACCACCATGTATCTTCCTGTGGGAGAGCTTCTGGCCGATGGAACAAGACTCCCTCTCGGCCGATACCTCCTTGGATCGGTATACCATCTTCTACACCAAGTGTCCAAGAAGTTATTGTTAGGCGAGTCCATCGGCAACCTCCGGGGTCCGTGGTGGTTTATAAACATGTGGTTAAACGCACACATGTACAAAGCCCTCCAATTTGACTTGTTCAATCAGCAATTCCCAAGGGATATATCAGAGGATTATATATTTGATGACGATGAATCGGCAACTCGTCCCCCACTCAATTTTGGGGAGGCTATCATAGTGCTACTAGGAACCAATGCCAATGCAGACCAATTCGGCAGGTTCTTCCAAAAGCTCTACAACGGAATCCCTGTTGCAGAACGGCTTTGGTGGCCTTACGTAGATGATGACAACCGATTCTCTTTGTTGTTCAACCTTACCGATTGGAACGTACCTCAAAATGACGTAATCATGAAGGCCAGTATTGTTCCCCGAGCTATTCCAGTTAACATTTTTGGAACTAGGAAGAATGCTCCTCCATCTTATGAGTTTTATTACCCATCGGCAGCAGCAAGACAACTAGCATTCGGCCAATTACCAATCAAACTCTGCTATCCCAAGGTGATAAAAGCAAGACAAATTATCTCCAGTGCTATGGATTGGAACAAGGTTGTCAATCTCCCTCCCGATGCCGATACATCAGACATCGACCTATCCTCCTGGGCACCAACATCTTTCATCACGGAGGAATACAAATTTTGGTGGCAAGAATGGAGAAGCCAACTGTTCGCCAAGTCATCGCACTACTATCGGCATTTGATCGACGCCGATCACGTCATTCCCGATGATGCAGTAAGTTTTTTCATCCCAATGCATTTCTTATTACTTATCCCTATCGGCATCTGACCTTCTTTTGCTTAACAGGCTGACGATCCAATCCCCAAAATGAGCAAGAGTGGCAAGCCTTTCCATCTTCGAGTAATGAGCCCTGTATCAATCATCGGCAACAATGCTTCTACATTGGCTGCCTTCATTCCTCAGAGGATACCTAAGGTCACCCTCAAGCCCAAGTCGACGCCTGCAAAGACCATTGCTACTCCATCGGCTGCTGCTGCCATCTTGGCACGGGCTTTTGCAGTAAGTTTTATTTTTAATTATACCGATCACAAATTGCTCATCGGCAATATTTACTTTATGCAACTTGCACCAATCATTTTTCAGGTAGCGAGGTCATCGGCAGCTGTTCCAGACATACAAGCTTCTCCAACTCCTGCTGCCGATGCCCCCCAAGCTTCGCAACCAAAAAGGGTCGGCTCACCTACTGCCGCTCCAAAGAAGAAACGCTTGAGGCGAACCACTCCAGCTGCATCACCAATTCCCACAGATGCACCAACAGTAGAGCCATCATCGGCGTCTGTTCCCGATCAGCCAACGGACAAAATCCTTGACCAGGAAACAATACCACCGCCGCAGGAACCAGCTGCAACATCGGTACCGGCACCAGCACCTACACCAGATAACATCCCCGACCAGAGGACGACATCACCGCCACAGGAATCAGCTGCCGCAGCAGAGACAGCGCCAGCAACAGCACCAACAACACCGACCGCTCTTCCTACAGAAGCGTGTTCATTGGCAACCGTTGCCGATCTCCAGGATGAGGCCATAGCAGCCAACTTCCCAAGTCCCAGGCAGGAAATTCGCTTCAAGATGGTAAGCCGAGTATCTAAAAACTTGCAGTATAAACTTATGATCGGCAAATTTTAACTTTCTCCTTTTCAGGCCCAAGACTCCCCTGATAGCTTGTTCTCCTTCGGTATCAACCTCCACGACGAAGACGAAGACCAAGAAGGTTCTGCTCCAGCGAATAGCCTGTTTTCCTTCGCCGTCAACCTTCTCGATGAAGATGAAGACGAAGAAAGCTCCGCCCCAGCTTTATCGGCAGATGTCAAACTCAAGCTTGAAACATTGCTATCTTTACTACAACAAGACATGTCCCATCTCGTCCAAGACTCTACTGTAGTAAAGATAGATTTTAAAGACATCCAAGGACACCTGTCTACCGATATAGAAGAAACACTCTTTCATGCAGTGTTTCTTGAGAGCAAACAACTCCAGTATCAAAGACTCTCTCGTCGCATAGCCGATAGGACTGCTCGATCAAAGCTTGAAGAAGAAATGCTTAAGTTCAAACAAGTTGCTGATGAGAAGCACAAAGGTATCGGCCAAGTAGAAGCTTCCGACGCCAACCTTGAGCAAGAGATCGTTCACTTATCGGCAAGGAGGGAAGAGTTGCTGACTGAATTGAAAAGGGTTGAAGAAGCCCTGAACACAGCCAGCCAAAAGAAAGCTCAACTGCCCGACGTCATTAAGGCTCTGCGACAAGAAAGAGACAGAAACGCCCGACAAGATATCTTACTAAAGAAGAAAATCAAGCCAGTTGAAGGGTCTGCCGATGATGATGCCAGGGAGATGGAAGAAATAGAGCAAATTCGCCTACGTGCGATATCAGCTATTCAATCCTTGTTGTAACTTCCTGCAATTCATCATATCGGCAAATGTAACACTTGATTTTGCTTTGTAATATAATGTCAGTACATTTTTACCGATGTCTTATATAGCACTCTCTTCCACCGGTATTCCAACGGGCATTCTATGCATCTACCAAAATACTAGGGTAATATTTCTTCAAGTATTTACCGTTAATTGCTCTGGAGAATGCCACTCCTTCGAGAATTTCCAAAATATAGGCATTGCCAGGAACAGATTGATTTATCCGAAATGGACCCTCCCAATTAGGAGACCATTTTCCAAACTTAGAACTCTTAGTCCCAATCGGTAAAATCAATTTCCACACCAGATCACCATCGGCAAATTCTTTCACCTTTACCTTCTTGTCATACCACCTAGCAACCCTTTTCTTATTTTCTTCAATGCTGATCAAAGCCCTCAACCGATGACCTGCTAAGTCCTCTAACTCATCCTTCATAAGGGTATCATACTCATCGGCTGTCAATTGATCTTGAGAAAACAATCGCCAAGAACCAGTTTTAACTTCCCAAGGCAGAACAGCATTGTGTCCATAGACCAATTGATACGGCGAAACTTTGGTTGCACCATGACATGCCATTCGATACGACCATAGGGCCTCATTTAATACTATATGCCACCTTCTAGGATTTTCTTCAATCTTGTGTTTAATAAGTTTAATAACTCCTTTATTAGTCGCCTCAGCCTGACCGTTAGCTTGGGCATAATAAGGAGAAGAATTCAATACCTTGAACCCCATACCAGCAGCAAACTCATCAAACTCTCCTGATGTGAACATGGTCCCTTCATCGGTGGTAATAGTTTGAGGAATACCGAATCGGTAAATAATGTGTTCTTTTACAAAATCTACCATGTTTGCCGATGTCACCTTCTTCAAAGGAATCGCCTCAACCCATTTCGTGAAGTAATTGGTAGCAACAAGTTTTATGCCCCTTGCTTGACGGTGGATAAATTTGGCCGATGAGATCAATAGCCCATCCTCTAAACGGCCAAGGCTTGATTATAGGATTCATTGCCGATGCGGGCGCCCTCTGTACATTACCAAACTTCTGACAATCCTGGCACCCTTTAAAATAGTTGAAGCAATCTTCAAGAATTGTTGGCCAATAATATCCATTCCGCCTAATCATCCACTTCATTTTGAATGCCGATTGATGTGCTCCACACACACCCTCATGGATCTCGCCCATTAACTCTTTTGACTCTTCTCTACTAAGGCATCTGAGCAAAACTCCATCAATTGTCCGATAATACAATTCATTATCAAGGAGCACATACTTGGTAGCTTGGAACCTTAGACGCCTTTCAACTTTCTTAGACAGATCTCTTAAATAATCAGCAATTTCTTTTCTCTAGTCATCGGCAACCATCACCGATGTCATGACTTCTTGAATCGGCTGATATCCTGAAGCATTCTGTGCTAACCGATTGGCCTCTTCATTATGCAACCTAGGAATATGCTCAATGCGGTACTCTTTGAATTCTTTCAATAACCGTAAACACTTCTCATGGTGTGCAATCAACACTTCACTTCGGCATTCATATACCCCAGTCAATTGATTGATCACCAACATAGAGTCGCCAAAAATTTCAACAGCATCGGCACGCACTTCCGTGAGTAATTCCAACCCTTTTATTAAAGCTTGATATTCAGCCTGATTGTTTGTTGACGTAGCAACAATCGGCAACGAAATCTCATACTTCCGTCCCCGGGGTGAAATTAAGAGAACACTGATACGTGTCCCCTCTTTGCATGTATACCCATCAAAGAACAAAGTCCAAGGAGCAATCTCTACAGAGCTTACCACATTGCAATGCTGAGTAACAAAATCAGCCATCACTTGACCTTTAAATGCCTTAGCCGATTCATACCTTGAATCAAATTCTGAAAGTGCCAGAATCCATTTGCCAATTCTCCCACTTAATATCAGCATAGACAGCATATATTTAACCAAGTCATCTTTGCAGATAACAGTGCATTCAGCCAATAATAAATAATGCCTCAATTTGATGCAAGAGAAATATAAACATAAGCATAATCTTTCTATGGCCGAATACCTGGTCTCAGCATCCACTAACCTCATGCTTAAATAATATATCACACGTTTTTTCCCTTCAAACTCTTCAATTAAGGCCGATCCGATAACTCCGTCATCGGCAGATAAATACAACCTGAAAGGCTTCCCATGTTGAGGTTGAACCAAGACTGGAGGGTTTACCAAATATTTCTTGATCTCTTCCAAGGCTAACTGTTGTTCCTCATTCCATGTAAACTCTTGATCGGCTTTGTTGACACAAAAAGCGTCAGGATCTGCGAACACCTCGGGCTATTACCCAAATTCGATATCCGAAGGCGTGCCAGTCGATTTGACCAGTTAATCGACAAGGACGATAACTAGAGCAAGATCTGAACAGGACAACGGCGATACGCCCGGATGCCAAGACTCAGACTTGATCAGGATAACTAGAGCAGAGTTGAACGAGACAACAGCGATGCGCCCGGATGTCAAAGCTCAGAGGTACTCCCACACGGAACTTACAAGGGTTTGACGGAGATCAAGGTGACGCAGCCCGTCGAAGCTTGAAGAACTCGTAGATAAACTAAGACTAATGAAAGAAAGGGTAAATTGCGATAAAAGTAGAATAAGAGTAAATCGATTTGATTTGATAGGATTCATCATATACACGCAGCCCTTGGGCACATATTTATACTCCTGCATGGAGAGTTGTACAAAGACACGACTCGTACCTTCCCTAAACAAAACTCCTAACTTTACGGAAATAACTGACTCGCGCAGGAGCCAGACCCAAATAACAATATTATTTTCCTAAACAGACACCTCTATTTTAAAGGAAATAAATGACTCGTGCAAGAGTCGGACTCAAACTACCATAACAATGCTGGTATAAAATCACCAGTTTCCTTATACCCTTCCTTCGATGAAAACTTTCCATCAGTAGATTCCTTCAATCCGCAACTTCCTTCTTTCGCCACCGGCAATCTTCTGCTGACGCCAACTGCCACATCACCTTGTGTCCATCGACACTCCATACCCATCGGCATCATCTCTTCATCGGCAATTGGCATCGGCAACATCTCCTCATCGGCAATTTTGCAGTTCCGGTGACTTCACCAATTAATTCTTCTCGGCAAGAGCCACCCAACTCCCATCGGCAACATCCGAAATGCTCAGCTTCCATCGGTAACACACTTATCCTTTTTCACAGCTTTTACCTCCATCGGCAATATTGTTCTATGACTTACCGATGCCGATGGAAAACGGCTGCTGATCAATATAAGTCTTAGCTCATTTGACACGTGCCGAAAAACGGTGTCAACACATGCCCCCCAATTTCGGAGTGTATAACATTTTACGCGCCGAAATTTCTCCACTGTAGCCATTTTCTTCGAGATAACTACACAACTTCCTCGATCTCCGCGCGCAGAACCGCAATTTATTAATAAAACCCCTCGATTATAGCGCGAACAGTTGCAAATCTAACCATATCTCCTCGATTGCCGCACATACCTTCTGCATACCTCTCTACATTCCTGTATAGTACGAGCAGAAATTTCAAAATACCCCTGACCATGGTTATAAAAATTACCACACTCCAATCTGCCTTTATACCCTGGGCCTACTTTCACTTTTCACCTGCCTCCGTCTTCAACCTCGGCGGCGACTCCGAAGAACAGCTCCGCGAGTTCAAGCAACAGTATCGTCTTCAAGCCGAGTACAATCCGCAAGAACCCCTCCAACTCCAATGGCGATCCAAATCGACATCCCCAAAGTAAGCCTACTCCTTCCTCATCCTCTCTTTTGCCAGTTCCATTTTTCGCATGATTCCGTACCTTTCTCCCCTTTTCTTTCTTTGATCCTTCTTTTTTCTTTTCGAAACCTAGGAACTGTACAACAAAGTAGTAATCCCCCTTGAGCAGTCCAACTTCAACTGTCTAGGCCCAATGGGAAATCCTGACCCTAGCTACCTGATCAACGCGGAAACCAACCGTATTCCCCTCAGATCCGAATGTTTTAGCCTAGGTTTATGGAAGGATGCTTTCCATTCATAGCCCAAATATACCAAGGGGTGGAAGAACTGGTACCTTAGGGTCATTAGAACACAACAAGTTTATTGGTCAGAGCGCAGTCTGGATCAATGCATCAGGCTCTCCATTGCCGATATGGAAAAAAATGAGAATATGCTGATAGCGGCCTCCTACTTCTGGTCTAACACCATGAATGCCTTCCTATTCAGACATGGACCAGCCACCCTACCCTTGCCGATGTGCATATGCTGACCGGCCTTGATGTCTCTTCTACCGATGTCTCAGCCTTGTTCCATCGGAAGGCTAAATATAAAGTGAACACACGGAACATCGGTGGCTGGACCGGTTATATTCAAGAGCACCAAAAAACTGGATCGGTAAACCAAAGAGAACATGTGGCTGGAGAAGTTCATCTTCTGTGGCAAAATAGTCGGACCGACCACAATGTACCTCCCAGCAGCAGAACTCCTAACCGATGGAACAAGACTCCCTCTCGGCCGATATCTTCTTGGATCGGTATATCGCCTCTTACACCAAGTGTCCAAGAGGTTACTGCTAGGCGAGCCCATCGGCAACCTCGGGGGTCCCTGGTGGTTCATAAACATGTGGTTGAACGCACACATGTACAAAGTCCTTCAGTTTGACTTGTTCGCACAACAATTTCTGAGGGACATATCGGAGAACTATATATTCAGAGATGATGAATCAGCAACTCGACCTCCACTCAACTTCGGAGAAGCTATCATAGTGCTACCAGGAACCGATGCCGATGCAGAGCAGTTCGGCATGTTTTTCTAGAAATTCTACAATGGAATCCCTGCTTCAGAATGGCTCTGGTGGCCATATATTGATGAGGACAACCGATTTCCCTTGTTGTTCAACCTTACCGATGGGAATGTGCCTCAAAATCAAATAATCATGAAGGCCAGTATTATTCCTCGAGCCATTCCAGTCAACATCTTCGGAACTGGGAAGAATGCTCCTCCGTCCTTCGAGTTTTATTACCCGGCGGCAGCGGCAAGACAACTGGCATTCGGCCAACTGCCGATCAAGCTTTGCTATGCCAAGGTGATAAAACCAAGGCAAATCATCTCTAGCGCCATAGACTGGAACAAGGTCGTCAACCTCCCCCCAAATGCCGATACTTCAGATATTGACTTATCCTCCTGGGCACCAACATCCTTCGTCACGAATGAATATAAATTCTGGTGGCAAGAATGGAGATATCAACTATTTGCCAAGTCATCACACTACTATCGGCATATGATTGACGCCAATCACGTCATTCCCAATGACGCAGTAAGTTTTTAATCCCGATATTTTCCTCATTACTTTATTCCTATCATCGGTATCTGACCTTCTTATGCTTAACAGGTTGACGATCCAATCCCAAAAATGAGCAGGAGTGCCAAACCTTTCAATCTTTGAGTGATGAGTCCTATATCACTCATCGGCAACAATGCCCCCACACTGGCTGCCTTCACCCCTCAGAAGGTACCTAAGGTTCCTCTCAAGCCCAAGTCGACGCCTGCAAAAACCATGGCTACATCGGCTGCTGCTGCTGCTTTGACACGGGCTTTTGCAGTAAATCTTATCTTCACTTATACCGATCACATACTACTCATCGGCAATATTTACTTTATATAACTCGTACTAAACATTTTCAGGCAATGAGGTCATCGGCAGCTACTCCAAACGTTCAAACTTCTTCAAGTCCTGCTGCCGATGCCCCCCAGACTTCATCAAAACGGGTCGATTCTCCCACTGCTGCACCAAGGAAGAAAAGGCGCCTGAGATTAGCCACCCCATCTATGCCATCGACTCCGTCGCATCACCAACTGCCGACGTACCAACGGCAGAACCATCGTCGGCATCCATCCCCGAGCAGCCGATGGACGAAGCTTCCGACTAGGGAACAACACCAACCCCGCAGGGACCGGCTGCAACGGCATCGACATCGGAACCGATACTTATACCTGATGAAATTCCTGATCAGAGGACAGCATCGCCGCCACAAGAGCCAGCTGTCATAGCAGAAGCAGCACCAGCAACAGCATCACCAGCACCAACCACTCCTCTCATGGAGCTAAATTCATCGACAACCGCTGCCGATCTCCAGGATGAGGCTGTATCAGCCGACATGCCAAGTCCTAGGCAAGAAATTCACTTCAAGATGGTAAGTCAGTTACCTAAAATTCTGCAGTATAACCATATGATCGGCACATCTTAACTTCTTCTTTTTCAGGCCCAAGACTCCCCCGACAGCTTGTTCTCTTTCGGCGTCAACTTCCAGGATGATAACGAAAACCAAGAAGGCCCTGCTCCAGCAGACAGCTTATTCTCCTTCGCCATTAATATTCCCGATGAAGACGAGGATGAAGAAAGCTCTGCTCTAGTTCTATCGGCAGAGGTCAAATCCAAGCTCGAAGCACTGCTCTCCCTGCTGCAACAATATACATCCCAGCTCGTTCAGGATTTAACTGCAGCAAGGACAACTTTCAAGGACATCCAAGGCCACCTCTCTGTCGATACGAAAGAAGTACTCTTTCAGGCGACTTTCCTCGATAGCAAGCAACTCCAATACCAGAGACTCTCCCGTCACATAGCCGATAGGACCGCCCGATCAAAGCTCGGAGAAAAAATGCTTAAGTTCAAGCACGTTGCCAATGAGAATCATAAAGACATCGGCCAAATAGAAGCTTCTGGCACTAATCTTGACCAAGAATTCATTCAATTATCGGCAAGGAAAGGAGAGCTGCAGGCCGAGCTAAGAAAAGTTGAAGAAGCCTTGAACACAGTCAGCTAAAAGAAAGCCCAACTGGCCGACACTATCAAGGTTCTACGTCAAGAAAGAGATAGCAACGCCCGACAAGCTATCTTGCTGAAGAAGAAGATGAAACCAATTGAAGGATCTGCCGATGATGACGCTAGGGAGATGGAAGAGATAGAACAAATTCGCCTACGTGCGATATCAGCTATCCAATCCCTGTTGTAATTTGTCAAATTCCATCACATCGGCAAATGTAATCAGTAACACTTGATTTTGGCTCTGTAATATAACGTCAGTACGCTTTTACCGATGCTTATATAACTTTTCTTTCGATCAGCATTCAAACGAGCACTCTATGCGTCTACCCAAATACTAGGGTAATATTTCTTCAAGTATTTACCGTTGATTGCTCTGGAGAATGCAACTCCTTCGAGAGTTTCCAAAATATAGGCGTTGCCAGGAGCAGACTGTTTTATCCGATAAGGACCTTCCCAATTAGGGGACCATTTTCCAAACTTAGGACTTTTAGTCCCAATCGGTAAAATCAACTTCCACACCAGATCACCATCGGCAAATTGCTTTACTTTCACCTTCTTGTCGTACCATCTGGCAACTATTTTCTTGTTTTCTTCAATGTTGATTAGAGCCCTTAACAGATGACCTGCTAGATCTTCTAACTCATCTTTCATAAGAGTAGCATAATCATCGGTCGTCAATTGATCTTGAGAACACAATCACCTAGAACCAGTTTTAATTTCCCAAGGCAGGACAGCATCGTGTCCGTAGACTAACTGATACGGCGAAACTTTAGTTGCACCATGACAAGCCATCCGATATGACCATAAGGCCTCATTTAACACCATATGCCACCTTCTAGGGTTCTCTTCAATCTTGCGCTTAATAAGCTTGATAACTCCTTTATTAGTTGCTTCAGCCTAACCGTTAGCTTGAGCATAATAAAGAGAAGAATTTAATACCTTGAACCCCATGCTAGCAGCAAATTCATCAAACTCTCCCGATGTGAACATTGTTCCTTGATCGGTAGTAATAGTCTGAGGAATACCAAATCGGTAAACGATGTGTTCTTTTACGAAATCCACCATGTTTGCCGATGTCACCTTCTTCAAAGGAATCGCATCCACCCATTTCGTGAAGTAATCGGTAGCAACGAGTATAAACTTATGCCCCTTGCTTGACGGTGGATAAATCTGGCCGATGAGATCAATAGCCCATCCTCTGAACGGCCAAGGCTTGATTATAGGATTCATTGCCGATGCAGGTGCCCTCTGGACGTTACCAAACTTCTGACAATCTTGGCATCCTTTAAAATAGTTGAAGCAATCTTCAAGAATCGTCGGCCAATAATATCCATTCCGCCTGATCATCCATTTCATCTTGAATGCCGATTGATGTGCTCCACACACACCTTCATGGATTTCGCCCATCAATTCTTTTGATTCCTCCTTACCAAGGCACCTGAGTAAAACTCCATCAATCATCCGATAATACAATTCATCGTCAAGGAGCACATACTCGGTAGCTTGAAATCTTAGACGCCTTTCAACTTTCTTGGACGGATCCCTTAAGTAATCGGCAATCTCCTTTCTCCAGTCATCGGCAACCATTACCGATGTCATGACTTCTTGAATCGGCTGATATCCTGAAGCGTTCTGTGCTAACCGATTGGCTTCTTCATTATGCAATCTAGGAATATGCTCAAGGCGGTACTCTTTGAATTCTTTTAATAGCTGCAAACACCTTTCATGGGTTGCAACT
Source organism: Microstegium vimineum (assembly GCA_022036555.1). NCBI lineage: Eukaryota > Viridiplantae > Streptophyta > Magnoliopsida > Poales > Poaceae > Microstegium > Microstegium vimineum. The sequence continues at coordinate 18,912,777 of CM039138.1, read as the reverse complement.
AAAGCTTCACTTCGGCATTCATATGTCCCAATCAATTGGTTAATTACCAACATAGAATCGCCGAAGATCTCAACAGCATTGGCACGTACCTCCCTGAGTAATTCCAACCTCTTTCGTAGAGCCTGGTACTCAGCCTGATTGTTTGTTGAAGTAGCAACAATCGGCAACGAAATCTCGTACTTCCGTCCTCGGGGTGAAATCAAGAGAATACCGATACCCGCTTCGTCCTTGCACGTAGATCCATCAAAGAACAAATTCCAAGGAGCAATCTCTACAGAGCTTACCATATTGCAATGCTGAGTAACAAAATCGACCATCACCTGACCCTTAATAGCCTTAGCCGATTCATACCTTAGGTCAAACTCTGAAAGTGCCAGAATCCATTTACCGATTCTTCCACTTAATATCGGCATTGACAGCATATATTTGACCACATCATCTTTGCAGATAACAGTGCATTCAGCCGACAATAAATAATGCCTCAATTTGATGCAAGAGAAATATAAACATAAGCATAATCTTTCTATGGCCGAATACCTGGTCTCAGCATCCACTAACCTCCTGCTTAAATAATATATCACATGTTCTTTCCCTTCAAATTCTTGAATTAAGGCTGATCCGATAACACTGTCATCGGCAGATAAATACAACCTGAAAGGCTTCCCATGTTGAGGCGGAACCAAGACTGGAGGGTTCACCAAATATTTCTTGATCTCCTCCAAGGCTAAGTGGTATTCTTCTTTCCACGTAAATTCTTGATCGGCTTTCAGCTTTAACAATGGACTAAAAGATTTAATCTTACCAGATAAGTTGGATATAAATCTTCTAATGAAATTAATCTTGCCGATCAAAGATTGCAGCTCAGTCTTGTTTGTAGGAGCAACCACCACATCATCAATGTAGATTTCGACTATCGTGCCGATATACTTATGAAAGATGAAATTCATTGCTCTCTGATAAGTAGCACCGGCATTCTTCAAGCCAAAAGTCATGACAACCCATTCAAACAAACCGACATGACCTGGACATCTGAAAGCAGTCTTGGATATATCTTCTTCAGCCATGAATATTTGATTATACCCAGCATTACCATCCATGAAGCTAATGATTTGATGTCCAGCAGCAGCATCAATTAGCAGATCGGCAACAGGCATCGGATAACCATCCATCGACGTAGCTTTGTTGAGATTCCTGAAATCAATACAAACACGAAGTTTTCCATTCCTTTTATACACAGGAACCACATTAGAAATCCATTCGGCATATCGACATTGCCGAATGAATCCAGCTTCGATTAACTTTGTAATCTCAGCCTTAATGTCGGGTAGAATAGTAGGATTGCATCGGCGCGCAGGTTGCCGATGTGGTTGGAAACCAGACTTGATGGGTAACCGATGTTCAACTATCGATCGGTCTAAACCAGGCATCTCCGTATAATCCCAAGCAAAACAATCTTTATATTCCTTCAATAAATCGGTTAATTGTTGTTTACATTGGGAATCTAACTTAGCACTAATAAAAGTAGGCCTATGTCTACTACCATCGCCGATGTCTACCTCGAGTAAATCATCGGAGGACGTGAAGCCTCGTCCCAGTTTTCCATCATCAGCGAACCGATCCATTAAAACTCTTTTTCAGGACCGACTGCTTGGATCAGTTTAATGTTGTAATCGGCAACTCTGAGGAATTCTTTGTCCCACGCTTCACCGGATATGCACCTGGTCTGCTCATAAGTTTCCAATTGTGTTGATGCAACAGTAGATGGGGCTTCACTTCGGACGACTTCAATTTTGTCCCCGATGCACTGCACAAGACTCTGATGCATAGTAGAAGGGATACAGCAATTGGCATGGATCCAATCCCTTCCGAGGAGCAAATTGTAAGTGCCCTTGCCACTGATTACGAAAAATGTTGTTGTCAAAGTCTTACTGCCGATGGTCAACTCAACACATATGGCTCCCATGGCCGGCGACACATTGCCTTCGAAGTCCTTGAGCTTCATGTCCGTTTTGACTAAATCTTGGTCGCCCTTTCCAAGCTTTCTGAATATGACATATGGCATTATGTTTATGGACGCACCACCATCTACCAGCATCTTTGTCATAGGCTGTCCATCTACTCTGCCTTTAACAAACAGAGCCCTCAGGTGCTGCCTCTCATCATCGACAGGCTTCTCAAAAACAGCCACCATAGGATCGAGGACCAATTGTGCCATGTCGGCAGTCTCTTCATCATCACTGGTAGGTGTCATGAACTCCATCGGCAATATGACAACCATATTGATTTCTGCCGATGGATCTCTGTCCTTACGCTTTGGCCTCCACTGCTTCTCCCTTGAAGGATCTTCATCGTCATACAAATCATTTCGACGTTTGCGTTGAATCCTCCTTTTCTGAGTCTTTGTTAGACCCTTGGGGCACCATTGAGGAAGCTTAGTCTTCCAAACGGGCTGATGTCGCCTTTCACTGCTTGCATCGGCACTTCTCCCGATGTTTGGGTCTCTGGAGAATATCTCTTCATCAGGCACTCTTGCATTGGCCTTCTCCTCAAACTCCTCTTGATCGATGCGCCTTCCAAGCCTGTCATGTGCGCTGAGCTTGCCCCCCAGTCGGTCATGTGCCGATTTCTTCTCTCTGAGCGGCCTGGCATACCTGGATGCTCGATCATCAAAACAAGGTTTCTTGCCCGACCGATCGGCAATGTAGTACCCATTGCATTCGGGACAATCATCGGCAGTGGGTAGTTTGATGCCTTCTTCCCAACAGTGAACGAAGAAGGGACACTTCCAGTGGTCCTTATGCCAAAGCCATTCTTGGTGCTCTTCTTCTTCCTGCCGATATCGCTCATTTTGAGATTGTCGATACTCTTGCCTTGGCTGCTTATGCGTGATTATAACACCAGGAGCCCTCTTGGCACTGCTACCTTCATCAGCAATCTTCTTACCTTTTCTATCACCGGTAAACCTTCTCTTGTCGTGCTTAGCCACTTGATGGTTGGGATCTACCGATGCGTTCTCCCTGGCAGCTTCCGATGTCAACACTTTAGTCCTTCCACTAGTCTCCACCATGTTATTTGGAAACGGGTGTTGATGAATCTTCATCGGTTTCTAGACTTTAGAATTTTCAAATTTGATTCGTCCAGACTCGATCTCTGACTGCAACTGCTGCCTGAATACCTTGCAGTCATTGGTACTATGTGAAGTTGCATTGTGCCACTTGCAGTACCTGATCTTTTTGAGCTCTTCGGCCGATGGAATTACTTGGTTAGGCGCCAACTTGATTCGCCCTTCTTGAAGTAACAAGTCAAACATCCTATCGGCCTTGGTGATGTCAAAGGTGAACCTTTCAGCTTCCTTTTGGCCAAATGGACAAGACATAGGTTTCTTATCCTTCACCCATTCAGCAGCACTGATGTCTAACTCCTCATCAGAATCTTCTTGCTCAACGAAGGTTACCTTCTTGTTCCAACTCTTTCTCGGCTCAAAAGCTTTGACGTCCTGATCGGCAATCCTTTCTACCAGATGACTTAGACTTTCAAACTCTTGGGATGCAAATTTATCTTTGATATGCGGTAGTAGTCCTAGGAAAGCCAAATCTGCTAGTTGCCGATCATCAAGTACCAGGCTGTAGCACTTATTCTTCACATCTTGCAGCCTCTGAACAAAGTTCTCTACCGATTCGTCATTGCGTTGCCTCAGCTTGACCAAATCGGTAATCTTCTTCTCATGTATGCCAACGAAGAAGTACTTGTGAAATTGCCTCTCTAGATCAGCCCATGTAATTACAGAGTTTGGAGGCAATGAAATAAACCACGTGAATGCTGATCCAGACAATGATGAAGAGAACAATCTCACCCTCAATTCCTCTCTGCTGGCAGCTTCTCCGCACTGGATAATGAAGCGGTTAATGTGCTCCATCGTTGATGTGTCATCTTGGCCGGAGAACTTGGTAAAATCAGGCACTTTGTACCGATTTGGTAGAGGAATTAAGTCATATGTAGGAGGATATGGTGTCCGATAAGAATATGTGTTAACCTTGGGTTTAATGCCGAATTGTTCTTTCATCACTTCGGCAATCTTATCGGTCCAATAGGCATCCTGCTCTTGCCGACTCATTGGCTAGTTGCTGACTGGTGGAGTCGGCTGACGCGCCTCTTCAGGTCTTGGTAGAAGATGCGGAGTAGTTGGCATGGGCGCGGCACCAGTCATCTGGACGTTATGCATCGGGTGACTTACCGATGGATAGTTCTGGACACTTAGTAGATTGGGTTGAGTCATCATATTCATCGGTTGTTGTACCGATGGTCCACTCTGAGTGTTTACTGGACTTCCATATTGATACATTAGTGCGCCAGGCTGTTGAGCTGGCGGCTGAGTAGTCCATCCAGGATTGTATATCATCGGCATGTGTTTTGCCGATGGCTGATAGCTGACTGGCATCTGTTGTTCCTGCACCTTAGAGTAATCAATGAATTGGTTACCTTGATATGCTAGTACTCCGGCTTGAGGATTTACAACCACAGGTTGACTTCCAGGTCCTATACTGTATTGCATCGGCACAGAGCTTGTCGATGGCGGCATCAGAGGTATTTTAGGAATCATTTGAAAATCTTCTGATGGCACTTGTACAATTGGAGAGGACGTAGAGTAATGCATCATAGGGGCCACCGGCTGTGATTGCATTGCCGATACCACAGGGCCCTTCCAGACTGAGCTATCTCCCTGCACCAGATTAGAACCAGCGGATGGATTTGAAGGCATACTATAACCCCACCAGTTGGCAGGTGCTGGATGACTCTGGATAGCAGGTCCCGACATTGCCGACGCCACTGGATCTGTATTGAGCTTGGTGACGCTTTCAGGACTTGGCCTTGGCGGTGTAGCCACATCGGCAGACGGATCCACAGGAGTGGAAGACGCCATTGGGGCTGCCGATGGGTTTATAGATGCCGATCCAGGTTGATGATATGCTGGACCAACATACTGAGGTGCATGTCCTTCTTTGAATGATTGCATAATAGCATTGTAGACAGTATTGGACAGCATGTTGGAGTGGCTAATTAATGCTTGACTTAAAGCAGAATTAACCATCTCTTGTAACTTACCAGGATTAGCGTCGTACATGACCTGTCATGGCAACGGCGGATCTTGCTTCTGGATTGCTTCGCTGCTCCTGCTTAGGCTGAAGGATTTGAGATACAACTGTTTGTATTCCTCCATAGCCCGCTCCATGGCCAGCCTCTGATCATCTTTCAGATCGGCCTCGGAGACTTCGATGACGTTCCTCTGGTTAACGTCGGAATTATCACCCATGATAGATGTATAATTTGTATAATCATGTCCCACCGAGCGTGCCAAAAGAGGTGTTGACACAAAAAGCGTCAGGATCTGCGAACACCTCGGGCTATTACCCAAATTCGATATCCGAAGGCGTGCCAGTCGATTTGACCAGTTAATCGACAAAGACGATAACTAGAGCAAGATCTGAACAAGACAACGGCGATACGCCCGGATGCCAAGACTCAGACTTGATCAGGATAACTAGAGCAGAGTTGAACGAGACAACAGCGATGCGCCCGGATGTCAAAGCTCAGAGGTACTCCCACACGGAACTTACAAGGGTTTGACGGAGATCAAGGTGACGCAGCCCGTCGAAGCTTGAAGAACTCGTAGATAAACTAAGACTAATGAAATAAAGGGTAAATTGCGATAAAAGTAGAATAAGAGTAAATCGATTTGATTTGATAGGATTCATCATATACACGCAGCCCTTGGGCACATATTTATACTCCTGCATGGAGAGTTGTACAAAGACACGACTCGTACCTTCCCTAAACAAAACTCCTAACTTTACGGAAATAACTGACTCGCGCAGGAGCCAGACCCAAATAACAATATTATTTTCCTAAATAGACACCTCTATTTTAAAGGAACTAAATGACTCGTGCAAAAGTCGGATTCAAACTACCACAACAATACTAGTATAAAATCACCAGTTTCCTTATACCCTTCCTTCGATGAAAACTTTCCATCGGTAGATTCCTTCAATCCGCAACTTCCTTCTTTCGCCACCGGCAATCTTCTGCTGACGTCAACTGCCACATCACCTTGTGTCCATCGGCACTCCATACCCATCGACATCATCTCTTCATCCGCAATCGGCATCGGCAACATCTCCTCATCGGCAATTTTGCAGTTCCGGTGACTTCACCAATTAATTCTTCTCGGCAAGAGCCACCCAACTCCCATCGGCAACATCCGAAATGCTCAGCTTCCATCGGTAACACACTTATCCTTTTTCATAGCTTTTACCTCCATCGGCAATATTGTTTTATGACTTACCGATGCCGATGGAAAACGGTTGCCGATCAATATAAGTCTTAGCTCATTTGACACGTGCCGAAAAACGGTGTCAATAGGCTTTCAGCTTTAATAATGGACTGAAAGATTTAATCTTACCAGATAAGTTGGATATAAATCTTCTAATGAAATTAGTCTTGCCGATCAAGGATTGCAGCTCAGTCTTGTTTGTAGGGGCAACCACTTTGTTAATTGCATCAATAGATTTTTTGCCGATCTCGATGCCTCTCTGATGCACAATAAAACCCAGAAACTGACCTGCCGATACACCAAATGCACACTTGTTAGGATTCATCTTCAACCCATGCTCCCTTGTGCATTCCAGGATTTTTCGCAAATCGGCAAGATGCTTCTCAAAACTTCCGGATTTAACCACCACATCATCAATATAGATTTCGACTATCGTGCCGATGTATTTATGAAATATAAAATTCATTGCTCTTTGATATGTAGCACCGGCGTTCTTCAAGCCAAAATTCATTATGACCCACTCAAACAAACCGACGTGACCTGGACATCTGAAAGCAGTCTTGTTTATGTCTTCTTCAACCATGAATATCTGATTATATCTAGCATTACCATCCATGAAACTAATGATTTGATGTCCAGCAGCAGCATCAATCAGCAGATCGGCAACGGGCATCGGATAACCATCCATCGGTGTAGCCTTATTGAGATTCCTGAAATCAATACAAACACGAAGTTTTCCATTCTTCTTATACACAGGAACCACATTAGAAATCCAATCGGCATATCGACATTGCCGAATAAACCCAGCTTCAATTAACTTTGTAATTTCAGCTTTAATATCAGGCAACACCATAGGATTACATCGGCGCGCAGGTTGCTGATGTGGTTGGAAACCAGATTTGATAGGCAACCGATGTTCAACTATTGATCGGTCTAAACCAGGCATCTCTGTATAATCCCAAGCAAAACAATCTTTATATTCTTTTAATAAGTCAACCAATTGCTGCTTACATTGGGAATCTAACTTAACACTAATAAAAGTAGGCCTGGGCTTATTGCCATCGCCGATATCTACTTTTAATAAATCATCAGCCGATGTGAACCCCTGTCCCAGTTTTCCATCATCGACGAATCGATCCATTAAAACTCTTCTTCAGGGCCGACTGCTTGGATCGGTGTAATACGGTAATCGGCAACTTTGAGGAACTCCGTGTCCCAAGCTTCACCTGATATGCACCTGGTTTGCTCATAAGTCTCCGATTCTGCCGATGCAACAATTGACGGAGTTTCACTCCGTACGACTTCAATCTTGTCTCCAACCCACTGCACAAGGCTCTGATGCATAGTAGAAGGAATACAGCAATTGGCATGGATTCAATCCCTTCCTAGGAGCAAGTTGTAGGTGCCTTTGCCACTAATAACGAAAAACGTCATCGGCAAAGTCTTACTGCCGATGGTTAACTCAACACATACGGCTCCCATGGCTGGTGACACCTTGCCTTCAAAGTCTTTGAGCTTCATGTCCGTTTTGACTAAGTCTTGGTCGCCTTTTCTAAGCTTCCTGAACATAACGTATGGCATTATGTTGATTGACGCCCCACCATCCACCAACATCTTTGTTACAGGTTGTCCATCCACTTTGCCTTAACGAACAGAGCCCTTAGGTGCTGCCTTTCATCATCGGCATGTTTCTCAAATACAGCTGCCATCGGATCCAAGACCAATTGCGCCATTTCTGTAGCCTCTTCTTCATCACTGACAGGTGCCATGAACTCCATCGGCAACACGACGACCATATTGATTTCTGCCGATGGATCTCTATCCTTGCGCTTTGGTCTCCACTGCTTTTCCCTTGAAGGATTTTCACCGTCATATAAGTCACTTTGGAGTTCACGTTGGATCCTCCTTTTCTGAGTCTTTGTCAAACCCTTGGGGCACCATTGAGGAAGCTTGGTTTTCCAAACGGACTGGTGCTGCCTCTCGCTGCTTGTGTCGGCACCACTCCTAACGTTTGGATCTCTAGAGAATATTTCTTCATCAGGCACTGTTGCATTAGCCATCTCCTCAAGTTTCTCTTGACCAACACGCCTGTCAAGCCTGTTATGCGCGCTGATCTTGCCCCCCAGTCTATCATGCGCCGACTTCCTTTCTCTGAGTGGTCTAGCATACCCGGACGTCCGATTATCAAAACAAGGCCTTTTTCTAACCGATCGACAGGGTAATACCCATTGCATTCAGGACAATTATCGGCAGTAGGTAGCTTGATGCCTTCTTCCCAGCAGTGAACGAAGAAGGGACACTTTCAGTGGTCCTTATGCCGAAGCCACTCTTGGTGCTCTTCTTCTTCCTGTCGATGTCGCTCCTTTTGCGATTGCCGATACTCTTGCCTTGGCTGTTTATGTGTGATTATAATACCAGGAGCCCTCTTGGCATTGCTACCTTCATCGGCAACTTTCTTGCCCTTTCTATCATCGGCAAACCTCCTCTCATCACGTTCGGCTACTTGATGGTCAGGATCTACCGATGCATTCTTCCTGGCAGCTTCCGATGTCAGCACTTTAGTTTTTCCACTAGTTTCCATCATATTATTTGGAAACGGGTGCTGATCAATTTTCATCGGTTTCTGGGCTTTAGAATTTTCAAATTTAATTCGTCCAGATTCAATTTCCGACTGCAACTGCTGCCTGAATACTTTGCAATCATTGGTACTGTGCGAAGTCGCATTGTGCCACTTGCAATACCTGATCTTTCTGAGCTCTTCGGCCGATAGAATTACTTGGTTAGGCGCCAACTTGATCCGCCCTTCTTGAAGTAATAAGTCAAACATCCTATCGGCCTTGGTGATATCAAAGGTGAACCTTTCAGCTTCCTTCTGGCCAAACGGACAAGACACAGATTTCTTATCCTTCACCCATTCGGCCGCACCGATGCTTAGCTCTTCGTCTGACCTAGAATCCTCTTCTTGCCCAATGAAGGTCACCTTCTTATTCCAAGTCTTCCTAGGTTCAAAAGTTTTGACATCTTGATCGGCAATCCTTTGCACCAGATGACTTAGGCTTTCAAATTCTTGAGACGCATACTTATCTTTGATATGTGGCAGTAGTCCTTGGAAAGTCAAATCTGCCAGTTGCCGATCATCAAGTATCAGACTGTAGCATTTGTTCTTTACGTCTCGCAGCCTCTGAATAAAGTTTTCCACCGATTCGTCATTACGTTGCCTCAGCTTAACCAAATTGGTAATCTTTTTCTCATGTATGCCAGCGAAGAAGTATTTATGAAACTGCCTCTCTAGATCGGCCCATGTGATTACAAAGTTTGGAGGCAATGATATAAACCATGTGAATGCCGATCCAGACAATGATGATGAGAACAATCTCACCCTCAGTTCCTCTCTGCTGGCAGCTTCTCCACACTGGATAATGAAGCGGTTGATGTGCTCCATCATTGACGTATCATCTTGGCCGGAGAATTTGGTAAAAATCAGGCACCTTGTACCGATTTGGGAGAGAAATTAAATCATATGCTGGAGGATACGGCGTCCGATAATAATATGTATTAACCTTGGGTTTAATGCTGAATTGTTCCTTCACCACTTCGGCGATCTTATTGGTCCAATATGCATCCTGCTCTTGCCGACCCATTGGCTGATTGTTGACTGGTGGAGCCAGCTGATGCACCCCTTCAGGTCTTGGTAGAAGATGATGCGGAGTAGTTGTCACAGGTGCAGCACCAGTCATCTGGACGTTATGCATCGGCTGACTTACTGATGGATAACTTTGCATACTTACTGGGTTATGTTGTGTCATCATATTCATCGGTTGCTGTACCGATGCCCCATTCTGAGTGTTTGCTGGACTTCCATAATGATACATTAGTATGCCAGGCTGCTGAGCCGGCGGCTGATTGGTCCATCCAGGATTATAAATCATCGGCATGTGACTTACTGATGGCTGATAGCTAACTGGCACCTGCTGCTCCTGCACCTTAGAGTAATCAACAAATTGGTTACCTTGATGTGCTAGTACTCTGGCTTGAGGATTTACCACCATAGGTTGACTTCCAGTCGCTACACTGTGTTGCATCGGCATAGAGTTTGCCGATGGTGGCATCAGAGGTACTTTAGGAATCACCACCTGGAAATCTTCTGATGGCACTTGTACAGTTGGAGAAGACGTAGAGTAATGCATCATAGGAATCATCGGTTGTGATTGCATTGCCGATGCCATGGAGCCCTTCCAAGCTAAACTGTCTCCTTGCACCAGATTGGAACCAGCAGATGGATTTGAAGACATACTGTATCCCCACCAGTTGGCAGGAGCTGGATGATTCTGGATAGCAGGTCCTGACATTGCCGACGCCACTGGATCTGCACTAAGCTTGGTGACGCTTTCAGGACTTGGCCTTGGTGGTGTAGCCACATCGGAAGACGGATCCACGGGAGTGGAAGACGCCATTAGGGTTGCCGATGGGTTTATAGATGTCGATCTAGGTTGATGATACGCTGGACCAACATACTGAGGTGCTTGTCCTTCTTTGAAAGATTGCATGACAGCATTGTATACAGTATTGGACAGCACATTGGAGTGGCTAATTAATGCTTGATTTAAGGCAGAATTAACCATCTCTTGCAGCTTACCAGGATTGGCATCATACGTGACCTGTCGCGGCAACGGCGGATCTTGTTTCTGGATAGCTTCGCCGCTCCTACTTAGGCTAAAGGACTTCAGATACAATTGCTTGTACTCCTCCATAGCCTGCTCTATAGCCAGCCTCTGATCATCTTTTAGATCGGCCTCGAAGACTTCAATGACGTTCCTCTGGTTAACATCGGAGTTATCACCCATGATAGATGTATAATTAGTCCCACTGGGCGTGCCAAAAGAGGTGTTGACACAAAAAGCGTCAGGATCTGTGAACACCTCGGGCTATTACCCGAATTCGATATCCAAAGGTGTGCCAGTCGATTTGACCAGTTAATCGACAAGGACAATAACTAGAACAAAATCTGAACAAGACAACGGCGATACGCCTGGATGCCAAGACTCAGACTTGTTTCAGGATAACTAGAGCAGAGCTGAACGAGACAACAGCGATGCGCCCGGATGTCAAGGCTCAGATTACTCCCACGCGGAACTTGCAAGAGTTTGACGGAGATCAAGGTGATGCAGCCCGTCGAAGCTTGAAGAACTCGTAGATAAACTAAGACTAATGCAATAAAAGGGTAAATTGCAATAAAAGTAGATAAGAGTAATTGATTTGTTTGATATATGATTGATTTTTTTCTCACGACCCCTAGGTACATATTTATACTCCAGAAAAGGAATTACAGACAGACACGACTCGTACCTTTCCTAAACAAAACTCTATTTTTAAGGAAATAACTGACCCGTGCAGGAGTCGGACCCAGATAACAATAATATTTTCCTAAACAGACATCTCTATTTTTAAAGAAAATAAACGACTCATGCAAGAGTCGGACTCAGACTTCTATAATAATACTGGCATAAGATCACCAGTTTCCTTATGTCTTTTCTTCGATGAAACTTTCCATTGGCAGACTCTTCAATCCGCAACTTCCTTCTATTGCCATCAGCAATCCCTTGCTGACATCAACCGCCATGTTACCTTGTGCCCATCGGCATCGTCACTCCATGCCCATCGGCATCGGCAATACTTCCCAATCGGCAACCTTGCACTTCTGGTAATTTGTTTCCACCAATTAATCCTTATCGGCAAGAATTGTCCAGCTCCCATCGGCAACAAACTTATCCTTCTTGCAGCATTCACTCTCATCGGTAAATTTGACCGATGACTTTCCGATACCGATAGAAAACAGCTACCGATCAACGCAAGTCTTAGCTCATTTGACACATGCCGAAAAACGGTGTCAACAGTTCCTGTCGTCCGGGAGGCGTTCCCGAACCAACCAATCTACGATAGGTATCCTCCAGTCGGGGGAGGGTCTTCGTCACCGATCGGTGCGTCGTCCCCGACGTCGCGTACCTCTTCAATGTACATGACCTCCGCCGTGGTAACCTCCGGGGTCTCGGCCTCGGGTTCCACATGCTAGGTGACGGACGGCTTGTGAAGGTCGCTGGCGAAGACTCCAGGCTGGACCGTACCCCGACTGGAAGCCAGCTTCGCGATCTTGTCCACCGCCTCGTTGTATCTTCTAGTGACGTGGTTGAGTTCCAGGCCGTCAAAATTTTCCTCCAGGCAGCGAACTGCCAAGCAGTATGCTACCGTCTTTGGGTCGTGGCAGTTTGACTCCTTCATAACATGTTCGACTATGAGCTGGGAGTCCCCTTGCACGTCGAGCCTTTTGATGCCCAACTCCGTTGCTATGCGTAGCCCGTTTACCAGGGCCTCGTATTCCGCGACGTTGTTAGACGCCGGGAAGAAGATACGGATCATGTACTTGAGCTGGACCCCGAGCGGGGAGACAAAAACCAGGTTGGCGCCGACACCAGTCTTCATCAGCGATCCGTCGAAATACATGACCAAGAACTCCTGGTTCTCCACCGCCGGTGGCAGCTGGATCTCGGTCCACTCGGCGACGAAATCCATGAGGACTTGGGATTTGATGGTCGTTCGTGGTGCATAAGAGATAAACTCCCCCATGAGCTCCAGTCCCCACTTCGCCACCCTCCCCGTAGCCTCGCAGCTCTGTATCACCTCCCCGAGGGGGTAGGATGACACGACGGTGACGTGGTGGCCGTCGAAATAGTGGGTCGGCTTTCTCCGTGTGATGAGAACCGCGTAAAGGAGCTTCTGGATTTGAGGGTACCTGGTCTTAGTCTCGGATAGTACCTCACTGATGAAGTATACCGGTCGCTGGACCTTTAGCGCGTGTCCCTCCTCCTCCCTTTCGACGACGATGATGGAGCTCACCACCTGGGTGGTGGCGGCTATGTATAGGAGAAGGTCCTCGCACAACGTTGGTGGAACGAGGATGGGTGCGCTCGCGAGGATCGCCTTGAGCTTGTCCAGGGCCTCCTGCGCCTCGGGGGTCCAGGTGAAGTGTTTGGTCTTTTTGAGAAGTCTGTAAAGGGGGAGGCCTCGTTCGCCGAGGCACGAGATGAAACGGCTCAAAGACGCGAAGCATCCCATGACCCGCTGCACCCCCTTCACGTTGCGGATTGCTCCCATACCGGCGATGACGGAGATTTTCTTGGGATTGACCTCGATGCCACGCTTGGAGACAATGAAGCCGAGAAGCATGCCGCACGGCACCCCAAACACGCACTTCTCGGGATTGAGCTTGACGTGCTTGAGTCTCATAGCCCCGAACGTTGTCTCGAGGTCTACGACCATGGTTTCCGTCCGCTTGGACTTCACCACGATGTCGTCCACATACGCCTCAACTGTTGTGCCGATGAGTTTTCCAAAAACCGAGCGCATGCACCGCTGGTACGTGGCTCCCGCGTTCAAGAGTTCGAATGGAATAGTGACGTAGCAGAAAGAGCCAAATGGCGTGATGAAGGATGTCGCGAGCTGATCGGACTCCTTCATCTGGATTTGGTGGTAACCGGAGTATGCATCGAGGAACGAAAGTGTTTCGCACCCCGAGGTGGAATCGACGATTTGATCGATTCACGGCAGAGGGTACGGATCCTTGTCGCATGCCTTGTTCAGGCTGGTGTAATCTACGCACATTCTTCATTTTCCGCTCTTCTTCTTAACTAGCACTGGATTAGATAACCATTCGGATGGAATACCTATTTGATGAATCTAGCTACCAGAAGTTTGTGGAGCTCCTCCCCGATGGCCCGCCGCTTCTCCTCGTCGAAACGGCGCAGGCGTTGCTTCACCGATGGGCCCCGGATTGAATCATCAAAGCGTGCTCGGCCACGTCTCTCGGTATGCTCGGAACGTCCGCCGGGCTCCACGTGAACGTATCGCCATTCGCGCGGAGAAAATCAACAAGCGTTGATTCCTGTTCCGAATCTAGGGAGGCGCTGATGTGCAGCACTCGGTCGTCCGTCTTGGACAGATCGAGGAAGATTTCTTTTACCCCTTCTAGGGGGTGAAGTTTCCCGTGCCCTTAGAGTCGACTCTCTCGTTGCTCGCGGCCTCGGCTGCCGCCGCCAGCTTCGGGCATCGTGCCGCGGCCATTGCCTTCTCGCAACTGTCCACGTCGCACTGGTACGCCTCCGTGAGCTCGGAGGTGACCATGATGACCCCGTGAGGGTCTGGCATTTTGAGCTTGAGGTAGGTGTAGTTCGGAATGGCCATGAACTTCGCGTAGCACGGCCTTCCCAACACCGCGTGACAGGGCGCGTTGTAATGAGCGACCTCGAAGGTGAGGAGCTCGATCCGGAAGTTATCCAACTCCCCAAACGTAATAGGCAAGTCAACCTACCCGAGGGGTATGGAAGGCTTCCCGAGGACTCCTTCCTGAGGACCGGACTCATGTCTTCCTTCCTGAGGAAGATTGCGCCAGTAGACACATGTCTGGGTCCTGTTCGTCCTTGTTGTGTTGTAGTCATGCGTCTGGTGACCGGGAACTCCGTTGTTCCCTTACCTGGGCATGGGCTGGGGCTGGTCCCATAGGACCGGACACCCCCGTGTTCCGTCATACAGGGCCGATGACGCCCTAATCCCTGTTGGAGTGTCCATGGGAGGCATGGCACGGATGTAGTATGCAGAAGTCGTCAGTTAGGCAGCACAGGACCCTGTACCGCAGAGTGAACAGAGGTTGGCATGGCGACTCATGCCTTGAACCCCATCCCTGAGGACGGAGGGTACTGTGGACCTTTTGACAATATGGACTAGGGCGTCCCAGGCTGTTGACGGCGGTGAGATCTCCGAAGGTGAGGGACGTCACGAATGACATCTCCCAGGCTCGGACGGGGCGGAAGAGCCCCCGAGGGTTGATGACGTCACGGATGATGTCACCCTGGCTCGGGCGAGGCGGAAGAGCCTCCGAGGGTTGATGACGTCATAGATGACGCCACCTTGGCTCGGGCGAGGCGGAAGAGCCTCCGAGGGTTGGTGACGTCACGGATGGCACCACCTTGGCTCGGGCGAGGCAGAAGAGCCTCCGAGGGTTGATGACGTCACGGATGACGCCACCTTGGCTCGGGCGAGGTGGAAAAGCCCTCGATGATGATTTTGTTTTTATGGAGTTTGATAAATTTGGTACTCTGTTTCTAGGTATCTGACAGATACATAGTCCTGATCGACGTCCTGTAGCCATTCCCTGGATCACAATTATACAGAGTTATGTTTTTATTTCATCTACTACAACAGTACAACTACAAGGGAAACACGATTGTTCCTGTGTCTAGCAGACTGCATTTAACACAAGTTTCTAGAATTCATCTCTTAATGCAACTACTCCAGTGTTGGATTGCCCACCAAAACAAGTAGCACATATTTGCCTCTATTAGATAAACACTGCTTCAAACTAGCATAAGGACCACACACATGGAACTTGAATAGTCGAATAATGAATACAAGTGGCAGACTCCACAGAAAATAGTGAGAAGCTAAGATTGGTTGCACTTGCACCCAATAGCATGACATGAACGAATCGAAGTATCCAAGTGAAATTGTTCAGTATCTCACCTAGCTAGTTTGGGGTCATGGGGTGGCGTCCTGAGATCCCTCCATCGGTGCAGGTCCACGTCCATCATCTCTGTGCAGCTTCTTCGCGACGACGCCCCGCAGGAATGCCATCATCGCTAACACGTGCAACCTCTCCGGCAGATCGCCGTGGCTGAAAATGGACCACATCGACATCTCGAGCAGGCCAAGCGTGGTGGCAAAGACCAGCTCCTCCGAGGCCACCACGGCGCGCGGCGCGGAGCCGATCGTGGCGACATGGACGGCCGCCACGTACAGAGTCTTGTGCTCGACGCGGGAGAGGTCGGGCACGGCGGAATCGTGCAGCCACTGGGCGCCCTCATCGTGGCGGCCCAGCACGCCGCAGAACGCGGCAGCGAAGAGGCGCAAGGTGATGTCGCCTGGGTGCTCCGCGGCGAGGCGCACGATGGCATCGTGCGCGTCCTCGAGGCGGCCTTCACGCGCATCGAGGAAGGCTATTTTGGTTCGGGCCGACAATACCTGCTCTGCCGTCGCGTGGCCATCCGACGCCGCGGACAGGATCTGTGCGGTGAAGAATTCGCGGCCGTCGCGGAGCGTCTTGGGGTAGATAGGCGGACAGCGCAGTGCGCCTGCGAGGAGCGCCTGGGTGGCGTCGACGAGGAAGGAGGCCGGCGTAAGCATCACGTTGAGGTCGAGGAGAGCCGGGTGCGCGCGGACGAGGGCGAGGTGGCCGGTGACCGCAGCGGGGCCTACGGGGCGCGCCGACGGAGAAGAGGAGGGCCAAGCCGAGAGTGGGATGGGCGACGCCAGGTTCCACGAGAATGCAGAGGACAGGCCCCCGGCCGCTGAGGCGGTGAGGGCGGCGCCGCGGAAGAAGCGCGACATGGCCTGAGCGAGAGGAGAGGAGGAAGGGACCTGTCGCTTTGTGTTCTCGCGGTTTTGGCTTGTGCTGAGTGGGGCCCGAGCAAAGTGGCTGTGGGGTAGGGTGAACTTGTGCACACAGCTGCCAACTTGCGGTTGCCCGGCTGCCAGCTGGCAGCGACTGACAGCAACGACAACGTGACAATTGGTGATGCTATGGTACAGTGTTTTTATCTCACAATAAAACAGTCAAAAACAGCATCTGACTTTTTAGTCAACCGAACAGACTGGGCTAACGGAACAGGCTCCCACCATCCGAGAGAGGGCTTGAAACAAGATTTTTAATTTTTTATACTCCTCCATACCCATATTAGATGACGTTTAGAACAGAGATATAGTCTAAAAAGTGTAACTTTAACTATTTATATTTTAAAAAATATTTATTAAAATATAATATAGGTATATTTTTTATTAAGATATTTTTCAAGATAAATCTATATATTGATATGATTTTTATTTTTCAAACTTAATAACTTAAAAGTTATTTATGGTTTATATTTTCAATGTTTGACTCAAACCTTGTCCAAAATATCAACTAATATTGGTACAAAAGGGAGTACATAACAGTACGAAAACTGATTTTATACAAAAATACAAAGTCCAAAACATCAACTAATATTGGTACAAAAGGGAGTACATAACAGTACGAAAACTGATTTTATACAAAATACAAATTTATTAAACCTGTGTGTTGTCAGGTGTGAGGCTGTGCTTTTAAGAATCTGAATACATACACGGAAGTTGCTTGCCAAACAAAGGTTCAAAATGTTATGATTTAAGTTAATAATATAGCGGTCATACAAATAATTATAGGTAAAAGTCTACATAACCCCTGAACTACAAAAACCGGTTATTCTACCCCCTAAACTATCAAAACCGGCCAAATAACCCCCTCTAGGCGGTTTTAAGGGTAGTTTTGCCTTTTTCTTTTTTATTTATTTCGGTTGAATCTTTGAAAAATCATAATAAATCATAGAAAAATTATAAAATAGAAAATCTATTTTTGTTGGACTCCACATGAGTAGATCTACACATTGAACATATAATATGGTATGCTTAAGTACAAAGTTTTTGCTATAGATTTAGATCTATGTTTTTCTATAATGAATTAGAAAAAATCATAACTACAATTTCCATGGTCTAATTGTTGTGAATTTTTTTATGGTAGGCTAATTATTGTATGCTTCAACCGTAGTAAAAATTTCATACCCATTGAATCACATATAGTTTATTTATAAGTTTATTTGAATTTAACTAAGGTATAAACATATATAAATCTATAATTAAGTTATACGTAATCCAATGAGTATGAAATTTTTACAACATTTGAAGCATACAATAATTAGCCTACCATAAAAATTTCATCACAACTTGACCACAAAAATTGCAGTTATGAATTTTTATAATTAATTATAGAAAAACATAGATCTAAATTTACAACAAAATTTTTTTACTAAAGCATATCATATTATATGTTCAATGCGTATATCTACTAATGCCGAGTTCAACAAAATTTATTTTTCTATTTTACAACTTTTCTATGATTTATTAAGATTTTTCAAATTTTAACCGAAATAAATAAAAAAGAAAAAGGCAAAACCACCCTCAAACCCGCCTAGAAGGAGTTATTTGGCCGGTTTTGATAGTTCAGGGGGTAGAATAACCAGTTTTGTAGTTTAGAGGGTTAAGTAGTCCACCCTCATAGTTGAGCGGGTTATGTAGACTTTTTCCAATAATTATAGTGAGTGAATATTCTTTTTCACTTGCATGCACAACATTAGACATATATAGTGGCAGACCTGGGGTCTGGCGAGTGGCGACCCTAGGCTCCACACGGACTACTAGACAAAACTGTACATACCAATTGATAGGAGGGATTGAATCGCCTGCACTGATTATTGAAAGAAAAATAATGTCAAGATATTATAGAGGTAACATTAGAATCCATCACTAGTTGCAAGTTGATTCCTCTTTAATTTTGGAGTGTGTGGGTATTTGTGACTATTGTCGTTTCTTACAATTTAATGTTAGATTAGCTATGTTTAGAGGGGTTTCCTTCAGATAACCAAAAGAAGACAACAATTTTTAACATTTGTTTATTTGGAAATGAAAGAAGAAAATGCTTTGTAATACAATTACATGAATAATCACTCATCCTGTGGAAAGGCAAATCATTTTTTTCTTCTGCCCAAGAATCAGATACCATGGATGGAGCTATGAAAAAGGAAAAAAACTGCATGAAACAATAAGATGTAAAAGAATGAAAAACAGCCTCCTGTTTACACAAGGAGAAAGTATATCTAGATACTGATATATTACCTCTTAGTTGAACGATCCATTCTTAACTTGATGGTTTGACAAAATGTTATAGAAGAATTAGCACCACAAACAGATAACAAAAAAGTAGTTAGTCTCTAACTATGCAAACTACATTCTTCTACTAAGAGCATCTCCAAAAGTTTGGCAAATGGACTTGGCATCCATATTTTTTTTGGCAAAACAAGAAAATTAGGCCTCCAACAGTTTGGCAAATGAGGTTGACATCTTTAGAGCAACTCCAACAGACTAGCTATCCTATTTAATTTTGCAAAAGTTGAGAAAATTAGACTCCAACCGCCTCGTCAACAGAACCTCTAAAATACAAAACTATCTATCCCGCTTTCTTCGCTCGGGAGAAGAAGCGAGCGGGCTTGGCTCGCCATCCCATCCGCTGTGGGCCCGTCCTGCCAAGCGTCGTGGCTATCCCAGCCACACATCCTGCCGAGCACCGACGCCGGTCCATCCCTGCCGAGCGCCACCACCGCCAGCAGCCGTGATGGCAACAACACGCGTAGGCTCCGGCAGCTATGCAGGCGGCCAGGCGTGAGCATCGAGAGCACCACCTTAAGTCAAGCAAGCTCTTGCTGCTCCCGAGATGAAGGCCAAAGCAGATTGGCCGCCGCTGCCGCCATGGCAACAACGACGAGGCAAGTGCGGGAAGATGGATGCCTTGCGGATGGTGGTGTTGTGCCTGCTCCGTTCAACACCTTCAGCAAGCCGAGCGCTGGTGTCCACGCCCACGAGGTGTTCGATGATATTCGTCAAAGAGATGTCGTTTTGGTTTAATTGACGTGGCAGCATGTTGAAGAAATAGAAAGCCAGTTTAGACAAGCTGTTGTGGGACTTCTCTATTTTGAATGGCTAAATTATTTTAGAGAGCCAGTTTTCCATATCTAAATTTACCTAGGCTCTTGGAGTTGCTCTTAGGAACTTGGCAAATACTCCCTCCGCACGCGTAAAGATACGCGCGCGTATCCTTCCTCGCATCGCCTCCTCTCGCGGAGCGGCTTCCGTTCCCGCGCCGGCGAGGAAATTTCATCGCGTGAGAAGAGGCATCGCGAGGCCGGTCTCCTACATCGCTGGTGTCTGCTACCTGACGCTGCTGCTGCTGCCGCGGATGGACAGGGCCTACTGCTGTCGATTGCTGCCGTGCGCTAACCTGCCTAGCTGTCAGGCAAACAACGGTTGCTTCTGTACTTGATGGGCTGCTAGTGAAGGAGATTAACGAGAGGGGGACTAGGACTGCTGCACGGCAGAGGTGGGGAACAATTGGTTGGCCATGGCTTTTTTTGTCGCGGCAGAGAGATGAAGAAATGCGAGAGGAAGCGGCTGCGGCGTCCTGCTCGACCGAGAAGAGGAAGAGCGCGCACGACGTAGTCCCCCAACCGATCAACAAACTTTCTGGTGGGACCTCTTCTTTTTTTAAGCATGTTTCTAGAACCACCATCAGGTCAGATTGTGTTGACACATATGAGAATGGGAAGGAAAAGCTACAAAGTTTTTTAAATGGATTATCTTCTAGAGTTTCTTTAACTGCAGACTTGTGGACCTCCAAGCAGACATTAGGCTATCTGTGTGTCACTTGCCATTACATCACTGGTAATTGGACAATCGCTAAAAAAATTATCAAGTTTGCCCTCGTAGAGACACCCATGATGGTAGGAACATTTTTAATGCAATGCTGAAGAGTTTGAATGAGTGGAATCTGGAACATAAAGTCTTTTCAGTCACATTGGACAATGCTTCAAATAATGATTCCTTTGTGAAGTGTTTGAATGAAAACCTAGTAGCCAAGGGTTTGCTTTTTAGTCAAGGAAACTTACTTCATTGCCGGTGTGCTGCCCATGTCTTGAATCTGATAGTACAAGAGGGTTTGCAAGAAATGAGTCACACTGTCTCAAATATCAGAGATAGTGTCAAGTATGTCAAGAGTTCTCAAGCACGTAAACAAAGATTTGAAAAGGTGATTAAAGAGGTAGGGATATCTTATAAGAAAAGGCCACCGCTAGATGTTGTCACTCGATGGAATTCAACTTATCATATGCTTAGTTGTGCTTCAGAGTATGAAAGAGCTTTTGAAGCGTTGACCCTAGAGGACAGTCAATATACACACGAGCCACTAATTGAGGAATGGCATATGGCAAAAAAGCTTTGCAATATTCTAGGGACTTTCTCTGGTGCTACTCAAATACTTTCGGGTTACAAGTACCCAACATCAAGTATTTATTTTCATCAGATTTGGGAGATAAAATTGTTGCTGGAAATGGAGTTATCAAATGAAGATGTTATGGTTCGCATTATGTTACATGAGATGAGGAAGAAACTCCAAAAATATTGGGATCTCTCATTTTTGCAAATCTGCGTGCCAGTTGTTTTGGATCCTAGATTTAAGTTGGGCTTCCTGAGGTTCCGTCTTGGGCAGGGCTTTGGAGATTAATCATCATCCACCTACTTCCCCCAAGTACAGCAAACATTCAAAAATCTATATGATGAATATTTGTTGAAATGGGGTCACTTAGTCCCTGAATACGCAAAGCCAGTTGCTGAAGATGAACCAAACTTTGGCAAAAGTAACCCATGGGCAGACTGGGGCCAGCATCAGAACTTAAATCAAAGGAGAAGAGTTAGTGAACTTGACAAGTATTTGGCATCAGAATCAGCCTTTTCTAGTGGAGAAAAGATTATAAATGATTATAGAAGCAGGATGACTAGTGATACCGTAGAAGCACTTGTGTGTCTTCAAGATTGGTTTCGAGGTATATTACATATTTTTCTCTTCTCCATAACAAATATATTCGAATAACTTTTGTGTCCTAACATGTTTACTATAATTTATTTTGATTGTTTTAGAGTCTAGTACCTATGATGACATAGCTGGATGTATTATGGGAGATGAAGAGGATGATGATGAAATTTGATTCAGGTATAAATTCCCTCTGCTAAGTGCTGGTTGTAACTGCAGATTTTACTATTTTGAGCAGTCTTTCCAGTCTAGTTTCCTGTCGTGTTCCTTTTACAGATGCTTGTTATCCTCTCAGTTTTCAGGGCAAACTTTGTGCTTGCGACCAGCATCGAACTGGCCCTTCTTTTAACTGTTAGACAAGCTAAAGAAATCAAAGAGAATTGAAAGACAACATGCAGGATCTGCCTTTCCAATGCTTGCTTCTTATCAGAACAGTGTTGAGGGTTATGCCAACGAATGATCTGACTGGTTTAATATTAGAATAGAAACAAACTGGCTTGTATATATAGTGAAGAACATGATCAGCAATGTTCAGTGATGATTAGAGCTTATTATAGTACATTTGTGAAGTCCTGTACTTTTTTTCAACTTCGTGAGGGTTTCATTATCTTGGTTCTGTATACAAATATCTAGCAGTACTATTTTGACAATTTATATATGGTGGCACATAGGAGTATATCTTATTATCTTTAGTGCACATAGGTGTCTGGCTGACATTTGAGTTGTCTAGAACACAAGGACAACAAGCTTGTTATAGCCTTGTGTAATCTTTGTTAAAATTATAAGTTATGGTTAGAGGACATTTGTGTTTATTTTAAGCTTGCACTTGTATGAAGGTGTGACCATCTTTTATAATTTTGGTAAACTATGAATTATGGTATTTCAGAATTTTAATCTCATAAATTGGTTTATTTGACAAGTGGCAGCATCACAAAAATCACCTATAAGTACTATTGCTATAATCTTGCATGCATGAGAAGGTGTGAACTTACATACACATAAAAGATGTTAGCTTGTATTTTTTTCTAATAAATCATGAATGGTGAAAAAATATAAAAAAAATCAATCACATATTCCTAATGATACATAGTATTTTGTGTAATTTGTGTATATTTTTTAGCTAGCATATAGATGATTAAAAACATTTGTGAAATAAATAAAAAAAAGTGAATACACAAGTACACAATGAAACGTTTCACCGTCACAAACAGGTTACGGCCGTGCGCATGCCAACGCCAACGCGGCTGAAAATCACAAACGGGCTGCCGCGAGAACACCGCACGCCATCGCGGTTGAGAACGGGCTGCCGCAGAAGTCCGCTAAAGAGGGTGCGGCGCTTGCGGACGCGGGGCGGGCTGCCCGCCGCCGCGCCGTTTGCATCTCTGAATATAGGTAACTATTGGAGATAGTCTTTTTTTCACATGGCATATTTTTTAACAAGTTGGCAAAACATAAAATTTAGCAAGTTTGATTTGCCAAACTCTTGGAGATGCTCTAACAAAATGAATTTGCCACATTGTTTCAACTTCTAAGGGCAGCTAGAGGGCAAGGAATAATATGTGAACTGTATCTTCATTTAAAAAGAGATATATGAATTGGAGCACTAAGCAGGTGAAGGCAGCACACCAAGGGTAATCATAAGACATCAATTTCAACCTCTCTTGCAAGCCCCCCAGATTTTGACAATTCTCAGTGGGCTTGGAGTTTAGAAATTCCAATCCATTGTTCTGTGTAACGTGTGATTGGCAAATTGAAGCTCCTAACATAGATATGAGATATCAATTAAGAACACATGGATTTTCTCTGTTCATGTATATTATCAGAAAAATTGGAAGTATCATGTAGCCATAGTAAGATCGTGGAGCATTTTCCAAATCTGGAAATAATTCTGTAGAGAGGGGACATGGTGGAGCTAGTTTGGGGATGCTTGATTGAGCATGTGGTGAGGGATGGCGTGGCTGCATGAAAAAAAATCCAAATAGTGTTTCTAATTTCGGCCAAGTTCAGTATAGTTTCATAAAATCTACAGCAGGGATAATGGCTACCTCACGTGATCTCAGTATAGTTTCATAAAATCTACAGCAGGGATAATGGCTACCTCACGTGATCTCAGTATAGTTTCATAAAATCTACAGCAGGGATAATGGCTACCTCACGTGAGAATTCAAATGAGGCATAACCACCTTTTAGGCATGAAAATTGCAGCCATAAACATACAGTTTTAAAATTTTAAGTCACTATTCAGATTTAAAGGGGATATGCTGCCAATTTCTCACATATTCCTCAGTCTGAGTGCAAAATGCATATAAAGATTTTTAGTTTCATATTAAGATTGCAATTACAGATTTTGAAGGCACAAGTGACAACTGGGAATTGGTTAAAGGGAGAATGTGGTAATGTACCTGTGACGCTGCTGCACTGCACCAGTCTGTGGGTTCCTATTTCTAAAGTATACATTAAATAAAAAGGCTTAGATTAATCACAAAACACCCAATGAATATATCACTAGTACAGAACCTGCTTTTAGTCCCGGTGCGTAAAGGTCTTTAGCCCCGGTGCCTGAATCGGGGCTAAGGATTCGGGACTAAATGGCTAGGCGGCGCAGGCGGACCACGTGTGGCAGCACCCTGGGCTAAAGACCTTTTTTCTGATTTTGGTATTTCTTATTTTGATTTTCCAATTAGATTATGTATTCAAATGTGTGTATTCTACGCTTCTAATACATGTATTCGCTGCTAATACATGTATTCACACACTTATAAGTTAGTTTCAAACATTAAACACAAATAAACTATGAAACTCTATAAGTATAATATATATATACACATAAAATTTACATCATTATCCATTGTTACTTGACTTAAGACACAAACGCTCTCGCCACTTAAATATCATACAGATGTTCGTCTTGATTTAACTTGAGTCGTTCGGTCGGGTCGTAATAGTAGTCGCCTTTAGGGTTGACCACTTTTTCAAGAAAAAATCCAGCAAATGTCTCTTGAATTCCTTTGAGGCGGTCTTCTTGCAACACTTGTTGCTACAACTATAGCGTCTTCAATTTGCATTATAAAGAAACAAGTGTTAATATACATAAGATTTAGTTAATAGCAACAAATAAATAAAATGGATGTATTATATATACATATTACATACTTTTAGTTTCTCTGTAAGATTTCTTCTTGCATACACCGTGAGGTACTCGCAAACGTAGTATCCACACAGACTGTTGCCTTGTGGCTGTCTTAGAATCCACTGTAAGATATGAAAAGATTATTATCGTCATCATACGCATATGTTAAAGCATGATAAGGTAACAGATTACGAGAGCTAGTAGAACTTACAGGTAACATACGAGGACACCCGGACGGTGTTTCTGGACAAATCAAGCCCAAACCCTACTCAATAATTGGATCATTAGTTAATTAACTCTTGCAATATAGTTAAAGAGTAGGAATCCATATTTAAAGATCAAAGTTACCCCTTGATAATGTCTATCATATCTTGGTAATCTCCCAGTGGTTTTCTCAATGAGTCAAAGATTATAAATTGACTTCTTCTCATATCGATGACTATGAGTATCCAGTGAAAACTGCATTTGTTTATAGAGTCAACATATATATCTTTATGCTGAATTGAGTAATAAGTAAGACAAATTGTGCAAACAATAACAACCTCACCCAAAGTTGTATGGGAAGAGTATATATTCTCTGGTCTTTTGGTTGACCAAGAACCTCTGAAGATTCCTCTTCGTTTGAGGTATCCATTGTTCGCGGGGAGTGTTTGGATCCGAGAATATGATTGATGGATCAATGAAACCAATTTCTGTGTCTCCCTTACGTTTGAGCAATAACATCAAGAATTTGCATATATATGTTTGAGGATAGTTAGTTACTATACATATACATATGTGTTATAGTCAGATTACTAAAATAAATGATAATCACTTACAGACAGTAGCAGCTCATTAGAGATTTGTCTAGAGCG
Source organism: Microstegium vimineum (assembly GCA_022036555.1). NCBI lineage: Eukaryota > Viridiplantae > Streptophyta > Magnoliopsida > Poales > Poaceae > Microstegium > Microstegium vimineum. The sequence continues at coordinate 18,886,933 of CM039138.1, read as the reverse complement.
TCCATATGACATAGTTGGTGGAGCTCACTATACGGAATAAATATAAGGTCATCGCCCCGGAAGTAATGTTCTTGTCTAATTCTGACGCAAATGCAGTCGTCATCTGGGTTTTTGGTACATGCCTCCATGTACCACGAGTTTAACCTGCGCATTTGCGTACCAAGATCCCTGAGGGCCGATGGGTTGTACAGACTTCTGCCAGTACATAACTTCTTTTAAACTCATCGACTATAGTGGCATTTGCGACTAGTGCATTTCCGTAAAATTGAGTCGTGGTTATATTAGCTCCTTTCAATAAATCTTACAATCCATCATAATTGACCCTGGGGCCACTGTAGTCTTCTAGCACGCTCATGTTTGAACCATATTCATACCCAACAACTAGCGGGGGCACTGATTGCTTTGATTGTTCCCCGAGCTCTTTTCCTCTCGGTAATTGCCTTTTCGAGAGTGCGGTCATAGTCCGATATTGGAGATCTCTTCTGGGCATCACGTAGCTTTCTCTTCTTTTCTTCCAACTCTTTCCTTAGAGCTGATTGATGTAAGTAGAACGTCTTTTTAGCTTCTTTCTTTGCTTTATCGTCGTATTTAAATTTCTTGAATTGTGTGGCAACATCAGCCATTATTAAAGCCGATATTTCTTCTTCAGTCTTCAACATCGTCCTCTTTGTTTTTAGTTGGGCAATCGACACCTTTGATTTTGTGGTGGTCCTCTTCTTTGGCGATGGAGCGGCGGGAGACCTTCGTGGAGGCGATGGGGCCGGTGTCGGCATTGGAGACCGTCGTGGAGGCGATGGGGCCAGTTTCGGAGATGGAGAGCGCCTTGGAGGTTCTGGGGAGGAAGTCGTGTCATGCATTTCACCATCATCATCCCTCGCAACACTATGACCAGCAGGTGATGACTGGTGACTTAGGTATCTGGGTGAGGTCCTACAGTGAAAACAACGAGTGTGAAAAAAGTATCGCTATTTAAGCCAATACAAAAGAGATAGGTATGATTCACTTTCATTCGCACCTAGGAGGAGGAGGAGGAGGCGGCGACGGTACAATAGGAGGTGATGCCCCAGGAATAATGATATAACGCTTGCGCCAACAAATAAATGTCTTCTCCGCTTGTCCTAAAGTCGTCTCCCTATCACCTCCTTCAATATCAAGCTTAACATCGCAATGACCTTTTTCAACTCTATCCACCGAGACGCGGTGCGAACACATGGTGGATACTTACCCATGTAGTTTAGTTTTGTGATGAGTGATTGCCCAACACTTGAGCGGTTCAGTTTGAGTGGCTTGAAATAACCTCTTGCGAAAGCAAATGTGTGTCTGTCTATCGGCTTGTGGTGTGTAGATACTATGCCTAGTGACAATGGCATGGAGAAGGTTGAGTAGAGGCTTGTTGTGCCGATGGACTGAGAGCGGTGAAGGGCGGAACAAAGGCTCGGACGGAGGGACCATGGGCGCCGGGGGACTAGCTGTGGTGGCTAGTACTTTGCACCGGCGAGTGCGAGAAGACATGGAGGTAGACCGAGTCAACCAAGTCAAGACGGTGGACGCGCGAGTCGAGCGGAGGCTTAGAGGACTCGGAGTCCGACCGGGCAAGGACAAGGTGGCTCGAGTCGAACGGTTTGGTGGTTTGGGCCTAAAAACGATCCGAGGTCGGTTTCCGAGTTTGGGCCTCAAAACTCGGGGTTCGGTAGTTGAGCCCAAAGCTACCGGTGTCGGGTTTCCTGAGTTTGGCCCTCAAAACCTAGGCGGAGCTTCCGAGGAAGCGGGGATGACACGCGGCGGAATCATGGAGGTTGCATCGAGGTGACGGCAACTCCCCGCAGGAAGCGGGGCCGTCCATTCAAGATGCGGGAGATATTTTCTAGAGCTTGGACTGCAATGCTTAGGCTAGGTAGTTCACTCAATGTATCTAGGGGGTCTTTGGAAAATAGCCAAAGCCTGATAAGTAGGGGGTGAAGGGGTATCCCTCATCCCATCTCTTGAACCCTAATCATTTGCCCCAACTCTCTCTCTCTCTACCCTCTCTCTAGTTCATGAGATCCCTAAGTTGATTTCACCAACCTCTGTAAGAACTTGAGTTTGTTGCGAGGAATCAGAGGCTGTAACCTCCGTAACCCATGGTGGCTTCGGTTTCTTGATCGTGTACCCATTTTGCTTGTGTTCTTCGCGGTTTGCTTTTGCTCCCTCTTTTTCCTGAGATGATTTCTCTTTGTAGGGAGTAGCTCTTGCAAATCCGTTTGAACCAAGTTGTTCGTACTTGTGAGGAGCATCTTTGCAGTGAAGGAATTCTCCTCAAACCTCACGAGTACGTAGATCGGGCGATTTCTTTGCGGTGTTCTTTGTTCTTGCCCCTTTTCCCCCAAATCCTCGTTTCCCTTTAATCCTCACCAAATTGAGCGATGATTTCTTCAAGATAGCTTCTCCATAGCACTAGAATCATACCTACCAAGTTGGATTGCTAGTGGAGAATATTTGGTCAAGATTTGGGAAGATTTGGTGGAGAGAAAAAACGTTTTTTGCGTTTACTATGCTTCTGTCGGGGGCGTCGGACGCTTTGACAGTTTGCGTCGAACGCTGGTACGTGCTAACGTCAGCGTCCATCGCCTCACTTGTCGGCGTCCTTCGGTTTTGGCGTCGGACGCTCTTTAGAGTCCGTCGCCCAGTGTCCGTCGTGTTGTGTGCGCTGTGAAGCTCTGTGTTGCTCTCGGGTAGGCCGACGGACGCTCGTCTAAGCGTCCGTCGCCTCAGCAGTTCTCAGTTTTTGTTAGGCTCTCTGGAAGGACGACGGATGCTCGTCTAAGCGTCCGTCGCCAGCGTCTGACGCCCTGCCCTAGAGCGTCCGTCGCCCTGTCTTCCAGCGTCCGTCGCTTGCTTTTCTGGCGGATTTACTTGGGGTTCTTGCCTCTTTCTCATAGGGGTTGAGAACTCAATCTTGGGGGTTTCTGGTGAGTTTTCCTCCACTGCCAGTGGACTTTCATTTGCTCGTTTTTGTCTGAATCCCCGCTCTAGTTGCTCGGGGGAGGTTGAGCACCCAGCAACTGAGTTTGGTTTTTGGGAAGAGTGGCCCGAATATTTCGAGAGAAATTTACGGCTCCCATTCACCCCCCCCTCTGGTCGCCGTTATCGGTCCTTCAATTGGTATCAGAGCCGGTTAAGGATCAATCCACCTTACACGGTTCTTGATCCGCGAAGGCGACATGGAGCGAGATGCTGGTAAACCTCCCTACTTCGATGGAACCAACTTTGCCTATTGGAAGGTGCGCATGTCCGCTTACCTCCAAGGGCTTGACACAAAGTTTTTGGAGATTTGTGAGAATGAGAACTACGTGGTTCTTGACGCTCGAATCACCGATGCCCAAGTCATGCAGAATGCGTCAAACGCAAGAGCCCGTAGCATTCTCTTCTCTTGTCTGTCTCTTCCCGAGTTTGAGCAGGTTTCGAGTCTCACTACGGTACGGGAGATCTGGCAAACACTCTTGAGATATCATGAGGGCAATCCTCAGATCAAGTCCAGACTCTTCGACACTTACCGTAGATAGTACAAGAACTTCGCTCAGTTGGCCGGTGAATCTGTTGACGGGATGTTCACTCGCTTCCAATCTATCGTCAACAAGATGCGTGCTAATCGAGTCAACTTGTCTTATGATGATCATGAGATGGCTATCAAGCTTTTGCATGCTCTTGATCGGAAGGTGTGGGAGATGAAGGTGGCTACCATTCAGGAGTCACCGGGCTATGATGCCCTGACCATGGACGAGCTGTTTAGAAAGCTCAAGTCCTCGGAGATTGACTACCAGACCCGGGCCAATCTTGAAAACTCATCGAAACCATCTATGGCGTTGGTTTCTGGCCCCGGTGGTACTTCTTCTTCCTCCTCTGACCCTTCACACTCCTTGTTTGCTTTGTCTTTGATTTCTGTGACAGAGGAGCAAGTGAAGGCTCTTGGAGATGACGAGCTGGCCCAAGTCATCTCTAGGTTCTCACGGTTTCACAACAACTGTTTGAACCGACGACGTGGTGGCTTGGCCAAGGGGTGCTACCATTGCGGTGATGAGGATCACTTCATCACAAACTGCCCCAAGAAAGTTGCGGGCGACTTCACCAAGCGCAAGGACAAACGCGAGCACCACTTCGAGGACAAGCACAAGCCCAAGGGCGGCTACCACCGAAGGTCCTCCAAGAAGGTGATCGACAAGGTGAAGGCAAAGCACCGAGCCTTCCTCGCCTCCCTCAGCGACATCGATGCCTCCTCCGATGGAGGTGCTTCCTCAAGCGATGATGAGTCGAAGGGAAAGGTTGAGGACAAGTTCAACGACCTATGCTTCTACGCCGACGCCAAGCACGGTGGCTTTTGCACCATGGCGATTGAAGAAGGCAAGGTCGGCAAGCGCAAGGATGGCCCCGACTATGACTACGACTCTGACACACCCGAGGTATCACCCACCGTCGAGTCCCTCTCTCTCGAGCTTGAGTCTCTGAACGACACCTTAATGAGTCAGGATGCGTTGCTCAAGCGTGTCGCTTGTGAGAGGAACGACTTTAAGGCGAAGTACCTTAGCGCGCTTCATGAGCTAGATTGGGACCTTCTCGTTGTCTTCTTGCCGGTTCTTCTTCCGAACTTTGGAAGTGGCATAGGAGATTGGGACATTTGAGTTTTGACTTGCTTGCAAGACTTAGCTGCTCAATGGACCTTATCCAAGGATTGCCAAAGGTAAAGTTCGAGAAGGATTTGGTTTGCCATCCTTGCAGGCATGGCAAGATGGTTGCCGCTTCCCATCCTCCTGTGACTGAGGTCCTGACCACTCAACCCAACGAGCTCTTACATATGGACACAATTGGTTTAGCTCGGGTTAGGTCGGAGGGAGGGAAGTGGTATGTGGTTGTAGTCGTTGATGACTACTCGAGGTACTCTTGGGTGTTCTTTTGGAGAGTAAGGATGAGGCTTTTCCTTTGGTTCGAGATCTGATTTTGAGATTGCAAAATGAGCTACCTAAGAATGCCATGAGAGCTATCCACAGTGACAATGACACAGAATTCAAGAATGCTCACTTTGCAACTCTTTGCTCTTCTTTGGGTCTTGATCACCAGTTTTCCTCACCTCACACTCCTCAGCAGAACGGTGTTGTTGAGCGCAAGAGTCAGACCCTTATTGAGATGGCCAGGACGATGCTCGATGAGCATAGGACTCCTAGGCGGTATTGGGCCGAGGCACTCAGTTCTGCTTGCTATGTTTCCAATCGCATTTTCCTCCGAGCTTTCAAGAAAAAGACTTCTTATGAGCTGCGATTTGGGAGACCACCCAAGGTAAGTCACCTACGGGTGTTTGGGTGCAAGTGTTCCATCCTCAAAAGGGTGGTAAGTTGGACAAATTTGAGTCACGGTCTTCTAACGGTATCTTTCTTGGTTATTCTACTCACTCTCGTGCTTATTGTGCACTTAACCTTGAGACTAACCGAGTGATGGAGACTTGTGAGATTACATTCGATGAGATTATGCCCTATGTTTCCACTACTTTTGAGCTTGGAGGTGATGATGAGGTGAACACTAGCATTTTTGTGGAGGAGGAGCAGGACGATGCCGATTGGGGTGATCCCGAGCCGACTCCACCGGCTGCCCACGTCGACCCTGCGACGTCCACTTCGGCTCACGGCCCGGACCCGACTACTTCCTCTACATGGGGGACATTCGAGCAGCTTCCTCAATCCGTGCCCGTTGCACCTGAGGGAGCTCCAGCTGTTGTTGAGGGGGAGGCCACTTCGTCCAGGCAGGTTCCCCGGTACATCCAGCGGCAACACCCGCCAGAGAACATCATCGGTGACATCGACCGTCGAGTCACGCGGTCTAGGTCTTATCTCTCTCACTTTGCTCATTCGGCTTTTGTCGCGTCTTTTGAGCCCCGAGATGTTGGACACGCTTTGATGGATCCGGATTGGGTTAATGCCATGCATGAGTTAGAAAACTTTGAGTGAAACCGCGTTTGGGTCTTAGTTCCTCCACCACCTAGTTGCCACCCCGTAGGTACCAAATGGGTTTTCAAAAATAAACAAAGTGAGGATGGGGTGGTAGTGCGCAACAAGGCTAGGTTGGTAGCTCAAGGCTTTTGTCAAAAGGAGGGAATAGACTATGAGGAAACATTTGCTCCCGTAGCTCGTTTAGAAGCCATTAGAATCCTTCTAGCTTTTGCGGCTTCTAAGGGTTTTAAGCTTTACCAAATGGATGTTAAAAGTGTTTTCTTAAACGACTACATAGAAGAGGAAGTCTATGTAAGACAACCTCCCAGTTTCGAAAATCCCAAGTTTCCAAACCATGTTTTAAAACTTCACAAAGCCTTATATTGTTTGAAACAAGCACCTAGACCGTGGTATGATAGGCTAAAAAATCTTTTTGCTTGCTAAGGGCTTTAAAATGGGATCGGTAGATAAGACGTTGTTTCTCCTCAAGCAAGGCAAAGACACTCTCTTTGTCCAAATATACGTGGATGATATCATCTTTGGTTGTTCTTCTCATGCTCTTGTTGTCAAGTTTGCAGATCTTATGAGCAGGGAATTTGAGATGAGCATGATGGGAGAGTTGACTTTCTTTCTCGGGTTGTAAATCAAGCAAACCTGGGAAGGGGCGTTTGTGCACCAAGGCAAGTACACGAAGGATATCTTGAAAAAGTTTGACATGGGTGAGGCAAAGCCTCTTTCGACGCCCATGTCGACTACGATTGCCTTGGATGCGGACGAGGAAGGAGAGGCGATGGACCAGACGAAATACCGAAGCATGACCGGGTCGTTTTTGTACTTGACAGCGACTCGGCCGGACATTCACACTACAACAAATCTGGGCTTCTATGATACTGGCAGATGACAGAGCACCTATCTGTCATAGACAGACACTGTTTATGACGATTGTTTACAGGATGACAACTGTCTATGACCAATCTGTGTCTTTGTCATAAATATCATCACAGTATACTGTGTATGGGCTTTGTGACGATAGATAGTGACAATAGTTAATCGTCATCAAATATATAACTATTATATATATTTTTTTAAAAACATCTTCTAATCATACATGCCTGCTGATCCATAAATCGTGTATAGTTGATGGTTGTTTTGCATATATTTCAGACCCGACAAGTAAATGAATGGCCTTGTTTAAATAATACAACATAGAAAATTATGTTGATAATAATGAATTTCATGAGGTTTTGGTGCTTTCAAGTATTTTGGTTATATCAAAATTATGCACAAAAGGACACTATGTGAGTTTGGTTCAAACAAACGTGAGAAATAATTTGCAAAATACTTGGAAGCACTAAATTGTATTGTACATTTGCAAAACACTTGTCAGAATAGTTGAAATAAATAAATATGAATATGTGTACACACATATTACCACTAAACCAGAGAGGCCGCCATACACTGCAGCCGCACAGCAACAGCTTGCTGTAGCCACGGGATGGGCCAGGAAGGCTCACAGCAACTCGAAGCAGGGCAGGCCAAGCAGCTAGCGGGCCTATGCAAGGCTGCAGACATGCTCACGGCTGCAGCTACAAGAGCAAGTGACTCGAATTCCAAATGGCGACGCGCAGAGCTGCAGAAGTCAGCAGGCGTCCATATGAAACTCATATTTGAACCGGACAGAGTTCGTATGAAACTCATATTTGAATTTTGTATATTATATATTGTGTGCATTAACCTCTCCTCAAATTTATTTCTATTTCTTGAATTGATTTCTATCTATCTATCTATGTCTTTCCCATGCTAGAGCAGCACAATGTAGGAAAGCTCCATAAATATCACATATAAGAAAGGAAAGTAAGAAATCAGTCAGATAATCGCCCTATAAAACAAAATATGTAAGAGCGAAAAAACACTGATCGAAATTTCTTATCGAAGCCAACGATGACGTGCTCATGCAGGTGCTGGACAACCCTCTTGGTGGAGGTGACAGTGCACGTTCGTAGAGCACGCTACACCAGCTCGCAGAGCCCAAGTATAGGCAATATTTGTACCTAGCAGCCGTACAATGTGCTCACGGTGTTCTCGGTCACCACTGCAGCGTAAAGCTCCATCGTCATCGAAATTGACATCGCAGCTAGAGAAGCAAAACATGTTCTTCATCTTCGACGAGGTTAGCTAGGTGACGGCCGAATCAACCCCACGGAACTACCAATGCGGATTTCTTAGTCTCGACGATATGTCATTCCAAAAGCACGACACATTGAAGACGAAATCGAGGCTAAGTTTGGTGAGGTGTTCTCATGCATGGGCAAGGAGTGCACTGCCAATTGCAAATTGTCGAAGCTAAGCATCTGATAACGATGTTGTTTTAATATGTATAAATATTGTTGTATATATAATACTAAATTTTAGACATTATTTATTGTCACTCTGTATGTTAGAGTTTTTTTTTCTACCTCGCAAAGCATGTGCATATTTACTAGTTCTTTAAAAAAATGATAAAATCAATCATGGGCCTCGTAGCTCGATAACCTGTTACCGTGCAGCCCAATAGCAGTAGGGTGCCATGCCAACGATCTCCTGTCATTCGATTCACGATCAGACGGCCTACAATCCACGCACATCATATAAAAGAGGCTACCAACCCTAACCCTCCTCTCCCCTTCGCACCCCATAGTCACTGGCAGCCAGCCGCCGTCCTGTCTTTTGCACAACTATCCGCTGTTTCTTCCCATCCTCTCTTCCACACATGGCGGATCCGATGTTGTACTGTTCGTGGCGAGAAGATCTGGTGGGCAGCAGAGCGAGGACAGTGGCGAACTACGGTTAAATCCTCTTGTCCTCGCCTCTCTCCATGGATGCGGAGATGGAGGACACAAGGGGGAAGCCAAGATCCACACCGGAGTTTCCTTTGTGCCGGCCAGGATCACGCGAAGGTGGGGCTGCTGCGCTGTGCGATGAACCTCGACCTCGATCTAGAACGGCCCCCCGGTGGATCCAGCAAAGCTGTGCGCGGATCTGACGCTGGTGAGTGCTGATGCAACAAGCTTTACTATGGATTTCGACTGGTGTCTGCTATCTGCTTAGATCTTGTCATGGTTTGAGTGTACTTTGCTTGTATCATCATGAATAGAAACAAATTCATCTAATTATTTATTCACTTAACAATGATTGATGCTTTAGTAAAGTCTCATGAAACGTATTATTGCTTTTCGTAGTGGATCCACATAGCTAGATCTATCTAGAAGAACAGGTACAGAAGTATTTTCTTTATGCCTTTTTTAACTGATACGTGTACAATTGAATGCTTATGAATCTTTTGTTTTCTTTACCTTTGTATTGGAATAACTGATTGGATTATGACGTGTACTTTTATTTATTGACTCGTCTAATAGTTTGTTAGTTTTCTGTCTCGCAGGTGGACTTCATTCTGGTGCTTGCTGATCAACTACATAGGAAGTGGTAGCTTTAAATGAGTATAATTTATGAAATCTGGTGCTTGCTAATAAGTTCTGTAGGTGCTCTAGAGTGGTTCGACTTTATTTTAGTTAGTTTTAGTTTGTTCTGTACTTCTGTTATCCTTTCTGAAATAAGGTTATATGCAGAACCAATTACTCAACATGGAATAGCTTTGTGTAGTATTACACTTTCTGCATTTTATAATAACTTAATCACCTTTCAAGTTAATAAAAAAATATAGGATAATCACTCTTTCTGTGTTTGTTTCCTGTTTATTCATTTAGAGTAGAGCGCTTTGTATTACTCACATGTCGTATCTCTTGACATCAGATGTTTAGTAAATGTACTGCAGTTCTATCATATAGTGCATGGTACCTTTGATAGTGTTCAGGTTCTTTTTTTTTTCTGCTAGTTGTCGTACTGGTTCTAACAACAAAATGACATCGTATTGCTGGTTTAGGTCTAATATTGCTTTAGCTAAAATATACTTATCCTGATCTGTTCAGTCAGAATATTTTAGTTTAATTTAGTTTCATTTTGAGAACAAAATGATATTTTTTATAGTTAGACACCTTACCGATTCTGCTGCAAACAGTAGATCCTTTTCCTACATGTTTTCACTTCGTGTTTCTTCTGATTTTCTTGCTTTCTATGTACTAATTTCTTGTTATTTTGTGCACCAGATCAATTGGAGATCAATTGGAGCTGGGGAGGATGATGTGCGGCTGTTCGAGATCAATTAGACACATTTAATTAATTCCTTGCTGAAACATGGTTGTAAAATGTATTCTGGAACATGTGTTTTTGTAATGTGCATTTGTATGGGATGGAAAATTAATTATGGCTCTAAATTGGTCATTATAATATATAATTATGCAATTGGTTGTGATCCATAATCTGTAATAAACTTTTAAGTGGGTTGGCCCACAATATGGTTTTGGAGTAAAATGTTGGGCCACAACAAAAAAAATACAAATTATAGCTGGGCTAAAAAATATATTTGTGTAAAATGGGCTGATTGTAATTGAGAAGAAATAAAAAGCCCATGTTGTATGGGCTGATTGTGAATTGCCATGTCATCGTACATATGGCAGCTATTCTATTCAATATGGTGTGACGAGTTTAGACCTGTCACTACATCTACATCAATGACGGAATAATTACAGTCACTATATCAATGACGGAAGAATTATAGTCACTATATCAATGTCACTACATCTACATCAATGACGGAATAATTACAGTCACTATATCAATGACGGAAGAATTATAGTCACTATATCAATGACGAAGCTGATTAGTGACCCACCTTGTGTGACGACAGTCACTTCATCCCTGCAGACTGACAGTGACAGGAAATAGGCTATATTCGTCATTATTTAACTGTCACAGAAGCCCAGATTTCTTGTAGTGTCAGTTTGTTGTCTGCTTGTGTGCACGCTTTCAGGCGTCCTCACAGACTTCGCACAAGCAGGCGGTGAAACGCTTCATAAGGTACTTGCGCTTCACTCCTGAGTTTGGACTTTGGTTTTCCACTGCTTCCTCTCTTGTGCTTTGTGTTTTTTCTGATGCCGATTTCGTCGGTTACCGTCTTGATCGGAAGTCCACTTCTGGGATTTGCCAGTTTCTCGGGTCTTCTCTTGTGTCTTGGTCTTCTCGCAAACAGTCTAGCGTGGCACAGTCGACCTGCGAAGCTGAGTACGTTGCCGCGGCTAGCTGTTGCTTTGAATGATTGCCACTTTGAAGGATTTTGGTCTTGTGCTTACTAAGGTGCCTCTGCTTTGCGATAGCACGAGTGCAATTAGTGTGGCCAAAAATCCCGTGCTTCAGTCCAAGACCAAGCACATTGATGTTCGCTTTCACTTCTTGCGAGATCATTATGAGAATGGCGACATTGACCTCCGGCATGTCGATAACCAAAACCAGCTTGCGGATATTCTCACAAAACCGTTGGATCAAACTGCGTTTTCGTGCCTTCGGGGCGAGTTGGGTGTTTGCTTCCCTTTTTAGTTGAGGGAAGCTCTCTTTGTGTGTATCATAGTTCTTTTTGGTTCTTTTTGTCTTTTCTTTGACTTTCTTTCTTTTGGTGTCTTTTTAGTTGTTAACTGGTGTCAGTTTGCTTTTGCATTTGTGACATAGTTCATTTTAAGCTTCATAACTATAACAGATATAATGAATCTATGCTGTGTTTGAGGTGCTTTATGTGTCTATGGTGTTGCCTAACTTAGACTCTTTTTGATCTCATGATATGCAATAGAGCTAAGTTGGAGAAGCTTTAAAACTGAATTTAATTCTCCATGTCACCTCTGAAATGGCACTAGCATGTGTAGGCTTTTGAAGATCCTTCTTGGTTGCCTTGTATATAGCTTGTAACTATGGCTCTTCATTGCTTCATTCACTACCTTTGAGCACCATGATTAATATCTAAAATGAAATTACTCTCTGTTTTGTGAATTGGAAAGATCGAGTTGGGTCTGCATTGTGAGCACTTCACCGTGTGTTCGAGACTGCTTCCCATATGGGTTGATACTTGAGCGGTGTCGTGTATGACCAAAACCAGTGTGTCAAGTCCTTTGACTTTGCCCGATTGGTAAGCAGTGACATCACCTTACTTACAACCATTCGCATACAACTTATAATGTGCCTAAAACTGAAATTGGCTGCAAAACTCTGAAATTTGAAAAATTCATTCAGTTGGGTCATTTGCTTGTTGTATGAACTTTGCTAGGGATAGCTTTACTTGCTATACATGAGATTCCTTTGAGATAGATCCTATCTTGTTTGCCATGTCTAGTTGTCTCTAGGAGGTGATACCCATTCCTTGCTCTCACATGTAATGGTCTCTAAAATAGCTTCTAAAATGATCTTAAGCTCAACTTGAGTCTTTGTTGGGCACGTAGAGATTTTTCCTATTCTCACAAGATCACATTACTTAGAGCATCTATTCATTGTCTTAGCTCTAAGTATGAAGCTTTTGCACTCATTCTGCATTTCATGGCATTTGTAGCCGAAACTTGAGTTGTTGGAGTGTTTGATGAGCTACTTGTGTCAACAAGGGGGAGAAATGTGCATTTCATTCATATTCAACAAAGGGGGAGAAAACAATGCATTTTCATACTTGCACTAGTCAAGGGGGAACGAATGTGGTTTGTGAGCTTTGTTCTTCAATTGGTATCTCTTTGAGTTGGCTCTTTTCACCCTTCTTGGTATCTTGAGTGTGCTTGTTCCCAGGGGGAGCTTTTGCTAGGTGTGTTGAGCCTTTGCCTCTTCTGGAGGGTCTAGCTTGCTTTGTTTGCTCCGACAGGTTTTGTTTGGCCTCTTGAGCTTCATGTGTTTTAAAATGTATCTTTGTGCCTCCCTTGGGGTTTCAATTGGTTTCTTGAGCTTTGGTAGGCTTCAATTGGTATCTTGCTTTGCTAGCGGTGTTGAGCCCGTTTTCTGCCTCTTCTTGAGGGCTAACTTTGTTTTGCTTGGTTGCGTCGAGCCGTTGCCCATGTCTTTGGGAACCAAGTTTTGAATGCGTTTTGCTTCTCTCAAGTGAGGAACATCTTTGCACCGAAGGAATTCTCCTCAAACCTCACGAGTACGTAGATCGGGCGATTTCCTTGCGGTGTTCTTCCTTCTTGCCCCTTTTCCCCCAAATCCTTATTTCCCTTTAATCCTCACCAAATTGAGCGATGATTTCTTCGGGATAGCTCCTCCATAGCATTAGAATCATGCCTACCAAGTTGGGTTGCTAGTGGAGAACATTTGGTCAAGATTTGGGAAGATTTGGAGGAGAGAAAAACGTTTTTCGCGTTTACTGTGCTTTTGTCGGGGGCGTCGGACGCTTCGTCAGTTTGCGTCGGACGCTGGTACATGCTAACGTCAGCGTCCATCGCCTTGCTTATCGGCGTCCTTCGGTTTTGGCGTCGGACGCTCTTCAGAGTCCGTCGCCCAGCGTCCGTCGCGTTGTGTGCGTTGTGAAGCTCTGTGTTGCTCTCGGGTAGGCCGACGAACGCTCGTCCAAGCGTCCGTCGCCTCAGCAGTTCTCAACTTCTGTTAGGCTCTCTGGAAGGCCGATGGATGCTCGCCTAAGCGTCCGACGCCCTGCCCTGGAGCGTCCATCGCCCTGTCTTCCAGCGTCCGTCGCCTGCTTTTCTGGCTGATTTGCTTGAGGTTCTTGCCTCTTTCTCATAGGGGTTGAGAACTCAATCTTAGGGGTTTCCGGTGAGTTGTCCTCCACTGCCGATGAACTTTCATTTGCTCATTTTTGTCTGAATACCCGCTCGCGTTGCTCGGGGGAGGTTGAGCACCCAGCAACTGGGTTTGGTTTTTGGGAAGAGTGGCCCGAATATTTTGAGAGAAATTTGAGGCTCCCATTCACCCCCCTCTGGTTGCCGTTATCGGTCCTTCACGCGAGCATATCCAGCTTGTACTTTTGACCCATGGCATATTGGTTTCTTCGTAGGGTCGATAGGAGATACAATACCGGTAGCCACCATGATTGTGGTAGCCCCTTCTGGAATGTGCAGCTCAGATGGTGTATTCGGTTCTGTGATGTCATCCACGGGGAAGCGTAGTTTTGCGTCATCACCAGGTTGAGGCACTTCCGTGGAAGCACAACTTCTTTTCAACTGAGCTGATGGACTGATGTTGACTTACGGTACTGATCCAGTACTTTGCATTTGGCTGATTACTAACTCCACTTGCCTTTTGATTTCCTCGTTCATTCTCGCTTCAAGATTCTCTTCTCGCTCTTTTGCTTGAATAGCTACTTCGCGTGCTTCACTAAGCATTTGCGACACGCTAAGTTTCATAGCTTCCTCCTCTTTCTTCTTTCTCTGGTGACTTCTATATGTATCTTTGTCTTGAGGGAAGGCATGCTTCCACGGCACCGCGCCATGACCTCTCGTTCGCCCACCGTGTTACGCAGTCTCCAGGGCAAATGTCAGCTCATGTTTATCTCTATCTGGTGCCCATACTCCTTGTTTCCTCATAGATTGGCGTAAACCAGTTTCCTTGCTACTTCTATGAGTCCTTCGGTATACGTTAATCTCCCGGTCTGAGGGTCAATGCCTCCCCCGTGACCAAAAAAACCACCACTTACTACACTCAACCCAGTTATCTGATTATGGTTGGATTCCCCTAGCTTGAAGGTCCTCTTCTTCTTTTTCCCACTTAGGAATTGCAGTCTTGTAGCCACCTGATCCCATGTGATGATGGTATTGATTTTCTCGGGCATTTTGTTGGTTCTGTTGAGCTCGTGATTCGCCCTCTTCGGATGTCTTGAAAGCTACAAAGTCATCCCAAAATGGTCTCAACTTGACGTAGGCCTTTTTGTTGAAATCTGGAGTCAGGTTCTTCTTGATAAAATCATTATGCAATGTCTTCTTCTAGGCCTGGAAATATGTTGCCATCTTCTTCATAGTACAATCCCTAACTCTCCCCTTTAGAGCTTCATCTTCTGTATCGAGCGAGAAATATTGAAGGACTTCTTGCCAAATTAGTTCCTTGTCACGATCAGAGACAAAACTAATGTCAGGACGTCCTTTCCTTTGCCGCCATTCACGAGCACTGATCGGAAGCCTATCCCTTACAAGGTAACCACAGTTGCTGGCAAATCTATGTGCATGTGGTCCAAGTACTGCCCCTGTTTCCTCATCGAATTCTGTGATAATGTACCGACCCTCCAATGGCTTCTTCGGGCCTCGTACATTTTTACTCTTCCCCATAGTTGTCATTGATGCAGGCGGCTATGTATATAGACACACACAACTTATAAATATAATTATACAACTGTAATTATTTTGATTTTCATGTATACACAAGAGATTGTAGACATATATATACCTCGGCAACATTGTCTTGCGCGATATTTTCTTGCTCAACATCTGGCGCAAAGTACTGACTTCCGTCATCTACTTGATTGGTGCCATCTACTACTTGATCAGTACCATCGTTGATCATTGAAAACAATAAAGCCTCCATGTTGTCATTCGGGTCGTCCATATCTATATCAAATCATATATATACATGTTTACTAGCAATAATGGAAGGTCAATATTTCTCTAGAGTAGACACTTGGGGTAGACACTTAGTCTTAGAGTAACCAAAAGGGTAGACATCACTTAGAGTTTAGGGCATAGGGTAGACACTTAGGATGTATATCTATAGGGTTTAGAAACTTAGGGGTTTAGGGTAGACACTAAGTGTGTGTGTGTAATAAAAGTGTTTAGGGTTTAGGGTAGACACTTATGATGTATATCTATAGGGTTTAGAAACTTAGGGGTTTAGGGTAGACACTAAGTGTGTGTGTGTAATAAAAGTGATTAGGGTTTAGGGTAGGATGTATATCTATAGGGTTTAGAAACTTAGGGGTTTAGGGTACACACTAATTAGTGTGTGTGTGTGTGTAATAAAAGTGTTTAGGGTTTAGGGTAGACACTTAGGATGTATATCTATAGGGTTTATGGTAGACACTAAATGTGTGTGTGTGTGTAATAAAAGTGTTTAGGGTTTAGGGTAGGATGTATATCTATAGGGTTTAGAAACTTAGGGGTTTAGGGTTTAGGGTTTACGGTAGAAATATATACATGTTTACTAGCAATAATAATGGAAGGTCAATATTTCTCTAACAAATCCATCTATATATCAAATCATATACAGACATGTTTTCTAGCAAAAATGGAATTAAGGTCAATATTTCTCTAACAAATCTATCTAGTAATATATATAATGAAAGGTATCTAATTCTATAACTAATGGAAGGTCTATATTTCTAAAACTAGCAATATAATGAAGATACATATATATCAAATCATATATAGAAATAATGGAAGGTCTATATTTCTCTAAGTGCTAAATCTATTTCTAAAACTAAAATATATTTCTATTTTTACACACAATTCACCTTCTATCTTCTTCTTCTTCTTCCTTCTTCGATCTTCTTCTTCTCGATCTCCTCTTCACCTAGAAAAACATGTATAAAATGTTAGTGTGTGAAAATAAGAAACTAATAGCATAGAATATTATCAATTTTCCTATTTTTAAACAAATCCATTTAAAAATTTATAAAAGCATTTACTAAAAATAGATTTTAGTAAAAATCCATCAATTTTTTTTTCTTTTTTCTTTTTTCCTCTCCTTTCTTCTTCCTTCTCTCCCTACCTTCTTCCTTTTTCTTGCTTCTTGCTTCTTCCCGCTTCTTCCTTCTTCCTACCTTATCTCTTCCTACCTAGCTTCTTCCTGCGTCCGGGCCGGGCAGAGAGATCAGGAGGCGGCGGTGGCGTGTGCGGCGGCGCGCTGTGCAGAGGAACGGCGGCAGCGCGATGGCTGGGCAAAGGCGCGTGACGACGCATTGTGCAGAGGACGGCGCGGCGGCGCAGCGCCGTGCAGATCGAGGAGGAACGGCGGCGGCGCGGCGTGCAGAGGAGGAACATGGCAGCGCGATGGCGGGGGTAGAGGAGGAACGACAGTGTGATGGCCGGGCAGAGGAGGCGGCGCGATGGCCGGGCAGATCGAGGCAGCGACGTCCGTAAAGTACTCTGCGAGATCGAGAATGAAGACGATGAGGGAGGAAGAGGGAGTCGAGCCTTTATATAGGAAGACACCTTTAGCCGCGGTTGGTATTACAAACCGGGGCTAAAGGACCCGGGGCTAAACGGTAACACCTTTATCCCCGGTTGGTAATACCAACCGGGGCTAAAGGACTGTTTAGGCGCCAAACGAAATTTTAGTGGGCAGGTTTTAGATGTTTTGGTATTGTATATAGTTTAATATCTATATAAATTGTTCTAGTTCTTGTTAATTGCAGAATAAATTAAATACATGCCACAAATTTTTTAAAAAATAACCATTAAATTTCCTTTTGCTTTATTATACACTAGAAAAATGTATAACATAAAATCTTTTACCTTTTTTATAATATCAAATATAAATGTAAGTAACCATTAGAATTTGGTTAATGCAAAAGTATATTGTTCAATTAAAAAAAATAAAATGCTTGGTTACCAACAGGAAATTAGTTTATGCATTATTTTAACATTAAACTATTTGTGTTTCACCATTCATTGTCCAATTATGCGACAAATAAGTGTACTCTTAAATAGAAAATTGTTAATGAGACACTAAATGACCCTATATGAAAAACTTTTGAATACAAAGGTTTTATAACTCATCAAGATCATTCATTTTAGAACTAAACTTTTTCACTGACAAATGTAGATCTTCATTAGTCACTAAATGACTACAAAAGAAGTATTATTAAACATTAATTTGACCAAATACAAATGTAGATCTTTATTTATTTGACCAAAATTCCCTATACACATGTCACTTGATCGACATCACACTGCTAAGCTAGCTACATCAAGCGGGCACATTAGTGATCTTCTTCTTGACATATGTCCCTTGGTCATGATCATGTCGTAACCATGGAGTGTCCTCGACATTTAGAATTATGCTTGGGTCTTTGTTCACACTGAATGGCGCAATTCATTCATCCCTTTCGTAAAGTTCTGACATGTCTGAGTTGTCCTCAATTCCCAAAATATTTCTTTTCCCTGAAAGAACTATGTGACGCTTGGGCTCATTGATGATTGATTTGTCATTGTTTTTTCCTTTCTTTGGTTTTGTAGACATGTCTTTTACATAGAACACCTGATTCACATCAGCAACAAGGACGAATGGTTCGTCTTTGTACCCAATAGTGTCGAGGTCCACTGTTGTCATCCCATAATCCTTGTCAATTGTTACCCCGGCACCGATCATCTTCACCCATTGACACTTAAACAAAGGGACTTTAAAATTAGGTGCATAGTATAGTTCCCAAATCTCAACTATGCGGCCATAATATGTTTGCCTTTTTCCATTTGGGTCAATGGCATCTATGCAGACACCACTGTTTTGGTTGGTACTCCTTTTATCTTGATCTACAGTGTAAAATGTATTTCCATTTATCTCGTAGGCTTTGTACGTGAGGATGTGCCATGATGGTTGTCTAGCCAACAAATACAGTTGGTCATCAATACTGTCATCACCATTAAATTTTATTCGCAACCAATCGCCGAAAGTTTTCATGTGTTCACGCATAATCCAAGCTTCATTCTTCCCTAAAAATTGGGATCGTAGGAACTTCTTGTGTACCTCGACATACGGCTCCACCACGGAGGAGTTTTGAAGAACTGTGTAGTGTGCTTTGTTGAAATAATCATCCCCCGTACCGATATATGTTATCTTCCCTAGTGTTCCTTTCTCACTAAGTCTCCCCTCGTGTCTTGGTTTAGGAACACCAATCGGGTCAAGGTCGGGAATATAGTCAACACAGAACTCAATGACCTCCTCTGTCCCATAGCCCTTGGCGATGCTTCCTTCTGGGCGAGCACGTTGGTGAACATATTTTTCAGGACTCCCATGAACCTTTCAAAGGGGAACATGTTGTGTAGGAACACAGGACCGAGAATACTAATCTCCTTGACCAGGTGAACTAGGAGGTGTTCCATGATATTAAAAAAGGATGGAGGGAAAACCAACTCAAAGCTGACAAGGCACTGAACCACATCATTATGTAGAGCAGCTAGTTCCATTGGATCGATTGCCTTCTGAGAAATTGCATTGAGGAATGCACATAGCTTCATAGTGGCTAGACGTAAATGTGGAGGTAGAATTCCTCTTAACGCAACCGGAAGCAATTGCGTCATAAGCATGTGGCAGTCATGAGACTTTAAGTTTAGGAATTTCTTCTCTGACAAATTTATTATATTCTTTATATTGGAGGAAAATCCAGATGGGACCTTGATGCTGCTTAGACATTCAAACATGATTTCCTTCTCTTCTTTGCTAAGAGTGTAGCTAGCAGGCTTTAAATAATGGCGTCCATCTTCTGTCTTCTCTGGATGCAGGTTGTCTTATTCTTTCATGTCTTGCAAGTCTTGTCGTGCTTCAAGTGTATCTTTGGCTTTTCCATACACACCCATAAATCCTAGCAGGTTCACACAAACATTCTTTGTCAAGTGCATCACGTCGATCGCGTGGCAGACCTCTAGGACATGCCAATAGGGTAGCCCCCAAAATATGGACTTCTTCTTTCACATGGATGCATGTCCATTAACATCTTTTGGAACTCGTACGACCCCTTCTCCCTTTTCAAAGACTACTTGCACAGCCTTGACCATATCAAGTACCTCCTCTCCAGTTTGGTTGTCAGGCTTGGTTCATTTCATTTCTTCTTTACAATGCTTTCCTTTTTTTCTGGCTTGGTGATTCTTAGGAAGAAAACGACGATGGCCAAGGTACACGACCTTTCGACATTTTTTCAGATATACACAGTCAAGGTCATCAAAACAGTGTGTGCATGCATTATATCCCTTGTTTGTCTGTCCTGAATGATTACATAGGGCAGACCAATCATTGATTGTTACGTACAACAATGCTCGTAGGTCAAAGTGTTCCTGTTTGTACTCATCCCACACATGTACACCTGGTTTTCTCTATAAAAGCAGGAGTTCCTCAACTAAGGGCCTCAGGAAGACATCGATGTCGTTGCCAGGTTGCTTCGGGCCTTGGATCCGCACCGACATCATAATGAACTTCCGCTTCATGCATAACCATGGTGGAAGGTTGTAGATACATAGAGTAACAGACCAAGTGCTATGACTACTGCTCTGCTCCCCAAAAGGATTCATACCATCCGTGCTCAAATCGAACCTTAAGTTTCTTGTGTCTTCTGCAAACTCCGAGAATTCTCTGTCAATTGCTCTCCACTGGGACCCATCAGTAGGGTGTCTCAACATGTTGTCTGTCTTACGGTCTTCTTTGTGCCATCCCAACAACTTTGCATGGTCCTTGTTTCTGAACAGACGTTTCAGACATGGTATTATAGGAGCATACCACATAACTTTGGTAGGGATTTTCTTCCTAGGACACTCTTCGCCCTCAACATCGCCAGGGTCACCTCGCCTGATCTTATACCGCGATGCTTTACATACGGGGCATTCATCCAAATTCTTGTAGTCCTTGCCACGGTATAGGATGCAGTCACTAGGACATGCATGTATCTTCAGGATTTCTAATCCCAGAGGGCACACGACCTGTTTTGCTTCGTACGTAGTGGCAGGTAATTCGTTAGGATTCGGAAGCATCTTTTTATTAATCTTGAGTAATTGCCCAAATGCCTTATCGGATATGCCATTTTTTCCTTCCATTGTAGCAACTCCAGTGTTGTACCCAACTTATTTTGCCAATCTTCGGCGCTTGGGTATAGTAGTTTCTTGTGATCCTCTAGCATGCGGTTAAACTTAGTTTTTTCTTTTTCACTTTCACAATCTCTTTGTGCATCATGAATTACTTCGCCAAGACCATCATCTTCAGAGAGTGTGTCCTCTGCCCCTGCCCCTGCCTCTTCTTCTTCTGCTTCCACCGTTGCAGTATCATTGAAGTCACCATATTGAGAAATAATGTCGTCAGGGTCCGATTGCTCTTCTTCGTCTTCTTCCATCATAATTCTGGTTTCTCCATGCTTGGTCCAACAAATATAGTTTGACATGAAACCCTACTTCAACAAGTGTGAGTGAACAGTCCTTGAGCTAGAATATTCCTTCAAATTCTTGCACAAGGTGCATGGACAACACATGAAATTAACATCCCGCTTGTTTGCCTCAGCTGCTCTTAAGAAATCATGCACTCCATCAAAGAACTCTTTGGAGCGGCGATCAACATTGTACATCCAATCGCGTGTCATCGTCTGCATTATGTGACCCAAAACATAATTAAATTTCTCATTTTGGTCAAAAAATGAAATTATAAAATACCGAACGAAAGGTCATCTGCATTAAAATAACATGATCGAGATGGAACAACATCATCTGTCATTTCCGAGTCATACAAATACTAATGTATGCTCTATGAAAGCCTTGACATAGCGTATGCTAAGACCACTAGCACTATACACAGAAAACCTAAAATGCACTTGAGTAGCATAATGATCTCCCGACCAATCCCAACTAAAGCAGACAAATTATCATTCGTCTACTCAGCATCGACAAACTTCTTGAGTTGGATCATTGCCTCATCAGCCTTCGTAGCCTTCGCGACGTGTGTAACATACGCTTCCTCCCAGTACCAGCCGCAACATCCAGTGCCATCCCGCTGAAAATAGAAATAAAAAATCAACACTTTAATCAAAATCATCAGGAAATATAAGTACAAATTAACCATAACCATCAAATGTGACAAAATATATAACTCACATTGCGATCTGGACACTTATAGAAGATCCGACCGTTGTTGGGACCCGACTTCCCCACTCTGTACTCTTTCATAGTCTTTTGCATACACTTACCACAGGTAATGAAAGGGAGGTCTGGCCTTAGTCGCTTTGGAACCCGATCAGAGGCCGAGTGTCCCGAAGCAGTTGTCATCTACTCTTTATACTCATTTTTCAAACTAGATATTATAAATTCCTTATATTCTAAACAAAGAAAATAAAACAACTAAAATTTACATTTCTCTAAAATCATCAAATGTGCCATGTATACAACTAAAGTATTCTAGGTAGCTACCTTCTTCATGTAAATATATAATTATTTTTAGCTCAAGTGGCATATATATAAATCAAGAACAATCCACCATAAATTCATCATTTAATAATAATATCCTAATAAGAATCTATATTTCTCAAACTAAGATAAACTAATCTTGAAATGTGGAACATATAATACCCTAGAAATGAAAGGTATATACTTAGAATACTAATTTTAGTTGCCATGTTCAAAATATTCAAACAATGTCAAGTGAATGAAACTTAAAATGGCAAAAAAGAGAAAATCATAAAGAAAAATCACATCCAGAACAAGAAACAATATATGTTGCCGCTAAAACATGAGAGGTTGAAGATAGTAACCTTTCAACGAATCGATGGAGGCGTAGAAGTGATCAAATGAAGCAATGACCGAAGAGGAGATGAAGAAAAATGAAGAACACACCAAGAACAAGAGCAAGAACAGAGAGGAAGAAATGAGCTCTCGGGCTCGGGCAAGGGGAGGAAGAGAGTTCAAATAGGGGAGGACCTTTAGTCCTAGTCCATAGAACTAGCCGGGACTAAAGGCCCTAAATTAGCCACGGTTTGTGCCTTAAACCGGGGCTAAAGCTCTAACCCCGGTTGGTGCCCCGGTTGGTAACACCAACCGGGACTAAAAGTCCACCATAACAATGTCTGACCAATGAGCCGTTGGGAGGGGACTTTTAGTCCCGGTTAGTGTTACCAACCGGGACTAAAGGTTCCTTTAGTCCCGGGCGTAATTTCCACCGGGGCTAAAGTCGATTTTGGAAATCAGCCAAATATCTATTCTTTAGTAGTGTATCAAGCACGTGAACTCACTTTCGGCCTTGGTGATGATTGCCTCACTCCAAATACATGCTGAGACGAACCTGTTGCATGTGAATAGTTTGTGTTCATGGATAAGGCAATGGAGACCGAGAGAAAAAAAAACAGAAACAAATCTACATGATTACCTGATGTTTTGACGTGTCTATGAGACTGCGATTCCTTTTGATATAACATGTGCTTCCGATAACATGTGCTTCCTTTCCAGACCACACATGTTGCCGACCATCTTCATATGGCTATGCTGGGTACTTGGACGCGGCCAAGCGACATGATCTATTGGTCCGGACGTCCGGTCATGGCACGCCCTTCCCTCACGCCATCAATACTCATGGATTCATCGAACAACACACCCCATCTGTGGGCCTAGCGGCTAGCGCCGGCTCCATGTCAAGAAACTTTTTTGAGACCACGTCTAGGCGCATTTTTCATTAAGCAGGAAGCAAATAAAGTTTTTTAGAGAAGAAGCAGCCGGCAACAACAAATTGCCGCATAGAGCTTTACACCCCACAGGACACACACAACTGATTACATATCAGAGAGCATGCACAAAAAAAATGCGGGGGCAGCAGCAGGAGAAGCAGAACCGAAAGAGCAGCCAAGTTGCTAGCGCCGGGCGAGGAGAACCTTGAGTTGTGCGAACCCTGCCAAACACCACTCTTGCGCCAAGCTGAAGATGTCGTCGGTGAGCTGCAAAGGCGCTTTGGTCACTCCATCGAAAGTACGCGCATTCCTCTCTTTCCAGAGCATCCAGGAGGCGAGCATGAAGAACGAATCGAAGCCGCGGCGGAACGGCTTACCCACCAGGTTCCTCGAGCGCAGCCACCACTTAATGACGTCAAGGAACTCGAGCCAAGGACAACGCCAGAGAAGATTAGGCTTAGGGATTGAGGGGGGTGGGGGGGGGGGGGGGGGGCAGCAAAGCAACACTACATAGAAGATGTGGCATGGCCAAATCTGGTAGCCAAGCCGGCAAGCCCTCCGTGTATCCGTCGTTGTGTTCGGAGGATTTGAGGAGGAAGTGAACGAACAAATCGAGGGGTAGGTCAAAATCAAGGTCGATGGAGCCATCAAATCAAGATGGTCGAGATGAAAAAGGAGGGGTGTGAACCTCCGGACGACAGCGAGGTCTTCCTGGTGGAGATGAAGAAGATGACAGCCTCAAACAAGCGCCGCCACCGTAAAGTCTGGCCGCTGCTTCCGGGGGAGAGGATGACGCCACATCTGCGTCCGCTGCTGCTTGGGGAGAGGAATCGCCGCCGCAGTTGGGGACAGAAAAAACAGAAAGAGGTGTGGAAGGAGGTGTCGAGGGGGCCAGAGCCGGATGCGTGTGATGCCGGTGTGGGATTTTTTTTTCTTTTTTTAACAAAGAAGAGAGAGAGGGTGCCAGAGAGGCAACTTGCAATTAATCGCAATAGATGAAACGGATGAGCACACACGCACGAACGTGGCGTTGTTGGATTGGTGAACAGTAACCCGAACAGTTGCCAAATTGCTCTCAGTACGCGGATCTATATGAATTTTCATATGATACCAATGTGTGTACTAAGTATTGTCTTTTTTTGCTATATGTTGGAACGTCAAAAATACACTATGTGACATACGGCTTGAGCTCTGTTCGGATTCAATTCCAGTGCTGATCCGCTACAAACATAGAACAACAGATTGGTTCTGAAAAAAAAGGTTTCTTCCTATTGTTCCTGCTATCATGACTTCACTAGTTCTTGTTAGTAGGATTACAAAAAATTAGTGCTCATGCATGAACCTTGTTGTTATAGGCATTCTTAGGTCATCTATAGTCGTACCTCGTGTGCTTGGAGTGATGTCCGAAAATGAGAGAGAGTTAAGGCATCACACTACACTACTGCATAGGTGATGCCATCTTCATCACTTCATGTGATGCCTCAAAATTCAGGAGCATAGCATAAATATGTGCTGATGCCATATTAAGGCTCCATTTGTTTGACGGAGAATGGACGCATGAAACTATCCCACCTGAAATCATTCATTAATTTACATAATCTTGATCAATCGGAATAGTTCCTGCTCTATTCCAGTAGAACCGAACGAGGTCTAAACAACGCTATTTTAGCGTAGCACAAGCCAATAGAGAGGAAATAATCAAGTTCTTAGGAACAGACCATGTAAATAGCATCAATTGGCACGATGCAGCACTTGAAGCTTGATGCTTATTTTCTACCGTTGGATCCATAAATTCTTTTTTGCAGCAGCAACCATGTGAAGGCCCTTATTGTGAAGCAAGTCAGGCATACATTTATCTTCCTCTCCTCTTTGGTTCTCCCCACTATCCCCACCTCCTTCCTCCCAGATTATGTTTGTGGGTTGCGTTTGCGAGTGCTGGTAGCTCGCTTCTCATGTTTGAAGTGTTGGTCATAAACAAGCTGGCAAGAAGACAAGTGTCGGAATTGTCATAGGCCAGATTTATGATGAAGAATCGCTAGAGGGCGGATCAGGTGGAAACAACCACATCATGGCAAGGACCTAGACGAAAATGGGTTTGGATTGCAGTAATATGGATGTGATTGTTAGAATATCTAGCATATCCCTGTAATTGGTATTGACAGATTAGATACGGCTTCATGTTATTGTTGTTACCTTATTAGTTAGAGTCTTGTATAGAAAGTAGATCAATCATGTAATCTCGTGTATAATAGATTGACTTGTACTCCAAGATGTATTGCCACGTTGGGGGCTATTCCCAACTCTATTTAACACGAAGCCGTGAACCCTACGGGGCAATCACGTTAAGCCATTTTACACGGTAATCAGAGCTAGGTTTCTCCAACGCCTTTGCGATAATGGCCTCCTCCTCCGCGCAATCTGTATTGCTCTCCCTGACCACCTCGTTGATCGGTTGTCCGGTCACGGAGAAGTTAGCTAAGAACAACTATGCGCTATGGAAGCTGCAAGTTCTTTCCGGCCTTCGGGGTGCGCAGGTCGCGCACTTCCTCGAGCCAGACACGGAGGCGCCGCCGAAGCAAATCCCCAAGTCGAAGGAGGAGCTAAACACACTCGTCTCCAATCCGGAGTATGAGTAGTGGTTCGCCAAGGACCAGCAGATCTTCAATTATCTGCTGGCATCCATCTCTAGGGACATCATGATGAAGGTGTTCACCGCCACATCTGCCGCCGAATTGTGGAAGCAGATCCACGACGTCACGGCGTCGCAGTCTCGCGGGCGCATCATCAATACTCGTATGCCGCTCGCCAATGTCCAGAAGGGGTCATTGACCATCTCCGACTACTTCAACAAGGTCAGGTCCCTGGCTGACGACATGGTGGCAGCCGGAAAGAAGCTGGAGGATGAGGAGATCGCCTCATATATCCTCGCCGGGCTTGATGGGGATTACGATCCCGTCGTGTCCACCGTGGAAGGGTGCGTAGAGCATGTGTCACTAGGAGAGCTCTACACCTAGCTCTCTGCCTGGGAACAGCGGATGGATCTCGTGCATGGCGGCTCGAGCTCCTCCGCCAACAGCGTTACCCGTGGAGGTCGTGGAGGCTTCACTTGTGGCGGAGGTGGGCGTGGATGTGGTCGCGCCAGTGGTCACGGCAACGGAGGCAACACCAAGCAGGGCAATAACAATCGCAATGCCGACCGCGATGTCACTTGCCAGTTCTGCGGCAAGGAAGGGCACTCTGTCATGCGCTGTTTCAAGCGTTTTGATGCCTCCTTCACCGGCCCCACCAAAAAACGCTCTGCATCATCTGTGTCCTACGGTGTAGATACCAACTGGTATACTAACACTGGTGCTACGGATCATATCACGGGTGAGCTGGAGAAGCTCACCACCAAGGAGAAGTACAACAACACTGATCAGGTGCACACCGCCTCTGGCGCAGGTATGAGAATCAACCAAATTGGTCATAGTGTTGTTCGTACCCCAAATAAAGATCTTATTCTCAAAAATATTCTTTATGTTCCTGAGGCAAACAAAAATCTTGCATCTGTTCATCGTCTTACTTCTGACAACAATGCCTTCATTGAATTTCACCCCAATCATTTTTTGGTTAAGGACCGGACAACGAAGAAAACCCTGCTTAGAGGTGCATGTGAGCGAGGCCTCTACCCCTTGAAGCCATCCAAGCTGTAGTCAAATAAAGCTTCATATAGCGTTGCCAAGCTCCCTACGTCCCGGTGGCACAGTCGTCTTGGCCACCCGTCATCCGTAGTTGTTCAACAGGTCCTTAGTCAAAATAGTATCCCTTTTATTGCAGAGCCCAATAAAGAACAAGTGTGTGATGCGTCTCAGAAAGGCAAAAGTCATCAATTGCCTTATCCAGTGTCCACTAGCATATCATCTAGTCCTCTTGAACTTATTTTCTCCGATGTATGGGGTCCGGCTCCCACGTATGTGGATCGAAATAATTTCTATGTGAGTTTTATCGATGATTTTAGCAAATTCACTTGGGTTTATTTGCTTCGTCATAAATCTGAAGTGTTCCAAAAATTTCATGATTTCCAAAACCATGGTTGAAAGGCAATTTGACAAGAAAATCTTAGCCATACAAACTGATTGGGGAGGAGAATATCAAAAACTAAATGCTTTCTTCCAACGTATTGGCATCTCACATCATGTCTCATGCCCTTATGCGCATCAACAAAATGGTTCCGCCGAACGCAAACACCGTCACATTGTTGAGGTTGGTCTGTCATTACTCGCTCATGCTTCTATGCCTTTGAAATTTTGGGATGAAGCCTTTCTTACCGCCACCTACCTCATCAATCGTCTTCCTAGCAAAGTTATTCATGGTCAAACACCTCTTGAACGCCCTTTTCATCCTCCTCCTGATTATCGCATGCTTAGAACCTTTGGGTGCGCTTGCTGACCTAATCTCCGCCCATACAATGCCAAAAAACTCCAATTCCGATCAAAACAATGTGTCCTTTTAGGCTATAGCAGTATGCACAAAGGTTTTAAGTGTCTGGATGTTGCAACTGGCCGTGTTTACATCTCCCGTGATGTTGTGTTCGATGAAACTGTTTATCCATTTGCTGATCTCCACCCTAACACCGATGCTCGACTTCGATCCGAAATCCTTCTCCTCCCTCCCACCCTTCTTAATCCCACCACTTCATTTGGGGGCGATACTTCACTTGATCGAGATGGTAATGGTTCCCTGCGCACTAATGATTTGTCTCAGTGTGCAACAGGAGAAATTTCGGCGTCCAACGGTGCTGGAGCGGCTGCAAACGGACCTCATTTCATGTCACCTAGTCACATTCCTTTTTTGGCAGGGACAGGTTCTGAACGCAAGGTGGATTCACCTGCATCAGCTACTGCATCTGCAGGCGCATCGTCCTCGGATCAGACACCAACCGTGCCTCCTGCTCTCGCATCCAACCAACCGGGTCCGAGCACGGGGGGACAAGACGCGGGCGCATCTTCCTCGGCCCCGGCGTTCGGATTGTCTACACCGGATTTAGCCCCCACAACGACTGCATCAACGCTCCCAGGATCCTCTGCTCCAGGCGGTGATGTGCCTCCAGGATCCCCTGCGGCTGCCGCTCCGGAACCATCTCCTGTGCCGGTTCCTGTGCCGGTTCAGCGTCCTGTGACCCGTCTTCAACAAGGTATTCGAAAACCTAAGTTGTATATTGATGGGACAGTTCGGTATGGGAAATTAGCATCAACGATAGAAGGACCGTTAGACCTACAACAAGCCATTGCTGATAAGAATTGGAAACAAGCCATGGATAGTGAAATTGATGCCTTGCATAGAAATAAAACATGGCATCTTGTTTCACCTCAGAAAGGAAAAAATGTTATTGATTGCAAATGGGTGTACAAAATAAAAAGAAAGACTGATGGACAGATTGAGAGGTACAAGGCTCGGTTAGTTGCAAAAGGGTTTAAGCAAAGGTATGGCATTGATTATGAAGATACCTTTAGCCCTGTAGTCAAAGCTGCTACTATTAGACTTGTGCTCTCACTTGCTGTTTCAAATGGTTGGTACTTGAGGCAACTTGATGTACATAATGCGTTTCTTCATGGATTCCTTGAAGAAGATGTTTACATGAAGCAACCACCTGGATATGAAGATAGAACTAAACCCGGCCATTTGTGCAAACTTGATAAGGCCCTTTATGGCTTGAAGCAAGCTCCAAGGGCATGGTACGCACGACTCTGTGGAAAATTGCAGAGTCTTGGATTTGTTCCCTCAAAAGGAAACACCTCTTTATTTTTCTATCGGAAAGGACATGTTGTCATTTTTATGCTTGTATATGTTGATGATATCATCGTCACAAGTGTCTCACAGGAAGTAGTAAATGCTCTACTTCGGGATCTTGAGAAAGACTTCGCCATCAAGGATCTCGGGGACCTACACTACTTCCTTGGTATACAAGTTCAGAGAAAGAAGGGTGAGTTACTGCTAACACAGGAAAGGTATGCCTCTGATATCTTGAAACAGGTAAATATGGAGTTGTGTAAACCCGTTAAAACTCCACTCAGTACCACAGAAAAACTCTTGATTCTAAGTGGAACACCTCTGGGAACTCAAGATTCTACTAGATATAGAAGCATAGTTGGAGCACTGCAGTATCTGACCCTAACAAGACCTGATCTGTCCTTCTCAGTAAACAAGGTGTGTCAGTTTCTACACTCGCCAACTACTGTTCATTGGGAAGCAGTAAAAAGGATACTGAGATATGTGAAAGGAACTATTGGTCTTGGAGTAAAGATTAGAAGATCTAACTCTGCTTGTTAGCGCTTTCTCTGATGCAGATTGAGCCGGGGGCCCTGATGACAGGCGATCCACCGGAGGGTTTGTCGTTGTCCTAGGCCACCTGGTGTCATGGTGTGCAAGGAAACAAACAACAGTGTCTCGATCAAGCACAGAAGCCGAATACAAAGCTGTAGCCAATGCTACTGCTGAGGTAATGTGGATTCAAAAGTTACTAGATGAACTGGGAATACCACATCCAATAGCAGCCTGCTTGTGGTGTGATAACATTGGTGCAAAGTATCTATCGGCTAATCCTGTGTTCCATGCCCGTACCAAACATATTGAAATTGACTATCACTTTGTTAGAGAACAAGTTGCAACAAAACGTCTGGATATCATGTTTATTGGGACGAGTGACCAAATAGCTGATGGTTTCACCAAGGCACTCCCTGAGAAGCAAACTGTGATGTTCAGGAACAATCTCAACTTGTCAGACGCGTTGTGATTGTCAGGGGGTGTTAGAATATCTAGCATATCCCTGTAATTGGTATTGACAGATTAGATACGGCTTCGTGTTATTGTTGTTACCTTATTAGTTAGAGTCTTGTATAGAAAGTTGATCAATCATGTAATCTCGTGTATAATAGATTGACTTGTACTCCAAGATGTATTGCCACGTTGGGGGCTATTCCCAACTCTATTTAATACGAAGCCGTGAACCCTACGGGGCAATCACGTTAAGCCATTTTACAGTGATGGCACACAGTTGTCGGAGATAGAGAACAACAAAGGTGGTGTATGGGCGAGGTGTGTAAGGCTAGCTCCCTATAGACGAATAAAGTCTACACATACTACATGAGCCTTGTTGGAGGTTAGAATTGCTTGTCGAAGAGAAGAATTGGAGGAGAAAATAAATAGGAAAAACAATAAAGCATAAAAGAGCGTCCAAAAGCTTACTTTGCTTAGAGCAAAGCCAAATTGCCACCAAGACTGATGGATTGTGAGTCATGACGTTACTTGTTGTAACAACAGAAAATATATTCACAATGTCATAGATCTTTACTACCATAAACGGCTTTACCATTTCATGCATGTGAGTCCCTTACGTGCCAATTTTGACGGGAAGTTGTTGCTCCAATACACTATTCACCTAAACTCATTGATTTAAACCATCATATACAAGCGTGTAAATACTAAACTACGGGTATACATGTATTATAAGCTCTAAAAGAATTAAATAAAAAACATTTAGATGCTCAAATGAGTAAAAAAATAGCTGAAATGGTGCGTTTGAACATGTGGACATACTCAGTTCCAAAATATAGGTAATTTAGGCCCCCTTTTGGTTAGGCTTTTCAACCTGCTTTTGCTTTTGCAAAAGCCAAAAGCCAACCAAAGGGGTTAAAAACCACAGCTACTTTAGACTAAAAGCAGGTTTTGCCTTAGTACAAAACTAAAAGCAGCCTCCCCATGCTTTTATTTGCTTTTGGGTAGAAAAATTACCCACCTGTCACTCATTACATAGATACTGGTTCAATTTTTTCTTCGTTCTATTTCTATTCGCGCACTCGTAAGGGAGTCCGACGGGATGCACACCGCTGCCCACCGCCCGCCGTCTTCCACCCCTGGCCGGAGCGCTGCAGCCGCCTCCAGACTGGAGCGCTGCCATGGGCGGCTGCCAGCCCCTCGCCAGCGGCTCCTTGCGCGCCCCCTCCCTGGCGCTTCTCCTCCTCGACAACTCCCCTGCGCGAGACGTCGCCACGGACTCGCCTGCGCGCTCCTCCCTCCCCGGCAGCTCCCCATGGCTGCACGCCCGGCGAGCGGCTCCCTGTGCGGCGGGGGCCGACGAGCCCCCTCCTCGGCGCGGCCGGCTCCCCGACTTCGGCACCTGGCGGCGGCGCGGGCCCTGCCCGATCCCTACCGCGGCGACGCGGGCCGTGCCCCTGCTCTGCGCGCGGTCATGGAGCTCCTCCCCCGAGCGAGCGGCGCGGCCCCAACGAGCCCCTCCCTCGAGCGAGCCGCACGACCGGCGAGCCTTGGCGGGCGGCGCGACCCGCTCCCTCCTAGGTCGGCATGCCCCTCGACGCAGCGCGGTCTCCTCCCTCCTCTTTGAAGCCCGGCGAGCCTTTGCTAGGCCGGCGAGCCTCCTACGGTGAGCCTCATATGGTTGAAGAAGATGCAAACGAGAGATTGACACATGGGACCGGCTGGCATGATGCAAGGGAGCGATTGACAGGTGGGACCGACTGATATGTGGGGGAACTTTTCCAAAAGCCACAACAGGTGAACCAAACGGGCTTTGTATTGTGTCACAGTAGCTTTCTCAAAGTAAGTTTTACAAAAGTCACAACTCACAATAACTTTTTCAAAAGCCACAACTCAACCAAACAGGGCCTTAATCTTGTCCTATAAAACTCAAATGTCTTTAACTTAATTACAATACCAAACAGATGCATTACCAAGACACATTTCATGGAAGATCTGTTAAAACTAATTTAGTGTTGTAGGTGCTAGTGACTTCTTTATAAACATGTCAAAATTATGAGGACATATTTCATGGTGGATTTATTAAAACCAATTTATTATTGTACTCCTAGTGCGTTTTAAAAATTTAACTTAAGGGATCACTCAAATGACGCATGTACTTATGAATTATATCCAATTAAAGAGTTTCTCCTCAAATTATAGCTTCCTGTTTTAACAAACTTTGCCAAATCTAGACATAATATATAACATAAGATGCATTATATTTCAATACAATTTTAGAAGTCACAATATACTATATTTCAAGATAGGGGGAGTATATGCTAGTCGCACTAGTAGAGAGGTGACTTTTAGTCCGGGTTGAGAACTAGCATTTTTCTTCCTCCCAGCTTAAAACAAATAATGCCTCTAACAAATGTGCCTCAAGAGATTCAAACCTAGGACCTCATGCATACCTTACCATCCTACCTACACAACACATCTAATAATAGATGAGACTCTTTCCTTTTGAACCTATCTATCAAGGGACCTTTAGTTTCGGTTGATGTTTCTTTTAGTTAAGGTTGATGTTACCAACTGGGACTAAGGGTCTACTTTTAATCCAGGATGGTGTTATCAACCAGGACTAAATGTACTAGTACTTTTAGTCCCCATTTATAACAGTGACCGGGACTGTCAACGAAATATGTGTCGCAGTCTACCTAGGGGGTACCCTACGGTAGTAGATTGTAGACGGAGGTGTGGCGACGACGATCAAGCGTAACACAGAGAGCGTAGACATGGCGATTTAGACAGGTTCAGGAGGACAAATTGTTGCAATACCCTACGTCTTGTGTTTTGGTGGCTGGATTGATATGAGTATTAGGTTACACGAGGTGTAGATGGATGTGAGAGATTGTGTTTTGGGGGGTCCCCTGTCCCTCCTTATATATACCGAAGGTACAGAGTTGCAAGTAAAGTAGCCAATATGGTACTATTCATGCGGTGCACGTCGTGTGTTGCACGCCTGTCTTCTGGGCTGGGCCATCTTCGATGGTGTGGCCCATGTATAACTGCGAGGGTATATGGAGGTCATATCCCCAACAAGTTCTCAAGCACGTTGTATCCTTCTAGCGAGCTGCCCTGAAGCCTTTTGAGGAGATGTAGCCTTATCGCCTTTCTTTATTAGCATTGTCGAAGATCTCCGACCAGGTGGCCTGGTCGGGACGTGATTCAGAGAAGCCTTCCGCCCAGGTCGAACTGGTCGGAACCATCAAAGCTTGATTAGCGAGCAGGTCGCTTCATCGAAGGTCTGTAGGTGCTTGTTGGGAGGATGTGACGTGCTGAAGAAAATTTTGAAAGAACTTCTTGGTGAAGTGTATCCACTTGGAGCTTGCAAGACTATAAGGAATAGCAAGGTCCTAGTAGAAGTCTGTACAAGTCCATCTTGACGCTTGTTGAAGAAGAAAGCAAATACATTCACCGCGAGATGAAGTGTATCCACTTAGTCCTCGAGCTTGGTAGTAGGTGTTGTAGACACGTGGTGCCGAGCTATAGAGCATACTATGGCTGACGTAGTCCCCGAGACTGCATGCATAGCATGCCCACCAAGTCCCCCCGACGTGCTACCCAAAATCAGCACCCTGATCCGGATAGCATGGAGC
The DNA here is from genome assembly GCA_022036555.1 of Microstegium vimineum. Taxonomy (NCBI): domain Eukaryota; kingdom Viridiplantae; phylum Streptophyta; class Magnoliopsida; order Poales; family Poaceae; genus Microstegium; species Microstegium vimineum. Next base: position 18,853,340 of record CM039138.1, on the reverse strand, counting down.
AACTTGATGGCACACTAGCTCAACCAGCAGGTTCTGGTCGACGATGAAGGTGAGTCGTAGATGAGGTCGACGAGAGACGGGATGAGTCATTGACGAGGTCCGCGAGAGTTGTGATGAGTTGGCGACGAGGCTAGTCCCCGAGACTATAGTCGATGACGAGACCAGTCCCTGAGACTGCAGCCGATGACAAGGAACGATGAGGTTGGCGAGAGCCGCGGTGAGTCGATGACGAAGCTAGTCCCCGAGACTCTAGTTGGCGACGAGGGGCGACGAGTTCAGCGAGAGCCCTGACGAGTCAGCAACGAGTAACGACGAGGTCAGCAAGAGCCGTGGCGAGTCGATGATGAAGGGAGACGAGGTTGACGACGAGGAGTGACATGGTTGGCAAGAGCCGTGACAATGAGCAACGAGGTGCGATGAGGTCGGCATGGGCCGTGACAACGAGCGACGAGGGGCGATGAGGTCGGCATGGGCCGTGACCATGAGCGATGAGGAGCAACGAGGTCAGTGTTGGTATTTCTTATGACTATTGGGCCGTGACTAATAGAACTTTGTGGTTTGGTAATCGTTTATGTGTACCTGATGATAAAGCTTTAAGACAAATGATTTTGCGTGAAGCTCATGAGTCTGCTTATTCTATTCATCCTGGTAGTACTAAGATGTATATGGATGTGAAAGAAAAATTTTGGTGGGTTGGATTAAAAAGAGATGTAGCTGAGTATGTGGCTTTGTGTGATACTTGTCAGAGGGTTAAAGCTGAACATTAGAGACCTGTTGGATTGTTGCAACCTATGAAGATACCTGAATGGAAGTGGGAAGAAGTTGGTATGGATTTCATTGTTGGGTTACCCCGTACCCAGCGAGGTTATGATTCTATTTGGGTAATAGTTGATCATCTGACCAAGGTAGCTCACTTTTTACCAGTCAAGACAAAGTACAATGGTGCCCAGTTAGCAGAGTTGTATATGGAACGGATAGTATGTTTGCATGGAGTTCCAAAGAAGATTGTGTCTGATAGAGGTACTCAGTTCACTTCAAATTTTTGGCATAGTGTGCATAGAGCTTTGGGAACTAAGTTGAACTTTAGTATTGCATATCATCCTCAAACAGATGGTCAAACTAAAAGAACTAATCAGATATTGGAAGATATGTTGAGAGCCTGTGCATTGCAGTATGGTACTAGTTGGGATCAGAGTTTGCCTTATGCAGAGTTCTCCTACAACAACAGTTACCAGCAGAGCATCAAGATGGCACCGTTTGAGGCACTGTATGGTCGTAAGTGTAGAACACCATTGTTTTGGAATCAAACAGGTGAGACACAAGTGTTTGGTGTTGATGTACTTAGAGATGCTGAGGATCGTGTGAGAGTGATCCAGGACAGTTTGAGAATAGCACAGTCGAGACAGAAGAGTTATGCTGATAATAGAAGGAGAGACTTGTCTTTTAATATTGGTGATTATGTCTACGTCAAAGTATCATCAATGAGAAGTGTAAAGAGGTTTAACATGAAAGGTAAGCTAGCACCAAGGTATGTTGGACCGTTTAAAGTTTTAGCCAGACATGGTGAAGTTGCTTATCAGTTAGAACTGCCTGAGAATTTATCTGGAGTTCATGATGTGTTTCATGTGTCACAACTTAAGAAGTGTTTGAGAATACTAGAAGAACAAATACCTCTAGATGATCTTAATGTTGCTGATGATTTGACTTATGAAGAGTATCCAGTTAAGATTCTTGAAACAGCAGAAAGGGTAACCAGAAGCAGAGTAATTAAGATGTGTAAGGTTCAGTGGAATCGGTACTCAGAGGCAGAAGCAACTTGGGAAAGAGAAGATGAGTTGAGAAAGTCATACCCGCAGTTGTTTGAGTAAGCCAGCTAATCTCGAGGACGAGATTCTTTTAAGGGGGGTAGATTTGTAACAGTCCAAAAATTGCATGATTTCAAAATAGTATTAAATTGTTCTTTATGCAATTCTTGTCTATGCATTTAATCTAGTTGCAAAATAAATAATGTTTTGGGAAAATAAAATTTGCCATGTAGATACATGTGGTGCATTGCATGCTGGTGCATTTGAGTTTCTGTTATGAGTGATTTTGAAAAGAGTTTGAATCTGTTTTTCAAATTGCATTTGAATATTCCTTGGAAAAACCAAATTCTAGAAATTGGAAAACCTTTTCTTTTCTTCTTTCTCTTTTTCTCTCTTCTGGCCCACTTCTTCTTTTGCCCGCAGGCCCCTTCCCTTCTCACCTCGGCCCAATGCCCCTCTTTCCTTTCTCCTGGCCCAGCTGAGCAGGCTTCCCTCCTTCCCCTTTTCTCTCTTGGGCCGACGGCCAAAGGCCCAATGCGGAACCGCCTCTCTCCTCTCTGCACCGCTGACGGCAGTGGCCACCAGTCAGTTCTCCTCTCCCCTTCCTTTTCTCTCTCTGTGTCACCGACCGCACAGGCCCACCTGTCATCGCCTCCACCTCCCTGTTCTTGCCGAGCTCGAGTCGGAAACCACCGACCCCTCCCGAACCGAATCCAATCCCGAGCTTCTCGGGATTTCCTTCTTGTTTGTGCCTCTGGACGCGGTAGCCATCTACAAAACGCCTGCCGCCTCCCTATTCCCCATCTACTCCCGTTGCATCACGCCCTAGCAGCCACAACGCGTTCCAGAGCTTGGGTTCCGCCGCCGTCGCCATTGAAGACCTCTCGAGCTCCTCCGTGAAACGCAGGGTCTCACCTCCCTTCGGAGCACGGTACAGAACCCTGTGAACCCTTCCTACACCTCGTTTTCACCTGGTATCGCCCCCAACCGCACATCGTCGTTTGCAGTGATCTCCGAGCCGCCCCGTCATGCTGCCAGCCGCCTTCGTTGTTCCTCAGTCCGCGCGATCGCCATAGGTGAGCTCGCGTAGATCCCCTCTCCCTCTCGGACCTCTCGGTTCATCGTTTGGTGCTCTGTAGACCCAGAACCGCTTGCGCCGCCGACCTCCTCGCCGGGATCCATGGCAAACGGCCGCGCCACCTCCCTGTTCACTTGCGGACGCCGGCCGAGCTCCTCTCTCTCCCCCAAGTTCTAATCAGGACCGGTCAGCCGACATCCGACGATCCAGAAGCGCTCATACCCCTTCGCTTGCCACTTTGCTAAAGAGACCCTGGAAAGTCTCAGTGCTCAACCCGCGCTCCTTTGGCTTATTCCCAGAACGCGCTTTCTTCTTTAGAAAGCGTATTTTCTCTCGGGCATAATTCAATTTGTTTTAAAAATGAAAAAAAAATCATAATTACAGAATTGCCATTTATTTTCAAAACCCCATATCTTCTTCATTTTAAATCCTTTTTGACCTGTTCAAATTGCGTTAGGTTTGTAATAAAATTCTCTTTATGTTAATACTACTGTTAGTCAGATTTGAAAAATTTTAATTTCGTGTTTAGATTTAATTTAATACTTTTCAATAGGAAACCTTGTTAAATTCGTAACTTCGTCGTTCTAGCTCCGTTTTTCGTGAACGCAACATCAATGTGATCGTAGCAATGTGTAGATTGGTTTTATAAACTTTTCATCTTATTTTATTACTGTTGCTGTACTGTTCTAATCATAGTCTTGTTTGCTTTGTGTATGTTTGTCCGTTGATTGAATGGTGTTGTTTGTTGATCGGTATAGACGTTGAGCAGCCGGTTGAAGAGCCCGAGCTTTTCTTTGATCAAGGCCAGCAGGATCAGCAAGAGTACTTCGAAGAAGGCAAGTATAACATGGGATTATCCTTGTTGTCCTATTCACAATTAATATAATTCATATGCATGATTCCTTGTTGCCATAGTATGAACCTAGATATTGATATCCTGATACCTTGTCACCTATGATTTGATCCACCATATAGATTAGCAATGCTAGCGCTCATATCAGATGTACATGATCTTAACTTGTTAATGACTATATGCAATAATGGTAAAACTTGCTTTTTAGCAACATTTGATTATAGGAGCTTATCTATCGGCAAAATCTGGGATACACAGTACAACCACGAGGGCTATATGGCTCTGGCTTTAGCTCAGTATGGGGACCTTTTCTAGTTCGTTCAGTGGTTACCTTTATGGCGCAAAAGGGGTGTGCCGAGACGGGTATAGTGTGGTTCCTAATCTATGGGCATAGCCGCGAAGGAGTGTGACCGTGGACAGGTTGGCTCTATATCTCCTTGCCATGGAAACCTTGCGGCCCTAACTTGTTAGACGAACCCTTGAAAGGCTTCATAGTGTACCCTGCCCGCTCACCTTGGCAGTGTTTTGGGAGTTGCAAACCCGGGCATATGGGCATACATGACTCGTGGGTAAAGTTGTACACCTCTGATCAGAGTTAAAAACTATCATGATAGCCGTGCTCACGGACACGAGCGGCTCGGAAAAAACTCACATAATTATTGGGTTCTTATTTCTATGTGGCTTATGCAAGTGTTATTTATTTATTGTATATCATTGTCATTTACTTTATGATCATGGATATTTGAGCTTTTGCAATTTACCTTGGCAATTGTTGATATTAATATAAATTTGATCTACTTAAAATGCTCACCACTATGAACCATGCATACCCTTTTGAGCTTCATGAACCCCGTGTTATATTTGTTGAGTACGTATGTGCTCACCCTTGCATTCAAACACCACAGATGAAGATTGGGTTGATGATTACCGCAATGAGTACTAGTCTTGGAGTCAACCAGTCAACCAGTCCCTTTGGAGCTTCCGCAGTTATCCTTGTTAGTTAAAGTTATTTGTTTCAGTCTATGTAATGAATATTTATTCGCTATGTAATAAACACTGTGATGGTACTTTTATGATTTGTCAACTCATGTGTGCGACTTTTCCTGGGGTGCACATGAGCCTTTTATGGACTTGTTTTTGTTCTTAAAAATGGGTGTGACAAATTGGTATCAAAGCATGTGTTGACTGTAGGACGCAAGCCTAGTTAGAATGGTTGCTTTTAGGGTCCTTCTTCTCTTGTTCATGCTTTCTACTAAAGTCCTGATAATTGCTAAAAGTTTTAATGCTTCTTCAGTTATATTCTATTGTGAAAACTTTACTTCTATCTAATCTATGTCTAAACTTTCTGTAGATGCCTCCCTCTCGCCAGAACAACAGGATGACAGCTGCGGAGTACAGTGCTTTGTTCACCCCTAGGTAGCTTCGACCAGCTAAAGAGATGGAGATTTCTGATGCAGAGTCAAGAGTGGGAGCCTTTCAGGATGAGGACATAGAGGAAGAAGTTCAGATGAAGCCAGCACCAGAAGACGTCCCTTTGGCAGATTGGACTGAAGAGATCCACGTCGTACTACCAAACCATCACTATCCTTTCCAGGATCTGATAGAGATGTTCCTAGAAAACTGCTTGTATGAGATGCAAGCCACCTTGGAGTACGACTGCTCGGAACGCAAGCATCCTCAGAGGCCATCCCAATGGCATGCAGAGCTTTGGGTCTGGGAAGTTGAAAACAATCGTCGCATGGTGAATGCAACCTTCAGGACCAAGGTGAGCCGATCCACTCCTAGGAAGGCTATGGAGGATGTTGCCCATGAAGCATTCATCAGCTATCACGGTCAGTATCGGGATCGACATGGCACAAGTGATGGTGGTTTTAAGCATCTTCCCTTCCTTGTGCCAAGTAGAGGAACCTGGTACATGGTACCTGTAGATGATTCGAAACCAAAGCTGCAAGGTGTGGTAAGGTTTGGTCGTGAGATGGCAACTGTGGCAGACGAGTTGAAAGAAGAGCTGCGGTATGAGAAGGAATTCAATGAAAAGCTTTGTGAAGAGAATGAAGCACTAAAAGCCCAGCTAGCTCAACTCCAGCCACGAGAGAAGACCCCAAGTTCCTCGTCAATCAAGATCTATCCATAGGAATTAGGCACCTTTTATGTAATAAAGAACGATGGTAGTATCGCCGTTGCGTCTAGTTTAATCGAGTCTTGGTGTAATGTGATCCTTTGTGCTTGGTTTATTTGTTATGATGACTATGAATGATTTGGATCTTTGTAATGCTTGCTGGACATCTTGTGGTTATATCTACAAGTTTCCAAGGTTTAATAATAATTAGTTAATGTCATATATATAGTTGGGTTGGTTTTGTCCTGTCTCTATCCTTGCTGTTTTCTGGAGCAGTCGGTAGTGTTTCTGTTATATCTCAAGATCTGTTGATGCAAAATTCATGAAATTTTACTGGGAATAACTAGACTCATCCATGGTTCTTTTCCAACTAGAATCACCCTATATCTGTTATATTTTAAGAGATATGCCGGTTTCAAGTTGATGTTTCTGCGCAGTCTGGAACCTGAAACAGAATCTGTTCTTTGCTGTTTTACGGAATTTTAAATTCTGAATCTGGAAATGTCAGTTGAGACAAAGTTGTAGAGAATTTCTTTACCTTTACAGAAAGTCCAGAATCAACTCCATCGGATATCTGTAACTTGATTTATGGCCGTTTTACTACAGTGTTGTCAGAATCTCTCGTCCAGAAAATTTCAGATTTGCATATAATATGTTTTTGATGGTATAAGTTATGTTTCTAAGCATAATTATTTGTGTTTTGGAGCACAGATGCCTCGTTCCAACAGGAATCCACCGCCACCACCTCCCTCGGCACCCATTTCCATGGAAGAGCTGATGGCAATGCAGGGACAGCTCATGCAGGTGATGATGCAGTTCATGCAGAACCCGCCAAACCAAGCAGTCGCACCTGTCAATAAGCGCCGGGAATTCCTTCAAGGTCATCCTCCGGTGTTCTCACATGCTGCTGATCCCTTGGAAGTAGATGAATGGCTTCGAGCAGTGGAGAAACAGCTCAACATTGCTCAGTGCAATGACCAGGAGAAGGTGTTGTATGCTTCTGGTCAGTTGCAAGGTGTGGCTCAGACATGGTGGGAATCTTACCAAGCTGCACGTCCTGCCAATGCTCCTGCTATCACATGGGACTAATTCTCCAGGGACTTCAGGGCTCGTCATATCCCAGAGGGAATTATCGAGCTCAAGCAAGAGGAGTTCCGCAATCTCAGAATGGGGCAGATGTCGGTCAGTGAGTACCATGATAGATTCTCTCAACTGGCTCGCTATGCTCCTAATGAAGTGAGAGAAGATGCAGACAAACAACGTCACTTCCTGAAGGGAATCTACTATGATCTAAGGCTGCAGTTGAAGGGTAATGTGTACCCAAATTTTCAGACGCTGGTGAACCGTGCCATTGTGCTTGACAATGAGCGCAAGGACATGGACAAGAAGAGGAAGATGAGAGCACAATCATCTGGGAGCAATACTCGCCCCCGCTTCAATTCTCATACTAGCTCTCAGCAGAGGTACCAAGGGCATGTTAGCCAGTGGAATCGCAATCCGTATCAGCAAAGGCCTCAGTACCAGCAAGGTAATGCTCAGAATCAGCAGCGCACGCCTTATCAGTTTCAGAGTGGAACCCATACTCCTCGTCAAGGTACCCCTAGTTCTACTCCTGCTAAGAATAGTGCCCCTCAGCCCAGCACTCCAAGAGTATGCTATCGATGTGGAGATCCTGGACACTATGCTCACAGCTGTCCAAGGAAGCAGAACCAGAACAACGACAGTGGCAGCAGAGGAAGACCCAACCAACTCCTAGCTCTGGAAGGGTGAATCATGTTTCTGTCGCTACAGCTCAAGAGGCCCCGGAAGTCATGTTGGGTACGTTTGACATCAACTCCATCCTTGCATCTGTTCTTTTTGATTCTGGAGCATCGCATACTTTTATTTTGCAAGCATTTGTTACCATACATAGCATACCCATGATAGCTATGAAGAATCACATGTTAGTAAGTTCACCGGGAGGACCTATACAAGTTGCTCATAAATGCCCCTCAGTTAATCTAACCTTAAGGGGGGTAGACTTTGTGATTAGTCCAGTTGTGCTGAGAAGTTCTGGTATTGATGTGATTGTGGGTATGGATTGGATGAAAGCACACCAGGCAGTGATCCAATGCAAAGAGAAGACAATATCTCTTGTTACACCAAAGGGCAACCATATTAGTGTTGATGTGGTTATGCAACAGCCAGAGACAACTGTTGTGAACCAGATCGATGATGGAATTGATCAGGATGATCCAGTGGTGAATGAATTCTAGGATGTCTTTCCAGATGAATTGCCAGGTATACCACCTGACCGAGACATTGAATTTCTTATTGAGTTATTACCTGGTACTGCACCCATAGCTAAACGACCATATAGAATGGGGGTAAAAGAACTAGAAGAACTTAAGAAACAAATAGAAGAATTGCAAGAAAAAGGTTTCATTCATCCTAGTTCTTCACCATGGGGTGCACCAGTTATTTTTGTTGATAAGAAAGATGGTAGTCAGAGGATGTGTGTTGATTATAGATCGCTCAATGAGGTTACCATCAAGAACAAGTATCCTTTGCTCAGAATTGATGATTTGTTTGATCAGTTGAGAGGTGCTTGTGTGTTCTCAAAGATTGATCTTCGTTCTGGATATCATCAATTGAAGATCCGTGCTAGTGATATTCCAAAGACAGCTTTCACCACAAGGTATGGTCTGTATGAGTATACTGTTATGTCTTTTGGATTGACCAATGCTCCTGCATACTTTATGTATATGATGAATAAGGTGTTTATGGAGTATTTGGATAAGTTTGTGGTTGTGTTCATTGATGATATACTGGTGTTCTCTAAAACTGAGGAAGAACATGCTGAACATCTGAGATTGGTATTGCAGAAACTTAGAGATCACAAGTTGTATGCTAAGCGAAGCAAGTGTGAGTTCTGGTTGAAGGAAGTTTCTTTCCTTGGTCATGTTGTCTCTAATGGAGGTATTTCCGTTGATCCCAGCAAGGTGAGAGATGTATTGAATTGGAAAACACCAACTAGTGTTACTAAGATTCGTAGTTTTCTTGGTTTAGCTGGTTACTATAGAAGATTCATTGAGGGCTTTTCAAAACTTGCAAAGCCTATGACCACCTTATTGGAGAAGAATGCCAAGTTTGTGTGGTCTGATCAATGCCAAGCCAACTTTGAAGAGATGAAAAAGAGGTTGACTACAGCACCTGTGTTGATACTGCCAGATCTGAGTAAGAGTTTCTCTATCTATTGTGATGCTTCTCGTATTGGTTTGGGATGTGTTCTTATGCAAGAAGGTAGAGTTGTTGCTTATGCATCTAGGCAGTTGAGGAAACATGAATTGAGTTACCCTACTCATGATTTAGAACTTGCTGCAGTAGTACATGCTTTGAAGATATGGAGACACTATCTGATTGGGCATAAGTGTGACATATATACTGATCACAAGAGTTTGAAATATATCTTCACCTAGTCTGATCTGAACTTGAGACAACGCAGATGGTTAGAACTGATCAAGGATTATGATCTGGATGTGCATTATCACCCTGGGAAAGCTAATGTGGTTGCAGATGCTCTCAGCAGGAAGAGTGGAGTTCATGAGTTATTTATGTCAGCCATGTCAGATGAGTTGTGTGATGAGTTTGAACGTTTGAATTTGGGTTTCTTTGTCAATGCAGCAGAGATGGTGATGGAACCTACACTTGAGCAGGAGATCCGAAAAGGTCAGTTGTAGGATGAGAAGTTGAAGGAGATAGCAGAGAATCTGGTCATCGGTAAGTCACCTGGTTTCCGCATGGATGATAATGGAACTTTGTGGTTTGGTAATCGTTTATGTGTACCTGATGATAAAGCTTTAAGACAAATGATTTTGCGTGAAGCTCATGAGTCTGCTTATTCTATTCATCCTGGTAGTACTAAGATGTATATGGATGTGAAAGAAAAATTTTGGTGGGTTGGATTAAAAAGAGATGTAGCTGAGTATGTGGCTTTGTGTGATACTTGTCAGAGGGTTAAAGCTGAACATCAAAGATCTACTGGATTGTTGCAACCTATGAAGATACCTGAATGGAAGTGGGAAGAAGTTGGTATGGATTTCATTGTTGGGTTACCCTGTACCCAACGAGGTTATGATTCTATTTGGGTAATAGTTGATCGTCTGACCAAGGTAGCTCACTTTTTACCAGTCAAGACAAAGTACAATGGTGCCCAGTTAGCAGAGTTGTATATGGAACGGATAGTATGTTTGCATGGAGTTCCAAAGAAGATTGTGTCTGATAGAGGTACTCAGTTCACTTCAAATTTTTGGCATAGTGTGCATAGAGCTTTGGGAACTAAGTTGAACTTTAGTACTGCATATCATCCTCAAACAGATGGTCAAACTAAAAGAACTAATCAGATATTGGAAGATATGTTGAGAGCCTGTGCATTGCAGTATGGTACTAGTTGGGATCAGAGTTTGCCTTATGCAGAGTTCTCCTACAACAACAGTTACCAGCAGAGCATCAAGATGGCACCGTTTGAGGCACTGTATGGTCGTAAGTGTAGAACACCATTGTTTTGGAATCAAACAGGTGAGACACAAGTGTTTGGTGCTGATGTACTTAGAGATGCTGAGGATCGTGTGAGAGTGATCCAGGACAGTTTGAGAATAGCACAGTCGAGACAGAAGAGTTATGCTGATAATAGAAGGAGAGACGTGTCTTTTAATATTGGTGATTATGTCTACGTCAAAGTATCATCAATGAGAAGTGTAAAGAGGTTTAACATGAAAGGTAAGCTAGCACCAAGGTATGTTGGACCGTTTAAAGTTTTAGCCAGACATGGTGAAGTTGCTTATCAGTTAGAACTGCCTGAGAATTTATCTGGAGTTCATGATGTGTTTCATGTGTCACAACTTAAGAAGTGTTTGAGAATACTAGAAGAACAAATACCTCTAGATGATCTTAATGTTGCTGATGATTTGACTTATGAAGAGTATCCAGTTAAGATTCTTGAAACAGCAGAAAGGGTAACCAGAAGCAGAGTAATTAAGATGTGTAAGGTTCAGTGGAATCGGTACTCAGAGGCAGAAGCAACTTGGGAAAGAGAAGATGAGTTGAGAAAGTCATACCCGCAGTTGTTTGAGTAAGCCAGCTAATCTCGAGGACGAGATTCTTTTAAGGGGGGTAGATTTGTAACAGTCCAAAAATTGCATGATTTCAAAATAGTATTAAATTGTTCTTTATGCAATTCTTGTCTATGCATTTAATCTAGTTGCAAAATAAATAATGTTTTGGGAAAATAAAATTTGCCATGTAGATACATGTGGTGCATTGCATGCTGGTGCATTTGAGTTTCTGTTATGAGTGATTTTGAAAAGAGTTTGAATCTGTTTTTCAAATTGCATTTGAATATTCCTTGGAAAAACCAAATTCTAGAAATTGGAAAACCTTTTCTTTTCTTCTTTCTCTTTTTCTCTCTTCTGGCCCACTTCTTCTTTTGCCCGCAGGCCCCTTCCCTTCTCACCTCGGCCCAATGCCCCTCTTTCCTTTCTCCTGGCCCAGCTGAGCAGGCTTCCCTCCTTCCCCTTTTCTCTCTTGGGCCGACGGCCAAAGGCCCAATGCGGAACCGCCTCTCTCCTCTCTGCACCGCTGACGGCAGTGGCCCACCAGTCAGTTCTCCTCTCCCCTTCCTTTTCTCTCTCTGTGTCACCGACCGCACAGGCCCACCTGTCATCGCCTCCACCTCCCCTGTTCTTGCCGAGCTCGAGTCGGAAACCACCGACCCCTCCCGAACCGAATCCAATCCCGAGCTTCTCGGGATTTCCTTCTTGTTTGTGCCTCTGGACGCGGTAGCCATCTACAAAACGCCTGCCGCCTCCCTATTCCCCATCTACTCCCGTTGCATCACGCCCTAGCAGCCACAACGCGTTCCAGAGCTTGGGTTCCACCGCCGTCGCCATTGAAGACCTCCCGAGCTCCTCCGTGAAACGCAGGGTCTCACCTCCCTTCGGAGCACGGTACAGAACCCCGTGAACCCTTCCTACACCTCGTTTTCACCTGGTATCGCCCCCAACCGCACATCGTCGTTTGCAGTGATCTCCGAGCCGCCCCGTCATGCTGCCAGCCGCCTTCGTTGTTCCTCAGTCCGCGCGATCGCCATAGGTGAGCTCGCGTAGATCCCCTCTCCCTCTCGGACCTCTCGGTTCATCGTTTGGTGCTCTGTAGACCCAGAACCGCTTGCGCCGCCGACCTCCTCTCCGGGATCCATGGCGAACGGCCGCACCACCTCCCTATTCACTTGCGGACGCCGGCCGAGCTCCTCTCTCTCCCCCAAGTTCTAATCAGGACCGGTCAGCCGACATCCGACGATCCAGAAGCGCTCATACCCCTTCGCTTGCCACTTTGCTAAAGAGACCTTGGAAAGTCTCAGTGCTCAACCCGCGCTCCTTTGGCGTATTCCCAGAACGCGCTTTCTTCTTTAGAAAGCGTATTTTCTCTCGGGCATAATTCAATTTGTTTTAAAAATGAAAAAAAAATCATAATTACAGAATTGCCATTTATTTTCAAAACCCCATATCTTCTTCATTTTAAATCCTTTTTGACCTGTTCAAATTGCGTTAGGTTTGTAATAAAATTCTCTTTATGTTAATACTACTGTTAGTCAGATTTGAAAAATTTTAATTTCGTGTTTAGATTTAATTTAATACTTTTCAATAGGAAACCTTGTTAAATTCGTAACTTCGTCGTTCTAGCTCCGTTTTTCGTGAACGCAACATCAATGTGATCGTAGCAATGTGTAGATTGGTTTTATAAACTTTTCATCTTATTTTATTACTGTTGCTGTACTGTTCTAATCATAGTCTTGTTTGCTTTGTGTATGTTTGTCCGTTGATTGAATGGTGTTGTTTGTTCATCGGTATAGACGTTGAGCAGCCGGTTGAAGAGCCCGAGCTTTTCTTTGATCAAGGCCAGCAGGATCAGCAAGAGTACTTCGAAGAAGGCAAGTATAACATGGGATTATCCTTGTTGTCCTATTCACAATTAATATAATTCATATGCATGATTCCTTGTTGCCATAGTATGAACCTAGATATTGATATCCTGATACCTTGTCACCTATGATTTGATCCACCATATATGATTAGCAATGCTAGCGCTCATATCAGATGTACATGATCTTAACTTGTTAATGACTATATGCAATAATGGTAAAACTTGCTTTTTAGCAACATTTGATTATAGGAGCTTATCTGTCGGCAAAATCTGGGATACACAGTACAACCACGAGGGCTATATGGCTCTGGCTTTAGCTCAGTATGGGGACCTTTTCTAGTTCGTTCAGTGGTTACCTTTATGGCGCAAAAGGGGTGTGCCGAGACGGGTATAGTGTGGTTCCTAATCTATGGGCATAGCCGCGAAGGAGTGTGACCGTGGACAGGTTGGCTCTATATCTCCTTGCCATGGAAACCTTGCGGCCCTAACTTGTTAGACGAACCCTTGAAAGGCTTCATAGTGTACCCTGCCCGCTCACCTTGGCAGTGTTTTGGGAGTTGCAAACCCGGGCATATGGGCATACATGACTCGTGGGTAAAGTTGTACACCTCTGATCAGAGTTAAAAACTATCATGATAGCCGTGCTCACGGACACGAGCGGCTCGGAAAAAACTCACATAATTATTGGGTTCTTATTTCTATGTGGCTTATGCAAGTGTTATTTATTTATTGTATATCATTGTCATTTACTTTATGATCATGGATATTTGAGCTTTTGCAATTTACCTTGGCAATTGTTGATATTAATATAAATTTGATCTACTTAAAATGCTCACCACTATGAACCATGCATACCCTTTTGAGCTTCATGAACCCCGTGTTATATTTGTTGAGTACGTATGTGCTCACCCTTGCATTCAAACACCACAGATGAAGATTGGGTTGATGATTACCGCAATGAGTACTAGTCTTGGAGTCAACCAGTCAACCAGTCCCTTTGGAGCTTCCGCAGTTATCCTTGTTAGTTAAAGTTATTTGTTTCAGTCTATGTAATGAATATTTATTCGCTATGTAATAAACACTGTGATGGTACTTTTATGATTTGTCAACTCATGTGTGCGACTTTTCCTGGGGTGCACATGAGCCTTTTATGGACTTGTTTTTGTTCTTAAAAATGGGTGTGACAGTCTCCTCAATACAAGTATGCTAGGCGAAGGGATAGATCAGTAGGAGGACAAAACTCCTACCGGACTGCGCCCTCTTCTTACGAGGGCCTTACCTTTTAAGAACTTGCCTAAAAACACATGGCGGAATACAAAGACTAGACAAGGATGTCACCTCTTGCTAGGTACCACAAACAATCCGTGCAACAAGTGATAACCAAGGATAAGATGATGTATAAGCACCACGCTTACACACAACTTACTACTTTGACTACGATCAATAATCAAGTACCCTTTTTTTAAAAATTAAGGGGAAAAACCCAATTTTAAAATTTTTAATTTTTTTTTTTTTTGGGGGGTTTTTTGGGTTTGGGGGGTTTTGGGGGGTCCCCCAAAAGGGGGTTTAAACCCAAAAAAAAAAAAAAAAGGGGGAAAAAAAAAGGGGGTTAAAAAATTTTTAAAAAAAATTTTTTTTAAATTTTTTTTTAAAATTTTTTTTAAAAAATTCTATTTAAAGGAAAAAAAATTTTTTTTTTTAAAAAACTTTTTCCCTTTTTTTTAAAAACCCTTTTTTTAAAAAAGGGGGGGTTTTTTTTTTTAGGGGGACCCCCCTTTTTTTTTTAAAGGGGGGGGACAAAACCCCCCCCCTTGGGTTTTTTACCCCCCCCCAAACCCCCCCCCCCCCGGGGGGGGGGGGGGGGGGGTTTTTTTTTTTTGGGGGTTTCCCCGGGGCCCTTTAACCCCCCCCCCCCCGGGGCCCGGGGGGGGCCCCGGGGGGCCCGGGGGGCTTTTCCCCCGGGGGGGCCCCCCCCGGGGGGGGCCCCCCCCCGGGCCCCCGGGGGGGCCCCCCCCCCCTTTTTTTTTGGGGGGGTTTGGGGGGGGCCCCCGGGCCCCCGGGGGGCCCCCCCCCGGGCCCAAAAGGGGGGGGGGGGGGGTTCGGGGGGGGGGGGGCCCCCCCCCCCCCCGGGGGGGGGGGGGGGGGGGGCCCGGGGGGGGGGCCCCCCGGGGGGGCCCCTTGGGCCCCCCGGGGGGGGGGGGGGGGGGGAAAACCCCCCGGGGGGGGGGGGGGGGGTTTTGGGTTTTTTCCCCCCCCGGGGTTGGGGGGAAATTTTTTTGGGGGGGGGGGCCCCCCCTTTTTTTCCCCCCCTTTTAGCCCCCCCCCGGGGGGTTTTTTTTAAAAATTTTCCCCCCTTTGGGGTTTTCCCCTTTGGGGGGGCCCTTCCCAAAAGGGGGGGAGGGGGGGGGGGTTTTTTTAAATTTTTTTCCAGGGGGGGGCCCGGGGGGGGTTTCCCTTTGGGGGGGGGGGGGGGCCCCCGGGGGGGGGGAAAAGGGGGGGGCCCCGGGGGGGGGGGCCCCGGGGGGGGGGGGCTTTGGCCCTTTTTTCCCCCCCCTTTTTTTTTTCCCCCCCAAAGGGGGGGGGGGGCCTCCCGGGGGGCCCCCGGGGGGGGGCCCCCCCCTTTTGGGGGTAACGGGGGCCCGGGCCCGGGCCCCCCCACCCCCCCCCCCCAAAAAAAAACCCCGGGCCCCCCCCCCCCCCCCCCCCCCCCCCCCCCCCCCCCCCCCCCCCCCCCCCCCCCGGGGCCCCCGGGGGGGGCCCCCCGGTTGGGGGGGGGGGGGGGGGGTTTTCCGGGGGGTTTTTTTTTTAAAACCCCCCGGGTGTTTTTTTTTTGGGGGGGGTTTTCCCCTTTTTCCCCCCGGGGGGGGGGGGGAAAAAAATTTTTTTAAGGGCCCCGGTTTTTTAAACCCTTTTTTTTTAAATCCCCTCCAAAAAAATTTTTTTTTTTTTGGGGGAAAGGGAAAAGAAAAAACCCCCGGGGGGTTTTTTGGGGCCCCCTGGGGGCCCCCCCGGGGGGGCCCGGGGGGAAGGGGGGGGGGGGGGGGAAAAAAAAAAAACCCCCTTTTTTGGGGGGGCCCCCCGGGGGGAAATTTTTGGGGGGGAAAGGGGGGGGGGGTTTTGGGGGGGGGTTTTTTTGGGGGGGGCCCCCCCCCCCCCCCCTTTTTTCCCCTTTTGGGGTTTTTTTGGGGGGTTTTTAAAAGGGGGGGTTTGGGGGCCCCCCCGGGGGGGGGGGCCCCCCCCCCCCCCGGGGGGTTTTTTTTGGGGGGGGCCCCCCCCGGGGGGGGGGGTTTTTTTTTGGGGGGTTTCCCCAAATTTTTTTCCCCCCCCCCCTTTTTGGGGGGGGGGGGGGGGGGGGTTTTTTTTTCCCCCCCCCGGGGGGCCCCAAAATTCCCCCCCTTTTTTGGGTTTTTGGGCCCCCCCGGGGGGGGCCCCTCCGGGGGGGCCCCCTTT